>OY728139.1:967601624-968823714 GCA_963277665.1 Viscum album
ATTAGTTGAACTAAAGAAACAACTAGAGAAATTGAGTAATAAGGGATTTATTCGCCCTAGTGTTTCTCCTTGGGAAGCCCCTGTTCTTTTTGTTAAGAAGAAAGATGGATCTATGAGGTTGTGCATCGACTATAGGGAGATCAATGCTATAACAATAAAGAACAAGTATCCCCTACCTTGCATTGATGATTTGTTTGACCAACTGGATGGAGCTCAATAATTTTCAAAGATTGACCTTCGGTCTGGATACCATCAGTAGTGTGTGAAGAAGGAAGACGTTCCAAAGACAGCATTTCGAACAAGGTACGGGCATTACGAGTTTACAGTAATTCCTTTTGGATTGACTAATGCACCCTCTATTTTCATGGATCTAATGAATAGAGTTTTCAAGGAATATCTTGATGACTTTGTAGTGGTATTTATTGATGATATCTTGGTATACTCCAAAAGCCACGAAGATCATGAAAATCACTTACGCATTATCCCGAAGACTCTTAGAAGACATGAATTATATGGGAAATTTAGCAAGTGTGAATTCTGGCTTCAGGAGATTTCTTTTCTTGGCCATATTGTCTCTAATGATGGAATTTCCGTTGATCGTTCTAAAACCAAGGCAATCCAAGAATGGCTAGCACCGACAAGTATAACTGAGGTACGCAGTTATATTGGTTTAGCAGGTTATTATCGACGTTTTGTCCAGAATTTTGCCAGATTGGCTAACCCATTGACAAAGCTCACACGTAAAGGGATTAAATTTTTCTGGACAAAAGAGTGTGAAGAATGTTTTGAAGAACTGAATAGAAGATTAGTCAACGCCCCTGTATTGACTCTACCATCGGGGAATGATGGGTTTGTTATTTATAGTGATGCATCGAAGAAAGGAATTGGTTGTGTCCTTATGCAGAATGATAAGGTTATTGCCTATGCATCACGACAGCTAAAAATTCATGAGCAAAACTATCCTACTCATGATCTTGAGTTAGCAGCTGTGATCTTTGCTTTAAAGATATGGAGACATTACCTCTATGGTGAAAAATTTGATATTTATACTGATCAAAAGAGTTTGAAGTATGTTTTCTCACAAAAAGAACTCAGCATGAGGCAGAGGTGATGGCTTGAACTACTCAAGGATTATGATTGCACGATAAATTACCACCCGGGGAAGGCAAACAAGGTGGCAGATGCTTTGATCAGAAAAGACCATGGAGTTTTGAATGTGATGAGAATTGAAAGGGATCCAATTTTCATGGATCTAGTGAAGATGGACATGGGAATAACTAGGGAAGGTGAAACATCAATGCTTTTTCAAATGGTTGCTAAACCATCATTACTAGAAAGGATTAAGAGTTCTCAGACCGATGATGAAGAATTTCAGAATAAGATTAAAGATACGAATGATGGAAGATTGGGTGACTCTGTGTATGAGGATGGAATTTTGAAATTTAGGATGAGACTTTGTGTTCCCGATATACCTGATCTAAAAAGGTAATTGTTGGATGATGCTCATAGTTCCAATTTCTCTATACACCCCGGGAGCACCAAAATGTATAGAGATTTGAAGGATCATTTTTGGTGGGACAATATGAAGAGGGAGATTGCTGATTTTGTGTCGAGGTGTATGGTTTGTCAACAAGTGAAAGCTAGAAGGCAACATCCTGGTGGAGTATTGCAACCTCTTCCCATACCTGAGTGGAAATAGGATAATATTACGATGGACTTTTTCATGGGACTACCAAAGACTCCTAGAAGGAATGATTCAATATGGGTCATTGTTGATCGTCTTACTAAGTCAGCACATTTTCTGGCTATATGGGAGGATCTACCACTTGAACGTCTAGCAAGACTATATATTAACGAAATTGTAAGACTTCATGGAGTACCCCTATCGATTGTTTATGATCGTGATCCTCATTTTACTTCAAGATTCTAGAAAAGTCTTCAAAAGGCCTTGTATACAGAACTTCGTTTGAGCACTGCCTATCACCCTCAAACAGATGGACAATCAGAACGGACTATTCAAACCTTAGAAGACATGTTGAGATCATGCTCTCTTGACTTTCAGGGTATGTGGGATCAATATTTACCACTGGTAGAATTTTCCTATAACAATAGCTTCCATTCAAGAATTCAGATGGCACCTTATGAAGCGTTATACGGAAAGAGATGTCGTACACCAACCTGTTGGGATGATGTTGGTGAAAGAAAGCTTGTGGGACCAGAACTGGTGGAAGAAACAATGGAAAAGGTGAAGGTAATCCAAAACCACATCAAAGCAGCTCAAAGTAGGCAGAAGAGCTATGCCGATAACAGAAGAAAGGTTTTGGAATTTCAGGTGGGAGATCATGTTTTCCTAAAGGTATCTCCATGGAAGGGAGTTATACGTTTTGGTAAGAAGGGTAAGTTGAGTCCCAGGTACATCGGACCTTTCAAATTCTAGATCGCATTGGGGCTGTAGCTTATCGTTTGGCGATGACACCAAATCTCTCCAAAGTTCACGATGTTTTCCACATATCGCTATTGAGAAAATACATGCCCGACCCAACACATGTACTTACTTATGAGGAATTAGAACTGGAACCTGATCTATCTTATTGCGAAGAGCCCATCAGAATTCTTGATGTGAGGGAGCAGGTGCTGAGAAACCAGACGACTCGTCTGGTAAAGGTTTTGTGGAGAAATCATAAAATGGAAGAGGCAAAGTGGGAACCTGAGGAACTTATGATGAAGAACCACTCGAGTCTTTTTATGCAGTAATACCCTAGAAATTGCGAGGACGCAATTATTTGAAGGAGGGGAGAATGTAACACCCCAAGCTTCAACGGTACGTTTCCCTTCGAATAATGCAATAGCGTGTGTTGTACGCAACCTCGAGCTCTAACACACACCACAACTAATTAAACTAGCCGTTGTGAATATTAATACCTACTTTTTGAAATTTGATAAATTTTATTTATCAAAATGGACTTCATTTTTGGAATCGGAATATCAAAATTAGCCTATGTGGAATTTTTGGTATTTTTCTAAGAACTTCTAATTTTTTATGAATAGTGAAAAATACTTAAAAACAACTTTTCTAATCAAAATAATTTATAGTGATAAATTATACTATTTAGTGGTTTTAAAGTATAATTAGAATATATTTTTACCATTTTATCCAATGGTGGTCATTAGAATTAATTTAACATTGAAATTGGACATAAACAATTGCCAATCTTTTGATATAAATTGTTTCTTAAAAACACGCTAATGTTGTGACAGCGGGAATTAATTATAAAATAAATTAATGCAACTTATATTTTTGGAATTTTGTAAAATAGACATCATTTTTGAAATTGGAATATCAATTATAGCTTAGGGTGAAATTTTGGCATTGTTCTGAAAAACTTCAATTTTTGATGAATAGTGAAACCACAAAGTGGTAGTTAAATAACTAATTATTCATTTAAATGAAATATTACCACCTCTGTGATTTGATTTTTAAATATCTGACATACATGGTTGTCATTAAGAAGTAAAATGTGGTTCAATGAGATTAAAATAATTTTTGGTGAATAGTAACTTTTAAGTTCTTAATCACGATTAGAGGTAATTAGTGTAGTTTAAGGTAAAAATAATGTTTTAATAATATGAGATGATCTTGACACATGTACTACCCTCATTGGATGTGTCATGGTCGACCAAGACAATCCATGAGTCAACTTGGGGACCCCATGGAGCCACTTTAGTTGGAAAATGACATAAATACCTTTTATTTAATGTTAAAGTAAAAAATGACACAAACATGAAATGTTTTAATAACAAAATTTTTACATGGGGTTATACAAGTCATATTTTTGACTATAAATAGTCATTGGAAAGCTAAAAATATTTCCTACATCGTAGTATTTTTTTTAGAATTTTTAGACATTAAATAAATTAAATTATTTATGACATCATGATGATGCAGCGATGACCTCATTATTTAACGATTTAAATAAAGTGAGAAGATAATGAAAAATCCAAGGCCTACACTTGTCCAAAGCCTATTGGATGAGGAGATTTCGAACCCTTATCACCTTATCCACGAATTATATAAGTGTGGGACCTTTAGAATCCGAAAAGCATTGTATAATAATGTAACATTTCAATCTTTCCAAAAGAGCCCCTCCTCTCCTCTTATAAAAGGCCCCCACCTCTACCACCTTATTCACACTTTCAAGCCTTTTGGTTCGGACAACCTCTGTCCAAATACTCTCCCAAATTTCCTCCCTTCATCCTAGAAGCATTACTTTAGTCAGAAAGCCATCCTAAGGAGTCCTTTTGATCAAATGAAAAGGAAGAACCCGAAGAAGAGGTAACGTTTTCATCACCCTCTTTCAAGTTTCTTTCTTCTTCCACTCCCTCTTTGTTTATTATTTCAATTCTAAAATTATAAATCCAGTATCTTCTATATACTGTGATGTTATTATAAATATGGAACAACCATATTCAGTATTCTACCCATCATTTGAATGACATGTCACCATACGTGCGTACGTACGGCTTACCGTCTCCACGCCGTGGTGTAATTGTTATTCAATATATTATTATTTAGATGGGTATAATAATGATATATAATTCATGTAAATAATAAATATAACATGATAATTATTCTTTATATATGATATAATATCCAATTATATATGATTTTAATATCAAAATAATGATATTGTCGCTCGTGCGTACGTACGGACTACCGTCTCCACGAACACGATGAGATTCATTCTCCGTCATATCCATTCAAGTATAATTATCATTTGATGATTTAAAAATAATGTTTAAGGAATGATATCATTCTGGATATGAATAAGATACAACCTATCCATGAAAAACACGACTTACGTAACAAAACATATAAAAGAAAATGAGTAAGTTAACACCCGAAACAACGATAAATCAAAGATATTGTTAACAAAGCAATGTTAAAAGATCATATATGATATAATATGAATGTATATGATTCTTGTATAATTTAATAACAATTATTTCACCATTATACAGGAGGTTAACCTACCCCAACCAAGGAAAAGTACAAGGTAAGGGTTTACTTCACAACCTCTTCATTATCCAAGGTTGTTTATACATAATTATCTAATGGGACCTCGTTATCATCCACATCCATGTTTCTTAAAAATGTCTTTCAAAAAAAATTTACAATTAAATGGAAAATGGGTTAAATTCATTTATACCCTTTTACGTTTTTGAAAGGAATCTTACTGTCATTTTCCAAACAATGTAATTTTTAACCTTTTTGACAAATGTAAGGTAAGAATGTTTTTTAAACTTATACGGCGGGTGCGGCTATTTTCCGCCATTATAACTTCGTCGAAGCTTCCCTTACAAGATTATAAGAATATTTTCAAAGTAAATTTATTATTTTATAATTATGTGACTTTTAAATGCTTTCAAAAAAGAGATATATTTCTCTCAAACAGCTATGATTTCATCCATGTCAACATCCTTTGATGGGTTTTAAGTTTAATTGAAATTGATTTATGATACAAAACTTCCATTGAACATTTTGTGAAATATTTGACTGTGGATGTGTTATTTTTATACCATCCATAGTTTATGGAGAAATTGTTGACATTTCGTATGATAGTTTTAATACGAATATTTATGTTATGTTTAAACCTATTCATATGAGAATGTATTGGACTTAATAAGTGATGGGTGGAGCCCGCTATAGCTCCTTGATGCATCAGTAGGTCTCATGAGATAACTAGACGTGGAATTGGCCGAGGCCCTTTCCCAATTTGATTTATGGTTTTGGCCGAGGCCTTAATCATTTTAGACGTCTTGGCCGAGGCCTTGAAAAAATGTTTCAGAATATCTGGCATTATACATTCCCTCATTATGAAAGTGGTTATTGATATTGCATGTGATTATTCGACCAGTAGAATATCCATGTGAAGAAGTGAATGGCATTATCTCATTTTACTTTTTCCATACTATGTTGAAGTTCAAGTTTAAAGGCTTTTGTTTTAGTTATACATTGCATTAAATGTTTATGTTTATTGATGAAAGATTCCGCTATATTGTTAACCTTACTGAGCATTTGAGCTCACCCCTTTCAATGTTTTAATATTTTTCCAGGATGTGAAGAAGTATTTTATGAATGACCTGCAGGGGTAGTCAGAAAGGGATATGAGTGTGGACTATGAAGACCATGTTATTGTAGTTTGTTTACTTTTTGATGTAATGAAAGAATTTGGAATGTATCTAGTGTTTCCAAGGCTACTAAACTAATCGGTATTTCGAGACTTGATCTTTTGTGATCTTGCCAATGTAACGAAGTAATGCACCGACTCTGGGTAGCTGGGGTCGGGGCGTTACAGAAGTTGAGGAAGAGAGAAGTCAAGAAGGACTTCAATCACGAAGAAAAAGGTCTATTGATGGGGAGATTGTTTCCCCTGCTATGAAATCAACTGAGCTCACATTTTCTTATGATTTTGTAAGAGAGGTTGTTGTTGAACACATAGCACCAATAGAGGAATCAGCAGCTCAAGAAGAAACTCACAGGGAAACTCAATCTGTTGCTGCGGCTGTTGAAGTTGTACTTCAACAAGAACAAATTAAGGAGGCAGTGCCTGGTGAAGAAGTGGCCTGTCCTCAAGAATTACCTGAAAAAATTGTTCTTGAAAATCCACTAGAAGTAAGGGATGCAGGCGTTCACGGTGAGCATGCTTCTGAAGCTCATACAGAGGTACTTCAGGAAGATTTTTCAGTAGAAGAGTTTCAAGCTTCAAAAGATAGTTCAGTGGATCATCCTTGTCAGGATAAGGAAAAAGAACAATCAGATACAGATTCATTACCGCCTGCACTGCTGCATCAACCTGAATTTAGACATGTGAATCAAGCACAAGGTGCCTCTGATTCAAGAAAAGATGAAGTTGCAGAGCTGTACAGAAAAATATCTCAGTTAGAATCTGAGAATGTCAATCTCAAGAATGTCTTGACCTTAGAACAGTTGTAATTTCAGAAGCTGAAGGAGTGTACAGTTTCGAGACAAGAAGTTGATATGTTTAAAGATGATATGATGAATGCAGTTGATAAGTTATAATCGGAGATGGTAAAGAAGTCTAATTTGTCTGACTTAAAGCTTTTCATGGAGAATCAATTTGCATCTGTTGCAAATAGTACTGTTAGTGGATCAGGTACTTCACCTGATTTAATCCGATGATTTCAAGAAATTACAGCAGCAATGAGCAACATGAGTGAAAGATTACACGATCTTCAATGTAATAGTGCTCCTTTGTCAGTATTGCTGGATAATCAGAAGTTCTTAGTGGATCAATTGACATCTGGAGAGCAACCGATCAGGATTCTTTTGAATCAGTTGTCAGAGAAGCTGACAGTTTTTGTTGAAAAAGAGGAAATAATGCATGAGTTTTTCAGAATTAATCTAATTGAAGATATTCATATGACTCAAGAGAACAGAGATCTCATCATCAAGCTGGGAGATGGGATGATGAAGAGACTCAGAGAACAGTTTACAGAGATCAAGACTGCAATTCCGAGGAGATAGTCACCTTTTCCCTGCCTTGTCCAAAAAACCTTGATTCCTATGTATATCACTGTCATATATACATTACTGTTTGTGAATGAAAATTATTTTCCTAATTCTTTCTCATTTTGTTACTTACTGTTTTATGATTGCAATATGCCAGTATATTAGATTCACTTATTCTTAAAATAGTTAATTATAGCATTTACTTTTTAGTTCAGTGCAATACTAAATGTGTTAAATTCCATGATTTTTCATTCTTTTTGATATCACAAAAAGGAGAGGAATTTGGATAAACACAACATTTACATATAACATTTACATTTATCTAAGTTTTTTTCCCTTGGTGATATTTGGATATATGGAGGTTTTGGATAGACATACTGCTAAATATTTATTTTATTTGGGAGAAATTTTATTTTACAAGCCATTTTACAAGTAATTAAATATTGTTTTATCCTCTCAAAATATAAAATTTTATGTAACTATTTTTCCAATGAAAATTTCTATTAACTTAGTTCTATTATTTTATGGGTTTTGTGATCATCAAAAAGGGGGAGATTGTTGAGCAATGTACTGTTTTCAACAATACGAAATAATGTTATTTAAAGGGGGAGATTATTTGGAATAATACTCTGTCTCTTTATGATAATTTTGATGCTCACAAATACCCTTAATTATATTCTAATTATTTCGTTTAGTATTTTGCAGAAATTTATTTATTTATTTTATTATTGATATAACGGGAATTCATACTTCATTTATTCGGAAATTAGTTTTAGCGCATTCTAGAAACACTGTAGTGCGCGAAATCAGTTTTAGCGCGTGCTGGAATCACTGTGGCACGGAATCAGTTTTAGCGTGTGCTGGAATCACTGTGGCACGAAATCGGTTTTAGCACGTGCTGGAAACACTGTTCATACCCTACTTTGAAAAACGTAATGTATGGATAACAAGCTTACTTTTTGAGTTAAAGGAAACGTATGTTTAATGAACCTTACGTTATTTGAAACGTATGGTTAATGAACCTTACGTTATTTGAAACGTATGGTTAATGAACCTTACGTTGTTGAAAAAGTATGGATGAAGAACCTTACGTTAGGAAGGAACCCTACGTTTGTGTGTTTGGAAAAGTATGGAAAGAGAACCGTACGTTAGTTTTCAGCGTTGCGTTTGTTTCTCAAAAGTATGGATCATCAACCTTACTTTTGTAAACAACCATACTTTTTTAGAAAGGTTGGATCAAGAAAAAGTATGGATCTTTTATCATACGTTTGAATGTTGAAAAGAAAGTATGGATGATCAACCCTACATTTGAAATCAACCCTACGTTTGAAATGAACCCTACGTTCTGAACCTTATGTTTGAGGTCTTGAAATGAACCTTATATTTGAGGCCACGTCTCAACCTTACGTTTGGCGTCAACATATTTTTTTTGACAGATGATATTTCTTTTACAACGGTCAACAAGCGGATTGTTAGGCGGATTTCAAGCCGATTCTAAAGTTATATTTAAAGTACGACTTTGACTGGTTCAAAGACATTTTCTCAGTATTTTAAAAATCGATTTAAATGGAGCTTTTTATGCCGATTCTTCAGGGGAGTTACAACTGCTCTGATAATTCAAATTTTTGAATATCACGAATCAGAAGGAGATTTTTATGGAACTAAATGTGCTGGAGATTTTGTGAGATTGTTCTATATATGTTTTCTCTAGAAAACACCAGAAGATTGATATATACAGTCAAGTGCGTGAGACAATAGAAGAGAAAAGAAAACAAAAATCTATCTTTCCATCAACAGATGAAAAACAGAGACTGTGTGAAGGCGTTCAATTCTACTGATTAAGGATAAGCGTCAAACTTTTATTTAAGAAGAGGAAAGATCTTGTTAAAAGATTCACGTATTCTATATCGATTATCTGTTGTGAATCTACTACTGCTGAAGTTGTGAACTTTATCTTTATATCTATTGCAACTAGATCGACTCAGAACTGTTTTGGGTTACAGATAAATATTTCTGAAGACGATGATCTATCTACTGTCAATCGCTTTCTGTTGCGATTGTGGAGATCAACTGGACAAGTTTTCTTTATTGAAACTCTTTTATTCTGAGTAACCAGCTTCTCATTTTAAGCTGTGTAGGTTCATGTTTGAACCAGAGGGCTGTGTTAGCCTGTAGTTTGTAAAGGTGTCAACTGCCTGTACTCAGTTGTAGACATGTCTGTGGAAAAGAGGACCAGATAGTGAAAATCGCCAAGCTCGTGGATTTGAGCGTTGGTGGAGTAGACTAGGGGCCTTCTGTTCCCCGAACCACTATACATCCTTTTGTTCATGATTTTACTTTTTCCGCTGCATATTTTATTCTGTTAAAGCATAGTGGACAGAACTTGTTTAGTCGAAGAGATCACGATAATTTGAAAAGACACAATTCACCCCCCTCTTGTGTATAATCTTTAGATTCAGATCCAACATATTATTTATTAAAAGTATATTTTTTCAATGATAAATTTGATGATATAAATTATATGAAGCCTCTTGATGAATTCTTATTCATAGAAAACACCATTTTTTATTAATAAATGAGGAAACTATACTAGGATAAATAGCGATGAACCAAATCATGGAAAAATAATTAGCTCCTAAATAAGGAAAACAGTAAATGGAAAACTAATCAGGGGGATATAATGTAATGAATCCCAAGGGAGTCACCTCTAACAGTGATAGAACACTCTAGAGGCAAGGACACTATAATGGAGTAGGAAACAAAACGTTCATCATGAAGGACTGGGAAACAAGGAATTATTCCACCTTATTACCCTCATGCTAGTTATAATGTAAAATTGTTCTACTATTTATGAGAATCCTGTAATACCAGATATGGTATGAAATTTCCCATTGAGTGGTCTTGTGATTCTTAAGAAAATCATGGAGTATTTATTAAACAGTTTCAATCTCTGAAAGAGGCATTGGTTTATAAATACTGAACTATAACCCTTTGAGAGGTTCCTATTTATCTATCTATAGGGAGTCACCTCGAAGAAATGATGAAATTGTTGTTAGAAACCATGCTACCCCATGAGTTTCGTAACACCCCACCACCCGTCATAATTCCCAATGAACATGGCCCATCAGAATTATGTTTCATCCATTTGGATGGGCATCTTAAGTAGATCTATTTTCCCATCAAAACCATTCTGTTATATTCATGTGAATTATACTCATACCAAAGATCCTGCCTCATGAAAGTGTCATTTTTCACTTTTTATCATAATAACCACCATATCTAGGATCATCCATTTTGTTCAGGATATCATACCCATATTTGAGCATGTCACAACATTGAAGTTTATTAGTTCCTCGTCTCAAAGATACACATGATGCCATCTGCATATATGATCACTCTTGAAATCTTCATTGTGATATTGGATCCCATTACATGTAACCACCATAGTATGAAGGAATCAACTGGTCATACTGTGGATAACAAGCTTGTGAACTCAACAAATGAATCATAGAGAGTTATAGTATAATTAATATCCCAAAATAAATGGGAGATAGTCTCTATTCAGGGGAGATGGAAACATGAACATTTGGAAAAAATTGTGATTTCCTTTCTAAGAGATCTCTTAATAAGTAGAAATGGCATGGTTTCATAGTCTCCATGTGGGAAAATTAAACATAGAAGTAATGCCCTTTAACAAATGAAGGTGACCACATAAATAATTACAATTGGGATCCAAATGAATCGACCAGTATGACTTGACAAAAATAACCCTAAAGAAGTGGACTTGAAAACACATCTATATAGATCATCTAACTGTTTATTGAAATTTAACACATTATACTACTCTATGGTTAAGAATTATTGGATAAATGTAGGATGAACACTTGTGTGAAGGTAATATTCGTATTCGAGAAACATGGAATGATGATAATATCTATGGATTAGTTGTCATGACAAAAAAATATGTCCTTGTTTCTAATTATCTCGCTTGAATGATTAATAAGGTGAGGAATGTGGATCTTAATTGTAATCTAATGGAATATGGGAATGATGTTTGATTTATCTAGGTTATTTCCATAAATATCCCATATAAACCTTTTCTAAAGGGTACGCCCTCGAACTACCAACCATGACAACCTTATGATGTAACGTCCCAGATCCGGGTGCCCCTCAATGAGTTCCCCGAACCCGGTTGGTCAAATGACATCCATGGCATTTCCTCAAATGCCAGAGGCTGATGAATTGCAGTGAGTTCCTATGTCTGATAGTTGGAAAACTATGTCCTCACTTGTCAAAGTGTAGCGCAGTGGAAATAAATAAAAACATACAACAACAGAAGAAACAAACAATATAAAGCTTAAATGGACAATAAAAGAAAAGATAACTGGCAGTCATACATATATGATCATGCAATATGTCTTATGTCAATGGAAAAAGTCAAATAGATTACAATAGAAATCAAACACAATATAGTACATGTACAACAATGAAAAACAAAACAGTGTAGCATGAACTCAGTAGCATCGCAAGCCTAAGCTCAACCACATGCTCTCCTACTCCTATACAAAAATCAAGCACCTGTATAGGGACTCTTTCCCTTATCGAAACCTACAAATATATAATCTATTTGGGCCCAAGACATGACCCAAATAGGGTGTGAGAAATAAATCTCTGTAGGCTACCACCAGAAGCCCATGCCAAATTGTTAGTGAGTTTGTGCAATAGTAGTGTGCAGTAATGAATTGGAATAAACTAGGTAGTACTAAAAAGTAAATATTCCTACCAGTTCCATTTCTATTTAATTGTTATTTAACAATTCAATATTAAGGAATTGTATATTTCTTAGACCCAGCCTCAGCCGACAATCTCTTATACAGTGTCGCAACAAAATAATAACCAGCTTTTTAACAAGTACAAAGTAAGCAATACCAAACATGTGATTTATCATATTATGTATAACATGTGATAAAATGAAATGTAAACAGAGTCCTTTGACATGAAACCCTTTCCCTCAGTTAATCAGAACCACACCCCCGGGCTTATCAGAACCACACCCTTAGGCTAATCCGATCCATGCCCTCAGGCTAATCAAAATCGAAACCCTCAGATAATTTCCCTCAGGCATAATGAATATTTCTCTCAGGCGTATGATATAATTCAATCAAGCATGGAAGCAACTTCCCTCAGGAATATGAAACATTTCCCTTAGGATAAATGATACACATGCCCTCCAGCTGAATATAACCTTTCCCTCAGGCTAAACAAAGCACTGCCCTCATGCTAATCAATTAAGCAAGAAATATATATCGATTTGTTCTCACAAAAACTCAGAGAATGATAAATTACGGTATACCCTCAGGTATCCAGACCAAACAGCTAAACAAGGGAACACACCCACCATGTGGCCCTGAATCAATGAATCAATCCCAAACACTAGTTAAAAATCTTCCAAAAATTACATATGAAATTCTAGGTATTTAATTAATCAAGTCCTCCTCCAAATGGCACCCAAAACATGGGTGTGTACCACAACAGTATAAAAAACACCCAGCAGTTGGAATTAAACACCACACAACCTACCTTGATCTTCACTAATCGGTATATGCGAACGACACCTCCCGAAACATCCGAGAACAATGTAGATCTTGGATAAATGGTTATCCATTAAATCTCAAATAACATCCCCTCGGGAAGTAATTGGAAATAAGGGTTCATGAAGAGTGAAGAACTCACTCATGTTGTTCAATCAAGATCGTCAGTGAAGGAATCCGAGTTTCAGTGTGCGGTCGGGAGCCCCTCCAAGCTCCACCCCTCTCTCCCACTCTCTTCCGATTTTCTAAGCTTCCTCTGTCTAAAGAGGAGGCTACATCCCATTTTAATTGAAAAAACAAACTACAGGGTGTGTACTCTCAAGTACATGATGTGTACTTTTCATTTTTTTTAACTATTCCTCTGGCAGCTACATTTGACTAAAACACTATTCATCTGTCAAAAAGATTACACGACATGTATTTCTGAGGACACAGTGTGTACTATCGTTCCGATGGAATCTACTTCCACCACATTACTATTCACCTGCCATCTGATTACACTGTATGTATGCAAAGTACATGGCGTGTAGTCTTTTTTTACACCCTTCATTTTTGGCAGGACTACATGCCCTGTGTAGTCATCTCACATGGCTGATGTATACAACATGTAAACAAGAACATGTCGTGTACCCACAAATTTTGGGATTGTCACCAATTTTCCATATTTTCTCAAAAACACTTAAGGAAAAAGGAATAGAAGAAACACATACCTCAAGAATAATATCATAGTTCTTACAAACATACCCCTTTAAAGAAATTCGTCCCTGAATTTCCCTTCCAAGGGTTGTGCTGATAAAGCTAAGAATGACTCTTACAACTGAGCAAATATGTCGGTATCTCACTCCCAGGATTCATCATAAACTCGGCCATGCTGCAATAGCACCCGTACGAGAGTAACTGAACAACCTCGGAGATCCTTCATGCTCTTATCAACAGTACGAATCAGAAACTCCTCAAATGATGCATTTACCTGATGATCAACCTCCTCATGCTTAAAGACATTAGACGAGTATGAGTGGTAATGGTATAGCTGAGATACATGGCAGACATCATGCATGGCCCGATACCTCTGTGGTAACTATAATCGATAGGCAACCGGCCCGACTCTCTCCAGAATCTCATATGGCCCAGATTCCTCAGTGAATGATTACCTTGTCTTCAAATCTGCCTATGACCCAACCTTGGTGAAACATGCATTAAAACATGATCCCCGTCCTTGAACTCCAAAGGTCTTCTATAGCAATCAACATAAGAATTTTGAAGACACTGTGCAATAGCCATCTGCTTCATAATCAACTGGACATTCTCTAACATCTCCTGCATGAGACATGGTCCCAGTAATGATGCCTCACCTTCCTATTACCAGCATAAAGTGGATCGAAATGACCTACCATATAATGTCTCATATGGTTCTATCTCAATAGTTTCTTGAAATATATTATTATAGGAAAACTCATCCAGGGGTATGCACCTCTTCTAAGAGCTCCCAAAGTCTAAGATGTGTGCATACAACATGTCCTAAAACACCTGTATCGTTCCCTCTAACTGGCCATCAGTCTAAGGGTGGTAAGATGTTCTTAAAAGCACCTATGTACCATGTTCCCTCTGAAAAATTTTCTAGAAACGAGATGTAAAACGAGCATCCCTATCTGAAATGATAGAACGAGGGACCCCAAAAAGATGTACTACCTCTCAGATATACAAATTTCCGTGCTCGTCAACTCTGAATGTCTCCTTGATCTAAATAATGTGAGCTACCTTCATGAGTCTATCAACAACATCCCAAAAGACATCATTGCCTCAATGTGACCTCGGTAACCCGGTCACGAAGACCATCATGAAATCAACCCATTTCTAATATGGGATGGATAACTGCTGTAATAGTCTAGCAGGCCTCTGATGCTCTACCTTCACCCGCTGACAGGAGGAACATCTCATAACAAAACCAACTATCTCTCTTCTCATACTCGGTCACCAATACTAATGTCTCATTTCACGGTACATTTTGGAAACTATGGGATGCACTTCCCAAGATGAACCATGAAATTTCCACTTCAATTCCTCTCTTATATCCTATGGAACCGACAGTCACCATGGATACAAAGTACCTCGTCATCGCCTATCATCCAACCAGGAGGAGGGTCCTCACATGCCACCGACTCCCATAGAACTAGGACTTTTTAATCTTATAGGTGTATCATCCTCACTTTATCCAAGATGGTAGAAGTCATAGATAAGGAAGAATGATAGGTTTTACCCTGACTGTCATGCACCTACAAATGCATCTCAGAGAACAAAGCCATAAGCGGCCACTCACCACTTGTGTCCTGCACTGCATGTATCTATGTCCACCTACTCAATGAATTAGCTACTGCATTACCTTTACCAGGTGTATAGGCATTCTCAAAGTCGAAGGATTGATGGTATATCAATCACATTCTTAGGTTGTTCTGAGGAAACTACATATCTCACATTCTCTAGGTCCACTACAACTCCTGCCTCTGAGATAATATGGCCTGGGAAGTCTATCTGGCCCATCCAAATTTGGCACATTGAGATTTTAGCATATAGATGATTCTATCTCAATGTTCTCTCTATGATATCAAGATGGGTATCATGGTCATGTCGTTTGTGAGAGTACACCAAGATTTCATCTAGGAAGTCTACCACAAAAGAATCTAGATATGGGCGGAACAACCGATTCATCAGAGCCATGAAAACTACTGGCGCATTCGTGAGTCCAAACGGCATAACCATGTACTCGTATAGACCATATCTGCTCTGAAATGCTGTAAGAGGTATATCAGATGGTCTGACATGCAACTGATGATACCCGAATCTCTTGTCAAACTTCGAGAACAATCTTTCTCCTTGATGTTGATAAAAAAGATCGTCAATCCATGGTAAGGGATATCAGTTCATAACCGTCAACTGTTTCATCTTCTGATAATCCATACAGAGTCTGAAGGTACCATTCGCCTTCTTCGCAAACAAGACAGGGGATCCCAAAGGATAAGTACTGGGTCAGTTGAATCCTTTTTCTTATGACACCTCTAACTGCCTCTTGAGGTCCTCCAACATAGGTTTAGCCATCCTATAAGGAGGAATGGACACCTGCTCTGCTCCTGGCACATGCTCAATAGAGAATTACACCTCTCCCTCAGAAGGTAGACATGAAAATTCATCCAAGAATACATCCCTGAATGATCAACCACCAGAGGGAAATCCTTCTTACATGCTCCCCGGTCATCCAGATATGAACTCGCAATATGGGTTGTCACTCAACCTCACCCATGATGCTCAGGTCCAGCTCGACTCTCCTAGACATCCCATTCTCCCTTTTAAAGAATCTCTCTTCCCTCTTATGATGTGAAACTTACCGTATGATGATAGAAATCCAAAAAGGCTTGAAAGGCTACCATCTAGTCCATCCTGAGAATGACATCATCGCTCACCATCTATAGGAAATAGAGGTCCCATTGAAAGTGACAACCACCAACCTCAAGGGGGAAATTTTTTTACTGATGAACACTAGCCGTTCTCATCCTCAACAAAGTGTCTAGTGTTATGATATCTAAAGAAGAAGATACATAGAGCCCAAGTATCACCCTAATAAGAACATATATTAAGCTATGTGTAGCACATGTATTGAATAGTACTGATTTTAAAATAGAAGCAATTAGAATAGTACCTTTGACAGTGGAAGGTCCGGGATCCTACTCCAGTTGGGTCTGTTGTACTGCATATACCTGCCTAGTTCCATGGCCCTATGACACAACTTGGATACCCTAAGCTGCCCTACCCTACTGTCTCTGTTATCCTTGTGTCTGGATACAACGACCATGACCACTACTTCAGACTGAATGCCCTATAGAATTCCAATTCACTTACTGGTAAGAAGTTGTTGCCCCTTCTCATACATGCAGAATCTGCATAGAAATCCACTCACAAGTCACTGGTCGAAATTCACTACAAATGGACTCCATATGACCCATCTTTCTGCAAGCTCAGAACTATACTAGTTCACATGGATTCTATGGTCTCTTTTTTCTGTCTTTTCTATGCTAGTAACACACTACCAGGATACCTGAATAATTTCTCTGGCTAGTACTGCCGCCATGAGAAAAATCCTCTTGCCTCTTCATCTTTCCAGTAGAAATATTACAATAGATCAGTGCTGAACCACCATAGTTTTCACCTCTTACTTCCCATAGGTTTTGCCCGGTAATCGGTGCCTAGTTCACAATAGCATGTACTGTAGGAAACCTAAAAACATTAACCAGTGACCTAATGTCATATCGAAGACCATACTTAAAGCGTCTATCCCTGAATGACTCATAACCCACTAGAATAGTTGCAAAATGCTGATGCTCGGTGAAGCTGGCAGAATAATCCATCACTAACATGGATACATGTTGCATATTCCAGAAATCTCGAGCTCAATCTTCCTTCAGTGTCTTTGAATCACAAATTCATAAAAGACTGCCAGAAAATTGTCCCACTCCATGTCTCGGTGATGCTTCGTCTTGGTTGTAACATCCTACCTTCTCTTGGTGGAATCACACAACATCTATGCAGAAAGCTTGACGCTCTACCTAGGAGGCGTCTCCAGATGCTCAAAAATAGTCTCCATATAACCCAGCCAAGACTCTGTAGCCTGTGGACTTCCATCCCTTGAAAATGTAGGCGGATGCTGTAACACCCCAAGATTTTATGAAAAATATTCTTTTAATTTCATTAAATACTTCTGTTGTACACTACACCAAAATTAGTTTGTGATATACGTGACACCGTTTTAGCTTGCAGTATACACACCACTATTATTGGCTCGTGTTACACACAATTTCTAGTTCGTTTTGTATAAATTATTTTATGCAACATTAATTATAGATTTTGTTTAATGTATAAATGAAATAAGTTTTGAATTATGTAATATGCAACACCAAAGGAATCTTTCACTACACGCATCCCTGACATGGCTTGCATTACACGCAATCACGACTTTCCTCGATAGCGTGTGTAGTACGCAATGCTGAGTTTTACTAAACAATGATATATTATTATAATATTATAAACTATCCATTTTGAATAGTATAAACTGAATTTTAAATTTATAACATTATTATTCATCTTAAATATTTTCTAGAACATGGTATGAAAACAAAATAATTTTTTCGAGTAAAATAAGTATTTTTAAAAAAATGCAGTTTTACAGCCTTTTGATGGCACACTCACTTTAAATATAGTTTTTAACATGTTTATAAGTTAAATTTGAAAAAATAAAATTCTTCCTTGGAATGAGAATATAATATATATATGATTTACATGGCATCACTTTTCTTGTTATTAAATGATATCCATTTCTTTTATATGGATTTAGTGATGATTGAATGATGTTTATGAAACCCATTTTAATCGTTGGGTTACTATGAATGATGTATGTTTATTTTGTAGCACAAGTAAGAATGATTTCATTATGAGATGGGTGTGACCTATATCATCCTCCAATGCATTGGGTAAAAATTTATATCTCATGATATAGAAATGGCTGGAATGGTAAGTTAATCTGGTTCAGTATTACAGGACTGGAACGAGCAGTGAACTCGATTCAGAATGGGACATTGTCCAGTAAGATGGTCTTGGCAGCAATGCCTTGGATATTATGGAAATCATAACAAGTGCTTTATGCTTTTCCACAATTACATGTTTTATTCCCATGCTATTTTACCATGATTAATGTTTCTTTATGATCTATGTCTTATGTACTTCAAAGATTTATGTCTTTGCTCATGATTTTGATGTTTAGATTTTATGTTCAAGTTTTTGCATTCAAATGTTTATGGATTGTTTTATGTTCTCTATGCTTACCCTTACTGAGCATTTGAGCTCACCCTTTATATGTTTCTATTTCCCTAGGATTTAATGAAAGGTTTTAGGTATGAAAACAAAAGGGCAAGATCTTTATGTGAGATGTTGAAGATCTTTCACCACGATTAGAAGATTATGTTCCGAGTTTCCAAAGACACTAAAATATTACGATCCTTGTGTGTCTATTTTCTTTATGTATTAAGTATTCTGCAAAAGTAATGTAATGTCCATGTATGTCAAGTTTCGGGTCACTACAGTTGGTATCAGTGGAATGGTTTAGTCAACCTTTGGAAACTAGGATGTGAGAACTTTAGTGAGATCCCTAGATATATTTCTAAGGTATGTCTAGGGATGCCCCTATAGTTTAGTAATATCACTAAGGTTAATTATAAGTATAGGTTATAGTTCAATAATTACGGTAATGATCTTAGAATTTAACCTAAGATGTTAGATATTGAATGTAATCTCCCATGATTATGATTTTGGCCTCTCAAACTATTCTTTTTGGGTTTTAGAAAATGGCTGGAAGCAGGAAGATTCACGATAATGGAGGATATGATGGAAAATGGAATGATATTCTTCATGAGCAACTGAATGAAATTGGATCTGGAGGTCCACATATCGTAATTATGCCTAATCAGCAATCTTAGAATATGATCAATAATCCCAACTTTGGTAAGTTTCCCGACTCAGCTAATAAGAGAAAGATGAGGTTTCATGATGATCATAGAGGAAAGAAAGTTCAATTTCCATCATGTAAATCATGTGGTAAGAGGCATCGTGGAGAATGTTTCAAAGTAACTGGAAGATGCTTTGGGTGTGGAAAAGAAGGACACAAAGCCAGTAACTCTAATGGAAAGGGTTTAGTTAACACCATGGATGGGGATAATGGTATTGCTACAACATCAACAATGGTTAAATGTTTTAAATGTGGAATGTACGAGAATTATGCAAACCAATTCCCTAAGGGAAAATCTCATAAAGAGAGTCAACATGGTTATATGGGTAGTATTTATGTGGATGATGATGAAGAGACTACAAATGATATATGAGATTGAAGAAATGAAGAAGCTCAGTCAGTGGTTTAAGAAGGTAGTGTAATGATTGTCTGTTTATCAAGAATAATGTATGGTACTATGGAATAAAGAAATATCTAAGGATTGTTACACTTTTGTTTTTCCTAAAGTATTTGAATGTATATGTTGAATGGTACCAGTAACCATGAAAGGTTATTCAAATATTTTTGGAAGATAGATGATATGTGCATAATGAAAGGACAAGGAGATAGTGAGATTTTTGATTGTATTCATGAGCTCATGATTGATATAAAGACTAAGTGATATCATGGTTTGAGTATATAGAAATTTTGGGATGTGGAAAGAGATAACTTTTGACAGCATTCATGTTTTCACTAAGGTTCAATGGGTATTCAGTTTTCAAGAGAATACATGATTAAGGTATTCACATGTTTGGAATGTGACCAATAAGATATATCATATGATATATGGGGAATAAAAGATGGCATTCACATGCTTGGTTTATGACATTTATAGTAATCGTTTACTTTATAATATAAGATTGGACAGAAGTATTTTCGATAATCCTGAAAGTGGGAACATATTAAGTGGAACATCAGATAGAATTTTTTAAGTCTAGAACTTTTTTCGATACTATTGGAAGAATGTTATAATAGAGTATTTTTAGAAAAAGGGACAACCCATAGGGCGTGTGACAACTCATCGCGTCGGACAAGGATGTGGGAATCGAACCCATAACCGAAGTGTGACAGGCCTTTATCACCTACCACAAGCCTACAAGAAGTCCCTGGTTGGTAGAAACTAGTTTTATTATATTAATCAGTATGATATATGATGTATAAGTCCATTTTAAGAACCATATATGATTAATATCACTATAGATGGACGTATGTATATTTAATAACTTTTTCTATCCTTTTGATTGAGATAAATGGAATGACCTGTCATTCTATCGCATGATTTTCTAACACCTCACGGAAGACAAATTCAACTTCATTTCATTAAGAGATGAAGTGGAAATTGTTCAAGACACAAACAACAGTGAGATTGTTCAAAAATCAAGTAAGTATTTCTTCTAATTCAAAATATTGAACTTTATGGAAAGGATATTAAAAATGTTATCCTAGTGATCTTATATCTGATGAATCATATGGTATCTTAGATCATCACAAATCTATGGCTTTGTGATTGCTAGATTTTTCATAGCCATGTTCTCTACCACTCTCCAATAGAACTTGATGGTTAGATTTCTCTTCCATATACATATTTTCACCAATGTGGAAACCCAGTGATTAGTTAATTTGGGTAACCATTACGTTTCATACTTTAGTTCTTAAAGATAGGTTTTGATATTCCCTTTCTACGATGTGGGTTTCTATTAAAGAAAATTTCAAGTAGTAAACCATTTATAACCCCGATGAATTTCGAGGGAGAAATTCATTTTATGGGGGGTAGAATGTACCACCCCAAGATTTTACGAAAAATATTCTTTTAATTTCATTAAAGACTTCTGTTGTACACTACACCAAAATTAGTTTGTGATATATGTGACACCGTATTAGCTGGCAGTATACACACCACTATTCTTGGCTCGTGTTACACACAATTTCAAGTTCGTTTTGTAGAAATTATTTTACGCAACATTAATTATAGATTTTGTTTAATGTATAAATGAAATTAGTTTTGAATTATGTAATACGCAACACCAAAGGGAGCTTTCACTACACGCATCCCTGACTTGGCTTGCATTACACGCAATCGCGACCTTCCTCGATAGCGTGTGTAGTACGCAATGCTGAGTTTTACTAAACAACGATATATTATTATAATATTATAAACTAGCCGTTATGAATAGTATTAACTGAATTTTAAATTTATAACATTATTATTCATCTTAAATATTTTCTAGAACACGGTATGGGAAGAAAATAAATTTTTCGGGTAAAATAAGTATTTTTTTAAAAATGCAGTTTTACCTCCTTTTGATGGCGCACCCACTTTAAATCTAGTTTTAACATGTTTATAAGTTAAATTTTACAAAATAAAATTCTTCTTTGGAATGAGGATATAAAAATTTACTTTGGATAAATTTTTCATATTATTCTGGTAACTTTAATATTTTGATGAATAGTAAAAACACGCTATATTTTAATTAAAAACAACTTTTTTCGTCATAATAATTTATGTGGTTAAATTAAAATATTTAATGGTATTAAAGTATAAATAGAATATATTTTTACTATTTAATATAATTTATGTCATTATAATTGATTTTACATTGAATTCATAGGTTAAATCAATTCAATCTTTTGCAATGTTTTTAACAAATACTCGTTTTCCTTCAACAACCGGATTAATTTTAATTTAATTTCTGAAACATCTATGTTTTTAATTCGAAAAAATGGACATCGTATTTGAATTCCTAATATCAAATATAGCTTTGGCTGAATTTTTGGTATTTTTCAGAAAAACATCAATTTTTGATGAATAGTGAAACCACAATGTGGTAGTTAAAAATACTGAATTTTTCATAAAACTTAATTTTACTACTTCTGTAAAAGGAATTTCAAAAATAAAAGAGACATGGTTGATATCATTAAGAAAAATATGGTTCAATGAGATGAAAATAATATTTGGTGAATAGTAACTTTTTACTTTTATTTACCGTGGTGAATAGTAAATAGGGTAATTAAAGGTAAAAATGATATTACTATTACCCTAACACATGTCCTAATTCTATTGGATAAGTGTAATTCGACCAAAAACAACCTTATGAATATAATATGACCATTTAGGGCCACTTGGATTAGATTAGGACATTTAATATTATTTTATTTAAAGAAGAGTTTAAATAGTTAAAATCAAAGTTTAATAACAAAAACATTTTTAATATATGGTTATACATTAGATAAATTAGATTATAAATATCTATTAGAGATCTAAAACATTTTCCAACATAATGGTATTTTATTTATTATTTTTAGACTTTATATAAGTTAATTTATTTATTACACATCGATGATGCAGTAATTACCGTTTTAAGAATATATTAACATAATTGATGTTATAAATGACCAAATAAATGTAATTTGAGACTTTTTATGACTGACACTAATTTTATAGGTTAATATGACATGTTAGTGTTGATTTAAGTAACTTGGTTCGATGTTATCATTCTGTTATGAATTTCCTAAAAATCATGTACCAAATAGTGTCAAAATTGACATAAATTAGTTTTTAAAACAAATATTATATTATTAATTGTTATTTAATTCCTAAAAATCTATGGGTCGGCCAAATGACTTAGATAAGGATATATATATTAATAATAAACAACTTTGGGTTCGTTTGGATTGTTATGGTAAGTTTATTAACCATATAGTGTAAGAAAACAAAAAGACACAGTAAAAGTTAAATTATTTAACTTAGAGTTAAATCTAATTGGTAAGGTTAAAATAATAACATAAACTTGTATAAATCCTATTGTATGAGTGTTTTTCGATCCATACCCAATTTAGCTTCGAAATAAGACCCTTTGGAACCATTATAAACCGAATTTGACCTTAATATACAATAATATTTTGAGATTTTCTTAAGGTGCCCCTCTCCTCCCTTATAAAAGGGCACCTCCTCCCTCTCCTCCTCACACCAATTTGAGAATTCAAGCTCGGCCAACCCCTGACAAAATCTCTTATAAACTTCCTTAGAATCATCCTAGAGGTCCTGGTATTCTTCAAATACCATCTTTAGTTCCCTAAGAGGAGGTTAAGAAAAGGCGCGTCAAAAAGAGGTAATATCCATTACCGATCTCTTTCAATTTCTTTCTTCTTCAACTTATTATTCTTTAGTTGTTTCATGATAAAGTAATAACATCAGTATTACTTATATACTTATATGTTATTATAAATATGAAACAACCCTAATTCACCTTCTATCAGTCCTACGGAAAAATGAAATCACCGCGCGTGCGTACTTACGGAATACCGTCTCCACGCCGTGGTGTAATCTATTTTCCGCCACCACCTTAATTTGATGGGTATAATGGTGTAATGAGTAACTATATATTATTATTATAATGTGATATTTATACTGAAATAGTATTCATACACTTCAACACAATTACACGACCATGGGAACGATATCATCGATCGTGCATACATACGGACTACCGTCTCCACGACACGATGAGATTTATTCTCCGTGTTAACCATTCAAGAATGATTATAAAGTATATATAATGAATAATAATGAAATATATGAAATGGTTAATCTAATGGATTTATGTATATATATATATGTATGTCATATACATACTTCCATTCAAGATAATAAGGAAAGGAAAACAGCGTTCATGCGTACGTACGAACTATCGTCTCCATGAACGGTGTGTTTCACTTCATTTATCTATCTATTATATATATATATATATACTGAATATATATGATATATAAATAATGTTTTATATTCTGTAAGTCATTAAATCATGATATAAGTAATAATAATGTCAAGAACAACAAGTCCATACACCTATGATAAATGAAATGATTTTACCCAAAACGCTTCTTTAACATGGAATTTACAAAAGAATGGGTAATATAAAGTCATAAGTGAACCATATATGATATCATAACAATGAATATGATTCTATAATAAGTCAATGACATTATTTAAATCATTATACAGGAGTTTCGGATACGTATAAAGCATATCAGACATAAGGTAAGGGAAAATCTCACAATCTCATTTTTATCCGAGATTGTTTATACTTTGGTATTTACTGGGGTGTATTTATCATCCAAATCCATGTTTCTTCAATATGTAATATTATTTCTATCCTTATACAATTTTTTAAAACCAATTTTACCTATTTGTGATTTTTTAGTAAAAGATATGAAAGGAATCTTTTGTTGTTTTCAAAATGAGGTACTTTTTGACTTTTCCAACAAAAGTACGAGAAGAATTTTTTTTAACTTATACAGAATGAAATGATTTTTACAGTTTTATAAAGCCTTATTTTTATAAAGCTTCCTCCAAAATATTTCATGTATATTTTTAATAAAATCATTTTCTTTTAAAATTGCATGACATTTTGTGAAAATAAAATGATTTTAAAGAAGAAAGAATATTTTCCTCAAGAATTCATTTCAAGTGTTTTATCAAAACCGTTTTCCATCTAAGATGACATTATTTCATATGTGTATTGTTTCAAGTATAATGTATCTATGATTTACATGGTTTCACTTTTCTTATTATTAAATGATATCCATTTCTTTTATATGGATTTAGTGATGATTGAATGATGTTTATGAAACCCATTTTATTCGTTGGGTTATTATGAATGATGTATATTTATTTTGTGGCACAAGTAAGAATGATTTAATTATGAGATGGGTGTGACCTATATCTCCCACCAATGAATGGGGTAAAAATTTATATCTCATGAGATATACATTGCTGGAATGGTAAGTTAATCCGGTTCAGCATTATAGGACTGGAACGCGGAGTGAACTCGATTCAGAATGGGACTTTGTCCAAATAGATGGTCTTGGAAGCAATGCCTTGGCTACTTTGGAAATCATAACAAGTGCTTTATGCTTTTCCACAATTACATGTTTTATTCCCATGATATTTTATCATGATTAATGTTTCTTTATGATCTATGTCTTATGTACTTCTAAGATTTATGTCTTTGCTCATGATTTTGATGTTTAGATTTTATTTTCACGTTTTTGCAATCAAATGTTTATGGATTGTTTTATGTTCTCTATGATTACCCTTACTCAGCATTTGAGATCACCCTTTATATGTTTTCTTTTCCCTAGGATTTAATAAAAGGTTTTAGGTAAGAAAACAAAAGGGGAAGATCTTTATGGGAGATGTTGAAGATCTTTCACCACGATTAGAAGATTATGTTCCGAGGTTCCAAAGACACTAAACTATTACGGTCCTTGTGTGTCTATTTTTGTTATGTATTAAGTATTCCACAAAAGTAATGTAATGTCCATGTACGTCAAGCTTCGGTTCTCTACAGATGCTATTGCTGGAATATACATGTTAGCTCTGCCACAGATGTGGTAGCCAGTGGTACTCCCTAGAAGGTCTGCATAAACCACATGAATCCTCTATGGAATGGAATATCTGTGCCTGCATCTAGTATAACGGCTGGCTCCACATTTGGATCTGTTAGAGGATCCATCGGTAGCCCATGGACTACCATCTATAGATTATAATCTTTTCCGCTCCCTTGGAAAACAACTCGTGGTCGTCTCAGTGGCATGAATCTACAATGTCAAATACATTCCATAGTTTAAGATCGTCACGGTCTAAGAACTGGAATCTTACGAATGGAACAGGGAAAAGAAAACATTGAGGTTTAAAAAAACACTACATGAAATGTATAAGAACTACACGGTGTTCTCCCTTATGTCTTTCAAATGGTCATGTAATTCTACATGTACTAGTCGTGTACACCCCAAACACACGACATTTTTCCCTTACACACACTAAGTACTTGAATTCTCTTCCACTGCCTGAGTCATTCTACACGGCTAAGATACAAGGCTCTCTTATCGGGAATGACTAAATTGTGTGTCCCATAAGTACATGGTGTGTACTCGACAATCATTCACCGAGTTGTTCTTGACACGGCCGGATACACGACTCATACAACACGACATGTACTAAAAGAGGTAACACCGACCAATGTTGTTACTTACATGGTAGGGTCCAATGATTAGACTACACGGCGTGTTCGTCATTGACATGGTGTGTTTATGCAAGGTTTTCACTGTCCGTGTTGTTAGTCATATGGGCAGACATAGGGTCAACACGACACAACATGAACAATCAGTACACGACGTTTTCCCTCTAGATATTTTCCATCCCGTTTTTCTACCTACACAGCCTATGACATAGATAGCAACAACACGTCATGTACATTTAGTACACGGCTTGCACATTTTTTTCATTTCATCACGAACAAAAGAGTACATGGCAAGTGTTTATAGAACCACACATTGTGTTGTCTAGGTTTCCGGATAGTAGATCATAGAAACTACTCTTGAGTCCCTTTTTCCTTAAATTTAAAGTGTCGGTATGCCAAATTCCGATCTAGGGGCGACCATACTCCCCACGAACCAATGTTTAGCACCAGACCTTTCAAATTGTAGTATAAAATCCAACAAAAAGATGGATCATGATCCGCTAAATTTTGGTCCAAGAGATCCCATACTTCTCAGGAACCAATTTTTATCATCCATAAACACAACCAAAACATGTACCAATACCCTATCAGTTGTAGGTGTAACTAACAAGGTACCTATCACAACAGAATGGATTTTATAGCACAAAATCTATCACAAAATGATATTTCTAATGCATCTATAGGGCATGGAAACTATGAATGCAATGTGATTATAACATGTCTCTAATGATGCATGAGATGGCATACCCTCATCTCAGCGTGTTGCGACTAAATATAACCCATTATAAAAACATAAAAAGCACACCACAAGTTCGTCACCCAATTGTAAAATCATATAAAATGTAAATGTGCAAAATCAGTAAAATTGCAATATGAGGTATATCGACTTTTCCATTGACACTGGTTAGCTACGCCCATGCACAACATATAACCAAATACCTATTCCATCCTATTCTTGACTTTAGGCTCCAAACAATAAGTAAAAGAAAATAAAGCATTTGATACCACTTTGTAACGTCCCGGATCCGGGTGCCACTCAACGAGTGCCCTGAACCCAGTTGGTCACATGACCTAAAGAGAATTGCCCCAAATGCTAGAGGCTGCCGACTAGCAGTGAGGGCCTATGTCTAATAGATGGGAATCTATGCCCTCATTTGTCAAATTATAGTATTGTGGAGATAAATAGATACATACAATATTGGAAGCAGCAAACAATATAAAGAAGAAATGGAGAACTGAAGGAAAGTTAAGTGGAATTCATACATATATGATGATGTAATATGTCTAATGTCTATGAAAACATTCAAACAGATTACACTGCAATCAAACATAATACAGTACAAGTATAACAATGAAAAACAAAATAGTGCAGCAAGAACTCAGCAGCATCGCAAGCCTAAGCTCAGTCCCATGCTCTCCTACTCCTCTACAACAATCAATCACCTGTATAGGGACTCTTTCCATTATCAAAACCTGTAGAAATATAATTTGTTTGGGCCCAAGACATGACACAAACCAAGTGTGAGAAATAAATCCCAGTAGGTAGCCACTAGTGGCCCGTGCCAAACTGTCAGTGAGTTTGTGAAACAGTAGTGTGCAATAATGAAATGTAGTAAACTAGGAAGTACTGAAAAGTAAACATTTCTATCAGTTCCATTTCCATTTAATTATTATTTAACAATTCATTATAATTGAATTTTACGTTTCTGAGACACATCCTCAGCCGAAAATCACTTATATAGTGACACTGCAAAACTAAAACAATATATTTAACAAGTATAAGGTAAAAAATACAAAGCATGTGCTTTATCTTGGTAGGTATAATATGTGAAAACATGAAAAGTAAACTGAGTCCTTAGACATGCAACCCTTACCCTTAGGTAATCAAAACAACTCCCTCAGGCTAATCAAAACCTCACACTAATGCTAATTAGAACCACACCCTCAGGATAATCAGAATCAAAACGCTCAGGTGATTTCTCTCAGGCATAATGAATATTTCCCTTAGGCTTATGAGATAATTCCCCCAGGCACGGATGCAAATACCCTCAGGCATATGAAACATTAACCTCAGGGTAAATAAAACACATTCTCTCAAGCTGAATAGAACCTTTCCCTCAGGAGAAACAAAACACTTCCCTCAGTCTAAACAAGTAAGAAAACAATTTATATCCATTTCTTCTAAAGAAAACTCAAATCATGCTAAATCACGGCATACCCTTAGGTATCCTAGACAAATGACTAAACAAGGGGATGAATACATGAGGTGTCCCTTGATCAAACAAATGATCTCAAACAATAGTTATACATATTCATTAAATTACATTTGAAATTATAGTTTTTTAATTAATAACCGACTCAGCCATATTACACCCCAAACATGAGATCATAGCCCAATGGTACTCAAAAACACTCAACAGTAGGAATTATACAACAGACCACCTACCTCGATCTCTACTGATTGGTATACTCGAATGACACCACTCAAAACATCCGAGAACAACGTAGATCTGGGATAAAATATTGTCTGTTCAATCTCAAATAACATCCCCTTGGGAAGGAATTAGAAGTAAGGGTTTAATAAGCGTGACAAACTCACCCACACGGTTCAATCAAGACCATCAGTGAAGGAATCCTAGTTCTGGTGTGTGGTCTAGAGGACCTCCAAGACCCAGCCCTCTCTCCCGCATTCTTCTTACGTTCTAAGAATCCTCTATAGATAGAGGAGGCTACTTCCCATTATATTCGAAAAAACAAACTACATGGAATGTTTTCTAAAGTACACGGTGTGTACATTTGATTTTTTTAATTGTTCTTGTGGTGGTTACTTTTCACCGCCACACTATTCATCCATCGACATGATTACATAACATGTATTGCTAAGGAAATGATGTGTAGTAATGTTCCACTGGCGGCTAATCCCACCGCCTTATTGTTCATCTACCGACTAATTACATGGCGTTTATACTGAGTACACAATGTGTAGTTAGTTTTTAAACCCTTCATTGTGGCTAGCCTACACGCCTTGTATACTCATCTCACACGGCCAAAGTACACGGAGTGTAGAAAAGTAAATGGTGTGTACCCAAAAAATTTTAGTATTTTTCCCCATTTTCCTTATTTTCCCAAAAACACTTAAAAAAGGAAAAGAGGAAACCCTTACCTTAAGAATTAGAAGATGATTCTTACATATGTGATGGTTGTGCATCATGATAGAGACACAAAGTAGTCCTATAACACCTTATTCCATGGTTAGGGGAATTCTTGACCATGAGGCCCAATGGAACCAACCCTTTAAATGTGATCCCAAAATAAAAGTGGTCTTGATCCTCTCAATATTCATAAGATCAATCTTTGGAACCTTAAGGAATAAGAGAATGTTCATGGGGATCTATGTAAGAACGATATTAACTAGAGTGATCTCCCCTAAAGAATAGGAAACAATTTTTCAAATTATCGATGTGGGTAGAGATAATACCATCCAATTTAAGAATATGGTTGATTCAGAGTCACCTCAACATAATGGGGGAACCAAGATAGTATATAGGATGGTTTCTAATTCTAATAACCAATTTGGATTCAATGCTATGTACATGTCTCCCTAAAAAATCCTTGAGATGTAGATGCTACTTTAATCTATATTAAAAAATCCCCATCTCCATTTGTAGTTTTATTCAATAGTTTAATTAATACCCTGAATAGATCTAGAGCCCTTGTATATGAAAAGGACCATATCATCTACAAACATTAGTTGGAACAAATTTTGGAAATGAAAACAGATAGGAAATGGAGAAATAGTGTCCTAAAGCATATTGGCTATAATGGATCTATTCAAAGCATCCTGGCCCAGAAAGAATAAACTGAGAGATAATGGGTCCCCTTGTCTAAAAGAATATATTGATTTATGTAATCTAATCATCCTTCCCATTAAGAATAAAAACAGTTATAGTGAACTCAAACATCTAAACATTAGATAAGTTTCCGATGAAAAAAATTATTTATTTATTGAACATTGATAATATAGTACCACAATATTTTTTCATAGGATTTTTCCATATCCATCAAAATTTCCATACTCAATCAATGATATTTCCTACTAAAATATTCAATAATCTCTTTATCTGGCCTGATTACACCATAGATGGACCTACAACTCACAAACCCATGTTATTTTACAGATATCTGGGATGGAATATGGATACCAAATCTCTTATTGCAAACAATTTGAGAGATTTTGTAATCAATTTTTTACATACTTATTTGCCTGTATTTTTTTAGAATAGATTGGTCCTTAAATTTTGAAAAAATAACTACAGTAGTAACACAAGACACTCAGAAAAGCCTACCCCCATGAATTACATCCTTAAAAATCTCAAAAATATCCACATTCACAATGCTCCATAGTGTCACATAGAAGGATATGAAAAATTCATCTAGACTGGGAGAGTATTTGGGATTAAGGCCTACAACTGCCTCACATATATCATTAATCTTTGGAATGGATTCAAAAATGTTATTTTTGGCATCAAACACCACTCTTAAAATGTTATAAAAAACAAGGGGATAGACCACTTGCATATAGGTTATGCAGAGAAGGGTTATGGCCAACTAGATGTGATTTAAAAAGGTATTTTTCCATACCACAAAATATTTCAATATCTTTAATGAAGGATCCATCACTGAAAATAATATTTGGCTTCCTGATGAAATTCATTTCAATAATGAAGTTATTGTAGTAGCCCATGTTCTTGTTTCCCCAAAAACCTAGAGGGATCTCGATTTCTCCCTTGCTAACCTCTCTTGTAAGAGGATATTATCCTACAAAAGGCACCTATTATGAAGAAGGGTGCTAGTGAGATCTTCATTACATCCTAACATAGGTTGTTTCTCAATCTAGTAAATATAGTATTTTAAGTAATCCAACCGCTACTATAGGAGACTATTCCTGCAACTTCAGGATTACTGGGACATCCATAGATGTCATAACTTATTATGAGGATGAATCAAATGGGTTACATGAACAGGGGGTTCCTATGAGTAACGAATATCATAGTTGATGTGAAGATATGAAGTAAAAAATCTAGAGAACAAGAAGCCCTTACTCTCTTCATCCATGGACTTTAGGGAAAATAGAATTAGATAATTATCAGAGAGATCATGAACAAGATCACTGATTGTGGAAATATAAAATTAGGATATCACTATCATGTTTCCTAAGCACTAATCCATGTGACACCAGGTCCATGTGTGGACCATCTGATTATTGCACCATGTGTACTTTTCTCCTTTGAAGCCTAAATCTATCAGATAATTATGAGAAATGAAGGAGGATAAATCACTTCTAGATTTCACACATTATGATTTAGCTACATTTATATATTTATAAAACAAGAATTATCTATTGAAATATGAGGTTTTTTATTCATTTAAAATATCAACTATATTTTTTTAGAAATGAAAATTCGGAAAATTCAAAATAAATTTTAGAAATAGAGTATTTTAGAGAAAAAGAGACTATATACTTTCTTTTTTCTTCATATTCATATGTAAATAAGATTTTATGAAGGTATATGTTTGAGAATATTAATCCATTTAGTATTATAAAGGTTAAAATTTCATGTTACCCTTTATTCAATACCATGAATGTGTTTATATAGAAGAATTTATTAATAAGATTCCATATGTTAACAAAGTTAGTAGTTAAATGAATTCCATTGTCTATTTTTGATCAGATATTTCATTTATTGTGTGTATTCTAAGAATGTATATTGGATAACCTATTAAATATCACAGAAATTATATGAAATGGAACCTCAAGAATGTATCTATGATTATTAATTAATGTATTTGATTGGTAAATTATAGTATATATTCAATTGGTTTTGTTGGTTTTGTTTATTCTGAGTATATTTCCAAGATTGATACAAGTAAATCTATTGCTGGGTTTGTTTTTTGATGCCCTTGGTGCTCATACTTCATAGAAGTTCTAAAAAATAAATTTCATTTTCAAAATCATGTATAGTGGAGAATTGTGACAGTTAGTATTATTTATATTTGTCCAAAATCCATATTATACATGTAAGAATGAAGAATATAGATGTTTGAAATCTCATTATTGTGGATTTTATTGAATCCGAAAGTGTGTGTGTCTTTGCGATTTTAATAGACAACACACAAGTTGATTGTGTAACTAAATTTAGTCCTTCATAAATGATTACTCATTATTTTAGTTTAAGGAACTCTATTCTAGTTTAAGGTTTAACAAAACAAGTATTAGGTAATGATTTAATCTACAGATTTTGAATTTTTAAATTTAATAATGCTCTTACATATTTAAATTTTATTGCAATCAATATATTCTTATACACATTTTCATTAATTAATGATTATATTTACTACTAAGATTTGTTTTTATTTCATGGAAGACATGCTATTATTTATTTTTGGTATTTCAGAATATTTGGAGAATTTTATCAGATAATTAATTTCCTCTTTGTGATTTTCATTGTTCTAATATATTGCAGTAATTTTTTAGTTGGATTATGTGGGTATATTAATCTATATATATAAACCAGCACCCTAATGAACCGTTTTTTGTGTCATGTGTGTTTTGTAAAATTGAAAATTGTAAATCAATGATTTATTCTAGATACTTACTATTGGATTTTATAGTTTCACCACTTATAGTGCTTTTGGTATAAAAAAAATTCCATGTTTTTTATTCTTGTTCATGTGTTGATCATCCCACATCCTGGCATGTTCTGCCAATCACATATTGTTGGATGCATCAATTCACTATAATTTTTTATTTTAACATTTCAGTGAGTATATATTCATTTTTCTGGTTCTTACTGACTATAATAGGAAGGCACCACTAGTTAATTATAAAAGATTAGATGTTATTTTGTGAGAGAATAGACTCAAATCCTCTATCATTTCCCTTACTCTATAACATACTGATCCACTAAAATCGTAGATTTATTCTGGATGAATCTTTCAAAAGATGACACGATGCATGGGAATGTGATGATAATTGGAAATAGGCTTCATCAAATGTTTTAGATTCATATTCATAGTATTAAATACATTTTATTATATGATATAAAGCTCAATAAGTGATTTAGATAATTTCTTTATTTCTATTTTTGTGTCTTTTAGGTCAGGAATGTTTGAGAGTCTATCCTAGATGGAAGTTACTAACTCCACATGGTGGAATTGATCACTTTTACATAGATTAGGAATATTGGAATCCTCAGATAGTTTATATGGTCCATTTTCATTGAGTATTATAATATCCTTCTATTCATTAGTAATAAATCATTTTAGGTTGGCATTATTTCTATGCACATAGGTTCAACATAGACCAAAACAAGTTATGTCTTGTTATTTATTATTATTATTTTTTCTCTGTACGTGTGCTCATATGTGTCTATATTTGATACTGATCATTATTATTTTTAATAAAAATTATTTATCAGAAAAAATTTCAACCATAATGTATAAATCAATGGGTCTTGGTTTTTATTGTGCATAACCTCAACACCAGTACAAAAAACACCACCAAATAAATCTAAAAGATCTATTCCTTGATTAAGAAGAAGGAAGTAGTTGCACATTTTTGTTTCTCTATTTCTGTGAGACATAGTGGCGATTGAGTGTCCTAAATCATGATATCAAATTATATTTTTACACTAAATAATTTCAATTTTATATGTATATAATTTTCAATTATATTTATTAAATTTATTTAATTTAATTTCAAAATGTTACAAATAAGAATAATAATAAATTCTTAAAAAAGGTAATAATAATAATAATAATATATGCAGTCTTATATAATTTTCATATATATTTATAAAAAAAATGATTCATGTTAATGTTTTTAAATAATACCTTTAATGAGCACACATAAAATATATTTAATAATAATATTGACATATACTGTTCTAAAATATTTATAAATTTGAAACCATATAATATTTTCGTATATATAAGTATATATTCAATAAAAAATTATAGTTTATTTTATTATATAAGATTAATATATTATATTTAAAAGAATCTATTAAGGTACAATGTTTTGAATAATAATAATATATATATATATAAAATCTAATAATTACAATTATACTTCTAACAGCGTAATAACATATTAATAAATTGATTTTATACACACAAAAATACATGAAAGTATTCATGTATATACTCATATTTGTATGAACTTATATAATATGAATATTAAAATAAATTAAATACATAAGTTACATTATAAAAAAAATACATATTAAATTTATTTTAAATAATATATATATAGTAATATATAATCATTAATATAGAAAACAATTAATTTAAAAACATTATCATTATAATTAATATATATTTATAAATGATATTATATTAAAAAACTATAAAAAAGTAACTTTAAAATAAAAAACTAGTATTTTAATGTTTAAAATATACTTATAAAAGTAATTATATTAATATACGTTAATATATTATTTAAAATATACAAAAATTAGTTTCAAAAAGGGAATTGTAAAATTTTATAATAATTTATATTTATAAATATATTTACATTAAACGATGTTGACATGTCCAGTTTAATATATATATATATATAAAGAATAATGTGTGGGGTGTATTTACTGTGCTTTTGGGTGTATAAATTTATTTTAAAAAAAGATAGATTAGTGTAGATGGTTTCTTGCCTTCTAGTTTTATACCTCATCATCTCCACATGGTAATTTATCCTTAATTATTAGGTGGGTAATTGAGATGATGAAATCCAATTTACTTATAACTATGATTAAATTCATGGGAAAGTGGTATAAAATATAATCTAAGGTCTTGTTTGGTTGTTTATTCTCCAATAAATTATAATAAATTTTGAATTAAATTATTTTAAAGTTTTTTTACTCTTTTTAGTGATATAATATTAATGAATCAATTATAGTGGATCATGATTTATTTCTGATTGATTCTGTTGAATTTATTTATTATTATTAATCATATAAATGATAATTTGAGTCATTATATGAATAACATAAATGCCTTTGATGTTATCCATGGTTGAAGGATAAGTAGTGATATTAATGATAAAAATTGGGTACATTAAATATATTTAGTGATTTAATTTTTGTTGAAAATAATATGAGGGAAAAATGTTTTTTTATAACTATTGGACCACCTGATAAATCCATATATTCCACAAAGCCTCCATCCTCAACAGATCAATATATATTTGGTAAATCCTCTACAATCTAGACAATTATCATTAAATGAATCAAAGACCGCATACCTCAATCTGAAAAATAATGATACACCACATGCCCCTCACCCCTGATACCCTAATCCATCATGCCAACCCAACAATTGCATAATGGTGAGTTCCCCACAATACATGCTTTTTAAAGGGAAATCCACATCTTGAATAGTTTCACAAGGTCAGGCATACTACAAAATTGGGAGATGCGTTAATGACCGAGAAAAGAATGGTAGTTTAGGGGATGAGAAGTTTATCTTTAGATAATTTTCTGGATGATAGTAAAAATTTGGGATGGTAAGTTTTTCATCTCTGAAATATTTACCACATTTGATTCTCAAAAATAAAAAACACATATTTCTCTTATGAGATGGATTAGTTTTAAAAACATTATATGTTTTAATTGTTTCTATATAAGGATAGGAGGATAAGAAAACTACATATTTCTAAAATATGTGTTCCCAATTAATGTCACTTGATTATGGTATGTTTTATAGATCCTATTTTTCACTCATTTATACTTATCTTTGTTTCTTTTTCACTATATCTATCTCTTAGTTGGTTTTGAGTGTGTTGGGTCTTGTTTCAGATGGTTTGAGGATTTTGGTTTGATTCTATGTTAATTATTTTACTATGGATGGACTTGAATTTCTGATTTTTTGATAAAAATTATTCAGTGGTAATTATATTTATATGATTTTATGCTATGCATTGTAGTTCAGTGTCAATGGATTTGGTGAGAATTCTTTTTTAAAATTGAACCATGGGTGCGTGAAGGTGGAGAACATGTAAAAGTTTTATTATTTTTTTGGACATTGAAAATTAATAGGGTTTTGATTAAGCATTCCAGGAAGTATTTTTCTGTCAAATCAAACCTAAAAAATAACTTATTTATCATATATCTTCAAGAAATTATTACTTTTGACGGAAAATGTTTTGTTATTCACACATTACCTTATAACATTATAGCGAGGGACCCCTCCTTTTCTCTTAAATAGTCAATCCACGAATGATCTCGTTACCAAAAAATTCATTTCCTTTTGGTAGGTTAAAATACTATACAATGTCAATTATAATGATTTAAAATATCTATTCAATGATTCCATGTCAATTAATGAAGTTGTAATTAGTGAAAAATATATAGAAACTTATGTGTTACTTTTTAGTGATTCATATGACAATATATTTATGGATTTATAAAAATCTATTTTTAATTAGATGAACATAACTTCTACTACTACATTGAGTGTTTTTTATTTCACAAGACGAAGATAATCAATTTTAGTTGGATTTATATGGAGATTTATGTGCTTAATATGTCATAGAAATTAAAGTTATGTGTGTTAAAAATAGAAAGAAATGTGGTTTTTCAAATTACTGTTGCTCTTTTTTCTAGGAGGGATGGAGGAGGACTATCCTAACTCAATGTGATTTTCCTAGGGGAATCTATAAATGTAGTGTTGATTTTATATGTCAGTCATGGGGATGATTTTTGGGGGATTGGATTCAATTCTATACTCGCGAATCGTTTTTATATTAATAGACTTCTTTTGATGGCATGGTTTATTTTTATTATATATATAATGAGTATAATTAAATTTGTGAAAATTGAAATGTAGTGTAGGACATGGTTTTTTTATTTAATCAATGAATTTTTTATCATTTCACACAATTGTGTCCAATGGTTGGTTATTATTTTCAATGACAGTGTAGGAGAGGGTTGTTTTTTAAAAAATGGAACTATATTGATGTATTTCCAAATGAGTTATTCTAATGAAATTACTGAGATTATTTATATGGAATCATATTTCGACATCATTGAAAAAATCTAAATTCATTCATGTCTTAGTGATGGAACAAAATGGGATAGGTTTTGAGGCTCCTAATATGGATACATGTGCTAGTCGTAATATAAACCATCATCTATTCAATGTTTGTCAATCGACATTAAAGATGGGAATAAGATTCCCACTATAATAGATGTTTCTTTCCAGTAATTTTAGTAATAATTATCCAATATTACATATATCAATGTCAGTCAAGTAATGATTTGATCCTAGGAACACTTTTGGGGATCAGTACTAGGGCATAATGATCTCATTAGTCTTTATTTTTCAAGGTATGGTAAAATATTTACCATTGATAATATATAAAATCTTTAGAATTCAATTGTACATATGAATGAGAAGATTTATGGGTTTTTGATCAAAATAGAGGATTCCACAGTTATAGTAGTGGGTGATACCTTTTCAGAGAGGGTATTGAATAGTATATATGATTTAAGGTGTGTTTGGGGGGATACCTTATAGAGGGAGATGATTAATTTATTGAGGTCTATGCTATTATATACTAATATCATTTACATTCTTATTAATGTTATTTATATGATAAATATGGATGATATAGATGGAGTTGTAGAGCATTGCATGTACTGATACCTCTCGTAGTGCATTCGGAGGGATACCCTCCTCGTGTATCCTTAGACACATCTTCTTAGTGCCACCAAATTCCCTATATACTTGTCCCTCACCTTATAAATAATCTCACATGTTCCTTGTCCTACCTTATCAAGTTTTTCAAACTTTTATATCTATCCCAGACTATGGATTTATGTCTAGGATTCTATATGATGATGGTTAAAGGAGTATTGGGTTATTCTACTTCAAAATGAGTGCACATTCTGAATATCTATAGAATGATTAACCCCCATAATACTCATATAGGTAATTTAAATGGGCTTAAACTTCCAAAAAACCAACACAATAATAGTCCAGTGATGTGGTATTATTTTGATAAATTCATGTGTTTTTGATGTTGAAGTCTGAATTAACTAATAATATTTTGAATTCGGCTTATTTTAAATAGAAATGATTTTTTATCATAAATATATAATGGAAAATATTTTTTTATGGTGAAAAATAAATTAAATGATTTTTTTTTTCAATTTCATATATTTTATGATAAAATCTTATAATTGTTTCTAATAGTTTAATTGAAATATTAATTTAAGGGTTTTATGGGGGATTTTATTTTGGATTTAATTCTTTCAAACTTCCATATTTATAATTTTAATATACTTGGTTAGAATATATTTTAATTCATATTTTGAAATATTTCAACCATTTTTTAATCTAAATTTATTTTTAATATTACATTTTGAATTGATAAAATTTTACAAAATATTAAATTCTACATTAAAAACTAATATGTATGGTATTTTTGTAATGAATATTTATACATAACATTTTTTCTGAAAAGGATTTCATAACTATCTTATTATATAATTAGAACATGATATATAATTTATTTATTTTTTTGAAAAAAGAGTTCACACACAATATATTTTATTGTAAAAAAGAGATGTGTTAGTTTTTAGAGTTTTTCAAAAACTAAAAAAGATTATACATAATATATTTTTTAGATTATAATTTCATTCATGGGTTTTTAGAGATTGAAATTTTTAAAAAATAATTATATGAAATAATATTTTTGGGGTTTCATTTCATTCACATCATAATTTTCATTATTCCATGGATATGTTTGATTTCATAGTGAAGTAAAATTTTTAAATGTATGATATTCTTTTCTCTATGTGTATAGTTCAAAATATAATACACATAGTCTATATTTTTGGTTTGACCAAAACTATGAAGACTTAAAATCAAGATGAAATATTTAGGAGACCTAATTCCATTAATCTCAAAACTTTTAATAAGGGATCCCTGAACTAAAAGTTGTGTTCATGTGAAGGTACTAGGTAGTTAAAAAGAATATATTGATGTCTGAATCATGAGACATGTAGAGAATTGGTATTTCCTATGGAGTCCATCTTATTTGAGATGGAGAAGATAGTGAACAATGAAGAATTTTGATAGAGAATTGAGATATAAAAAATGAGTTATTGACTATGATGGAAGGGACAAATGGATACTTCTTATGAATGGGTGAAATATTAATTTTTTAGGGAATAATATATATATAAGGAACTTTTACATCCTCAATTGGAAAAAATATCTTTGGGGTTTGATAACAGAAGTGGGGTTGGAATGATCAACATGACATATAAGATTCAACTCCCACTACTCATTCCATTTCAAATATATATTTCACCATGTAATCTGTTCCTTATATTATAATGAAAATAATTTTTTTATAAATAATTTTTGGGTTGTAGTATTTATTAAATTCATTCCTTTAACTATTCTCTAGCTAAATTTTTTGATATTGGATAATTATTATCTCATTGCTACATGTTTCACTAAAAAAATTCTAATATTATAAACATTCAAAAATATTAGTTTTCGATCCAATGTAGACATGTTTTCAAAACTAAATTTTTTTAAAACCCAATTTGAATAAAATATAATTCTCAATCATGAATAGATGAATCAATTTTGGTCGTCAAATTTTTTTATTTTGAATTCACCAATTCGTTTTTTGTTTACTTGGTTATGAATTAAGAGGTTTAAAATTGATAATATTGTAAGACCATTGCTCAAAAGAGCAATGGTTATCATTTTGTGGTGTTAAATCTTGTCATACTCCCCATATCAAGATATTAGGTTTATTTCTTCACAATTTACATCAAATTAAAAATCGAATATTTTATTCACTTTAAGCTTATAATGTTCTTTATTTGGTGATTGTGTTCATTATTTTAATGTTTTTTTCTATAAATTTGAACTATTCCACTACATATTCAAGTTAAATTTCACTTCACACCACCAATACTCACCATTTTTTTCTCTTTGTATAGGATATTATTTTCATTTTAAAGTCATTTTCTTTTTATCTGGAAACTTTTGTACTTTAGTGTGCATTATATCATACATATAACTATACTAGTGTTTAGTAGGTTTACATTTATATTATGATTTTGTAATAACCCCTCCATAATTAAATGTCATTTATGGGGAAGGAATTTTTTATTCTAATAAATAATAAACAAATAACATTATTTATAAAAATTTCTAAAAACAATCTAGTGTATGTGTATTGGTTCCAAATAAGAATACCAATATCCATTAAATCCATAAATTCATAAAAATCAATGATATTTGTAGAATGAAATGGATGTAGGGAAAAAAATACTTTTAAGAGTAAGAAATTGGTATTGATAAAAAATTCATGCAATAAAATATAGAAAAACATTGTTAATAGGGGATTAAAAATCCATCAAGATTCAGAAAACACAATTTTAAAAAGGGTAAACTAGGTAGATCGAAAAAGGAGATTAAATAACCATTTAATTCACTACCAAATGAATTTATGTTCATGCTCAATGAAGAATTTATATCCTTAATTATGTAATTTTATATAATAGTGAAACTGCTCCAACTTCAAGGGATAAATGAGAATGAGATAAAATTGATTGTTTTTCTATTTTCTCTAAGAGAAATTATAGAAACGAGATTCTTTAATTAGATTCAATAATTTCTGAAACATAAATACAAGTTTATATTTTAATTTTTCTTTAAAATTTACCATTTTAGGATTAATTCATATTATAAAATTATGATCACATATTTTTTTCTAGTGGACGAAGAGGATTTTCCTAAAACCTGGGGTAGGTTTAGGGACCATCTTAGAACGATTTGAGAAGAACAATGTATACCAAGGAAGACTAAAAAAAATAAATTTTAAAATTTTAAATTTAATATATCTAATATTGTTGATTTAATATGAATATTGTATATACATTATATATATATTGTGAAATTCAATTTAAGTATGAAAATGAATTAGAAATGGTACCTGGATTGACCAATACCATCCCAGTGTTCTCTTTAGTTTTTGGTATTTTCATATACTGAAGACACCAATATAAATTCCTTATATATTATCCACAGATGTAACATGTCATTTTTTGAAAAATTTATTTAATTCTAATGAGGCATCACATCAAACTAATTTTCACACAATATTCAGTTGGTTTCCTAAAGATAATATGACTGTTCAAAAACATGGATTGATCAATTATCGATATTTCTCACTCTAAATTATTAAGAGAAGGGTGGATTATATTTGAGAACTCAGAATAGGATTATTTGAAATATCATTCTATATTTTTTCTAAAAATGATCCTAGAATGATATGTTTAAAATTTCATTTCATCTAATTGATTCGTTAAATATCTTAAATGGGAACAAAATGCCATGAATAACTATGTAAACATGACATCCATACAATAAGTATTTCACCACACCCTTGTTACTTTACTAAATTAAAAATGATGAACCATGAAATATTAACTTATCATATTCTCCACATATTTATTTAATAAACCATGACCAAAAAAAGTTTTATTAAAATATAAGAATTTCACTAATTTACTTTTATAATTATATACCTTGTTAATAAATTGATAAATAAAAAATATTTTCATTCCAATAATAAAAAATAATATAATAGAATATATTTACTTATGATCATTCACATGGATATTCATTGGTCACTATATCTGGCGTCCACTTAATCATGATGTCTAATTCATTCAAATTGGTAGAAAATATTTCTAAATTTTTTATGTGACCCTATAGGCTCTCATATCGGTATTGGTGAGTCAAAATCATAGAGTAAGAGCTGTGTTTAGAAAAAAATCATAACCCCTAATGATAAAAGGATAATTTATAGCTTGGACTACACGAAATGAATGATAATTGTGTAATATAATATATATATATCTTGATATCTCATCTTAAATGATCCATCATATGTGGAATTAATATATATGCATCATATATCCTTCCTTGACATTACATAAATGAACTCATTGATAAATTTATATGGCTATGTAAATTGTTAGACAGTTCCATTTACATCAAATATCTTGAGATATCAACTTCCATTAACACTTAGGAGATAATTCATTTATTGATATATTCATTAATTTGATATCAATCATGATAAATACAATGTATTATACCTAGTTGTGAGCATATGTTATCATGTATTTCATTAGTACATTAATGTATGTGGCTCATGATATATATTAACAACAATCTCAATTTATGTAACGAATAAAAATGTTTGTTGAATGGAATATCCAATGACTCATTCAACATGTATAAGTTCTATAGGAATGTTAGTTCCCATACCCTACCCTCTAAAAGATTACTAAGTTTAAAATTTATGAGAATACGTCTCAATGTATTATTATTCCACTTTGTATCATCTATTCCCAACTAGTTGATGTCATCTATCCATGTATTTTTTATTTAGGAATATTATTATCACACTTCTAGAATCTCATCATTATTAGGGCTATTATATCCTTCTGATGTGAAAAATTCTCTGAGAAAATTATCCCATTTAATGTTATGTGAATGAATAATCATCACGTTATATGGTATTTATAAATATTAAATATTTTAAATATACCTGTAATTGAAGGTTCAAAGTCAGTTAGTTATAGGGAACACATTCTTATAAACTCCAACTTGTAATAGATCCTATTTCTATCTTAACTATTCTACCTCACATAATTAAAACATTTCTATCTAGATATAGCTTTATTTTTTTGGCCTATAATGTTTGGGTGGTTGTTCTACTTACCATAACTTCATACCTCTAATAAAATAACTCAAGAGATGAAATCATCAATTATATTCATTTTTTCCTATGTTTTTATTGAAATCATGGATGATACCATAATATAATGTTCATAATAAAACGATTACACATTTCTATCTTGCTACAACTCCCAAATCTAGAACAATGGTTTTATTAATTTCTTCTTAAGCTACATTAGAGTATGTAATGTAGTCAATTTATATAGATATGGAAACCAAGGGATGTGGTGATTTATCTCGTGTATATTACCATATACTATCCATGAATATAGATGAAACTATTCTATATGAATACTATTTTTCCCATTAGTAACTAGTATAATTAGTTTCCAAATTACCTTGAACTGATACAAATTCACGTTTTCAAACACTATTATACAGTTCTAACATCCGAACTTATAGTTATCCTAATTTTTCATAATATTTTCATACAATGTTCAAGGAACAAGAAATATCTTGTATGGTATATAGCATAACATACATAAATATACCCATCATAGAAGCATGATTTTTTCCACTTCTTCCCTCTCTATATCTCTCTCACTATTCTATTGTGTCAATAGAAATGTTTTCTTGGAGACATATATACAATGTGAAACTAGAACAATTAACAATTAAATTGTTCCCTATTTAATATATTTAGTATCTTGAGAATGTATGTTCCTTGACTTAGTCAAGGGGTCATCTTATAAATATCATGAGTGATATTTATCCCTCTAATATAGGCTACTTCATCTATGTCATTCGTCGAAAAGAAATTATCTAAAAAACCTAGACTAACTATAAGACTATTATCTCATTTCTATTATGTTATATGTCCTTAAAATATAGTATTAAAAAAAATTAATGCACTGCCACGTAACCACTTGAATATATAAGGCATCACATTCATTCCTTATGAAACACAACTACCTTACAGATTCATCAATTTGAATGTTCCATGACTCAGTTGTATTCATGTGCCGTCACAAAACCCACTATCTATATCATATATACAAGTTCCATAAGGTTCCTACTATGTAATGTATTTTTGAAATCCATTTATCAAGTCTCATAATTAGGGTTTGTTGTTATGTAATATTGATTTATAATGAATTTTATACCAAAAACTAGTAAAACGGTTTCAACATTTTCTATAAATTGATTTTTCATAAACACTTTATCCACTAGCCATGCATTATATGTACAAAATTTACCATCGATTTTTAGTTTATTATTGAATAATCATTTCCCCAACCAATATTTATATCTACAGATAAATTCCCCATATAATAAAAATATTTATGACACATGGAAACCATATCTAAATTCATGTATTATTTGTATCTTATAGGTTATATCAAACTTTCTATCACTTTTTTGGATAGAGGTTTATCATTATTAAAAAATAACCAGTATACATTGTTAGTGACTAGAAAAACATATCTCTTTGGCACTATAACCTAACATGTGATCCTATATAGCACTTGTTCCTCTTTAATAACCAATTTTATGGGATCTAATGGAATTGATTCGTATGCCAACTAAATTGTATGCTATGCATGATCTTCATCAAATTGAATCTTTCTCCTCTAATATTTATTAGAGATATACTCTATCATAATGAATATGACATGTATTTATACTATTATCATCATGTATCAGGGTTTTTTTATATTGTATCCCCTTCATATAGGTTAATCTAATAAGGATATTCTTAATGCCTTGTGGTATTTGTTTTTTACCGTAATAGACCATGAAAAATGCCTCACAACACTATATATTGGTTTGTGACAGCATGAGTTTCATTCTACTCCAAAACATAAATAGAATAACTTTTTCCTCCTTGGATGAAACATGATGTAGTGTATACACAATAATTTTAAATCTACATCTTTAAATTTACACGAGAATATCTACATGACTCATCAACGACCTCACCATGTTCAACAAGTTTTGGTTCCCCCATTCACTAAAACCATACCATTGTGTTTTATTGGGATGAGAGAGTTTAGATAATATCTTATATTTCTTAAGATAGTCGATGAAATCTTATTTATGATATTTTATACAACAAACTGATCAATGTATCCTCATCTTCATACCTATAAGATTCCATACATTATTTTATAAATCCATAAATCTATAAAATAATTATAATATATAAATTATTAATTAGATATATCAATATTTAATAAATCCATCATTAAAAGTATTGATGTATTAGTATTCACATCATGATTCAACTGGAAATGTTCTATAAACCTATGTTTGAAGAAAACATATATTCTCTATATCCCTTTTTGACATTCCTCAAGAATGAGGATTCTGCATTTTTTCTTCCAAACAAGTGTGAAATATATCTGGTCATATTTTTCATATGAATATAAATACACACATTGATATATATATTTGTTATGAAAATAACATTTAAACAATCAAGTCTGTGATACAACAACTGGGTGGGATATGATTCTAGAAAACATGATTCATTACAGATTTCTAACACCTAGTCTCCAAATTCTATTATACAATGACCATATTTTGATTTTTACACCATGGGAAATGATATGTTTAGAAAACTATTATATTAAGTTAAAAACATGAATATAAACCCATCCAGGTTTAAACAAGAAACAAATGTAATGTTTTGGTTAGAAATCAGAAAATAGTAAAAAATCATCAAAAAATAATAACTCTTGTAAAAGTAAGGTGGTAGTCTCTTGTAGCCAATGAAAAAAGCCTTTCTTTGTTGATATCTTGAAGACCCACATCACCTAAGGAATCCTTCTTCAATCTACATGGTTCCTATATTTCAACACATGTTTTAGATCCATTTTTTGTGTTCAACACCTAACTGGTAGATATAGAATGGATTCATTTTCTAAAAAAATAGCCATAATATACAAAATTCTTCTTCAATAAGGTGCATTTTGTCCCGTTGGCATGCATTCCACATGAAAAAATATTATATCCCGTTCATTTTTATACCTCTGGAGCATCCTCTTCATAGTCTAATGCTGCATAGAATCATTATTCCTTGAACTGATCATAGAAAACTTTTCCATTCCATTTTCCTTGTTTACTATAAGGATACTGGTTTTTTCGTGCCTTGTGTCCTTATTTTCATAGTCAATCTAGGTGAGGAGTTCCATACATGTCTTTTCAATATTTCTCATACTATATTTCATAATAAAACATGATAAGTATCAAGGTAGTATATAAATTAAGTGAAATGGAAGAATCTCCCCTGGTAGTATGAAACCAAATATGAATAAGTATCCAATATAACCATTCATCTTGACTACATGAGGTCTAAATAGAACCCCTATATAACCATTCATGTAAAATGTTCCTCTGATGTCATATCACACTATTATATTCTTCTTCAGATAATGATCACAAAGATGAAAAGAGATGTTATATGAGTCCAGATCTTCATGTAGCATCCGAACCTCACTCAATAGAGAATATAACATGGGAAACTATTCATCTAATTCACCATCTATCATATCTAGACATTTTAAAAAAACACTACATTTGATAGCGTATGCAACATGCAATACCGATCATACACGAACCACGAATTATTAATATTTAATGGTTGTAGTTATAACCTAAAAATAATATTGGAAAGTATAAATAAGATTAACTATATTATGACATATATATAAATTTATTACTCAATACAATTTAGTTGATTCATTATTAGGAAATAAGTGCTCTATTTATCAACAGAATCATTTTATCCATTAAAAATCTGATTTCATAAAAATTGGGTTTACATATTTTTATGAATGATTATTATAATTAATTGTAAGAAAAATAATATATTTTATTTGAAGAAAAATATATAATATTTTATTTCATCATGTCAATGGTTTCTTAAGATGAATTGTTAATAATTTTACAAAACATATGAATTGTCAATAAATAGTGATAAATAATGTTTTTATTGAAAATCATCCTTTTTTATGTAATTACAATGTAACATTATATTTTGAGTTTTTTAAAAATTTAATTAATTCTTCTTATTATGTATTTTCTATTAAATTTTATTTGATTCAATATTTTACTAGAATATGGTAAAAACAAAATTATATACATAAAATAGATATGTCTAAAAAATAAAAATTTCACAATTTGTGATTATAATTTAAATTTACCCCTATTAATTAAATGAAATAAATTTGATAAAATAGATTTTGTAATTTTAATTAAAATAATTAATACTATTTTAATATGAAAAGTTAATTTTTGATGAATAAGAGTAATAATCATAGTAGATTTTATTGCCTCAGTAATGGTAAAATAAGTTTATTGGTGTTAAAACTAATGTGATATGGTTTAAAATTCATTCAAAAACATTCATATATTTCATTAGATGTGTATAGTTAATCCATAAAGAATGTAAATTTGAATATATGGCAATTTTCTAATTTTATCATTGATTTAATTCTTTATAATATTTAATGTAATGGATAATGTAAGAAATGACACTCTCTTACTAATAATATTTTTAGTATTTTTTTTAAATTCATAAAAAACCATTATAAAGTTATAAATTATTATTTTAATGTTAAATTATATTTTATCATGTAATTTTTTTAATTTTTAGTAATAATTTAATTACTTTAATTTCTTACCCAACATTTACCCCATGTTTGTGAAAATAGTTTAAAAATTATGAAAATTATTTTAAAAAATAAAAAATAAAATATATTGGTTGTTTTATAGTGTCAGAAAATTTTTTATGACAAATATTACATATTAGAGGATTTTTAAATGTTTATATTCAAACACGATTACTATAGAATTTTCATTAAGTTAATAGAAAATTAATAGTGTCATAATATCATTAATGATATTTTAGAATAAATAATATTTAATTAATTAATATAAAAATCATTAAATAATTTAAAGAAGAAATTTATGTTTATATATGGTTTATTATTTAATCCATTTATGAATTAGGATTCAATTTTCACTGTATATGTAAAATTATAACCTATTGAAATTGAAAATTACATTACCACAGTTATGGTTAAAATTGGTTATTAAAGGGGTTAAAACAAAAATGAAGATATAAATAATATCTAAACCTATATAAATTTGATTTTACGATTATATCAAGAATATTTACTAGATATATTTTAATACATGTCCTTTCAGAACCATTTTACATGATTTAGACAAATATTGTGTTTTTATATTTATTAAATATTTAAAAATGCCCATCCCCTCCCTTATAAAAGGGCACCCATCCTTTCTCTTATTTAAAAAGAATTGAGCCTTCTGTCTCAACCAAAACAAAACCAATTATATTTTCTTATTTAATTTAAATGAATTATATTTTTTCCCTTATTAAATAAAATTCCAGTGGACCTTGTGATTGGATCTAGAGAAGGACTGTCAAAGAGTATCTTATCATCCATCCCAACCTATTAAAATTTATTTCTTCTTCTACCTCTTCAAATATTATTAAACCATGATGACATAGTAACATAAATATCTCTTATATATGTATGCTATATTATGACTATGTAACAAACCTTTTTCATCTCCTTTTAGATCCTATTTGGAACTGACGGTATCGATTTTTTGTGAACCACAATTGAATTATATTTGTTATTTTTTTATGAATTTACCATAGTGGTTTACCCAAGGGTTGATCTAAAGGAGGCCACTTACAACACAAAATTTTTCTATTATAGCTTACATAAAACTAAAATATATAATATATATATGGGTTCTTGATTAAGAATACATGAAATATAATATATATTTAAATGAAAAATGCAGTAAAAAAAGAAAATGAAAGTACAAAAAGTAGTTCATGGAAGAATATTGTTGTTCTCGAGGTTTCATGGTTGAGTTATCATTTTTATTCACATATTTTCTCATAATTTTACTCAATGTAGAGATCAAGACTATAACCTATACACCATATCATTAGTATGGTATTACCCAATATTGAGACCTCAACATGTGGAGGTAATATCTTCTACATCAATAACTAATCCAAAATCCATTGTTTGAGTTACTCAGATATCATCAGGAAAGAAGAGAAGATAATTTTTAGGAACAAATCTATAGTAGAAATGTGGGGAGAGAACTCACCACAATAATTTTAACTACTATAAAATTATAAAAATAAAACATGATAAACTGTTAATTAACAAAAAACACAAATACCATTACATCCCCTATAGAAAAAAATGAGGATTATCTCTCCACAACCATGGTGTTAAGGAGAATCTCGATGGGGGGGGAAGCACAAAATAAGTGAAATAGAGAATGAAAGAAGGAATAATAATTATAATATATTTAAATTATTATAAAATAATAAAATTCAATAAAAAGGAAATGATAGAAAATGGACACATTTAATTTCTCTCTTATGTGTGGTGTCATATTGCATCCACTAGTACTTACCCAGAATGTCTCAAAATAGTGAATGAGAGGTTAATTTATACGAAACATCTGATCAAAGAACAACAGCAGCAGAATTTAATTTTCTACTAGTCACCGTCATGATGACGTGGAATGGGATTATACTATGTGAAATTTCTTGGACAATAGTGATCATGAATTTTGTCCTTATCTTCTCTAAAAATTCATCCCAAAAAGTAATATCATTTAATTAATTTACACATTGTGTAATGTTCTATAATGGCCTGTAATGAGGTAATGACCTGTCTTCCTGTGTTTCATCCTCGAATGTTTTCTATATTTTCTCCCATTGATTGGCTGAATATCCCAATGAATTATGCTCGATAATTTTTTGAAATTAAAATTTTTTTTGATGCTAAATATTTCAGATGATTTGGAATCACTATAAGATAGTCATGATTTAATTACATAATACACTTCTTTCATCTTGAAATATTCTTATATCTTCTCCATGATTGAGTCATTCAATGAACACTTTAATGAAAACATTTTCTAGTGAAATTTATCATAGATTTGAATTGTTGATATTTCATTCTTATAAAAGTGGAATCAATGTATTTTGAAACATTGATCCTGATTTGAGAATCCATTATTTATGTGGGGTCCCCAATACTATCCAAAAAAACATTCCACAATGATAAAATTTTTTGGTCATTTATATGTCTTAATCATTATCTTGTGAAATTGAATATTATTTACACCACGAATTAAGGGTTCATAAAAAACAATCACATTATTTGGATAAATAATGAAAAATTTACAATTAAAATATAGATGTTATTAAAAGTATTTAAAATTACTGAATTAGGATGTTTTTTTAATTTTAGATCAAAATGATACAAAAGGTTACCACATCAACAATCATTTAAATTCCAATTTTCAATAAAAATTTAAATATTCTAAATCTTTATATATGTGTGAAAAAATATCATAATACTCAATGAATAATAATGATCATAAAAAGATAAAAAAAGTAAAATCACATAAAAACCACAATGAAGGTTGTCACTCTCCCCCCACACTTAAATTTCAATACACTTCACTTCCGGTCAAAAAATATAAATAAGGGAATAATTACAAAATAGAAGCAAGGATACAATCTATGTTAATTTTTTAGTGGAATATTTGAGTTATGCTTCTAAATGATAGCCCATTAATCCTAAGAAGAATGAATTGAAAAAAATATATAAGAAAATTAATGAAAAATAATGTGGTTGGGAAAATAAAGGGGATAATTCTTGGTTTTACCCCCATGAGGGTGCTAGGTGTTTACTACCCATAGATCAGAAGTTGCAGGGATTTAACCCCAATCCAATGGTGTATAGGGTTTATTTCCCAAAAAATAACCCAAATTATTTTTCCTACACTACTGGAATTCTTATTAATTGGGATGGAATATTTGGGATGGGATCCCATCGCAAATAGGAATTAGCGACGTGGTGTCGTCGCAACTAGCACGTTGCAAAAAACACAGTCACAAATACAATTATTTGCAATAGGCTCGTCGCAAATAAGCTTCCGAATATATATATTATATATACATAAATGTTTTCACAATGGGCTCGTCGCAAAACTATTTGAGATGGGCCATTCGTGAAACTATTTGCGATGGGATATTGTCTCAGTGCAATATATATATATATATAACTTTCTACGATGAGCCCATCGCAACAAATTATTTGTAATGGTACTACTTGACCGTCACAAATATGGTTTTAAAAATATTTAGTTAGACTATTTGCAACGAGGTCCCATCACAAAAGGTCTCGTCACTAATAATAAATTAATATAAAATAAAATTAAATTTAATAATATTATGATTAATGAAAATTATAATCATAATATAATTAAAACAATAAAAAATAAAAAATATTAAAATTCTCAATATTCACAAAAAAAATAAAAAAATAAAAAAATATTAAAAATTTAGATATGTAATATTTTTACCAATATAAAAGACAGAAAATGAAAATAATTCATATTAAAATTTTAATTCAAATGTTTGTAACATAAAAAATCACTAGTGGGGGGGGGGTCGTCTTCTGGAGGAGGTGAAGGAGCTGAAAAAGCTGGTGGAGGAAACTACATCCCTAAACTACGAGTCAGACGACGCATTTAAACCATTTTCTCCTGATGCTGCTGCTGCCATCGACAGATCTGCTCCTCGTAATGCAGCTTCTGCTACTACCATTGACAGCTCTACTCCTCAAAATGCTGCTTCTACTGCTACTGTCACCGACACATCTCTTCTTGTTGCTTCTGCAAAGTCTCTATATGCTCAGCCTTAGCTCCCAACTGCTCCAGATATTGTGAGCCAGAAGATGATGCCTCTCCACGAGCTCCTCTTGATATGGATGCCGACATCGCATTAGTACCATAATATTTACCAAGAGTTAAATGAGAGCCTATCCCAACTACTCTTCCCTTCTCAAAACCATATTGTGTGGCCTGCATCCATGCCGCCTCATCGAAATAATGGGCACTGGTCTGCTCAGCCGCCTCGTCCTCACCCTCAGCTAGTATCGAAGAGGTTGCAACCTCATATGACTCCATGAATTCCATTTTGAAATTAAAATTTTAAAAATATTATATGACGTTAATTGATAAACTGAAAAAATATTACTAACCACAATCTGACGCTGGAGATCACCTCCAATCTCTCCAGTTGCTAGATCATTGTACATCCTCCGATAAATGACGATATCTGTAATAATGGGATGCTTGATTACCTATAGAAATATAAAATAAACTGTTTATATTTAAAGATATATAAAATATTTAAAAAAAACTTACCGGATGCTCTTTATGCGAACTGAAAGTATGACTAGCAACTCAATGTGTCACCTCTTGTCTCACCCGGTTCTGTCGTCCCACTGAAGATCTCCTCGGAAATCCACCACCCAACCAGTGAAAACATAATCCATCCCCAAAATGATATGAAATTTACTCTGGTCGGTGGGCTATACATGACTCATCAAATTCTGTCACCCCAACTTTCTTAATGGTTGTCCTTCTCAAATTGTGCAAAAACTGGCGGAAATGGTCACACATAGAAACCTTCCATGCCGTGTGGATAGCGCCGCGCATGCTATCATCGATAAGATGCCATAAACCCTAAAAATAACATATAATATCATATTTTCAAAAAAATAAATTTCAAAATAAATATTATTTATTTGCGTACCATCCAATGATGGAACATGTCGCGTTGCACATAAATGAGAATCTGTTCCCAAGTAATCCATGGCTGAGAAAAATAATTGCACAATATAGCCCTCCCCTGTCCAATAGCTACATTCTTAAAACTATGAAAAAGGAATAAAAAATCATACAATTAGTATAAATATAAATAAATTAATGAAATCTAACTAAAATATATAGGTTACCATATTTTCTTGTGCATGGATCGAAATAAAGATGTTGATGTCACTCAGGGATAGGGTCCAGAATCCACAGTCGCGCAACACCGCACGCCCTCTGCATACCTCCTAAACAACCAGTAGGCTGAGGGACAGCTGATCCCACATCCTTATCATCCAAAGGTAGCTCAGCCACCTCTAACTCATGCAATAGATCAGAGTCCATCTGAAAAACAAAATGATTGTTATTAGCAGATAGTTATAAATAACTATGATATATAGATATATATTAGTTATGATTATAACCCGTATTTATCTGTGTCAATGTTCATATTCATCCTCTTCTTCATAGGTCTCAATGTCAATGTCTTCATCATTTTCCACAATAACATCAATATCCCATTGAGTTTCAATTTCATCACTTGTTGTTATTTTAAATTCATTTGTAACATCATTAAGATCTTCATCACAATCGATCCTTAATTGTGGGGTGTCATCGTCGATATTCACGTCATTTTGTGAATCGGATGGATTTCGATCCGTCTCTTGAAAAATTTAAATTTCTTCCAATTCACCAGATCAACATTCAGTTTGAGTAAACTAATTTTCCCGAGAGTGATTTTTATTATGCTTCACCAATCTCTCAAGTATCTTGTAGTAGCACAATACTTTGCATTATACATTTGATGCGCCTATTGAGCCAGCAAAAATGGTTCATTTACTGTAAGAAGACTTTTATATTTAATATCGACGATTCCATGAGTCGGTTGAACACGCAAACCACTCTCAGTATCCAACCACCAACATTTAGACATTATTATGTTATTATGTCCTAGATAACACAGCTAAATAATTTCATCCAAAATTCCATAAAAGTCATCTTCAGTTTCTCTATGTTGTGATCCTCTAAAAAAACACCATTGTTCATTGTTTTTTTGATTCCATGTATGCAAGTGTATGAAATCGAAACCCATTCTCCACATATGTATTTTAATATTTAACGATTTTAGATGGTGGGTTAATCAATATACATATTCGCTTATCAATTTTATCAGCATATTGAGACACATGAAAATTTTTAAAACTATTATCAAAATAATAAATAATAAACAGAATTGAAATTAAACCATCAATAATTTATGTTACCAGTTTTTAAACCATTGAGAATTTTTTTTGTCTCTGTTCTTCCAGAGCAGCTGCTGTAATTTTTGGAAGTAGTTTCTTGATATGATTATCATATAACCTACAAATAAAATAAGTTTAAAAAATATAACATAAATTGTATAATAATTTATATAATCACTCTCAGGAAAAACGTTGTCATTTCGTTATAGTTGAGCAGAACGTATGTATGATCTCTATAATGTTCATCATCTGAAAGCCACCGTTCATGAACTCCACTGAAACCATGCTATTGATGATTAAAAACTGTTAATTGATTGTCCATTTCATAATTAACATTCCCCTAGTTTCTTCCAATTGGTTTTTTAGGGATATTGAGATTCAAGATAATGAGATAAGAAAAAAGAAATTTCCCCTTGCAATTAAGCTTCAACAATTGAGCCTTCAACTGATCTTTTTTACGTATTTTTTCTCCAATTTCAGCATTCATCTCTTGAATGGGTACATCCATCAAAACTGTATTAGGCCTCCTCATTTAGAATCATGTGGAAAATGTAATATCAGATGTTTTATTGAATCAAAGAATGCTGATGTAATGATTTTTTTCCAATTTACATATAATTACAACAACATCTTCTTCCTGTTTTCTTAGTGCATTTTAGTTTGTTAGCTCAACACAAATGTCTCGAAAAAAATATGATACGTTTGTTATCAAATCACAAATAATAGAATTCAACAAACCTATGAATCCAATCATCATAAGTATTTCCATTATAACATGAAAATCAGGAATTTTTAATCTAGTTATATAATCATTTTTAACGCATCTGCACAAATTGGAAGCATAGCCATCTGGAAGTCTCAAAACTACAATCCACTGAAAAATTATAAGTCACTCTCTTTTGAAAGTGTATAAACTACTTTTGGCATCCTTAACCTCTATGATCTGACATTTTCAAATAATTCATGTTCTGGTTGCTTGCAAATTTGGGCAAGTTCTAATCGTGCCTTTACAATATCTTTGGACTTACCTGGTGTATCCAAAACTGTATGAAATAAATTATCAACCAGCTCATCTAAATATGCATAACATCCAAAATGTGGTGGACTAACAAATCAGACCAATACGGATGATCCCAAAAAATGATCCGTTTTATCCAGTTATGTTCTTTCTCAAAGCCATGGAATTTTTGTTGGTTTACCATTGGTCTAAATGTGATGGGTTAATGAAAATACAATTGTTTTTAACTCTTTACCTGAGATCATCATGGGATGTCCATATCTTTCAATTGTACCTTTTCTGAAATGAGATTTTTTCCTCCAAAAAGGATGATCGGTTTGAGGAAATTTACGATGACAATCAAAATAGTAAGGTTTTTTTTCATTGACTAGCATAAAGGCTTTGATTTCTTTAATACTGTAAGGAAATGATTTCAGTCCATTTGTACTTCAACTAGATAACATGACATATGCCAGAAAGTCACTAATCATCCTCATCAATGCAGCTTTTAATATGAAAATTTGTTTCGCAACAACATCAAATGTATTAAAACAATCACTTCAAAAGGCATTTAACTCATCAATCAATGGTTTCAAATAAACATCAATATTCATTTTCAGATGTCTTGGGATTAATAGAGTCAAAATGATATAAGGCTCTTTCATCAGCATCAATGGAGGAAAATTGTATGGAGTTATAAAGACATGAAAATATGAATACTGAATACCATAAGAACTAAACAGACAAAAACCATCAGTTAAAAGACCCAATCACACGTTTCGGGCTTCTATAGCAAAAGATGGATGCAGACAGTCAAAATGTTTCTATGAATCACCATCAGATGGATGATTGAAGCTTTTATCAGTGAAAATCTTGGTTTTGTGCCATGAAATCATTGAAGCTGTGTTCGGAGATATAAATATACGTTGTAACCTGGGTGTATGGGGAAAATATCATAACTGTTTTACTGGAATCAATCGTGGCATCCCTGGTTGAGCTTCGTTATACCACGATTGTCCAAATGTGGGAAAAATATCTAATGACTCATTTTCCCCTGAATATAAGATGAAATCATTTGGACATGCATGAATCTTTCGATAACTAAGGCCCATATTATGAATCAACCTCTTACTCTCATATTAATTTGCAGGCAACACATTTTCTTCAGGTAACATTGTTTTAACCAAAGAAACTATCTGATCAAAACAGTTTTTTGACATTACATTATCTGATTTAATAGCTATAACTTTTGTGAAAACTTATAATTTTCTTATCTTTCATCCATTATATAATGCATCCTCATAAGACCTCAACAACTCATAAAATTCGAATGGTGCCAACTCCAGAGTTAAATCAATATCATCGTGAGTTTCAGTTTTTTGCACAGATGGACCTACAACATCATGTACAAAATTTTGAAACCATTATGGATCCAGAATCAAGTTATTAGGATATTTTCTAGAACTGCATTTACCGTGATGATACCAAAAAACCTAATCTGGTTGAAAATCAAACTGCAATTGATGTCCCCAAACTTTATCAAATGTGTCAAACATTCTTAGAGAACATATTTTACAAGGACAAATAATTGTGCCTTCAGAAACATTTTCTAGTTTTGATGATGCAAATGTTAAGAAAGCATCAACAACCTCAATATATACAGGATTGAAACCAGAACCATTTGGTTTTCTGCGCTGATTTATCCATGCTCATTCATCTAATAATGACTGATGTCGACTTCCTTGTTCCATATTTTTATCCATAAATTATAAAATCATCACTGTTTTTGAATAGTTTCAAATTATAAAAACACTATCTGAATAAGAAGATAAATAATTACAACTACTTAATAATTATCATTAATTAAGGGAGACACAATTTCCAGTGGATTGACAAATACTCTTTTTTCCAACAACTCATTTAAATTCATCTTTCTCAATCTTATTATTACTAATTATTGCTAATTATTCCTAACTATTCCTAATTATTTTTAATTATATCAAATTATTATAAATTATTACTAATTGATACTAATTTTTTCAATTAATTACTAATTATTACAATTTATTACTAATTATTAATAATTATTACTAATTATTACTAATTATTACTATTTTTTAGTAATTTAGAAATACTTACCAATACATAGAAAAAGGAAAACTGCTTGAATAATGAATGGAAATTTGGTAATCATCGTTGTGGAGATGATTAAAATTTTTCCCTTCATTATCCAAGAAGATTTCGATTAGCAATAATTAGTAATAAAAAAATTATATTATCAATATTTACGAAAAAACAATATTAATATTATTTAAATAATTAAATTTTTATAAAATATTAAAATTATCAATATTCACAACACATTTTGCTCTATTCATATCTTGTTCAAATCTCAAAGGTTCATCAATTGTCACGTCTTGAGAAATAAAAACATTGTGTCATTCATATCTAATGTAAACTCTATAATTGTACTTCCATGGTTTATCACCTTGCAAGTATTGTTGTGATAGGATGACCTAAGTAATGACGTTCTCATCTCTAAGAATCATCTCACATGACAATTCACATAGATCATTCTTCCATAGAAATTTGAAGGAATATCATTATTTTTCCATTAAATTTTCAATTAAGAATGATCTTTATAATGGTTCATGTGAGATAATTCTTATAGATAAGAAGGGTATGACTTGGATTGTCTGATTGCAGCACTACTTGCGAGGTGATCAACTATGCATGGACAATTATATAGTTTACATGGGACATGGCTGGAAGAAACTATTTATAGCGTATGACCTGACAATTGACGACCCTTTGAGATTTGAAAATGTATAGAATAGAGCAAAGCCTATTGCCAATATTGATAATTTTATTATTTTATAAATTTTTTAATATTTTAATAATATTAATATTGTCATTTCGTAAATGTTGATAATACAATTTTTTATTGATAATTATTGCAAATTATTGCTAATTATTCGTAATTATTGCTAATTTTTGCTAATTATTCCTAATTATTGCTAATTAATCCAAATTATTCTTAATTATTGGTAATGATTACTAATTTTCTTTAATTATTGATAATTATTACTAATATTCCTAATTATTCATAATTATTGCTAATTACTCCTAATTATTCCAAATTATTCCAAATTATTCCTAATTATTCCTAATTATTCCTTATTATTCTTAATTATTTGTAATTATTTCTAATTATTAATAATTATTGCTAATTATTTCTAATTATTCCAAATAATTTCTAATTATTCTTTATTATTTTTATTTTTTTCTAATTATTCCTAATTATTGTTAGTTATTGCAAATTATTTTTAATTATTCCTAATTATTGCTAATTATTTCTAATTATTGCTAATTATTTCTAATTATTCCTAATTATTGATAATTATTTCTAATTATTCATAATTATTCCTTATTATTCGTAATTATTCCTAATTATTTCTTATTATTGCTAATTATTCTTAATTATTCCTAATTATTCCTAATTATTTCGAATTATTCATAATTATTCATAATTATTCCTAATTATTTCTAATTATTCTAATTATTGCAAATTATCTTAATTATTTTTAATTATTGATAATTATTGCTAATTATTCCTAATTATTTTTAATTATTGCTAATTATTTCTAATTATTGCTAATTATTGCTTATTATTTCTAATTATTGCTAATTATTCGTAATTATTTCTAATTTTTCTTATTTATTGCTAATTATTCCTAATTATTGCTAGTTATTTTTAATTATTCCTAATTATTGCTATTTATTCCTAATTCATTTTTATTTCTTCCTTATTATTCCTAATTATTGTTAATTATTCCTAATTATTCCTAATTATTCCTAATTATTCCTAATTATTCCTAATTATTCCTAATTATTCCTAATTAGTCTAAAGTATTCCTAATTATTTCTAATTATTCCTAATTATTGATAATTATTTTTAATTATTTTTAATTATTTCTAATTATTCCAAATTATTTCTAATTATTCCTAATTATTTCTAATTATTCCTAAATATTCCAAATTTTTTCTAATTATACCTAATTATTTCTAATTACTTCTAATTGATCCTAATTATTGCTAATTAAACCTAATTATTTCTAATTATTTATAATTATTGCTAATTATTCGTAATTATAGCTTATCATTCTTAATTATTCTTAATTATTGCTAATTATTCTTAATTATTGCTAATTATTCTTAATTATTGCTAATTTTTCCTAATTTTTTGTAATTATTTCTAATTATTGCTAATTATTCCTAATTATTCCTAATTATTTCTAATTTTTCTATTTATTCCTAATTTTCTCAAATTATATCTAATAAATATTAATTATATCTAATTATTACTAATTATACCTAATAATCACTAATTATATCTAATTATTCCTAATTATTAATAATTATATCTAATTATTACTAGTTATATCTAATTATTATTAATTTTAACTAACATAATCAATTTCATAGTAAAACTAAATATAAAGAAAAAACAATTGTAACCTAATTAAATTAGAACTAATAAACAACAATAAAATATAACATAAAAAAAACAAATATCTAAAAAATAAAATATAGATACCTTAAACATTGATATTCAGAAGATATTGACGCCTTTCGAATGATCTTGTATAAAAAAACATCAACAAAAAAACTCTCTTTGAAACTAAAGAATAATGAGAGAGAGAGAGAGAGAGAGCAAGATCTGAATGATTTCAGAAGAAAATGGATGGAGGAATATATAGGTTAGATTAGTTGCGACGAGATTATTAGCAACGGGCTACCAGTTGCAAATGGTAGTATTTGCGAAGGGACCCGTCGCAATTATCCTCACCCACATTAATTACAGTCGGCGGTTAAAAGGTTAGTTGCGACCGGTCCCGTCGCAAATAGTACCTATCGACAGTCTTTTTGCGATGGGACGACATCCCGTCCAAAAAAGTTATTTACCGCCGCCGGGTTTTTGCGACCGGACCCGTCACAAATATCCCTGCGTGGTTTGGCGCGCAACCGCGTGGGTTGGCACGCATGCTGCGACATACTATTTGCGATGGGAGAGTTCTCCCAGTCGCAAATAGTTTTCGTGTGGTTCGGTGCACAATCTGCACCAAACTATTTGCAACGGGAGACGAAATCCCGTTGCAAATAATTGGTTTTTTTCGACGGGCACATTTCCCAATAGCAAATAGCTTCCTGGACGGGTTATTTGCGACGAGATTTATTTTCGTTGCAAATAACATGTCGCAAATAGCAATTTTTCCCGTAGTTCTAACATCTATTAGTAGATGAGAGGAGTGATAACCATGAATGAAAATAAAATTATACCGAACACCAGTTTAATATGAATAAATGAATTAGAGATCATGAGGGGGAGGGAAAAGAATACAGTAGTGCTCCCTATCTTGTTCCATTAGAGGAGTCATGTACACTGTTGTGATGGTAGTTTAATAAGAAGTTGTTTGACATCTAGTTTAGGTTCATCAAATGATTCATGTATGATTTATTATTTTGTGCCATCATCCTCATTTTCACAGGTGAAAACTCGATTGCTTCCGCCATATTCTCCTAATGAAATAAATCTTCAACATCTTCTTCATCCATGGCCTTCAGTATTGATGTTGTATCTACAAAATAAAAATTACGGACATTAGATTTAAATTCATAATTGATAATATATGAATAAGAAAATGATAAAAAACTAATCCTCCCACAAAAATTCTAAAGTTAAACTCTTTATCTTCATGAAATGCATATTGGAACTCATTTGCTGGAGATGGAATTAGATCTTCAAATTTTGTCTTCATTCATCACACATCTTCCCCAACATAAAATTTATGTTCAATAATCTTGATCACTTCTATCTCAATTTCCATTTTGTTGAGTCTGTTCTAACTGTTGAACAATGGATTCTTAAATGAAGGTGGAAAAGTTGTTCAGTTTTTTTCTCAAATCCTATAAACTTCTAGTGATTTTTTTGGAGCAACATATCAAATAATTTTTTTATTTTCATAATATTGTACAGTAGTGTCACACCCTGTGGTCAATCATTAGGATGCTTCTTAATACAAAAAATCATTGTATTATAACAAATATAAAAGTTTCATAAGTAATATATATATCGGGGTGATTGATAATAAATGAAATATAATCTATATGAAAATGAAAATGAAAATCATAATGTGAAATAATTAATGTATAAAAATTAGTTATTGGATGAAATTTGTTGTTCATTGGGTTTCATGGTGGACTAATCATTATTATTCGAAATATTTTCTCATTATTCTAGTCAATGAATAGATATATACCTTCTACTGCACACCCTCTCATTTGGATGGTATTACCATACACCGAGACATTGGCATGTAGAAGTAATCTCTTCGACATCAATAACTATGAAAAACTCCACTATTTGAATGAATCTGATATCAACGGGAATGAAGGTGGGTTAATTTGGAATTGGAAATCAATAGTAGATAAAGTGGGTTGAAAACTCATCATAATAATTTTAACCACTATTGAATCCTCAGAGGAAAACATAATAAATCATTAGTGTATGAAACTAAAATACCGCCACTTCCCCCATCAAAAAACAATGTGTATTAGCTCTCCACAATAATGATGTTAAGAAAAATCAGAGTTGGGGAATCAAAAAAAAGGAATGGATGAATAGATAATAAAGAAGATGGTTAATATATTAAAAGAAAAAGGAATTTAAAAAAATGCAATCAAAAAAAAATAATAGAAAATGTAGAGATAGAATTTTACTCCTCTGTGTTGTGTCACCTGGATTCAATTATTCCCTACCCATAATTTCTCTATGCAGTGGCTTGAGGGTGAATTTATAGGAAACATCTCTTCAAAGATTAACCGTTTATGTATTGAATTTAATGATCACCAACGTTGTCATTTCATGTAATTGGAATACGTGATGTGTAATTTTTCAGTCAACAGTCATCATGAATCCGAGTTAAACTTCCACTTAATGAAGACCAAAAAAGTCACGTCATGTAATAATGTTACAAGACATGTACTTTTTTTTCATAGCATGTAATGAATTCATGACATGTCTTGTAGAACTACTTCCCTGAATTTATTCTAGATTTTCTACGATTGAATGGATGAATCACCCTCAACAGTTTCTAGATAAATGATTGATGTTAAATTTGTTTTTTTTACAATGAAAATATTAGATGATTTGGAAACATGGTGACATTGTTATTATTTAGTTACTGAATACGACATTTTCTTCCTAAGAGGATATTGAATTTTCTCTTTATTTGTCACATTCAATGAATTCATTAAATTATGAATTTTCCATGTTAATTTTTTATCGATTCACATAGATGATTTGGATTTCATATCCAAGTAAAATCAATGTACAATGAGATATTGATCCAGGTTTATGCCTCAATTACTGATGTGGGTTCAACCATGTTGTCTACGAAACCTTTCTATAAACACATCTTTATTTGGGTGTCTATATGTCTGAAAAATGATCTAGTACAATTGAAAATTATTTTTCCCATAACTTAAATGTTCTTAAAAAAGATAATAATTTGGATCAATAATGAAAAAAGGTATACTCGAAATACATATTTTATTAAAAACATATTAAATTCCAAAATTAATTCATTTTTTTATTTCAGTGAAAAATTACAAAAATCCTAAATTTATGAAAATTTCCCATAAAATAAAATTACGATGTGTTTAAAAACATTGAATTACATGAGAAAATGTTTTTAAATATTGTCTCTGTATTGAACTAATTCATCATTGGGGAGTAGTTTTGGACTACCACCTCCACCATGTGATGTGTTTAATATCCAATTATCACCTCTAATGGTCATTCATAATGACAAATTTAATTTATGTATATGAAGTTAATAAAAGAATTTAAAATATTTAACAATAATATACTGTAACACCCTTAGATTTTGTGAATTTATTTTTTCAAATTAATTTTATCTTTTGATATTATCAAATCACATAACACTAAATATAGGTTTATTTATTATATAATAACACTCGATTTTGGGTTATGTTATTTGAAACCCCAAAGGAATCTTGAACTACACGCAACACCAACTAGGTTTGCTTAACATTGAACAACAATTTTATGTGAAACAACACTTTACTATTATTATTATTTAAATATGATTGTTTTAACCTACACATTAAACATGTAATGTGAATAGTAAAATAAAAATTTTATATATTAGTCATAATGGTTTCAATAATTTAATAAAATAAATATTTGTTAGGGTCTTTATATGGTTAAAATATCTATTTTATGAAATAAACTCCTTTTCATTCCCATCAATGAAAATTAATTAATTAAAATTTTGACACTCATATTAATTAATTTTGATAAAATAAACATTATTTTGGAATTCATAATGAAAAATTAACGTTGGATTATTTTTTGTATTCTTATGAAATGTTTTAATTTTTGATGAACAATAAAAATATTGAATTATATTTAAAAAAAATTTACTTAAAAAAATATTATATAAAATTGATTTTATAGTCAAAATAGGTAAATAATATATATTTTAATCAAATTTAGTTTATTAAAAAAAATTATAATATTAATAGATATAATAAAATTAGGAAACTTTTGAACATCTCTTTTACTCACATTCTACGAACATTTTGGGATTAAAATTAAATGTAATTTTTCTACTTCTACTAATTTAATTTCAAAAAACTAATATAAATAGATTTAATCAATATGAAAAACATTGTCTAATAGGATCCATATTTTTTCTGTTAATTGTATCTTCTAAATTTTATTTACCATAGTTAAAGTTAACTAATATAAATAAAGGTAAAAATTAACATTATAATATTATAACATTAACCTAAAACATGTCAAAATTTCATATTATATGTGTTTTTTGACACAAATAAACCATAGGTTTAAACTATGATCCTTTTATGCCCATTGATTTTCATAAGCTATTTATTATATTTTATTTAACAAAGAGTTATAATTATCATAATCAAAAATTAATTAATAAATTATTTTTAATATAGGGTAATATATAAGATAAATTCGACTATAATTTTCTATTTCAAATAAAATAAATTTATCTTCATCCAGATAATTTACTTTTAATTTTTAGAAATGATATTACTTAATTAGTGGCTTTTATAAAAATCATGTAGTAATTTTTTAACTAATTGAGTTACCAAATAAATGATATAAAAAATATTAAAATATAAATAAATTTACTTACTTAATGACATCCACATATTTTTTTGATAACATATACATGTTAGTGATATATGTGATGTGTTTTATTCAAAGTTATACTATTATTTATAAATTTCAAAAAATTAAAATATTTAATAGTATCAAAACTCATATAAATGGTACTTTAAAGTAAATAATATTATATTAAATGTAATAAAACTCATAAAAATATTCAATTCGACCAAATAACCATTATTGTGTCAATTCTTTCATAAATATTCCAATTATGGTTCATTTTTCATTTTTTAGTAAATATAATAACTCTATTGTGTAAAAAGACTGATTACTGATAATGCGATTGTGGCCCATGAAGTGTTCCATTCTATGTAATCATTCTCTATAGCGAAAAGAGGAACCATGGCCTGGACACTGGATATTACCAATGCCTACGATAATGTGGAATGGCACTTCATTCGTATAGTCATGTAGAAAATAGGTTTTTTGTGAGTAATGGATAGATATGATCATGGAATGCATCTAGAACATCTCCCTCAAAATCAAGATCAACAGGGAGCTCACCAGAGGATTCGCCCCATCTCGAGGCCTTCGCCAGGGAGATACCCAATCCCCTTTTCACTTCATAATGGTGGCAGATGTGTTATCTAATCTTATTTCCTGGGCTACATCCTCTAAATATATTCATGTGGAAATGGTCTTATGTGTTAGCCCACTAGTGTCGCATATTTTCTTCGCTGATGACTGCCTCCTATTTTCCATAGTAACAATTAATGAATTCCAGTTGATCTACCAAGCAATCCAACTGCATGAGAGGGCATCTAGCCAATCGATCAATCATGGAAAATTTGAAATTTCTTTTAGTGCTGGGGTGCCTCTTCTTAAGAGGGATGAGCTTTGCTCATTTGTTGGTATCCATATGGTCGTGAAACATCAAAAGTACCTTGGGATTCCCACGGTGGTTGGTCGATCCAAAAAAGCAATCTTTACATCTCTTATGGACAGGATCGTGAAAAAAAATTCTAGGCTTGTCACCTAAAGAAATTTCTAATGCTGTCAAAGAGACCCTCATCAATGCTGTCATACAATCCATTACCAGCTATCTTTATGTCCCTGTTTATGATCTAGACATTCATCGTCGACCAGATCCACACACGCACTACCAATTTCTGGTGGGGGAAGAATGATGGAAGGTATCAGCTCCACTGGATGTCCTAGGAGAAACTCTGTAATTCCAAATCAGAGGAAGGGATAGGATTCTAGAATTTGTGTCTATTCAATGATGCAATGTTGGATAAGAAATGATGGCCCCTTGATAACAGCCAATCATCTCTTTGTCCACGGGTTCTATGGGCTATGTACTTTCCCCACACGGACATTTGTGCTTCCTCTCATGGTCCTCATCCTTTCTTCATCTGGAGAATTATCTGGGGGGCTAAAATGCTCCTGAAAAAAGGACTAGGATGGGGGATTGGGTCTGGATCATCGGTCAATATCTGGACTGATCCTTTTCTTATCGATAATGATGGTATGAGGGCTACATCCCCATTCCAACCAGTCCTTGAAAACTCTACTATCAGCTGCCTCATTTCTGACCAGGGACAGGGGTGGTGTCTGGAAAAAATCCATGATTGGTTTAATAAAAGGGATCATAGAATTATCCATAGCATTCCCTGGGTCTCTAATGCAGGCCCCGACAAGCTTTTCTGGATCAATGACTCATCGGGCGAATACACGGTGAGGTCCAGATACAAACTGGCTCTTGGAAACCACTCAGTCTACCATGTTGAGGGACCTTTGAATTTGGTGGGGAAGCTCAACGTCCCCCCTAAAATTCTATAATTTTGGTGGCAGGTCTACCCGAGTTCTCTCCCAACCATGAGCCTCCTAGCTCACCAACATATGGCCAGTACTGCTTTTTTATCTTTCTGCCCTAAAATTCCAGAAACTCCATTTCACACCACCATACACTACCCGGGAGATGAGAAAATTTGGAATAAATGGGGCCGGACTTCTACCACTTCAAGGGAATCGGCCTCTGACCTTTCAAATCGCTTAACACGGTGGTGTTAATTTCTTTCTTCTGCTTCATCAGGTTCACATTTCTCTCTATCCTGGATTATTTGGGTCCAGCGCAACGATGCCATTTTTCATCAAGCTCACAAACCCCCCGAATTCTGGATTGAATGTGCCACCGCCAAGATTGAGGGCTGGAAATACCACAATGGACATTTTATGACAGGTGCAACCCTCTCCATTCCCCTTCATTGGAATCCCCCAACAGAAGGTACCCCTAGCATTAACGTGGACACACTGCTCTCAAAGGATGGACCTGTCGCCCTAGTCCTCTTGACCCAAAATCATGTGGGGAAAATCCTCGCTGCAAAATACGAACCACGTCAGGCTTGCTGGGAACCTGCTGTTGCTTAGGCCATGGCCATCCTTTCCGGTATGATGCTTGCTATAGATTGTGGATGGGTTGATATCATCATTGAATCTGACTGCATCACCGTTATCGATGCTATTAAAAACAACAATGGAGAACTCTAGTCATTTGGCTTCATCATCAAGAGAATTATCTCACTTCACCAAGGCTTCTCTCGCTGTACCTTCTACTTTACCAAAAGGGATGGAAATAATGTCGCCAATCAGCTAGAAGCCTCAGGCCCCTTCATTATCAACCAGCTCTGGCTAGACAATTATCCTTCAGGGAATTTCACTTTTACGTCTTCAGATCATCTTCATTAATGTTATCTGTCCTTCTTTTAAAAAAAATACAAGTTATCATGGTAAAAGTTAAATTCATTAACTAAATATTAAATCCAAAAGATAAGGTTTTCCCTATAACACTAACATGTATAAAATATATATTATGAGACGATTTATACACATACTCATCTCATGATTTAAATAACTCACTGTTCTGATATTTTAATTAGAAAATAATGTTTTAATAAATTCATTGTTTTGTAGTTTACTAATGTTTCCCTCCTCCCTATAATAAAATTCCACCACCTATCCTCACTTCATCACACCTTTCAAGCTCCTAGGATAGCAAAAAATATTCGCAAATAATATCCCAAATTTCCTGAATTACTCTTAGAATAATTCCATTTGATAGAAAAAATATCAATGAATCTTTTTTGGCACAAAGCAAGAGGATTTAACCGATTAAGAGGTAACATTTCCTCTCAGGCTTCTTTCAGAATATTATTTCTCCACCCACTACAATATATTTATTAAATTATTTTTTGAAAACAAAAGTATTCTAAAAAAATAGAATATTATTATCATATGGTTATTTCCTAAAATTTCATACACATCAATCTAATTAATGTCGAATATATTATTTATGTGTTTGGAAAACCACTACCTCATGAAATGACTATTGTTCATTTATTCCTTTACCACCAATCACGGTGTCTATAATGATGGTATATATATTTATAAATTATACATTAAACTAAATATATATTTAAGATTATTTATTATTTTTTACTACACATTCCATTTTACATTCCATTTGGTGTTAATATGATTATCTCATTTGAGGAGATGTGGACTACCACCCCTTCAAAGTGATGTGATTTTTTGACACACCACATAGAATATACTAAGGAAGGGTTTACTGAACATATATGATATATTATTTCTATTGAAAAATTGCTATATATAAACAAACATATATATAAAGACAATTCATTTACATATCTTTGTTCAAAACAACAATTAAAACAGAAAAACGGTCATTCGTATATACAGGTTACCATCTCATTGAATGGTGTATTCCATTTCATATTTCTATATACTATTGGTTATTATAATATAAATATAATGAATATTCATGATATTTATATAATTATTTAAATATATTAATCCTGATATAAGTATATGGACAAATGATATAACCAATTTAGGAAAATTTGAAGAACAATGCGAATATTAAATGAAGTAAACCCTTAACATATGATTTTTTAAAAGAGGGTAATTATACGGTCATCCTAAAACCATATGATGTATTATATATATTAATATTCTTTTATAATATAAATATAATAAACATATATTTACTATATAGTAAACTTCTTTTTATACAAAGTGAATCAAGAAACAACGTAATGAGATTTCATCTAACTCTTAATTTCTATGAGACACATGGTATGTTTGCCACTCTTTTATTTTTGTGAGTGTATGTACATAAAATTATTTTATTATCTATATATTATAATGAAATTTATGTTTATTCAGATGTTTATTTTATAAACTTTTATTTGTGGTTTAGGTTATAAAATTTACCCAACAATATAACAATTTTGTGTCAATCTAACTTCTTTGAGACTCATTTTTGGTTATACACCTAAACTATATTTTTGAGGTGAATATAAATCCATTTAAATGTAATATTAGGAATATGATTCACTTAATTATATTTTAATCTTCATTTAATTACCTTTTCAAACATGGGGATTAATATACCAAGTTACCAAATTATAAGACTTTATTGACACAACCTCATTGCTTTTCAAGATTGTTTATGTTATGAGTCCTTTGATGAATTATTTTGATCCATTTATCATGGAAACTCATGAGTTTAATTTTCCTCTATTTATTCAAGATATAATTCTTTGTTAGTAATGTTGTTTCTAATTTTGGGAACATAAGATATTGTTTTTATATAAAATATAATTTTCTCTCTCTTTGGTAGAAAGCCTATTTTTTTGAAAAACCATGATTATGATTTTTTTTAAAATGATTTCAAAATATAATTGGGAATACTTTTATTTTAAAAATGTTTTTTAAAATATAATATTGTTTTAAAATCATAAATTTTTTGTTTGGAATGTAATTTTCAAAGAAAAACATTATAATAATGGTTTATGTTATAAAACGATTTTGTTTTTCATAGAAATGATATTTTCACCATTAAATGTTTTTTAAAGATATAGAAAAATTATTTCCCATATAATATAGCAACCAATTGGGGTTTTCTAGAATTTATGGGATATTATTAAATATTTATATTTAAATTATTTTTCTTAATGCATTTTGTTTTGATGGCGTGATGTTTATGAAACCAATTTCGATTTCATGGGTTATATGATTTTGAAACCCGCTACTATCCATGTGTTATGATTATGATGAATGGATTATAAAACCAGTCTCTTTCCAAGAGTTATAGTATTTTAACATTTGTATGATACCCATTTCATTTAATGGGTTATGATACTATTATTTATGATCATATGGACAATGTATTTATGATTTCATTTTGAGATGGTAGGGACCTATATCTCCCTATGATACATTGGGTAATGATATATTTCTCATGAGATAAACTGTGATGATCTTGGGAGATAACCATCCCTACTAAGATGGCCATGGGAGTGGACCATGATTACTATGATAGTATGAGGAGTAATCTCAACCTACTAAGATGTCCATGGGGTGAACCATGACATCCAAGATGGTATGGTGAGTGATCCCATTCTACTATGATGGTCCTGGAAATAATTCCTTCATACTATGGAAATATATTTTATGATTTTTGGTATGATGCAATTCTAGGTTTTATTCCTATGTTACCATTTCAGGGATTGTTCTCATTATTTAATTATTATTCATGTCTTTTGAACATCCAATATTTATGTCATTATTCCAATTATGAACATTAATTTGCAGGGTATGTTCTTTTATTTTCATGATCACATTCCCATACCCCATATGTTCGGTTTTAAGCTTACATGTATCCCTTTTTTACAATTACTGAGTATCTAATATAACCCCTATTATGTTTCCTTTCACCTCTTTTATGATTATATTTGTTATGATTGAGTTATCTATGAAGTGCTCTAGTCATGATGAACTAGTGAAGATGATGTTGCTCATTTATGTACGTGTGTTAATGTTTTCTTGTTACCAATTGCACTAGGAAAATTATGATCTCTAGGAATATGTTATAATAATGTTATAGTATTCTAAAACATATATTTAATGTTAATGTATTAATATAATGTTTCTTTATATACATCATGTATTTTCTTACTTTTTAATCGATTGAAAAAATGGTAACATTGTTCATGTCTATGTGTGGACAACCACCTCCACATAGTGATATGACTCATTTTTCATCACTGCAAAAATTTATAGTGTATATAATATATTTAAAGGGATAATTAAATATTTATAAAATAATCATAATTATGTAAAGATGAAATAATACATACCTTATTTCATTGATGTTCACTGAAAAAATTGAAATGTTAATCAGGAATAAGTACCACCTACCGTGAGAATGATTAGATATCACATGTTTTTTCTTTCCACTGTGATAATGGTTTGATTATTGTTTTTATAGTCAGTGTTGTATTTATATAGTGCTGTGTAAATAATTTTTTTATGAATGCACTATTTTGTTGAAATTAATTAACCTGGATAAAGAACATAAAGGCGAATCTTTTTTTTTTGGGGTAAAGAATTAAAGAAGAGGCATTCTAAACAAATATAATGTTTCTCATTATTTTATGGAAATAAAATAGATTCAAGAATGAATGTTATACTACCTATTTTATTCAATGTTTTATTGGACTTAGATAAATAACCCGAAGCTAGAATGCATGGGGATGATATTAAAAGGAATGATTGAGGATTTTTTCCCTTAGGTTAGGTGAAATTTTAAGCTTAGCGAGAGGTAATATTTCAATAATGTAGTTTTTTATTATAGATGATTACTTGCGTGGGTCTAGTTAAATCTTATTTATTTGACCCAACCATGATCTATGTATTTTAGAGAGGGAAAGAGGGTGAATCTGTGATATATATTTTATTTATCTTTCCTTTCTTAAGAAACAACTTTTTCCTTAGGTTAAAATTTTCATTCATTACCAAAAAAAATACATGACCAAATGAACATACAAATTTCAAGGATTACTATTCATCAAAAATATCTAGACCATGGTATGGTTTAGAAAAAATATGATATCATACAATCCCCTAAAAATAAATCATTTTGTGTGCAATACAACATGTTGAATATTTCATTAAACATGTGAAAAACTAATTTTAATACAATTCTTCTTGTGCATTGAGTAGAAAAAAATATATTAATCTTTTGGAAAAAAATGTTATGGTTCTACTTGATCAACATTCACAAATATGATCTTTCAAATAGAATTCATCACTTTTATACCGAGAAGATGGTGATATCATATGGACTTTGTAATGACACTCATTCTGATCTCCTTGTTTGATTAGCAAGTTGATTGCACAATCCATAAAGTATAACTCTATCAAAATACCGATGAATCAATTTTTAGCATCTTTTTATATAGTTGATAAATCCCAATATGATTTCCCAATCTGATTATACAGACCAATATGATAAGAATCTAAATACAATCTATTTATATATTATTATTATTATTATTATTATCTGCCTTCTTATTTTTGATAATATTTTTCATGTAACCTCAATCTGGAACCATCTCATTGATACATATGAGGTGCTAATAACGTGGAATAGAATTTTATAAAAACCTACATTTCAACACACTGACTTATAATTGGTGTTTGAAAAAACATTTACTTCATGAATTTTCCCTCTAGTTTGAATATTGTATCTTATTATATTACCATATATTAAAAAATTCAACATTTAGTAATAAAAATATTTTTTTTCATGTAGTTTTAGTAAATTGAATTCCCAATTTATTATTAATTTGGTTCAATATTTTATATTCCATAAAAATAACGATTTATTCAAATGATAATAATTTTATTATGAATCTTATTGAAATAAACAATATTAGAATGTATAGTAGGATGAAATTTTATACCACTGTATCTACATGAAAAAGAGGTAACTATGATAATTTGATAAAAACTCTAAGTAAAATATAATAATAAATTAATATATTTAGAGACTAATTTCAAATTTAAATGAGAACATTAATATATATTAAGACAATAATTTCATGTTTTTAATTTTTTTTATTATCCAATTGAAAATTTATCTAACATGGTAATTGAAATTTTGATCTCTATAATGTGATATAAGGATTCATTATAGAATTTTAAAATATGTTGATAACTTTTCATATATAGCTGAGACTATATAATCAATTATTTTGTCTAGATATCTAGAAATATTCTAGTCGTTTGATCTGTATAAAATATTATTTTTAAATTTATACTATAAAACTCTTTAAATATATTATGTGATATGAAATTCAAAAAATTAATTTAATATGATAACTGTTTTAATTGTTATGGTTTTTATACATAAAATTATAAGGGATTTAACTATAGTGGCCCTTAATTTGGTCTGTTTTGGGTGTTGGAGGGACTTGGAGGTTTTTTCAAGGCATCTGGAGGATATATGAACAAAAAAGGAGGGTGCCACTACTATTTGAGGCCAGGATGCATCATAGAGCCATGGGATGTATCGTAAGCCTAGTTTTGGTGGTTTTTTAAACCAAATGTGGCATAGGTATGATCGAAGGTGAAAAAATTGGGGCTATTACATTTCTAGGAATGGATATGTAATTGTTTTTAGCTATAAACTAGGACCTTCCCTGGTGTCAAACACTACGATGGGAAGTAATGTTGTTGCGCCGTAATGGTTTTTGAGGATACTACCAAATCAGGGGTGGCTACAGTGTGGGATATACGATGGGTCTCTATCCATCCCAATATAAAAAGGTTATTCACTGTGGATATTGCAGTGGATCCTAGAAATGTGTTTTCCCAAGGCCGTGACTTGGTCTGCTCTCACCATGCTGTGGTCGAAGTGGTATTTATATTATTTAGGGGTAGTGTTGTGGACTTCTAAAAATATGTTTGACTATAAATACACCCAAGGACCATGGACCAAATTTTTTTCCACTCATTCCTCATGAACCCTATGAACCCAATAAAATTTTCAAAGACTTTGATACCCCATTTCAATATGGATGAATCATGAATTCCCGAGTTCAATCTATGGTCACCTGACGTAGGGTCTTTCTCTTTTCAATAAGTTTCTCTCCATTTGAACGTGTTACATAATTTTCATTAATTCATTGTTGTTGATGATGATCTCCATCATTCTAATGGATTTTTTTTGTTTATCAATTCATTCAAATAAATACATCCATGAGAGATCATAGATTTCTCACGGTGGTGGTGATCAATGATCTGGGATATTGATTCATTCTTCTTTGATGAATATCGATGTACTGAGGCATGTGATTTTTTTCTTCTCCAATTTATTTTTCTAAAATCATAAATTGATAATGGGTTAACCATTTGTACAATAGTGTATTTATCCTAATGATGATTCAACTAGATTAATGAATCAAATATGTTTATGTTTAGCAGTGTCATGTTGTTTCTTGGCACGGTGATAATGGATTACTTATTGTTTTTCTAGATATAATATGCATTGTATATAGTTTAATTATGCTTGGTGTATCATTTTAAATTTTTTGAATTTTGATAAAGAATATATTTTCAATAATATTTATTTTGGTAGGATAAAGAATAAAGAGGAGACATGATTATCAAATCTACTATTTCTTGTAATTTTATTGTAATAAATTTTATTCAAGTATGCATATTTAACTAATTATGGTATTCCATGTGTTAATGGAATTAGATAAGTAACATGAATCTTAATTTTTTATGATAATAAAAAGAATTATTAATGAGTTTTTTACTACCTTAAGTTACATGAAAATGAATGATTTTGTCATAGAGCATGTTTAAATAATTTAATATCATTTTGATAATTTTGGTATTCTTGGTTCTCAGATTGAAAACATAAAATTACATATATAATTTGTTCTACCATTTTAATTTTTTTAAACACATTTAATTTATTGTTAACTATTTTCTAATTTTAATATCTATTATAGTTTTTTTTTCATTTTACTACATGATCATATTTTTTTGTCTCTCTCAATTATTTTGAATGCTCGATTAGGGAAGACAACATGGATATCCTCTATATAAATATTCAATTAATTAATGGGATTTTGTTGATTTTTCCACCTAATATATCTTTGCTATTTATTGATTGGATCTGTTTCATGTGATTCTAGGTGGGTAGTTCAATGTTGGCATCATTTCAGCCTCACTGGGGCTATTCAGATTGCATGTTAGTGTTCTGGAATGGGGGTTGATTATCTCCACAGGGCCTATATTCAATAAATGAAATAAATATGAAAATAATCTTCATGGGAAGGAGTTCATTTGGTATGAAGATATCCAGATTTCAGAAATTGACACCCCCCAACACATGAGGTTTTTTCTTCTCTCTTGTGGTTTGATCTGCTTTTTCTCTCACATGATGTTGGGAATCATCTTCCTCAACTTCATTATCTCTAGTGGTTGTTATTTCATTCTCATAGGTGAACTCCTCCAGTGTCCAACTAACCCCCAACATGCCTCTGGTGCATGCTTCATGGTGGATACTATAGGGGTTCTTCTTGGATGAAGGCACGTGACCATTGCATGAATTTAAAGAACTTGCGTGCTCAACCTACGATAAGAACAAATGATGTAATGAGATCATTTTTATTGGATCTTGTTTTGATTTGGACACTTGGACATTTTTTGAGTATGTATATTTTTCAATAAATTGATTCATTCTGTGTTTCTACTTCTAGTGCACAATATCTATTTTAGATCATTGGTTCATTTCAATTACCGATCATTTATGCCTTTGTATAGAGTAATCCCCTTTTGGCTTGAGAATATAATAAAAATGAAGGTATGGGTGGTGTTATTGCTATGATTTATGTCTTAAAGGGACTGAAAAATGTAAATCATAGTGTTTCTATTATTTAATATTCGCATTTCTACTTCAGTCATTATTTTTGTTTCAATATTCCCACATCAGCAATGTATTTGGGTGGGTTTGCAATGTATTCATGTTCACTATTAATTTTGCACAATGAATTAACCCATATTGTTTATTCGGTAGTCCAAAGAATTATTGTGGGGGTGGTTTGTATTCGGCTATAACCCTACAACAATGTGGTATCAGAGCCGCCAATATAAAAAATTGAATATGAAATATATTAAATAGAAAATTTTGATTGGTGCGATGACATTAATTTGTGGAGATTAAAAATTTAATCCATGTTAGTTCAACATGGGATATAAGATTCCCTATTGAAACAAAATATACACCATATATGTTTTTGCACCGATGGAATAATAGTAACAACATATTCATATGTATCTCCTAATATTTTGATGAAAGAACATCTCTCTTTAACATTGTCATTAAGTGAAAATGTCCAGAGAGATGATTCTTATGAAACCTACATTGCTGATATTTGGCCTAATTTTGATAATCATTAGATTAAAACATCTATAATTGGTTGTATATATAAGGTGAAAAAATATTATGTCTTCAATATACGTCATTTAACAACCTCCTACACACAGCATGATGAGTTTAATAAAATTTTATTGATATTGCCAAAATAAATTTAATGTTGAAAATATGGAAAAATATAACATACATTTAATTTATTTGAATAGTTCATATGAACATCGTATCAATGATATGAAATATGGAATATATTACTTGACATTATAGGAATTCAATTCTTCCATTATTTCATGTGAGTTGCGTAGAATTATGAAGTTTAATCCTGAAGCTGAGGGTGTTAATGATATTGTTAATTTAGAGTTTCGAGGACAAAACAAAAGGTAAAAATTGGAAGTGATGTAAAAGTCATAGCCAATCACAAAAAGATCAGTCTAAAACCAAAAAAAGGTTACCTACTTAATCTTTTGGAAACAATGATATATTAGACCTAAATAAACCATTTTGAAATATGGAAAACCCTCTATGGATTCGAGTGATCATTTTATATTTTCTAGGAAATGCTATAATAGTTTTGTGTTTGTATGTAGATACTCAGGATTCTAAGTTGGTCCTCGTCTCATGATGTCCTCCCTATATATACACTTTTTTGATTTAATTTTCATCTTTGACTGAGGTATTTTATGGATTGTTTTTTATTGGAATCATAAAGAGATGTTTCATCATGGGTAGTGGTTATTTTCTGTTATAGATTTCAAAAAATTCACTTGTCACCTTTTTTGGATGAGATATCGGTTCTGAATTCACACTAAAATCTAATCTCACAATATTTTTTAAATCCAAGAGATTTTAACATAAATCTGATTATTTTCATCTTATAATCTCAAAGGGAGACCATACAATTCTTAAACACTCTTTGATGAATGGGTTATATGTTTTTGATTGAAGAACTCCCATAAAGTTATTGGGAAACAGTTATTTCACAATAAATGACAACACTATGATTTGGCATAGGAAATCGGGATATGTGAGTTCTAAAGTCCAAGAGAAAAAGGTCAAGTAAGGACTTCTCACTTAAGGTACACCATGTAACTTAACCATTTGTGGATACTCTGTCCTGGGTAAGAATTAAAGATTTCGTTTTCAAAGTTATTGCTTTAAATATGATAACCCTCTTGAGTATGATCACTCTGTTTTCTGGGGACCTTCTTGGACTACCTCCCATGGTGGGGGATCTTACTCTTTCACCATTATAGATGATTTTAAGAAAATTTTTGGGTTTATATTTTTCAGAAATAAATTAGATGCCTTTGAGGAGGTTAAAACCCAGAAATCCTCTATAAAAAATAAATCTATGAATAAGTTAAAGTTATTAAGGACTTATAATGGAAATGAATTAAAATCTATTGAGTTTATAATGTGTTGTGAAAGTAAAACGAATTTGATGCACAATCCATTATTCATACTTCATAGAAGAAGGGTCCAGCTAAGCATATGAATCACAACATTCATGAGTGGGTTTATAGCATCCTCCAATGCTTATGCTGGACCAAATCCATTTAGACAGAAGCTGTCACAATGGATGTTTACGTAATAAATATGTGTCCCTTATATTTCAATAGATGTAAGATTGCAATTGAATTCTGGAGAAATTACCCCAATCCTATGATCATCTTTGGGTGTTTGGACATACTACCTACGCTCATGTTAAGGATGATAAACATGAGCCCAGAGCTGTCATGTGCTACTTCATAGTGTATCTTATGGGGTTGAAAGGGGAACCATATTTTGGTAGATAAACCCAGCTTTCAAAAGTGTATTCGTAGCTAGGACGTAGAGTTTCAATTGTCTGTACTTTCTAGATTCTAGGTTGCCACTGATGAATGTGTTGATCATTCTCAAAAGAGGGATCCTGAGAGGGATCATCCAAGAGTCAGTGAGTCTCCTGTTGAAACTCCTTTTACCACATAGGCACCCCTTTCGAATCATGAACCATAATCTTTGTCTGAATCAGATGATAGTCCTGATGAAAGAGTTCTTAGTGGCCTTAGGGGTTATAAGATCACTAGGAATAGGTAGAGTAGGGTCATTAGAACTCCTTCTAGGTACAATCATTCTCATATGGATGATGTTTTCTTAAATGTTGTAGTAGATCTTGTGGGAGAGGATCCTCAAATATATAATCAATCTATAGATGAAATCAACTCTAGGATTTCAATTTCAGCTATAGAAAAAATGATTAAATATCTAAAAAAATCATACATGGTCCATACTCAATAAAATTAAGTAAGATAATTTTATAAGAAATTATTATTTTTTATATATAGATGGGTTTCCAATGTCATCCATCAATGATAAGTAACAGATTACATTTAAATTTAATATCCTATAGTGATTCATTATTCAATAATAGTTCTTTTTTCATTTTATTCTGATTTATATTTTCATATATAAAAGATTGATTTCAAAAAAAAAAATTATGCATGGTTATATAATTGAAAACTTCTACATGAAGGCTATTTCTAGTTTTTAAAAATAATTTAATGGTAATAGTGTTTGTTTGATTAATAAGTCATTATACAGATTAAAACAATCTCTAATATAATGGTATAAGAAGTTTGATTCATTTATGATGTAGAAGTTGTTCAACATGAGTCAATTTGATGCATGTGAATAATTTAAATATGTCAAATAATCCATTATTTATTTACTTCTCTCTGTAGATGGTACATTATTCATATATTGTGATTTGAAATTAATCACCCAAACTAAAATTAAATTTAATTCAGCTTTTGAAATGAAAGATCTAGGATGTGCTAATAAAACTATGGACATTTTAATTATTAGGGATTTGAAGCATACAATTTTTTAGGTATCTCATCATTCTAGTATCCTTAATGCTATTAAGATGTATTTATTTGATGTTGTTAATCCTGTTAGTCTTCCATTATTTCTCTATTTTAAATTTCTTTTTTACTAGTCACCTACCAAAACTTTTGATATTGAATATATGAGTAGAATCAAATATTCTGATTTAGTGGGATGTATTATGTAAGCTATGATTTGAACTCAACCAAAATTTTCATTTTTATATGTAACTTTAGTAGGTTTATAGAAGATCCAGGTAGGCCACATTGGCATGCTATTAAATGGTTTTTGAGTTACATTTCTTCAATTACATCTCATTCAATTTTGATGGTAAGAAAATGAATTCTTCTGAATTAGTGACTGGTTTTGTGGATTCTAAATATGCTGGAAATGTCGATACTATGACATAACTAATCAGTTATGTGTTTAATGCATGTAGAGGACCTATATCATGGATGTGCAATATGGAATTATTGGTGTCCCTTTTAGCCACTACAACCGTGTACATAGCACTAGCAGAAAAAGTCCCATACGTTATATGGATTGTAAGTTAATTTTCTAAACTAATTATATGTAATGTTATTATTACTATACATTTTTATTGTCAATATTCACTTTATATGTCTAAAAATTTATTCATTAATGGTAAGTAAAAGAACATAGATATTAGGCCTCATTTTTTGGAGAAGTTATTTAAAGTAGAGAAGTGGGTGTCACTAAGATACACATTAATTAAAACCTAGACGATAGTTTCACTATGGCTACAACATTATTCAAAGTCATGTATTTCATAGATATCATGAACTTTAAACAACATGAATATCATTTAGGGGAAATAAAATCAATAAATTTCAATTGAAAATGGTGGAAATTTTTTAATTTGGGAATTCAATATTTTCCTTATTAAAAATATAAATTAATTCATATAAATTATTCATCCATTATAATTTGTTTAAATACATGATAATTATTTTTAATCATTTTCACATTTTAATATCTGCAATTTTTTGGTTTCATTTTACCACATGTGCAGATTAACATGGCATGCTCAATTGTTTGGCTTACTGGTTTTGTGATTCAACCTTGGCTATCTTCTATATACTTATTATCTTTATTCCATTCCATCAATGGATGTAACTTCTCAATTGATCTAACATGTTCTATGTGCCACAGTACGTGTAGTTCAGCAGTGTCTTAATAGAAGCCTCCCCCTTCAATTAAATATAAGTATTTAACGATTTGGTAGTGAGATTTATCACAACTAAGACCCCTGTATTCGATATAAGAAACATATATGAAAATCCTCTTCTTAAGCAGTTGAGTTCATCTATTATATAGAGATCAATATTCTTGAAATAGATTCCCTATCTCTACTGGTGGTTTGTTTTCTTCCCACGGGTGGTTCAGTCTACCTTTTCTCCTACACGATGTTGAGAATAATGTTCCTCGACTTCATTCAAAGTAAGGGTGATGTTATCTTTCTGATAAATGGACTCATCTAGTGGCCCATCGACCCCCCATATAGGCCATTGGTGCACGAATCCTTTTGGAGCCTCTCGAGGTTCTTCCTAGTTGAAGATATGTGATCATTTATCCAATCTAGATACATTGTGTGATAATCCAGTAGTAACATCCAAAGAATAAATGGGTTCATTATTTTTTGGTCTTCATGTGATATATTTTCCAATATAATTTTGAAGGTTGTTTATTTTTATTAAACCTGATTCCTTCAGTGGTGCTACATCTAGTATGCGGCATCTATTTTTGTACTTCTGTGCATTTCAGTTGACACTCTACTTTTCATCAATACACTGAAATCTGTGTTGTTTTTATCATCTAATAAATGATTTTGTGTGTGGGTGGTTTTATTTTCTATGTGGTAGGTCTTAATGGGATAGAAGCACCAAAATATTGTCGTTTCCTTTGTTTTATATCCCTTTTTATTCTCATACAATAGTTTTTGTTTCACTTTTCCTACAACAACACTATGTTTGGGTGTATTTTTATAATAATCACTTTCATTTTTTATATACTGAATTAAACCATATTATTTATTCATTTGTCATTATAATAATTTATATTGGGGGGGGGAGGTGGGTTTGATTCTGTCATTACCACATAACAAAGGTTATAGCTAATTCTATAGTTTTTCCATAGTTAGAAGAAATTCTAATTGAATTGATCAGATCAAGATGATATAAAAACCAATTTATTAATAATGATAAATATTTGTGGCTAAGGCTAACCATTTTCATGTGAAAGGTTAAAGTCTTGTGTTGGGTTGTGAGAGCCCTTCTTTATGTGAAGGTTGGATGGTAGGATTGTGGGGCCATGTTGATTTATTTATTATGTTTGATTCTTGATACCATCATTGTGATATAGATATGAGACTTTTTATATTATTTTATATGCGACTGGGATGGATGATGTGATAAGGATAGAGAGGTATGAGTTTGGGGAAGCAGTTGATAACCATAATGGTGAGATGCATGGTGTTATGCAAGAGGGTGTCAGGGATGAAACAAGAGTTGATAGAATGAGTTAAAGTTATACCTAATCATTTTTTCTTAAATATGACATGATTTCTTTTAAATGAAACTATTTAATTGTTAGATGGTTGGGTTTCTTCTTTACAAACATTAATTTCTCCACTACTAAAGGTAGTTGGATGTGTTTGGAAACATCTCTTAATGGTACAGTAGGATATTTTCCTAGATTACCTTGAATTATGGAATGGTTATATTGATTAATAAATGTTTAACCCATTGTATTAGTATAAGATAAAATGATAATTTTAAATTTAAACCTAATAAACCATGAACTCAGTTGAATTATTCTTGGAGTTCTTGTACTTCACTTGGAAGTTAAATGAAATATAATAGAAAAGATATAATTAATAATTAATGATTAAATTATTGTGAAGTGAAATTTAATTTGAAAACTATGAATTTATTATATCTCTATTATTTTCATCAATTCTTACATGATATATATTAATTAGATGTTTCAGTCCGGTATCCAAGAGATGATAAATAAAGTTGAGCCTAGGTCTAGGTTAATGCCTATAGGGTGGTCCTGGTCAATACTATATCTTTCATGTTATGGAATTTCAAACACTACCCCAAAAATTTAGGTACGCATAATAACATCCAGAAGTCTCTGGGAGGGATTTTTCACCAAAAGCTATGATGGACAGCGATAGATGACTCACTACACCCTCTTGTCCTCTTATCATCTCCTAACAATATTGTATACGTGTATGCATAGTGGTTAGTTTACCCATATACGTCTGTTAAGGGATTTTATGTATTGTGATTATTTCACACACATGTATATCTAGATATATTATCCAATTAATTATTATATGGATGACTTGTATCATATGTGATGGCTTGATGTACCATACATGGTTTTGGGGTTTGATGGCTTGGGGTATAATACTAGATGTATGATATACATCATACGGGATATGGTGGATCCTAAAAACTACTTCGTTACTATAGGGGTATATGGAATGAGTTGATGAAATTATATTATAATTTAGATGTATGTAATGATACATATCCCATGTGTCTTCATGAATGCTTCATTGGTCGAGAGATTGTTCCAGACATGTGAGATTTGTTCATAGCATGAGTCTAGTGGGGATGTGGAAGTGGGGTTCCTTTGTTGGTTCATTATAAAATTATATGGCCTCTCTCATATCTTTTACCTGGTTAAAGATATCCATTTTGTGGATTGGTACTTATTATACCTATTTATGTGATGAGTAAGTCTCACTAATTGTTCTTTGGGATTTAGAATTCATTCATTATCTTTTACCTGAGAGTCTTTGGGTGGATCTCATTGACTGTACTATTATGATCATCCCATATATATATATATATATATATATATATAAGTGATATGCTAACCCACCTGATAGACTCTCTTGTAACGTAATATCTTAATTAGAGGCACCCTAACATTTTTAAATATTGTCATAATGTATTATTTGGTTTTGTAGTGGATAATTTTATTTAATTCAGTTCTTTGGTTGGTGAAACTCATAACACAAAGACTATGGTGATGATTCTGTATAATCATCCTTAGTGTCTTTTTATGAATCAAAAATTTCTATTAATTTCCACTCTTATTTATGGACCTAGATATATAAGGGGTAATATTTATGTTTAAATACATCCATTAAATGATGTTATGAATGAATTATGTCATGATCATGTTATAACACACAACATTAAAATGAATGAAATATACAAATTGTAGGCTATTTTAGTAAATAAAACAATTTAATTGATGAAAAATAAAAATTTATTGTGCTTTATATTAATGGGAAATCCGTATGTAGGTTAAATCTATAATATATATATCAATTATATTTTTAGGAATTGAAATGAGATGAATAAATGAGGCTTAATAATGGATGAAACCCTCGTGGCACTCTATCCCTCCCAAATGAATACAGCCACCATGGTATTTCCTCCCTCCTTAGCATGGGAGGAACCATCATCCCCATTGGAGGGAGCCTTTGTTCACCCATTCATTCTCTTTATGATCCTTGATATTCTTCCTTATTTCCATCGAATAATAATTTTCATCAAAATCATGAACTCTATAACGGTCTTCTGTTACATCCACTCTCGCATTTAGAGTTCAGTAAATCATTTTCATTTTTGAACAAGGCATTAAACAGAGGATTTACAAACTGCCTCTCATCGATGGACTCATATGATAGATTTATCATGAATAATAGAGGGTTATATTAATGTTCTGTAGTGGTGATTTTCAATAGTTTACATATTATAGTCATATTCACCTCAGAGGAGGATCTGATTCATGAAGGTTTGGTACATCTCACATCTGCGACAAATCCATATATTTCCAATTATGATGGTTATATGAATTTAATATTAAGGGGTATTCTCCAAAAAATCTATTTGTGTATAGTTCCCTAATCATCTTATCCAATTACAGAATCCGTCAATTGTTCTAATTTTCTGAAATCTTGTTGGTGGATATTTTTACAAATATTGCAGAAAACATTCAGTGTGTCCAAAAAGTTCTCCACATATCTAGGCTGAAATTAATTTTTCAAATTTTATTCATAATTTCATTTGTATTTCTATTGGCGAGGAGTTCATTTATAAACAATCTGTCCACTACAAATCATGGGTTATTTTTTGTTCCTCATGTAAGAAAATTAGACATGTTTCAAAAAAATGTATGCACAAGGGTAAGAGTTTTCTTCTAACACTTGATGAGGGACTCGAAGGAGGGTTTATTGGAACATGTTTTAAGGATTTTGTCATTAATTGTGCTTGGTGTTTCTAATGAAGGCTCTATAAATAAATTATAACTAGACTTCTCATGGATGTGGTGCTAGTTGGGTCTAACCACCCATGGGGTATCTTAGACAAAACCTCAGTCTCTATAGTTGTAGTGAAGGAGGATTCTATATTAATGGAGCCACATGGGTTTCCTATTATCCTTATGGTGGTTAATGTCTTTAGAGGACTTCATTGTGACCTGATGGTTGGGAAGGCATCTAGTCCTATGGAATCAAAACAAAATGTAGTTGTTTGTAATGAGGAGACAACTTGAGTTCATGGTGTTGATAAGGACATGGTGGTATCATTGTAAGGTAAGGATATGGGTGATCCAATGTTGAAAAATCCATCTTGAGGAGGTCTTTTCCACATGGATTATCACTCTTTTAGATTCGTAGTTATGGCTGATAGGGGTGTGGAAGCTCAGGTTATTGATCATGATGGGGTCGATTCCCATGATTATGTTATGGTGATCAATGATATGTTGGTATCAAATGTGAATGAGGTAGTGTCATCCGGACAACATGTTCATGATCCATGAATGACTACAAAGGAAACAGTATGTTATAACTAATTCTCCATTTTGAATGAGAATGGAATAAAAAATAAATATCATGGATGTTGGAAAACCATCATTCAAAGATGGGAGTGTAAACCTGTTAGAAGTAGAAACTCAAAAGATGTGGTTTTCTCGTGACACTGATGGGGTCTCATTGACATGTTTAGACTATGAGAAAGAGGATTTGTATAATTTTGGATTATGTAAACGAAATCAAGAATACAACTTGAATAGAAATATTACAGTTCTGAAGGGGGATAAAACAAGACCAAAAAAAGATATTTTGAGCTCCAGAATGAAAATAGAAACTAGATTGTTAGGTAAGGAAATAGGTAAAGGTTCATAGGTTATCCTAGGTGAATTATCATTGAATAACCCATTGGAATTGGTTTTTGGTAAGATACACAAGAAGACTTTTTATAAAGATAGAAAATCATTTGAGGGTGGAGCTGAGGTACTGGAGATTTCAAGGATAGAGTCAACATTATACATATAGGTAGAGAATTTGGGAGCACAAGAGAGGAACACGTAGATGTTGCAATTATGAAAGAATCATAAGATTTTCTTATGCACTCTTAGAAAGAGATTCTTGAAGAGGTCTTGGTCATTTAGAATTATAATGAGGGTGTACAACAGATGAATCAAAGATCTATTCTATTTGACATGAACACTAATCAGGGAAAATGGATTTACAAAGAACATTTAATTATTAGCAGATGATTCAATGAGAAGAAGATAACAGTGGAGGACTTCTTAAAAGTGTGGGAAAAATTTTCATTTCAATTAAAAGAGATTTTCAAATTTGAACAAGAAATAAATTTAAAATATTTTTCCATGAAATAATTTAAGGATGTCTCATCTATTAGATTTATGTTGTATTTTAATAAATTTTTTTCTATAGTGTTTGATAACTTGATGAACATGTAGGGTTCGTAAATTTTTCCATAATATTTTTTTATAAATAAATTTAACTTCTAGTGGAGTAATACAAATTTATCATTTGGGAGTACAGATGTAGAATTTTCATTCACTTGATTAAATTAATGTTAAGAATTATATACTAATTAAACATTGTAAAAAATAGGCATATATGAGCCACATATATTTTATTCCTCCTCATCACAAGTTCAGAATGTCCAAATTAGAGTTACATGGTTATAAATAATTCATACAAACAACATAGATCATGTCATGAGTTAAATTATTAACAAAGATTAAGAAAGAAAACATTCCAATGGTATATGAATTTTTTGATTTGTTGTCTCTTACATTTACCTCTATTCATAGTTCATGTAGAAAATAGTGTCCTAATAGGATGGATAAAATATTTTTCTAATCTATGATACTATAAAATAAACATATTAAGGCCTAATGTAGATGTCACGAACATTGATTTTTTGTGATTATATATTGGGAACCATATTGAGTATCTATGGAAAATAACAGGACTATTTCAAATGAATGATGTGATTAGTAGAAATTGGATTAAGGAACTAATTTCTTTAATAGTTTGGCGAGGGTAATAGAGAAAAAATGCTTTCTAACGAATATTTAATGATTAAATTAGAAATTGCTTTCCATTATGATGATGCTGATGGTGCTAGATGGGTACTCCTCTAGCAAGGGTTGAAAATTCAGGACAATCACATAATACATCAATACATTATTCCAATCAAAATTTATGAGTTCTTATTTCAAATATTGTTCAACCATTTATGGAGATAAGTAATTTTTTAGATTTATTTTTCCAAATAATCAGCGATTAAGTTATCTAAAAAATTTATAGTATTAGATTTTACATACACTTTTCAACGTGAAGAAACTATTTCCACCCTCAATTTTTAATGTTATGATTCATTAGCTGGTACCCTTAAACATTAATGTAATTACTATTAGTATTGTGAATTTCATGTGTACATATCATATTGACTGGTATTTAGAACATTAATATGATTTTTCTATTGTATAGCTCATCCATAGGTATCAATAGGCAATGGTTATTTAATGGATGAATGTACAACATTTTGTTTTGGATATAATATGAATGTTGAAAAAAATATGATAATATCACTTAGACTCATGATCAGTTAGATAAATAATGAACTATATTTAATTTGTACCACTTAAAAGTTATACAATCTCATAAATACATCTTGTTAAGTACTCTATTAGTTACACCATTATTGTAGGAATTGTATTTTCACTTTGAATATTAAACTATTATGTGTTTTTTTTCTATAGAAGTTGAGCATTTAAACATAGAATTATCTTTTGAATGAAATACATTAAGAAGATAAATAAGATATTTCTTTTTTTACTATTTATCATATTCAACAGTCTCTTTATGCATCATTTCATGGTTTTTTTCATGGATTATTTATGTATTAATTCATTTTACATATGATTGAAGTATAATACTAATTTCTTTTTTGCATAACTATTTATTGAATTCTGTGACATATACTGGTATATATCCAAAAGGCATTAGGTGACCCTACACTAACATAATAATATAAACAACTAGTTGACAATCTAACTATTACGACCAATCATTACAAAACATTAGATTGTAATTCCTCTCAAATTCACATTAAATATGTTGATGATAGAAAAGAAACACAAAAACATGACATAAGTTATCCATTAATTGATTTTTGTTTTTACCATGGTCAATTGCAAGACATCAACGATATTTTATATACACAAAGGTTGAAATACATATTACTAACGTGTAATTGGTTTGATCCAGCATGTGGAAGCAATGCTGATGAATTTCTGTTTACATAAGTGAACATTAATTGTATATTATAAAGAGATGAATTAATTAGTAGTATACTTTTTATTTTTTCACTAAAATAGAGTACCTTTTCTTAAACGCCTTGCAAACAAATTTTAATTGGAATGTTAATATGAAAATATAATGGTGGGTGGGGGGTATTGAATTTGATGGACCTGAGAATGATTATTTTTTTTAAAATGAGCTAGATCCTCACACTATAGATCAATGTAAAGAATATATTCAATAGTTTATCTTTATATTTGAGGGAGAAATAATCAATTTTCAAGTCTAGTGAAAGGTGTGATGTTTTTTAAGATCTTTGTTTTTAAGGATATTTTTACGTATTTAACACTACATGAAACATTTAATTTTTTAATGTATTTAATGTATCTTTATCTGATATACATTATATGTATTATAAAATATTAATTCTTTCTATGACTGTAAACATAATAGCAGAACTGGACTATTTCAATATTATTCTATATAGGTATCTATATTTATTTTTTGAGGTACGTATGAAAGTAAACATTTTATTATTTTTTAAATTAATAGTTAAAAATATGTATTTAAATATTTCAAATTATTTATGAAATGTTCTTCAATAGGATTTGACTCAACCTCTTATAGCGCACATATGAAAGGGCTTGGTTCTTGGATTTCATCATAACAAGACATTATAATATCATTTTCCGAGACATAACATCCCATGAGATAGGATCACCCATATTTTATTCATGATTTATGTCATATCACGCAAGACCCACATAACATTCAACTATATACAATTGACTGGGCTTCATTCTCTTAAGACACATTAGATCGAGTATGGAGGGAAGTTCAAATAAGGGAATCATATTACATTCTAATCTATGCTTGAAAACACATTGGTTTATGATAATTTTTTATTAAAGAGAATAACCAACATGTCAGTGTGTATGAAAAAATGTTGAAAAATATGGAAGTATTATAAACAAAGAGGGAAGATGGAGCACTTGATAAAAAATGTTGGTTCTATAGACATTTTTGATAGAGTCCCCAAAGGTGTTCTCCCATCCAAATACAATGACATGATTAAATATTTTTCCATTGATTCTAAGACAATGATCTTATTTATTTTTGGTTTATATATTTCAATTAATGTTTAATGGTTTACAAGTATCAAATTTGAATTAATTGAATGTTTGGGTGGTGGCACATAATTATGATAATTATATGATCTATGGACTACATCACTAGATTGGGACTCATCAAGTGTTCTTGATTTGACATGATGTAGTTATCATTTGACATTTATATTTATTATTTAATATGGTTTTGTTTTCTATATATACATCTTATTGTGTTATTATTACAGGATCAAGGTACACTGAATATTAGAATATCATTGTGGATGATAAGACGAAATCAAAATTATCCCAAGGATAACAAAACTATAAAATGTACTTGTATAAAATAAACATACACACAAATATCTATATATACATATAAGTTTATATTTATATATTAAACATTATCTATTTGAGGATTAGATATCATAACTATCATATGACTATATATAATATTCATTGTAGACGGATGAGATATTTTATCATATCCTTGACTGTAATAGATATTGATATATCTTGAAAAATGGAGCATATATTCCTTCTACTATAGTTTCATGTGTAATGCTTGTGTATCCTATTACTATTGGGAGGACATAACCAGTGAAATATTTGGAGGATAGCTGCATGGTCCTAATAAGTTCTATATTTTTTTCTAGATGGTGTTAGAGAATAATGGTAATATATCTTCTATGGTGATGGTACGAGGGGTCTTATGATATAGTCTTATACTGTATTTTTTTATTTCATTCATTATTATTATATTTATAATTTTTATTCTTTTTGGGAACCTATTGCAATAGGTGTATGTTGAATCCATGGTCCTACAAGATGCATCAGATCAAGTATGTGTGTTTCATTTTATCTTTCCAGTATCCCATTAAAATGGAATTTATCATTTTAATTTTAAATTTTAGTAAAGTAAACTATCTAATTAAACTTTTAGTTAAATGGAAATTTGACCAAAAGGCTATTCAAAACCAACTAAATACATTTAGATTGGTGATAAAACATAAGAAAATAAAAATTATGTTACTTATAATTGTTTAATTAAAAAAAACATGTTAATTTTATGCTCAGAGTAGTTGGTGAAATATAAGGTACTTTTTTACATTTATTATTTTCTTAAATTGAGTTATTAACTATTTATGAGTCAAAATGGTGAATCAAAATTGGATTTTTGTGATAGCATAAGAGAAATATAATATTTCATTAACATATTATCAAAGGAAAATGATCTTATGGTCGTATACAATCTATTGGAATCATCAACCCATCTTTCAGATTTTATAATAGGTTGGTATGATCAAATGTTTCATTTCCATCAAATTTAGAGTTATGTAAAAAATCATGTAAAGGGGGATAATACCATGAAAAGACACTTGTATTGACATATAATCAAGTGATAAATATCACACTGTTGTTTTTGATCTATAGGATTCATTGTCAAATCCATCAAATTCTCCATTCACTTGGAATAAAAGAAAAAAATTGGTCACATTGTATTGTTTTTTATAATGTCATATCACCAATAATTGGGTTTAAGTAATGAGAAAATGACAACATATTGTTCTGAATGTTTAGGATAAAATTACATAAATATTTTTTGATATGTTGGAATCACTATCATGTAAATATGATTCCCATATTAATCGTTATGGGTTAAGTTAATTGTATAGTGAATAATTCAAACCGAACTCTATTTTATTGACATGAATATTTTTAATTTGACTGTTAATAAATTTATAAACTATTGGAAACATTATCACTACAATTAGATATTTGAATAGATCAGTATAATTGAAAGTCTTGATTGTCTATACGATTTCGAGTTAAGTTAGAAATCACATAAATGGATTTAATACCAGGTAAAACCTCATGTATGCACATTAAATTTTAGGATAATTATCATCAGAACATTTCTGATCCATAGAAATCAATTCAGGATCCATCAGATTCTGGTGTCTCTAGAAATGATGGAAAATAATGAGTAACATTACAACGTTTTGTTGTAATGAAATCTCCCCCATTGGGGGGGGGGGTTAATAAACAGAAATAACTTTTGACTGAAGTGAAAATGGAGGATAATATTCCTTAAATATTTTGTAATCTTTTGGAATCAACATAGAATCAATTTTATTCCTTGATTGATCAGTATCACATAAGGTATGATTTGTCATTATTAATATTTTCTTAATAATGGGGATATCATATAGGGAGGGATCACAACCAACCCTAGAATCTATAAAAAAATAAATACAAAAAATATTATATTTATTTCATTTTCAATATATTGTACACATTGGAATATTAATCCGATTTCTGAATTTCTAAGATTGATCAAAAGTGGAGCCCCACCAATTTACAATTATGTGACAAATCAAAGAAAAGGAAATAATACCCGGAGAAAACACATGGATTGTCATGAAATCATAGTAGAACAATCACCTAGTAATTTTTTGATCTATAGAAATCAATACTGCATCCATCGGATGCATGTGTCACTTAGTATGATGGAGAACAATAGGTAACATTTTACAGTTTTATTAAAATAATATATCCCCCATCTGGGAGGTCAAAAATAAAAAATGACATTTTATTTATGTGAAAATCTTAGATAACATTCATTGAATCATTTTTTATGTTTTAGAATCATCCAATCATCCATATTATTCTAAAATTGACTAATATGGCTATATGAATGATTTGACATTATTAAATTTTTTATTTTTAAAATAACCAAAAAAACTTATTTATAGGGGTTAAAACTCTCTGGACAAGCTTTGATTGACATGAAATACCATAAAATTTTAATTTAGTCAATTTAAATTCAAAATGAATCATTAAAAAAATTTATTAGATATCCAAATTTCTAATTATGTTCATAAGGGACATTATCACTAGAATTTTGTGGTAAGTGAAAAATATTATAAAAGGGGTTGTCAGATAGTTGTTGTGGACCACAATGAAGCAATATTTTATTAAAATCATGGAATGATGTATATAGATGAACAACCTCATTTCTCAAGGAGGGTTTGTGGGTTGGTTCTTCACTATTCAAATCGCTTATTAATATTTATTTTGTTTTCATACAATTTAAAATACCACTAACATTATGTTTTTTATTTTTTAAATTAAAAAATAACAGAATCAAAATGTAGATGTACATAAAATGAATATGAGAAATATAAATGTTTCTAAGTATAAATTATGGTCATATCTATCATAATTTACTTTTTTTATAAATCATACAGTTTGATCAACAAGTTTAATATCATTCAACTATTCACCATCAACTATTTTCATTGTTATGGAACCACAAATATATATGAGTGTTCTATAAACCCATAAAATATTTTTTGATTGAAATTGTATTATATTTATATAATAGGGATTAATTATTGATTAAAATATAAAATTAAAACCAAATACAAAACTGCTTGGTTTAAAATGGTATGCCTCACAAATCGTATGATTATTACAGTTATTAAATCTGATCTAGTTGTTATAAAATAAAATCAGTGTTTATCAATATCACAGAGACACAGATATAATAGATTGTCTGAATAATATGTATAAATAATAAATTTCTAATACACATGCCTAATAGAAAATAGATTTGGTATAAAGAATAAATACAAAACCTTATATTAGTAAGAATGACTTATAATCTTATAAAAGAATTTAATATTTATCCATGATATTATTGTAGTCAGAAATGATATATAAAGATAACCCAAGATATTATTACCTTCTATAAGGTATGTCTATCATTTCCTAGAAATTTCTTGATCAAATGGATCATAATTGATTCTATTGTCTAATCCCCCTGAATCCCTCAATATGATTATCATATTCGACTCTATCTTTCTTGAACATGAAATCACTCAATATGATGACCAACATTTATCTTAATATCCACGATAGTCCTCGATCAGATGAATCAGATTCTGCATCTTCATATCCATAGAAGTTCTCGAGATGTACCGTGATTGTACATGGGATTATAAAAGAAAATATTTCTTATACAGTTACAATCCTCAAAATTATTCCTTAGAACATCAACTCTATAAATCATTTCAATGACTAGAAACGAGGTGTACATGTAGAGAAATATTTTGATGACATGAGTTGTAAATTGCATCAACTCCAATTTATTATACAACCTTCTTTTTATAGGTGATTTTCCAATGGTCATATTTTGTAGACAGTTGCAATAGCCTCAAACATTTCTCACCTGACAGCTCATAATGATTTGGATCATCAACATTCTAACTACGGATGAATTTTACTGTAACACTTTTATTTCATTCAGATTAGGACCATTACAATGATATTTTTGATTATTTATGATAGTTATAATTTTAATCAGATAAAATATAAAATTTGGATAGTCTGATGGACTTCTTTATTGATCCTCAATCTGATAAATTATATAAGGTATAGTATGGTGAATACATTCCAGGATTAGTATGATGGTATTTATTTTTTTAGTAAGTTGTAATGATAACCACAAATCAAAAAACTACAGATTCCAATTTATCAAATATAGTTTTAGTTTGAATGATCAGAATTAAAAATAATAAGTTTAAATTTGTTTTCATAGGAATTATTTCTATGTTTTCTTTAATTAAATATTTTATATAAACAAATACTGAGACACATAGAAAATATAAATATAATAAATTGTTTTTATTGGGACGTGTCTATGATTTGCAAAACCAAGGAAAGGAAACTATATAAGTAAGAATTATCACTCAACAATCCCCCATTTTAGAAATCCCAAAACAGAAGACAAAAAAAGAAAAAATAAAATATTTCAAAAAATCATCCATTCCTTTATATTTTTATGATCTTCAATGATTTACCTTGTATTTTAACTATCTTTTAGTTTATAACATCCTTACAATATGATGGAATTATTAATTCAGTACCCCTTATGATAATATTTGCCCATTTGGAAATTATCTCAAATGCTTCGCCCATTATAAACTTCTCCGATTTTATAAATTTTCCCGCTTTCTAAATATCTCCCTATTTTTTATTTACAAAAAGAATTAGGAATGGATATCACCAAAAATTTCAGAATGATTTAAAAAAGTAAACAATTTTAAGACAAATAACTAATCATCCACATAATAAAAGAACGAACATACATCCAAAATTAAATGTGATACAATCAAAGATAAGGTTTCTTTATTAAAAATTCATTCCTATTTAACATTAATTCCAAAAACATGTATCAAACCATACATCAAGAGTTGAAATTAAAAATGTTCATTCACTATTCATATAATTTTTTCACAATTACCTTCATTTTCATAAAGATTCATGATCCATCTAGGCCTTTAAAAATGATGAATTATGACTCATGATGTATCCCTAAATCACCGGTTTCTTTTGAATTTATGACTCAAGTCATTCAAATATTTTAGTGATCTACTTATTTTACTTTTTCTCAAGGAAAATATCATCTTCAAATATTTTGTGTCTACTATTTCCAATCTCTAAACTACGAACAATTTTGTCAAAACGTTATTTTCATATTACAATCATCAGTTATATATCTAAAATCTTCTACAAACATCATGATATCAGAAGATTCTATTGATAAATAGTTAATGGGTATTATTCATTTCTAAAGAATGATAAATTAATTCGATGACTTAATCATTATAGTCCTTGAAATCAATTTCATCTTCATTTGAAAATATAACCATCTAATTATATAATATGTTTTAAGACTTTTTATTTTCATGGAATGATTCAAATCTACTTCATCCAGATCAACTGATTCAATCAAAATATTTAGTGATTCTGATTTTCCATTTAGAATATTTTGAATAAATATAAACATTTTTTATATGTTTGGAAAATATGGAATGAAATCATTTATCCCTCTCCTAATTTGGAAAATATTGTCAAAACAATTATGACCCACTATACCATCAGAGTTTGATGAACCTGGTAATGTTTTAATGGAAGTTAGTAAATAGGATTCTATATATGGTTTTTATTCCTTATCAAAATTTTCCATTCCTTTTTGAAAAACATATTCTTCTTCTGATATTTGAATAATGTCAACTCTCTTTTCAGATTAATTTTTTTTTTGAAACTTTTGTTTTAGATTGTTTATCTCATTCCAAGACTTTTTATGATGATTTTTTTACACATTGGATGATTTTTTGTATTTCCATAAATATTTCAATGTCCAAAAGCATTTCTGATTGGGAAGGTATGAGAGTTTATTCTAATGATGAGTTTGATGTTTTCATTTTTTGACGCCTTCACTATAATTATTTTCATATCATCATCATCATATTCCACTTTATATGCCAATTTTTATTTTTGTTCTTCTTCTCCCACTTCATTCCCTTCTTCCCATTTGTCTTCCTCTTATTTTCATTTCTTCTCAATATACAGTATAGAAATCTCTAAAATTTTTAGGATAATATATATTAGAATCATTATATGGGTTTTCAATAAAAACAATCTCCAAGCCTTGATAAATAATGATTCTTTTAATAATTTAATCAAACTTTTCATTCATTTTTTTCTTGATGATTCATTCTCAATAGAATTGTCTCCATAAAAAATATTCTCATGTTTCCATTTTATTGAGACATGATATGATGATAAATAAAATTCCCATACATTGGATAGAGCCCATAAAAGATTGGTTGGATCCATGATAATAGTATTTGAGAACCAATAAGGGATATAGGTTGTCCCAACTATATATAGTTAAGAATGAAATGCATAGAATAACATGAAATTCAATGCCTTAGATTAGGAGTTATTATCAGATCAAGTTACAATGAATTAATTGAAGAAAATTTTAAAGTAAATTTTAAAATCTTAATGTTGGGAAGAAAATTTTTTATTGGAAATATTATCAATAATATTTTTAAAAAAATTTGTTTAAAATAGAAAAAATTATTAAAACTATAAACATATATAAAAAAGAACATTAATAACCAATGTAATTGTTGGATCGGAATGCGTGTGATATGCTCACAATACAAGAGGGGGGGTGAATTATACACTTTAAAAATTTCCTTAAATAAGGAAAATTTTATTGTTTAACAAAGTTAAACAAACTTAATTCACAAAACCTCTTAACTAAAATGTAAACTGAAGTTTAAAAAGATCTGATTCTACCTTAAAGCATATAGAATCAATATATCAGAGTATGTAAGGAAATACAAAATAGATTTTCCTTACACAACAAAATGTAGCGGAAAAGAAAAGTTACAAAGAAAGTAACCAATCAATAAATATTTTAACCCAAAGAGAAGGGTATTCAACAACCTTTAATAAAGGTATCCCCTGGTTTATACTTCCAAGAAATTTTGTCTTACCAACACCCTGGTAAGCCCTCAATCCAAAGATCGGTATCTGTCTTGCTATCCTCGCAAGCCCTCGAACTTTTAGGTAGTCGGCAACCTCTGTCTTCCTATCCCCGGAAGCCCTCGATACGAAGATCAGATCCGTACGAAGCTTGAGAGTTTATACGAGCCTCTCACTCTAACAAAACTTTGACAGCGCTTTTAACAAAGTCGATGTCGAGAGATGTGTGTGGAGCTTTTCAATTGAGCTTCTATTTATAGGCGAAGCAGCATCTCCTCCAACGGTCATATTTCCCTTGAAACTCGGAGGGACCTGTACACGTTTTGCTTAAACAACGGTTAGTTTTATAACAGAAGGTATGACATCATTTAGTTATAACAGAAAGTACGATATCGTTTTATAAGCGTAAGAAAAAATAGTTCGTAATGTAAGAAAAAATAATATTTCGTAACCTAATAAAATTGTTCGTAACCTAACAAAACTGAAATTCAGAATGTATAATAAGATAATATTCGGATTCTGTTTTGGTAAGAATTCGTAACCAGAATTCTGTAGAAGTTCAGAATTGAACTATAACAGAATTCAGTATCCAGAATTCGGAATAGAACTTTGTTAGAGTTCATATCCAGAATTCGGATCAGAACTTTATTGACGTTCGTAACCAGAATTCAGATCGGAAGTTTGTTAAAGTTCGTAACCAGAATTCGGATCGGAACTTTGATAATGTTCGCAACCATAATTAGGATTGGAACTTTGTTAATGTTTGTAACCTGAATTCTGATCGGAACTTTTTTAAAGTTCGTAACCAGAATTCGGATCGGAACTTTGTTAAAGTTCGTAACCTGAATTCTGATTGGAACATCGTAATAGTTCCTGTCCAGAAAACAGAACGCTTCATATCAGTGTATTATATGGTTCCGAATGTTTTGTTAAGGTTCTAGATTTTATACTTAGTAAGAATTACAATATGTAAGCAAAGTATGGTTACAGAAATATCATTAAGAAAATTTTTCTTAGATAAGGAAAAATAAATTTGCCTAAGGTTACAAAAGTGAGATTTTCAAAACCATGTTTGTGATTTTCAAAACTAGGTTAATCTTAAGATAAGTAAGAATGGAAAAGTCTATAAGGAAAACCTTATTGGCTTAACAAACTCCCCCTTACCTCAACAATATCCCCCTTTTTGGAAAGCACAAACCCCTTGAAAAAGAATAAAGGTTTTAGAAGAAAAAATTTCATTAAGCATTGAAATTTAAAACTTATCTGCCCCTTAGGCATATAATCTCTAAGGATTATATTTCTGATTTCCGGAATGGATTTTCATTATTGAATGAAATGAATATTCATAAACTGAACTCCCCTTTTCTTTAATGTCTCTGGTTTTTCTTCTTCGGATTTACTCTTTTTCCATATTCTCCCGCTTTGTGATTTTCAAAAAAAATGTATAGTGGGAATGTAAAAGTAATGAAGTGCCTGAAATATTAGTAATGAAACAAAAGATGTACAAGCAGGCATAATTTCATTAGAGATCGAATGAAATTTTCACAAGGAAATACAACAAAAGATCATAATCATTTGTCTTCTTTTTCTTTGGGAATCAACTTCTTCAATAGATTCTTCAATTTCTTTCTGTCTTTCAGATCCTCCTTAGCTTGCCTTTCTAAGGCTCCCAATCTTTCCTATTGAACTATCAACATTATTTCCTGAGCTTTGTTGGTTTCCTTCAGCTGAGCCACTTCTTCTTCAAGAAGGATCCGACTATCTCTTTCTCTCTTTCCCAAATGAGCTAGGGAATTCAATTTCCCATTCAGATCTTATTCTTCTTTACTTCGAGAACTCTCTTCAACCACCAGTTCTTCTTGAATGGTCTTTATCTTTGCATTCGCGTTCTCAAAAGCTTCTTGGACCTCATTTTGAAAATTTTCAAAATGCCTCAACTCATCCTCAACCTTCTTCTACCATTTCGTAACCTTACTGTAAGACTTTCTGTGGATATCATAATCCATAAGGAAGTTTTTGAAATTTGCTTCAAGCTCCACAACTTTCTCCATCAACATATTCACTCTCTCATATTTCTGATTCTGAGAGTCTTGAAGCATTTGACACCATGAATTGATTTGAGGGAAAATCAGAATCACATCTACTAGCTTCTTCAAGGACTAAACAATAAAAGAATTGTTGTTTGAAGATGATTCTGAATCAGAAACTTTTCTTGGCGACTCATCTTGTTCTCTAAGCATTAACTTTCTTCTTGAAGATCCATCGGCCTCTCTTCTCATGATTTTATCCTTTATGGGAGTCTCAATCAGCAATTGTTTCCCTTTGTCAGTTTTGAGAACTGATCCTTCATCACGCTTTTCCTCTTCAGATTCTGAAACTTGCCCCACCTGATCTAGATCAACATCCAAAAGCGTGGTTCCTTCAACAACAAAATCTTTTGTATTATCCTCTTCTTCTTCACCTTTATTTTCTATCTGAACTTCTTCTTCCGGAGTGGCTACTGATTTGGATTTTTCATGGTAGTGTTCTACTAGCATAATAAGATTAGTAAGATCTTCACTCTTCTCTTCTTCTTCTTCTTCCTGAACCATATTCTCATATTTCTGATTTTCAACTTCCTAAACTTATTCCACCAGATCTTCCTTCTCTTGAGATTTTTTCGGAGTGAAATAACCTTTACTTGGGGTCTCGGGTAGAGGTTCTGAAAAGAACTTTTTCAGAATGGGTAGCTTCCCTGAAGCTATCTCAGCTGCTTTCAACAAAGATTGAACAACTTCTTCTTCAGACATTTTCTTCTTCATTTTCTTCTCTTTGACTTCCTTCTCTAAGACAGCAGTTTCCCTCTATTTCAAAGCATTCGCCTCAGCCGGATCCAATCCGAACTAAGCATCTCCTTCCTTCCTCTGCTCTTTCATCTCCCTCCACTTAGCAACCACGTCATCAGGATATGATTTTTTCTTCTTTGGCATTGGTGGAGTTGATCCTGTTTCTTCAACCACAACCTTCTTCGCCTTCCTCTTCACAACTTTCTTCTGTTCCGGTTTTTCCACAACTTGCTGAACTCCCTGAGTCTCTTCATCTGTTAGGGGTGCGAACTCCCCTGATTTATGAGAAAACTTCATCTTCATTCTCTTCAATGTATCATCACTAATGAACATTGTCTTACAGAACTGAATCTTCGAATTTCAGGCAACATTGAAAGATTCTAAGAGTCTAACAATGAACTTAGATAATAAAGCTGGAAACATTACTATCTGAGCTCTCAAGTTTCCTTCCTTCAGATTCTTGAGCATGATCAGCACATGCCTCATTAAGTTTATCTTTCTTAGATTCACATGAAAATCCAAAACATAGATATCACCCTTCTTCAAATTGTCTTTATCTCCCCTTCTCATATTTAAGAAACCTTGAACCCATACTTGAAGAATCTTGTTGTTCGGAGACAACTGGGCAAACTTTGGGGTAGAAGAATCATCGATCCCTAAACATTTCATAGCACTTTCCTTGTTGAAGCTACCAATCTGGCCCGGAAGCACATGAGAACAAAATTCAGCTTCACCTTCGTATCTAAGACCAACAAAGTTGGCTGCCTTGGAGAATGAAAGTCTGTAAGTCTTGCCATAAGACGTGAAAGAAAAAAACTCTATGCCCTCTTCCAACTCCTTTTGGAAGGTTATGGTCTCATAAACTCGATCAGGAGTTCGGTGAAAACCGGATCCTGGTCATTGTTCTTGTCTAAGAAAAAATCTTCCCATCCGTTCAGCTTGATGTTCTTTGTAATTATCGAATTGAGCATGATGAAATCAGAATCAACCAACCTTTCTCTGAAAATTATCCACTGAGAAATCGGCTTGATGGTTGACATCTCTTGCGAAGCTTCAGTAGTCATCCGGATCTGAACGACTGAAGATGATGAACTGAACAACTCTCTGAGAGATTCGGAACGGTCTTCTTGTAGAGAGTCAGAGGTTCAGGACGCCAATGCCTTGATTCTTCGATGTGGGACAGCCTATATATAGACAAAAAAACTGACGCTACGTCTTCCACATCCCATCTGACGGTTGAAAAAGCTTTGATCTTGATCTGACGGCTGATATTAGCCCCGAAGATAATATGGATACGATCTTTTGAGGTTTTTGAAATAGAGTACGAAAAAAAATTTAAGAAACTATGAGCAAAAAAACATTGATTACGAAATCTTGAGTAAGAAAAGTAGTACCTTTCGGATTTTCTAGAAGTATCATTCGTAATGGTAGTATCATTGCTTCTTGCGAAAAAAAATTTGAAAACAAAATTTTTAAAGAAAAAGCTAACTACGAAAGACTGATTACGAAAAAGCAAGTACGAAAATCCCAGTACGAAATTTTCAGTACGAAATTTTCATTACGAAAATCCCAGTACGAAAATCTCAGTACGGAAATTTTAGTACGAAAATATGAGTATGAAAACTTTCCTTATGAAATTTCTCGGTATGATTTTTTTTGTTATGAAGACTTCGGTTCCGAAGATTCTATTACGAAAGTAACGGTTCCGATTTCTTCATTACGAAAAAGTTGAGTACTAAAGTTTTCATTACAAGGTTTCAGTTCTGGAGATTTTCATTACGAAAATATCAGATCCGAAAACTTGATTACGAAAACTTCAGTTCCGAGAATTTCCATTACGGAAATTTTCCGTACGAAAAATTTTTTGAAGAAAAAAATTTGAACAGTTTTGAAAAACTGGATACGAAAACCATTTTGAAAAAAAATTTCAAAAACAAAATGAAAAACAGATTATGAATAGAAATCTAAAAACAGGTTACGAAAACAAATTTTGAGAAAAAATATTTGACTAACAAACACATGTACTCCCTCTATGAAAAGGAGTATATTACTGTAAGTAGATTTGTTTAAAAAAAAGTTAATGGTGGAAGATTACCTCACGGTTATCATTCCTAACTCTTGTTTAATGTATTCCAATCTACCAGAAGATAGTGATTTTGTAAAAATATCAGCAAGTTGATCTTGCGTTCCGATAAATTGTAGAATGATATCTCCTTTAAGTGTGTGATCCCTAAGAAAGTGATGTCTTATATCTATGTGTTTTTCACGAGAGTGATGTGCAGGGTTTTTTCTTAGAGCAATGGCACTTGTGTTATCACACAAAATTTGAGTTTTAGTAAAACTCAAGCCATAATCTGTGAGTGTGTGCTGCATCCACAACACTTGAGCATAACAACTTCCATCTGCTACATATTTTGCTTCATCAGTGGAAAGTGCTGCAGAATGATGTTTCTTGCATGACCTGGAAACTAATGAATCTCCTAAGAAATGACAAGTTCCGGATGTACTCTTTCTATCCATTCTACACCCACCAAAATCAGCATCTGAAAAACTCTTTAAGATAAATTCATTTCCAGAAGTATAAAATAATCCTAAATCCATGGTTCCCTTTAAGTAGAGAAAAATTCTTTTCACTACCTTAAGATGAGATTCCTTAGGATTGGATTGATATCTTGCACATAAGAATACTGAAAACATTAAGTCGGGTCGACTAGCTGTTAAGTATAACAAACTTCCTATCATACCTCTATAAGATGTTTGATCAACTGGTTTCCCAGCATCATCAAGATCAAGAGTATTTGAGGTACCTATAGGAGTACTTATACTATTAGTGTTGTCATACCCATACTTCTTAAGAAGATATTTAATATACTTATGTTGGGATATGTAAGTTCCTTCTGGTTTTTGAGAAATTTGAAAACCAAGAAAAAATGTTAACTCACCTATCATACTCATTTCAAACTCAGATTTCATTAGACTAGCAAAAGAGTCTGTTAAAGATTGCTGAGTTAAACCAAATATGATGTCATCAACATAGATTTGGACAATCAAAACATTTTCCTTATCCTTCTTTATAAAAAGGGTTGGATCTGCATTTCCCTTAACATAGTTATGTTGAAGAAAAAATCCTGTTAATCTATCATACCAAGCTCGGGGGGCTTGTTTAAGGCCATACAAAGCTTTGGTAAGTCTATATATATTATCAGGATGTTTTGTATCTTCAAATCCAGGAGGTTGTTCAACGAAAACTTTCTCTTGAACATAACAGTTAAGAAAAGCACATTTCACATCCATTTGAAAAAGCATAAAGTTAAAGAATGCTGCAAAGGCAAGTAAGATATGAATAGATTCGAGTCTAGCTACTGGAGTATAGGTTTCTTCATAGTCTATTCCCTCTTGTTGATTATAACCTTTAGCAACAAGTCTAGATTTATTTCTAAATATGACTCCATTTTCATCACATTTATTTCTGAAGACCCATTTTACTCCAATAACAGAAGTTTCCTTAGGTCTCTCAACCAAGGTCCAGAATTTGTTCCTTTCGAATTCATTTAGTTCATCTTGCATGGCTTTTATCCAATCATCATCACCTAAAGCTTCTTCAGTGCTTTTTGGTTCCAATTGGGAAAGGAATGCTAGATGTTATACTTCATTCCTTAAGGAACTTCTAGTCCTTACAGGCTGATTAACATCACCAATGATACTATCACTGGGATGATTCTTAAGAAACAACTGATTTGGGTTTTGTAACACTTGTTCATCAACATAGGGTAGGAAATCTTCTGGGGTAAATATTTCGGAATGGTCTTCCTGAACATTTTCCTTGTCAGAAGAATTTTCTATCAAAGGTTGAAAATCAGTTTTTGAAAACACATCCGAAGATTTTGGTCGGGGTTGTTTAAAAACAAAAGGATCGGATTCATCAAATTTAACATGTACTGTTTCCTCAATAGTACAAGTGTTTTTGTTGAAAACTCTATAAGCCTTAGAAGTTGTGGAGTAGCCTAAGAAAATTCCTTCATCAGATTTTGGTGCGAATTTATGTAAGTTATCTTTACTGTTCAGAATGAATACTTTGCAACCAAAAACCTTGAAGTAAGAAAGTCTAGGTTTTCTACCATTCAATAACTCGTAAGAAGTTTAATTAAGAAAAGGTCTAACCAAAACTCGATTTATGGTATAACAAGCAGTACTTACAGCTTCATCCCAGAAATGTTTAGCTATAGAATACTCACTCAACATGGTTCTTGTCATCTCTTGAAGAATTATATTTCTTCTTTCAACAACACCATTTTGTTGAGGTGTTCTAGGTGCTGAAAAGTTGTGAGTAATACCTTTTCTACTACAAAAAGTTTCAAAATCCGAATTTCGAAATTCTCCACCATGATCACTATGAATAGTTTTCAATGAAAGGTTTTTCCCATTTTTAACTTGGGGTCTAATACTTTTGAAAAAGGAAAAAGCTTCAGACTTCATTGTTAGAAAATAGACCCATGTATATCTAGTGTAATCATCAACTAGAAAAAATACAAAGTATTTGCCTCTAATACTTCCAGTTTGTGTTGGACCAAAAAGATCCATGTGCACTAACTGTAATGCATCAGTTGTTGAGACTTCACCGATAGATTTAAAACTAGATTTATGTTGCTTACCATATTGACAAGGATCACAAACTTTTGAAGAATCAAAACTAAGCTCCGGTAGATCCTTAACTAAACCTTTCTTAGAAAGTTTACATAAGTTCCTAAGGTTACAGTGTCCTAAACTTCTGTGCCATAACCAAGAATGATCTTCCATTTCATTAAGGCAAGGTAATTCTTGGCTCCTAAGGTCTTCTAAGTTTAAGGTGTAAACATTCTCTTGCCTATGGGCTGAGAGAATAAACTCTTCCTTGGAATTGTGAACTAAGCATTTATCATTCCTAAAATTCACAGGGTAACCTTCATTACATAATTGACTTATGCTAATAAGGTTGTTATTAAGACCTTTAACAAACAAAACATTTGAAATTAAAGTTTTACCAAGAATAACAATGTAACCTATACCAACGATCTCTCCCTAAGCATTATCTTCGAAGGTAACTTTTCCTCCTCTCGTTTTGATAATCTTCTTGAAGTAGCTTTTGTTGCCAGTCATGTGATGAGAAAAACCGCTATCCATGTACCATATATTGCTGTTGGAACTTTCTTTACCATCTTGAAAATGAAGGAAAAAGACTAGACTTTCGAAATCCAAACTTTTTTGGATCCGCAATTCTCAACTAATAAAATTTTCGGAACCCACATTTTCTTGGAAAAATAGGCTTTGTGAAAACCAAGGGATTGAGTTTTGTTTAAGGAACAATACTTTTCCCAATGACCACCACATTGACACTTGGTGCAGAATTGGGCACTTTTTGGAACAAAATAGTTGTTACAAAAAATAGGTTTGGCATTTGTAAAACCAAATCCATATTTATTTCTTAGAGGACGTATCTGTGAATACATTTTATCAAAATTTTCTTTACAGTGGGTAAAGTTTGACAGACACTTCTTTAAGGAAAATATTTCGGATTTAAGCTTTATAACCAAATTCCTATCCTCAGGAATGACTTCCTTAGGGTTAGGTTTTTCCTCAAAAGCTTTCATTTTCAGAACAGCATCATTAAGATCTTTCGAAAGGTTTTCCTTTTCGGAACTGACATTCTTATGTTCTTTAGAAAGTTTTTCTATCAAAACATCTTTACTCCTAAGATCATCAGATAAATCTGAAATCTCTTTGGTAAGGATTTCTTCCCAAGCATTTTCCTTATCAAGTTTCTTAGAAATCTTAACATTTTTATTTTCAAGTAGTTTGGAAAATCTGGAAACTTCTTCATATGAAGGTTCTTCATTCTCAGAAGATGAAGTATCTTCATTTGCAGTACTATTACCCGAATAGTAATCCTTATCAAGGGATATGTTTGTTAAGGCTTCAGCAGAGTTTACCTTAGCCATAAGACATGTATGCGAAAGACTTGCATTAGCATAGAATCTTATATTCTTCTGATCTGAAGATTCGTATTTAGATGAATCACTGTCTGAAGAATTTCCACAACTTGCACTCCAAGTATCATTTTCCTTTAGAACTTTCTTAGCCTTGGCTTTATAATACTTCTTCCTGTTCCTTTCAGAATGCCTTTCTTTCTTCTCTTTATTTTTGAGCAAGGGGCAATCTGGTATGATGTGGCCAGCTTTCTTACATTCGTAGCACATCACTTCAGAATCTTTCTTGTCCTTCCTTTCATTCTTGTACTTGTATTTGGACTGAAAGTTTCTTTGACTAGCAATCTTGTTCATACTTCGAGCAATATTATCCAGTTCATTCTCTGAGCTTTCACTTTCACTAGAATCAGAATGAATAGTGACCTTCTTGGACTTGGATCTTGTAATTATCTCTGGAGTCTTAGCTCTCGTATGATTGGATGTAGTTGTAAAATCTACTATTCCATTGCCATTCTTCTTCTTATTATTTTCTGCATCTCTTTTCATGCGAGTTTCATGCTGAAGAAGAGTTCCAAATAACTCATCCAAGGTAATCTGAGTAACCTTTCTGTTTTCATCTATAGCTGTCCTCTTGGATTCCCACTCATTCGGCATGATGTCAATGATCTTATCTACTAGAACTTCATCATCAAGACCTTTTTCTCCCATAGATTGTAAACTATTCACAATCGTCATAAACCTTTGCTGAACTTTCGTAATGGGTTCTCCATACAGAAAATTAAAATCATGGTACTTTGCTCTCAACATAGCTCTTCTAGTCTCTATCACTTTGGATGTTTCAAAATGAGTAACTTCTAGCTTCTTCTATATTCAATTTGCTGTTTCACAAGAAGATATCAAGCTATATATGTTTCTAGTCATAGAACAAAGTAGAGTATTGCGTACCTTGTAATTCACCTGATATTCATGATTTTTAGGATTTGTGAAGGTACTTACTTCCTTGTCTGGAATTTTGTATGCTCCAGTCAGCATAACGAAATTATCTATGCCAGTATTGATAATGAATGTCTTTATTCTATCTCTCCAATACTCGTAGACATTTCCATCAAATATAGGTGGTATTGTAGGGTTTAGGTTGTCCATTGAGCCAACGTTCATTCCTGTCATCTTTAATATATCTTGGGAAACAAACTTATCAGCAGTAAAGAGATTCATAACCACAAGGTTCGTAATCAACAGTTTGTAACTACTAAATCAGAATAGTACAATTCAGAATACAGAATGTAACAATTCTGTAAACAAAATATTTCGGAATGATATTTTCCGGAATCACTAAAAGATCGTAACGTAACAAAGATAATTTTCCTGAACAAGGAAAATATATGTAGAAAAAGAATGTGAGAAAAAACAAAGACCTCAAATCAATCGTGAGATTGATAAACCAATTGTGAGATTGGTGGGGAATATGAGAAGTATACCTTCCTCTAATACCAATTGTTGGATCGGAATGCGTGTGATATGCTCACAATACAAGAGGGGGGGGGTGAATTGTACACTTTAAAAATTTCCTTAGATAAGGAAAATTTTATTGTTTAACAAAGTTAAACAAACTTAATTCACAAAACCTCTTAAATAAAATGTAAACTGAAGTTTACAAAGATCTGATTCTACCTTAAAGTGTATAGAATCAATATATCAGAGTATGTAAGGAAATACAAAATAGATTTTCCTTACACAACAAAATTCAGCGGAAAAGAAAAGTTACAAAGAAAGTAACCAATCAATAAATCTTTTAAACCAAAGGGAAGGGTATTCAACAAACTTGAATAAAGGTATCCCTTGGTTTATACTTCCAAGAAATTCTGTCTTACCAACACCCTGGTAAGCCCTCAATCCGAAGATCGGTATCTATCTTGCTAACCCCGCAAGCCCTCAAACTTTTAGGTAGTCGGCAACCTCTGTCTTCCTATCCCTGGAAGCCCTCGATACGAAGATCGGATCCGCACGAAGCTTGAGAGTTTATACGAGCCTCTCACTCTAACAAAACTTTGACAACGCTTTTAACAAAGTCGATGTCGAGAGATGTGTGTGGAGCTTTTCAAATGAGCTCCTATTTATAGGCGAAGCAGCATCTCCTCCAACGGTCATATTTCCCTTGAAACTCAGATGGACCTGTACACGTGTTGCTTAAACAACGGTTAGTTTTATAGCAGAAGGTACGACATCGTTTAGTTATAACAGAAAGTACGACATCGTTTTATAAGCGTAAGAAAAAAATAGTTCGTAATGTAAGAAAAAATAATATTTCGTAACCTAATAAAATAGTTCGTAACCTAACAAAACTGAAATTCAGAATGTATAATAAGATAATATTCGGATTCTGTTTTGGTAAGAATTCGTAACCAAAATTCTGTAAAAGTTCGGAATTGAACTATAACAGAATTCGGTATCCAGAATTCGGAATAGAACTTTGTTAGAGTTCGTATCCAGAATTCAGATCAGAACTTTATTAACGTTCGTAACCAGAATTCAGATCGGAAGTTTGTTAATGTTCGTAACCAGAATTCGGATCGGAACTTTGATAATGTTCGCAACCATAATTCGGATCGGAACTTTGTTAAAGTTCGTAACCTGAATTCTGATCGGAACTTTTTTAAAGTTCGTAACCAGAATTCGGATCGGAACTTTGTTAAAGTTCGTAACCTGAATTCTGATTGGAACATCGTAACAGTTCCTGTCCAGAAAACAGAACGCTTCATATCAGTGTATTATATGGGTCCGAATGTTTTGTTAAGGTTCTAGATTTTATACTTAGGCAGAATTACAATATGTAAGCAAAGTATGGTTACAGAAATATCATTAAGAAAATTTTTCTTAGATAAGGAAAAATAAATTTGCATAAGGTTACGAAAGTGAGATTTTCAAAACCATGTTTGTGATTTTCAAAACTAGGTTAATCTTAAGATAAGTAAGAATGGAAAAGTCTATAAGGAAAACCTTATTGTCTTAACAAACTCCCCCTTACCTCAACAGTAATGAATTAGTGCGAAAACATAAATAATAATACCTTTTTGAGTAGAAAAGTCTCATCAACATCATAAAACTAATCATCTTTGTTTTTGTAAAGAAATCTAATTATGATATTGTTTATAGGAAGAATATTATCTAAACAATTTTTAATAATTCTTTATGACAATAATTTATAACAAATTCTAATATATAAAACATTTTGTTACATATTTTTATTTAGGGATATTTTTTGACTCCAAATAATTATTTTAAAACATTTTATATTTGAAGTATTTTTATAATAAAATATCACTCTGAAATATTTTCAAATTTATTTTGATTAAATAAAAGTAAATATAATAACTTTTTAAAAAAAATGAATGTATTAAGAAATAAATAGGTTTTAGAAACGTAAAATTTTATCTAAATCCCCTTTGAAAATGTGTTCATTAATATAAAGATATTAATAAGTAGAAGAAGATATAAATAATCACTTGATGCTGACCATTCCGAGATTATTTTTAACGTATTAAAAAATATAAAATCTAAGGGGTTTAGAAATATTATCTGCATGTTGTTCTTGGAATTCAGTGAATTGTAATATTATATCTCCTCCATGGGTGTGACCTCTAAGGAAATGTTGTCTAATGTCTATTTTATTATAAAGTAAGTGATGTGTTGGGATTTTACTTAGACGAATGAAACTTGTGTTATGACACAAAATTTTATTATTAGTAAAAAAACAAGGCATAGTTAGTGAGTATTTGCTGCATGTAGAACACATTGGCACAAAAACTTCTAACTATCATATACGTGGCTTCAGTTGTGGAATTTTATACTAAGTATTGTATAATAAATAACAATGAAACTAAACCTTATCCTTTCCAAATTTATTTTTCCTATCCATTACACGTCCACAAAAATCAGCATATGAAGAACATCACTGTTTAATATCATTTATATAAAAATATAATATCACAAAACCCATTAATCCAATAGAAAATGTAAAATTAATTTTACATCTTTATGATGAGATTATATGGGATTATATTGATATATATAAGAGAAGAATATTGAATATATTAAATATTGAAGGCAAGTTGTAGATTAATGTAATATTTACGTCATAACTCTAAAATTATTTAGATCAAATGTTTTTAAAGAATAATCAGGATCTAAAGTATTGGAGGATCCCAAGAGAGTACATGTACTTTTAGTGATGTCATCCGTGAATTTCATAATAATAAATTTTATATACTTATGTTGAGGAATAAAAGTTCTATCTGTTTTTTCGAAAATTGGTAAACCAGGAATGCATGTTTACTAACCCAACATTCTCATTTTAAACCCATATTTCATATGATCTACAATGGAATCTGTCAAATATTACTGAGTTGAACCAATTATATATATCACCAATTTATATTTCTTCAATCATAATAATTTTTTTATCTTCTTTTATAAAAGTAGTTGTATCTGTAGATCCCTTAACAATGTTTTTTTGGAACAAGAATCTTCTAATCATAGCCAACTAATCTCTAAGGGATTGTTTAAGTCCATAAATGAGTTTGGTATGTTTATAAAAAAATTATTTATGTTTTTTACTATCATTTATAGGGGTTTTTCATAAATAAAATTTCTCTTGAACATATCCATTATGGAAATCATCTGTCACGTCAATTTGAAATATATTAAAATTTATGAATGCAACAAAAGATTAAAGTATATGAATAAGATCATGTATTTATACAAGTGAATTGGTTTCTTAATATTCAATTCTCTATTATTGATTATAAACTTTAATAAAATGTTCAGATTTATTTAAAACTGTTATTATATTTTCATCACATCTATTCTATAAAACCTAATTTACTCTAAATAAAGAAGTATAATTGGGATGCTAAAATTAAGTCCCAAATTTGTTCCTTTTGAATTGATTGTATTAATTTTTCATTTATTTAATACAATAAAATTCACTCATAGACACATTATGATTATTTGTCTCAAATTGTGATAAAAATGAAAGATTATTAATTTTATTTGACAATGAAATTCTATTTCTAATTGGAAAATTCACATCACAAATGATACTAATGAATGTGATTATTTTTAGCAAACAACTGACTTCTTGGTTTTCCAAAATCCTATTATTCCATAATAGGTTGAATATATTCTTGATTATAAACATTCAAAATGTATTCATGAGTTGTTTTATCATAATAATAACTTTCGTTCATATGTTGAAAATCGGTGTTTTGAAATTGCATCTACTGATTTATGTTGGGGTTGTTTGAAAACAAAAGGATCAGAGTAAGAACCAGGCCCTGAAATGTAAGAGTCAGGGAATTATTTTAACGCATTTTCATTTTTAAAAAGAATAAAATACCCTAGAACTAAACAAATATATTTGTTTTTAAAAATATATTACTTACATAAACTTTACATTATGATTTATAACATAAAAGACAACATTGATAATTCTTTTAGAATTCCATTATTCTTCTAGAATAGCCCTGCATACCATTCATAATACAAATTATGGTATCCATAGAAAATAAGACATAAGAAAAGGGTGAGCTTAGATTCTCAGTAAGGTTAAATGATATACTAGAAACTTTAATAAATAAGAATAATCATTTATGGCAAGTATAAAACAAAATCTCAAACCTTTTAAACATAAACATGAACATAATATGGAAATATTAAATCAAATAATTCAAATTAAACATTCAAATTTATTTTCAATGAGATGAATAAAAAACATGAAATATTAGTAACTAATCTCATAATTATAGAATGAATAATTTTGGACATCATAACTACACTATCATTGCCTCGAGAAAAAACCATACATAAATGGGTAAAAACCCAAAATAGTTTGTCTCTTGAGATATACCGATGCATCGAGGGGCTATAGAGGGACTATCCCATTACTTAATAATTCTAATAAATCATGCATATGAATATTTTGAATCCCAAAAAACATAATAATTCAAATTAAAAAATACTATATGAAATACGAATACATTAACAGAAACCATGAATGGTGTCTAATTATCACATCAACCATCAAACTTGTCATAAACAATTTAATAAAATATGTTATATGATATCATAATAGATCAACCTCAATTAATCATAAGACTAAAAATGGAAATTTAACTAAATATAAATAATATATTACAATAAATATAAATATATAGAGACAAATTTCCCGTTTTGATGAAATAATTTATTTAAAAGCCACGTCCTTATAAAAGAAGACATTTAAATAGGGATGTTTGAATCAAAGTATCCATTTCCACATTATGTTATTTAAAAGGAACATTAAATTTTTGAAATTAATTTTCTATATAGACATGTCCTTAAAATTATTTTGAAAACATGGTCATTAATGAGATTTTTTTTGAAAAATAAATCTTTAAAAGATTTAATACACTTATTATGTTTAAGTTCCCCTGACATAAAAACTAAAAAATATTCCCTTTTGAAAAAAATTGAATGAACATAACCAATGAAATCAAATATCAATTATAATAATTTTATATCCATATAAATAGATATGTAAAATAATCTCTAGAATATTGAAATGGAAAAATAATTACTTCTTCAAACATTCAATGCATCCCATACGAATATCAGTATTTAAATCATAAATATGATATCATCAGAAGAATCATTAAATATTATGAAGATAAATTTACTCATGATATAAAATATAATAGTGGATTATATACACCATACATAAGAAACTGGTGGTGACAAAGGATTATACCTCATGTAAATTAAAAGTGAGATTGAATTCTTACACATTTGGCCCAATACTCTTCATACATGTCGGAAACTCATGTATAATGGTTTAAACATATTAATAAATTATACGAGAATCATTATAATATTTATGATCTCATATAATATTCATTAATGAATTTATATTACCCATTAGTTAATAATTTCTATGTTAATGTCACATTTTAGGTAATAATTGCTTTGTTTATCGAACATGTTTTGACTTGTTGTTCTTGATTATATTACATGGATAATTATTTAATTAATTATATAGTGTAATAAATGTCTTATATATCATATGTATTCAGTATATAAATACATATATATATATATATATAGATATTTGAAATTGAATACACCGTTTATGGAGATGGTAGGCCGTATATACAAATGAATACGTTTCTGTTTTCATATCGTTTTTAATTGACAAAATTAAATGACTTATGAATATATATATATATATATACATATATATTATAGTAGAATTATTATTTCCTGTATATTATTCTTTTTAATTATATATATATATGCATATTTATAATCATTCATGAATGATTAAGGTGGAGAATTAATGTCATCACATTGTAGAGATGGTAGGTCGTATATACCCACGAGTGATAGTTCCATTACCATAATAGTTAATTGGTATGGAAATGGATTGAATAATAATTATTAATAATACCTGTCTTTTCATATTTTTTTATATTCATTTTTATACCCATCTAAATTATAAATACCAAGAAACTGTTTCCAGGATAGCGTGGAGATGATAAGTTGTATATATGCACACATGGTGATATAGATTTTCATAGGATGGGTAAAAGGTGGAATATGGTTATCCCATAATCATAAAAAATTTATGCATATATTATATACTCTATTTATTACATTATTATTGAAACCACAATTGAAAAGGATGTAGAAGAAGAAGAAAAATATAATTTCATTGGTAAAACAATTACCTTTTCTTTGATTATCTCCATTGGATTTGATAAAAAAGACTACATAGGTTGCCTTTTTGCCCAAAGTATGGAATATAGTATGAATTAATGTATGTTTGATGGATAAATGGTCATTTAATGTCTGAGATAAATGGGTTTCGATGTGTGAATAAAAGAAAAGTGGAGATTCCCTATTGGAAGATAGGGTAGGGTTACTTTTTAAAATTTCAAAATTATTAATTAATTATAATACGATTTTTGATCACAAATATATCAAAATTGAGTTATTTCATGTATAATATGACGATTTGTCTAAATCATCACATCCAATAAATTTTTTACATGTTTTAATTTTATGTTAAACCTTAAAAGTTTTAATTATACTTAATTAACCTATTTTATTTTTATTCTAGTAATAATATTCTAAATATTAAATGGTTTCAATATTTAATTATATGGTGTATATTGTCAACAAACTGACCCTTTATGAAACTATTGACATTATATTTATCACTTTGTAGTTTGAAATGATTTTTATGATTTTAAAAAATTTAATGAAATGTTTTTGTTATAATATATAAATGGTGTAAATTTCGGAACTATTCATTTCTTTGACATTAAATAAAACTAAAAAAGATAGATAGCTTCAAAAAAACCACTGAATACACTTCTTACATGTCATAATCACCTAAAAATTTCTTAGAGAACCATAACTAATCCATATTATATTTATTTTAATTTTTTTCAATGTTACTTAATTTATATTACTTTTAACGAAACAATAACATAATCCCTATTGTGTCATTAATTATGGTAGATAAATAATATCAAAAAATAGTAAATAAACTACTATGAGGTATAATATTAATTATAGTTACATAAACCATTTATTATCAAATTTATATATTTTTTATCCACATATTATTATTATTATACTTATACTAAATGAGGGTGTGACATTTTGCAACAATAATTGATTTCAAAAACATGTAAGTCATTTTCATGAACATGTGACCATTAAATGATAAAATATGAAAAAATAGGTTATAAGGCTCTTGGTTTCTTCATATGATAAATTTTTACCATTTTTATTATCATTGGAATAATTATGTATTTGTTTATCCTTTATTTAAATAGTTTATGTCTTATCGTGACTACTTGTAGTTTTAAACTATGGGGTTAAAATAGTAAATATAAGATGAAAAAACTCCAATTGGATAATTTTTGACACCTTGAACATTATCCTTGTTATTTTTATGAATTTTATTATTTTAAGGATTTAATATAATTTAATGAAATATTTTTTATTTTAAAAGTTCATTTTTTTCAATTAGGACTATATTTAAAAATTTAGTTTTTACAAAAAAATCATATCAACTTGATTCCTACGCAAAAACAACATTAAATAATCCCTAACATGTCAATTTCATCAAGAAAACTCCTGTATTAGATCAAATAATTCACATTATATTTATTTTCATATTATTTGTTTCATTTATTTGATTTTTTCCTTTAATAAATCAATTTGTACCTAATCATTGTGTCATAGATAAATTGAATTATTTAATGTCGAATAATTATAAATAAATTATCATGATGTAGATAAATGACTTATATCTCTAATGAATATTTATAGTTTAATTTATCTTATATAAAATATTATATTAATAATGACTTTGTTATTAAAAGTTTGAGTATGACATTTTCCAACAATCATTAAATAAAATATATTAAAAGTTTTATTCATTCCCAAGTGGGATCTAAAATCATCATTGCATCCTTAGGTTTAATTTTCATGACAAAAAGTTATCCAAGGATATTCAGATATGTGTTATGGTATCTTTTAAATAATATAATATTTTTTGTACCTTTAATTACCCATTTTTTCATTTACCCGTGATTGATAAATAAAAATATACTAATGTTAATATTAAAAAAATATTAATTTGATCCAATTAGATATAAAATATATTACTAATTATAATTTTTTTTTGACTTTTTATAAATTAAATTCATTGACGAATCAAAATTAAATTTAATTATAATTCTATAAATGTTTCTAGAAGGTGGGGAAAAGAGACAATCAGAAGTTAAATAATCATTTATATTTAATTATATTATATGAATGACACCAATGAACTAAATTGAATTATTATATTGATTATCAATATAAATTGAATATAATTTCAATTTAATCTAAAATAATTGTTTAAATGAAAATTTAATTTTAAACTATAATGCAATATATTTCAGAAATCATCAAAAATTGAATCTTTCCAAAAAGAAGACAAAAAAATCACCCTAAGATAATTTTAATATTTAAAATTAAAAAACAAAATCTATATTGGAAAATTAAAATTTTAAATTTCATAATGTGTTTACTAATATGCGAAATCATTTTTTAAATGACTAATTTAGTATATCGTGGTATGCTCTATCTCGGTGTTGCATGCCGTGCAAGCTATTAAATTTATTTTAAAAGAAATATTCCATGAAATCATAGGTGTTGCAATCATTTCAAAAACAATTTTAATAGCGATTAGTTTATCTAGTGGATGATAAAATAATCACTGGCCAAGTATAGTGACCCAAGCCTTTTACACATAACACTTCATGATTTAAACATAATATATCATCAGAGTACAAGCCAAGGATCGTTAAGTCTAGTGTCTTGGAAGTCTAGGTACATAAATCACAAAACATGGGGAAAAAGACTTTATTTAATCTTTATAATGAGCTCCTAACTTCCTTTGAGCCCTTACATCTTCATAGGGTACCCTGGGGAAACACATGAACAAGGGGATGAGCTAAAAATCCCAGTAAGGAAAACAACATGAGAATAATCTTTAAGCACATGAGTTAGGAGGCTTGACATAATGACATTGGAAGTATGGAACATAGGGAATCATGACATATAAGCATGGGATCATAAAAACATGGAATAAAATAATCATGGGATCATATAAGCATGACATTATATAAGCATAATTCCATAGAGAGGTGGAAGCATCTTTAAACATGACTTTAGTATGAGTCAAGGCTAACTGCCAATCTCGTTTCCCATAGTAGCACAAGCCAAGGCTAACCGCCCGGACCGTTTTCCCATAATCTTCTCATGAGACAATAACATTACCCAATGCATTGGAGCGCTATCTGGGCGCACCCATATAAGCTTATTCGTGTATATGCTTGCCACATAAAGAATCTCACATAATCAATCATACATTAACATAAGAGTACCCAGGGAAAGATATGGGCACACAATCACATCATGAAGCATAATAAAAAGGGACGTAACATACAAGTGTCAATGAAAGAAGGGAATTAATTCTCAAATAGACTTGAATAATGTATAAAGTCATAAATCATGTCAAGAGGTAACAAACTGAAGTCATAACATGTAAAAATAGTTCTTCGGAATCTTTGAGTCAAAACATTTTTAGTGTGGTTTAAGAAAACATCGAATATCTCTTAAAACTAAAAGTGGAATAATATTATTTATAAAACCATAAGTAAACCAGGAGGGTTTTCATAATAAAAATAATGATTTTATAAAGACAAAGGCGACTTAAAACAGAGGATAGAGTACACTTGATAATAGGAAAGAATACGGAATGTTCCCTTAAAACGGGTTCACTTATCGGGAAGTAATGAGGAGAGAATCACTTAAAAACATGCATATCCCTGAAAGAGAGTGATGAAAGAGTCTTGATAAATAAACCTGGAACATGTACACAACATTTATATTATTCACAAGAAAATATTAGATAACATCATTTTTGTAGAAAGGTAGACAAGACAACCCAAAGGAATAAAAGAGGTTCGGGTAGAATTCTTTATGGATTATCAACATGGTATCGAGAGTACTTGAGGGGGCTTAGTGAGAGAGGAAAGGGAATTATAATCGCTTATAAATAAGTAGGGCAGTATGGGGGAGGTTCAAAATCATACCCCAAAATTAACAATTACACGCAACATGTCTTAACATAGTGAACAATCTTGAATAAGAGTGAAATTGAGACGATCCCTTACCTTAAATCTGGTGGTGTTCTTCGCTTGTTATTAAAGACCTGAATAAACAAATTAGGATTATTAATTCATAATTACAGAACCTCTTTTATATGTAATTTATTTATTATAACCCTCTTTAGTTCATTAAAATCCATTTTTATTAGTTATAAGGTTCAATTTCATTGTTCGGGCTTGTTAGTTTACTTGGCTTTAAAAGATCGGTTCACTTATATTCATATTTGGATTATAAGCAGGATGAATGGGATATTCCAGAATTTAAATTACATTATTTAGTTCATATCCAGTAGATTAATTGGTTTTAATTTTAATTAGACTACTTACAGTGATGTTGAATTATTACATATATAATCATAGTGATAACCTTTTTTGTTGATCAATAGATTTGATTACAAAAAAAGTGTTTTTCATTATGACTTATTCCATTTGTACCAAAAGATTACAGAACCAAAAAAAAGGATATATATTACATAATTATCTGATTCAACCATAACACAAAAGGTTTCATGACCATAATTAACGATACTAATAGAGATTGATAAACTGTTGTCCTTGAATGGGCTAAATTAGCACATCTCAAACGGTGCTTTCATTTCTTTCAAATAAAAGGGAGGGAAAAGGGGAGAAGGTAAAGAAATATATCACTAGGTTGAAGACATTCCAGTACATGTATGTTACTGTATTTATCATATCATCATGGTGAAGGGAGGTGAGGAAAGAAATAAAAAAGAAAGAACTTGAAAGAAAAGGAGAAATTGGGAAGAGGAATTTACCTCTTGAGACTTCCTTCTTTGAGAACCTCTTAAAGGAATAGGTTTGGGTATTTTGAAGAGGGTGAGAGCTTTTGGACGTGTGGGAGGACCTTGGGGAGAGGTTTTGGTAGAATAATGGCAAGGAACAAGGCTTGAGAGGAGTGTAGAGAAAGAGGAGTGAAGGGGGGGGGGGGTTTATAGTGGAGGAGAGAGGGGTTTTCTTAATATAATATTTATTAGTTTATTATTTCACCACAAGACAAGGAATAGTGTGTCTTGCATGACTAAGAATATTAATTTTATAATGTAATCCCGAAAAAAGTGGGCTTACATCATCAAAACATCACTGATGACTCAAAAAATAGCTTATTTAGCTTATTTTTGTAAATTACGGTATTTCACTATTCATCAAAAATTCAAGTATTTCATAAAAATCCCAAAAATTTACCTCAACCATTTTTCGACATGTAGAATCCAAAAATGAAATCCATTTTTCAAAAATAATTTTTTAAATTTGATTATTTTAATATTTAAATAAAATAATTATTCATTAACAAAACCAGTTTTAAAAACATCAATTAACTCATTCTAAACTGTATGTATATCGTACTTCCAACATAAAAATTATTTTTATACCACCAAAGGTGAGGTTAATATTCATTAGGGAATGTAACTATTCATAAGGGTATGTTTCTATTCATTAGGGTAGGTTACTATTCACCAAAAATTATTTTTGTTTTATTAGACTCCAAAAAACATCTTGAACACAACCGGGTATGTTGGATTTTCAAAATTCCAAACATATAACTGGAAAGATTATGTTTATAGGTCACTTATCACTTGATAGTTCAATAATATGTAATTTTATGGCATATTTATAAGAAGGGAATTTCCATTAAAAACATTGGGTCGTTACATTCTTCCCCCCTTAAGAAATTTCACCCTTGAAATTTCATTTTACATACAAAGCCAAAAACAGGTGCGGAGAATGTCCGGACTGTTTGTCACATTATATAGTTGTTTACATGTTTTTCGCAAGTTTGTGAGATGTAGGTACCCCTCTTCACAGGTTTTGATTGCAATAATCTCCAGTATCTCCATAGGAAGAGATAACATTTCGGTTTGTCCTTCCATCTGAAAATTTATTATAAAAGTTCACTTAGTGATACTCATTCAAAAGTATAACCAATGAAAGGATAACGAAAAGAAGAGACAACATGCTATATTCTTATATAACCACTAGTTCAAAAATTACAACTGGGCTAATGGTTTCCTGAGTCCCCCAATACACAAATCCCCAACCTAGGTCAAAATTTTCAATCTCCCAGAACCATACGCAACACTAAACACATTTTACTCCATAAGTCCCTTTACCAGGGACAACACTGATGCTAGGGTGCTGACGACCTCAGGTAAATTCCTAAGGTAGTATTCAGCTACTCGATCTCATTAACCCAGACACACTCCAAACAGCTAGGGTGAATACTATGCTTAAAGCACTCAGGCTTCCATAGAGAGGCCCGAGAAGTGTGGTGGTCGGAAATTTAAGTGTGGACTAAATCCCTATAATTCCTACGCACCACATCATTCTTGAATATATTGATGTCATAAATTTCTCCATACACACTAAAACTCAGGGTCTGAAATAAGTAGTTTGCTCAATGGTCACCATCCAAAGCAGCTTCCAGAAATTTACCCACAGCTCGGTAGTTATCATCCAAAGTGAAGCATAGAAAAAGAGCTTCATGATACTTCCCTCTTTTCCTATATGTAGAAAATTGTGCATATGAAATACGGTAATTGACAAGATTGCTTCCTTGTTAAAGATGGAGAATGTATGGACGATTCGATACCCAATGAAGTTGTTTACAAGTCAGGCGTATGTTGGCATAGGTCTGGTCTTCTTCAGAGCATGTCTTGACAATTATTGTCTCTAACAACTCGGTATGTAGTGATAAAATATTTGTTGGTTGACTCATACTCTATCTGAAAATTTTTAGTAAATCAATATTCAGTATGGAAAATATATTTTAAACCATGTAATAAAAACACATAAAAAAATACAACATCATTCATTTAGACATGATTTATAAAACTCAAGAAATTACACAATCTCTTACATCCTTTAACAAAACATTAGTACAGACTTCTTGACATCCATGGTGATGTCCCTATACCTCCACCGCCAAAGGAGGAAGGTTTTATTCAACACCACTCCCAAGGAAGAACAAAGCTCGCGGGTCTCCTCTTCCCAAATACACTCTCGACAATTTGGATTGTGGTTAAACCCAAGCTCTCGCTTGATACAGGTGGTTTTCCAGAGGTAGGCACGGGTAACATCAAGTTCCAAGACATCCTCTTGGATTTGGTTCGTAAAGATCTTTCAAACCACCTCATATTTGAAATATTCGATGAAAGATTCAAAATCGCAGAGGTCCCCAAGAATGCTAAAACACAAGATTTGGTACATAAAGACTACGCGGAAATCCAGCTCCTTTGTAGCTTCTCCAAAAGCGGTGAAGGCCAACCATTTCTTATTTAGGGTGAAACATAGGAAGAGTCCTTCATAGTAATTCCCTTTATTTTTATAATTCTCAAATATTGCATTGGCCATTTGTTTATAGACAACTTATGATCCCCGAAAGTTTCGATGGACATTTGAGTTGTTCGAAACTTTGTAAAGAATCTTCCAAGATATTCGGAGATTTCCAAAGGGTTCATAGTCTTCCTTACATGACTTTACGATTATAGTCTCGAGGATTTCCATGGGAAGGGACAAAAGACTTGTACCATCATTTTCCATATACAAATTAAGAAAACATTTCTCTTAGTATTGTTTAAGAAAGTTTTTAATTGTTCAGTTCTGGTTTCTAGAGTTTATTCAACCCAATAATATGAGGAAAATTTACTTTAAATCTCTTATAATGGCTTGTAAGAAAAATGTGATATCCTAAGCATATCCCTCGGGAGTGTCGTAACCAAGAGTGCAGCAAGGCCCGTTATCGTGCACCAGTTCCCGTTCGAGTTACCTCAAAGTGGTGTTTTCGGGTTTTACCCCTAGGATACATCTGTGCCAGAGCCACCTCTATCTGATCGTATCCAGAAATGGATTTATTTGCTCGATAAACCACTTACTCAATACTCACCAAAATTTGGGAATGTTTTCTAATACTTTGTCTCATCCTTAAGGTTTTCACTAAGGTGCTCTATTCCTAATCTCTGAAAATAACTAGACCATCCTCTGATTATAACTATAGCATCCCAAGCCTTTTAAACATAACACTTTATGATTTAAACATAATTTATCATCAAAGAACAAGCCAAGGATCGTTAAGTCTGGTGTCTTGGAAGACTGGGTACATAAATCACAAAACATGGGGAAAAAGACTTTATTTAATCTTCATAATGAGCTCCTAACTTCCTTTGAGCCCTTAAATCTTCATAGGGTACCCTGGGGAAACACATGAACAAAGGGATGAGCTAAAAAGACCAGTAAGGAAAAGAACATGAGAATAAACTTTAAGCACAAGAGTTAGGAGGCTTGACATAATGACATTGGAAGCATGGAACATATGGAATCATGACATATATGCATGGGATCATAAAAACATGGAATAAAATAATCATGGGATCATATAAGCATGAGATTATATAAGCATAATTCCATAGAGAGGTGGCCACATCTTTAAACATGACTTTAGTACGAGTCAAGGCTAACCGCCAATCTCGTTTCCCATAGTAGCACAAGCCAAGGCTAACAGCCCGGACCGTTTGCCCATAATCTTCTCATGAGACACTAACTTTACCCAATGCATTGGAGTGCTATCTGGGTGCACCCATATAAGCTTATTCGTTTATATGCTTTACACATAAAAAATCTCACATAATCAATCATACATTAACATAAGAGTACCCAAGGAAAGAAATGGGCACACAATCACGTCATGAAGCATAATAAAAAGGGACGTAACATACAAGTGTCCATGAAAGAAGGGAATTAATTCTCAAATAGACTTCAATTATGTATAAAGGCATAAATCATGTCAAGAGGTAAAAAACCGAAGTCATAACATGTAAAAATAGTTCTTAGGAATCTTTGAGTCAAAACATTTTTAGTGTTGTTTAAGAAAACATCGAATATCTCTTAAAACTAAAAGAGGCATAATATTTTTTATAAAACCAGAAGTAAACCAGGAGGGTTTTCATAATAAAAAGACTGATTTTATAAAGACAAAGGTGACTTAAAACATAGGATAGAGTACACTTGATAATAGGAAAGAATACGGAAAGTTCCCTTAAAACGGGTTCACTTATCGGGAAGTAATGAGGAGAGAATCACTTAAAAACATGCATATCCCTGAAAGAGAGTGATGAAAGAGTCTTGATATATAAACTTGGAACATGTACACAACATTTAGAGTATGCACAAGAAAATATAAGATAACATCATTTTTTTAGAAAGGTAGACAAAACAACCCGAAGGAATAAAAGAGGTTCGGGTAGAATTCTTTATGGATTATCAACATGGTATCAGGATTACTTGAGGGGGCTTAGTGAGAGAGTAAAGGGAATTATCATAACTTATACATAAGTAGGGAAGTATGGGGGAGGTGAAAAATCATACCCCATAATTAAAAATTACACGGAACATGTCTTAACATAGTGAACAATCTTGAATAAGAGTGAAATTTAGAGGATCCCATACCTTAAATCCGGTGGTGTTCTTCGCTTGTTATTAAAGACCTGAATAAAAAAATTAGGATTATTAATTCATAATTACAGAACCTCTTTTATATGTAATTTATTTATTATAACCCTTTTAAGTTCATTAAAATTATTTTTGATTAGTTATAAGGTTCAATTTCATTGTTCGGGCTTGTTAGTTTACTTGCCTTTAAAAGATTGGTTCACTTATATTCATGTTTGGATTATAAGCAAGATGAATGGGATTTTCCAGAATTGAAATTACATTATTTAATTAATATCCAGTAGATTAATTGGTTTTAATTTTAATTAGACTACTTAGATTGATGTTGAAGTATTACATATATAATCATAGTGATAACCGTTTTTGTTGATCGATAGATTTCATTACAAAAAAAGTGTTTTTCATTATGAATTAATTCCATTTGTACCAAAAGATTACAGAAAAAAAATAGGATATATATTACATAATAATCTGATTCAACCATAACACAAATGGTTTCATGACCAGAATTAACAATACTAATAGATATTGATAAACCGTTGTCCTTGAATGGGCTAAATTAGCACATCTCAAACGGTGCTTTCATTTCATTCAAATAAAAGGGAGGGAAAAGGGGAGAAGGTAAAGAAATATATCACTAGGTTGAAGACATTATATTACATGTATGTTACTGGATTTATCATATCATCATGGTGAAGGGAGGTGAGGAAAGAAATAAAAAAGAAAGAACTTGAAAGAAAAGGAGAAATTGGGAAGAGGAATTTACCTCTTGAGACTTCCTCCTTTGAGAACCTCTTAAAGGAAGAGGTTTTTGTATTTTGAGAAGTCTGAGAGAATTTGGACATGGGGGAGGACCATGGGGAGAGGTTTGGGCAGAATAACGGCAAGGCACAAGGCTTGAGAGGAGTGGAGAGAAAGGGGAGTGAAGGGGGGGGGGGGTTTATAGTGGAGGAGAGAGGGGTTTTCTTAATATAATATTTATTAGTTTATTATTTCCCCACAAGACAACGAATAGTGTGTCTTTAATGACTAAGAATATTAATTTTATAATTTAATCCCGAACCAAGTGGGCTTACATCAGCAAAACATCACTGATGACTCAAAAAATAGCTTATTTAGCTTATTTTTGTAAATTACGGTATTTCACTATTCATAAAAAATTCAAGTATTTCAGAAAAATCCCAAAAATTTACCCCAACCATTTTTCGATGTGTAGAATTCAAAAATTAAATCCCTTTTTCAAAAATAATTTTCTAAATATGATTATTTTAATATTTAAATAAAATAATAACTCATTAACAAAACCAGTTCTAAAAACATTAATTAACTCATTCTAAACTACAGGTATATCATACTTCCATCATGAAAATTATTTTTATACAACCAAAGGTGAGGTTAATATTCATTATGGAATGTCACTATTCATAAGGGTATGTTTCTATTCATTATGGTAGGTTACTATTCACCAAAAATTATTTTTGTTTTATTAGACTCCAAAAAACATCTTGAACACAACCGGGTATTTTGGATTTTCAAAATTCCAAACATATAACTGGAAAGATTATGTTTAAAGGTCACTTATCACTTTATAGTTCAATAATATGTAATTTTATGGCATATTTATAAGAAGGGAATTTCCATTAAAATCATTGGGTCGTTACACCAAGGAGAAAACACCTTGAACCATTTATGGACCGTGTATAATTTTTGATCTATCTAACTATGTTTCTCTTTGGGATTGGTTTAATAAAGTCTCAAAACTAGATATGCCTCCAATTAAATTTGAGCTCTATCCATTACGTATTCTTTTATTATCATATATTGGAGGGGAAGTGGTTTACATAAAAGAAACTATGGAACTCAAACCATTTCATAATAAGAGGAGTGATGGATCACATGCGAACCATTTAATTTTAGAACAAATTAAATGGACTGAATCACATTCAATTTTATGCTATCATCTCTTGATCATAAACATTCATGAAATGGATTATGAATTCAATAATATTAATGTACAATTCTAATCGTTCATATATTAGATAAATCGTGATGTAATCAATTAATTATAAACATCAATTAATCAATTAATTTTTCTTCATTCACATCTAATTATCCATCAGATTATCATCCATCATAATTTAAAAAAATAGTAAAATAAATCTATTTTAAATTAATTTTAGACAAAATCCTACCTTGTAGATAACAAAATGAGCATCCATTCGAACAACCCAATATGTATTATAATACTTTACAATTTCTCTGGAGATATGTGACATTCGTGACTTATTACATACATTCATGAATTGTAATATAAAATTAATTATTACACTTATTACAAGAATTTTTTGTCATGTGTTATGCTTCATTATATTTATAGAGATAACTTTAATATGATTCATACATTTTATGTAGATTAAAACATTATACAGATATTAATTAAACATTTATATATATATTAGAACACATCTCATGGAGTGTTGTATAATCATAATGGCCACACATAAGAACAAGTTGATATGGATTTCATAGTATAATAAATTAATTTTTAATTTTTCATAGTTCGGTAAATGTACATGGATTGTACATGCCATTTACATGGAGTGAACTATTTTAAACATCTATTCGAGACATGTACATAGGGACTGGGCTTATAAACCATGAAATGGAAAATGTTAGAGTGTATGATGGGTAAATGAGATATAGGTCATGTTGTCTCAGAGTTTCACGATCTCTAGTCATGTAGGATTTGAAAGACGATATATGAACCATCTATGACAACGAGAGTACACACCATGTATAGATGTTACACGATGTGTACTCTGACTTGATATGTTCTAGACTACCATGGTCAACATTTGGTGTCAAATTAATAGTACAGTGTGTAATAAATTCACACTCATTGAATTAATTCTGAGTTAGTTTTTAGTACATTTTACACTAGTAATGTGTGTGTACCTCCATGTTACACAGAGTGTACTCTTGTGTTATCAATCTATATTCCTCAGCCCCTCCAGATGAGATCTTTGAATATGTTTCATACATATGATTAATCAATTTTATTATATTTTTGAGAATTGATTGGTGAATATGAAGATGAAGATATTGAAATTTGAATTTATGAATGATTAAACTAAAATTGAAAATAAAATTACATATTAATAATTCAATCAATGAAATTTAAATAATTATAAATAATTGTGTGACTGATATGATACAACTTATTGGTTCTGGGAAAAACAGAAGCATGTGATGGTTCATGCCAAATTTTTATTTTATGTCATAATCAATGATAAATAAAATATTTACATGATGATAAATATTGTGACTAATGAAAATGAATAAAAAATAGACCATGGATAAAATTCTGGAACTACAGCTCATGATCATCACATATTATCTATAATAAATTTATACAATTAAAAAAATACCTTGTGATATATTATTTGTTAGTTTTTTGTTTTTAAAATATATCTAAATTGCATTGTCATGTCATTATAAAAATCAAGGGACGATTTAATCTAGCCGTGTATGATCTTAGATTTTCAAGATGTACGTTTTTATTTATGTTTTATGTTAAGTGTATTTATTGTGTTTAAAGGAATGTTTTTGGGATTTATGGGGATTCTTGGGGTAGTCTCATGGGCCTAAGACATGAAATAGGGGTGATATTGTTCATCATATGCATGTTTAATAGTCGGTGCATTAGTAGTAGTTACCGTGCACCCACACCATGCTATCCAAGAAGAAGGGGTTTACAATTTATAAAATACTTCATGGGTGAATAAAAACCATATGGGGCTAAACAGAGGTATTCTAATTATTGGGAAAAAGGTTTTGCAATCTGTGATAAGATCCCCATGTAACCATGTGACTCATCCCTTATAGGATAGAGGCGGATGCAGAATTAGTGCATGGTTTGGAAGAACGAGTGTCCCAACCGTGTACCTCATTAAATGTGGAATTTTATCATTTTTCTCTATCTTTTTTTTACGTTCCTTGCCAAAATTTATTCCTCATTTTTCTTCATAGAACCCTAGTGATAATCCTAAGAACCCAAATCATCCCATGGACCGATCAGCTTCATTTCTAGTTTATTTTGAGTGTCATTGGTTTTTTATAGACACTCTAGGAAAGTCTTATGTTATGTTGACTCTTCTTTTCCAGATTAGGTTTTTTTGGTTTCATTCTTATTCATAAGCCCTAGAGTCCCCTTTTTTAGGGGATCATAGGTCGACGCTTCACAGGGTTCTTGTATATGGATCTTAGGGTATTGTTAATAGCGTTTTCATATCTGGTTTCTAGTTAGGAGGTCTAAAAGTTATATTCCATGTTCTTAATGTTGATTTGTGTATGTGTTGTTGCATTAATGGTTCTCTCTTGTTGTTAATTTAAATCCATTGAATGTATTTCGTCCATTGGATCGCTAAATGATTAATTGTACAATTTTTGATGCATGTGGGATTCATTGAGATTAACTAGAGTTATTTATGTTCAACCATGGGGTGTGCTAATATTCTGGAACATGGATAATTGTAATGTTAACTATGGAGTTGACTTGTGATAAAGTAGATCCCCAGATGATAATGTTGACATATTTTTTTATATTGAATAATGATTACTGATTGTTGTCCCTAGAAATTTATTATGGAATAATGGTTTGATTGGTATAGTTTAAACATGGTTAAATGGAATAAGGCGAATGTGAATAATGACTTATGAGAATGATATTGAAATTCATGATTCCGAAAATACTAGTGAAATGATGATTATGTGAAATTGGTAAATGTAAAGAATTTTTATAAATGTTAAATGTTCTTATATATGAAAGGGAATTGGGATAAATGGGATATGAAAGGTGTGTGGTAAATGTGTAAATGAGTTAAGGCCAAATGATGATTTAAGTGTTAAGTGACATGTAAATTTTGAATGTTATGTGTATTGATTATGGATGGTATACGATATAATATATATGTAAATTCGATGAATATGAATGTGAACATTGATTGGTGGTATGTGTAATAATAGACTGTGGATCCTCCCACGGGTCGATTTGAACTGATGCTTTAAACTGCACCCCTAAAATGCAGGGTTTAGGTAGTCGGATCGAGGCTATATGCCCCGAATAGTAGAATTTGAGGATACCAACTATAATTTGACTCCAATGTGATTATGATGTATTTGTTATTAAATATTTACCCATAGAGTTATATGGAACATTACTTATTCTCTTATGTCTGATAATTTATCATATTTGGACAATGTGTAAATTATGTTCGTTCGTAACCCATGGATTATGTGATGCAAATTGATTAAGTGATTGAATGAAGAAAATAATGACTTTTACTAATCTGAATATTATCAACTTATGGAACCGGGGTTGTTTTTTTATCTTTCCATTAATTTAGTACTTGTATACGCTATCTATTATGACAAGATATTTTTTAGACAATGTTGTTGGTGGCTGATTGAGTTGTACTGACACCCTAATCGGGCTACCTTTGCGCACCCCTGAAGATTTCATTATTGCATGATTGGATAAGGGAAAAGGCCATGCACTAAGTTGTCATGTTGTGATTGGGATGAGCATTAATAAAAATCCAAACATTGAGATAGTACCTATTTTGTGGGATGTTTCCCGTTTTATTTATTTTGGGTTTCCATAACTTTTGGCACAATTAGCCTGACATGGAATATTAATCATTTGGTTGTGGTTGTACCATATTTTGAAAATGGTTGGTAGTGAATGATCATGTTTATTTTTTGTTAATTTTTATTAATTATATTATACTTTGTGGAATACTCTAGTAAATAGGCTATAGTCTCCCCACATAACCTATTAGTCCCTCACTGCATGTCGACATCCTCTAACTTACGAGGATGTGTGATTAAGGGCTTGTGGTGACCAAGCTCGGGTCGCCAGTTTTGTGTCTTCTTGGTTTTGGACATTACAAAGCTGTGTCAAGGTATTTATTTTATGTGGTTTAAAGATACGAGGATGGTATATGAGGCATTAGTATGTTTTGGTTATTGGTGATGTTCACATGTTTTGGAGTAGCTAACCCATCTATAAGGGAATACCCAATACCTTGGGTGGGAGTTGTTCTACTTGATATGTGTTATTATAGTTGGAAGATATTTCACCATTATGTGATGCACTAGTTGTGTGATGAAATTGTTTTATGATAATTTTCAATTGGATGGAATGGAATGAGGTTGTAATGACATACATCATTATTGTAACATAAGGACATTGGATGAATTCATCATGATGTGCACAAATGAGATTGATTTTGGAGACATGCAGTGTAGAATTCGTTTCATGTTCCCTAAAATATGATGAATGTTATGTTAAATAATGATGAAATGAATGGGGAAATCAAATGAGTGATAAACAATGGTCGAATAATTGTTCTTGATAAAAGGATTTAAACGATCTAAAATATATGGTATAATAAATTTGGAGATTATAAGGGTACTTAATAGATAATTATTAGCATTGTGAATGTGGAAAATGGTAAAAAGTGTGGATAATGAAATTCTCATGAATGTGTATGTTGGTTTACCTGATGTTGACAAAGGCCCATGGTAGGGATAGTTGAGGGTATTGATAAAATTGAGACTATGCCTGTTGGTGATAGGGTATACAAAAATGTGTTTTTATGGCTTCTAGAGAGACTTATATTATGAAAACAAAGGATATTTTTTGTTATGTGTTCTAAGATGTGATTCTTCATTATAAGACTATGAAAAAACAATCTCGTGTTCCATTTGGGAAAAAAGTGGGTGTCATTAGAAATTTTCTATAGAAGCAGAGTAAGAAAAATGGTTAGTTCACATTAACATTGTTGAGGATACGTTTCCTAAGAATGTTCCTAAATTTATGTTGATGAAGGAATGAGACCTAGGGTGTGTCATTCCATGTATGTATAATATGACTAGGAAGTCATAACTACAACACCCTCTGATTTGTTTAGAAACGATTGACTAGATGTTGATGAGTTATGAATATAGTATTTCTAGATGATTCTTGGTGACATAAAGACTCATAATTGGAAGACAATCATGTTGCTGGAGTACTTGTTGTAGTGTCAGGCAATGTCTTGGTCATGCACTTTGGTTAAGACCTTACATGTAGATGGTATGTAATGAAAATATTTCTAGGAAATATTTTTAGAACATTTGTATTTGGTGACATTGTTGTAGGAAAAAGAAATGTAGATATTGAGTTTGACCTAGGGGTCAAAGACATTAATGGAATGTGCTAGTTTTTTTATCCTATGTGCAATGTCTATATCAAAATTAATTTGTGTATGAGGCTTCTATGTGAATATTTTTTAGTATGGTTTTAAACAAGAGATTTAGTACCTGTTTAAAATATTAAGTTTAACAATATTTGAAGAGATGTTGGATTGGGCACTTATTTCAAATGGAAACCTCAAGGAGGCCCCTAGTGGTGAGAATGAAGTTCTAGATGGGTTATCCAGTGGTGCAACATCCAATTTAAGGAAACAAAAATTTGATTACATTCAGTGGGGTTATGGTGGATAGATTAGTTAGAAGATAAAAACATCCCCTTAGGGTATTGGTCAAGATTTTTGATATCATTGTTGTAGGATAGGGAACATGCATGGTTATTATCCCCAACCATGGTTTAGTTCCAATCATGGAATAGAATCGGGCATGTGTAGAGGTTCTGTAGAAATATTTGTCTGATTGGAAATGAAATATGGATGAGGATGATGTTGAGGGAAGACATGGGTTAGTTTTCCTATATTACATGGAAATTTGGGGATCTAATTGTCGTACCAGTTGAGGTGGTTGGTGTATGACTCTAGGGAGAGAGCATTCATATCAGAAGGGTTGTATAGTTTGGGGAATTCAAATCAGAGTCTGGCATAGAGGGGAAAGTCAACCTCATACAGTTAGGTCTACACTAGGAGGTAACGAGGGTGAACCATTGATTGTTCGAGGTGTTATCCTTGTAGAATCCACATTTATTAGTTCTCTATTTGAAATAGGTTCCTAACATTATGTGATTTCTTCTCATAATGTGATTATGTTATGTCTAGTGGTGGATCATTTTTGTGAGGACAGTCGATTGATACAATATTAGTGATGCGAGTAGATAATATTAGGCATTATAAGGGGGTTCTCTTGATGTTGGGGGGGGTACCATTATCTATAGAACTTGTTGGTTCATATAATTTCTGGTTTTGATTTTACATTGGGAATTGTTTGGATAGTGTATTACCATGATCATATCGACTTTTGTCCCTACAGGTTAACAATCAAATCTTTTTTGGGAGACACTTATTTCCATTGTAGTGAGTGTGACATTCATCCATGTCGTGCAGGGCCAATTTTTCAGCAGTTGGGTGTGCTTACAAATCATGTGGCTTTGATTATACATGATGATGTGGGAGTAGAGAATATTTTCACTCCTCATATGGTGGATCAATTTCATGATGTGTTTCCTTAGGACATTTTGGGGTGTTCACCTCAATGATATTTTGAGTTCATGATAGAGTTGTTGTTGGGTGTAGATCCAGTTTCTATTCTGTCATATATAATTGAACCATCAGATCTCTAGAAGCATAAAACTCAGTTAGAGGAATTTGAAATAAAGAGGATTATTCATCCATGTATGTAATCTTGGGGATATCTAGTGTTTTTTCTGGATAACGCTTATAGATTATTACGGTTGAAGGTCGATTAAAATAATATGACTATGATGATGGTTTAGAACTGAAACCCTATTCTTCAAATTGATAGTCTTATTGACAATTTAGTGTTGCTTTTATGTTATCTAAAACTGATCTAAGATCAGGGTATCACAAGATAAGGGTGTGATATTCTGCTATACCATGTACTTATTTAGGAAAAGATATCATTTAACTGAGTTTATGGTATTTTTGTTTGGATTGAAAATTTCACCATTAGTGTTTACTGCTATAATGAACCAAATATTTCAACAATTCCTTGATCATTTTTTGTTTTTAATTGATCATATCTTGATCTACTCTAAAAATAATGATGATCATGTAAAATGTCTTAACATCATCATGTGTACCCTATGAGGGAATAGTCTATATGCCAACTATCCAAATTTCATTTCTTAACTGATAGGGTGAATTTCATTGGTCACATCAATTATATAGAAGGTGTGTTGGTGGACCCATAGAAAGTGTGAGTAGTTGTGTCTTGGGAAAACCCCCAGAATGTGTCTAATATCCAATTTCTCTTTGGTTTGACTAGTTGTTACCTCATGTTCATTAAGGTAAACTACCATTTGGAATCAATTATTCTCAGTTTTTCTATAAATGAAATTAGGATTTAATGGTTTGTAGAATTTGAGGATGTTTTCCAAGTTTTAATGAATCAGTTGACATCAACAACAATTTTGATCCAACCCATATAATGTGTATACTAACATTCAGATGTGTCTAGTGTTGGACTTGTGGATGTGTTGAGGCAGAATGATCTGGTTATGGCTGGTTGGTTATATAAAATGAGGCCTCATGAAAATAATTAACTAACACATGATCATGAGTTAAAAACAATAGTTTATACATTATTTTGGCGGTGAAGCTACTGTTCGGAGAATATTTTATAATTTATACTGATCATAAAATCCTCAATTACTTCTTCTATTAGTTTGATTTGAATCTTTAGCAGAAAAGATAGGTTTAGTACATGAAGTATTTGTACTTTGATCAGGTTTACACTCTAATAAGAGAGAATTGTGAAGTATATGTTTTAAGCAGTAAGACTAATGGTTAGTATATTTTTGATTTTAACTCTGAATGGAGGATTATGTAGTTGTACACTTAGATGCATCTTGAGGTGTAAATTGTGGAAGGGTATATGACACTTGAATCCTTGGAAGCTGAGTTCATGGATCTGAGCAAGATCAAAGAATGGTATCATGGGGGTTCAGAGTGTTTAGATTTAATGGAGTGTCTTGAATATGGAGAGTCACCTTTTGGTTACACCATTTGTGATGAGAATATCATTAATGTTTTTAGTTTTTTACCATGCCTTCATGTTTGTAGGATGAGTTGGTGTGTGAGATTTTTTCATCGAGGTGGGATGTGCATCTTAGTTTGACCTAAATGTATCATGATCATAATATATAATTTTTTTGTATATAAAAACGGAAATAGGCTACAGGTTTCATTGAGAAATGCATTACCTATCAACAGGTGAAGGAAGAGCATTAATAACCAGGTGGTCTGTTAAAGAATTTCCCATTCCAAAATAGAAATGGTATTATGTAACAATGAATTCCAAGGTATGAAAATTGAGCTAGCCTATGACGATGGATGAAATATGGGTACTTGTGGATCAGTTGACCATGGTGGTAGATTTCATTGCAATTTGGGAGACATCCACCATTGATCAGTTTGGTGAATTGTATATTCAGGAAATAGTACTGTAGCATGGAGTACCATTGACAATTGTTTCAGATTATGATACACATATTACATATCATTTATATTAGGGATTACAGAATGTGTTTGGTACCCATATGATTTTGAGAATTGATTTTCACCCATAGTCATATGGGAAATCATATCATAGTATTGATGTACTAGAAGATATGTTGAGGTATTGTGTTCTTGATTTTCGTGGATCATGGGAGAAGCACATATTGTTTTATGAATTCCACTATAACAAAAGTTACTCGGAGATGATTTAAATGATGTTGTATGAGGTCCGTACAGTAGATTGTGTTGATCCAAAATGTGATTGATGGAGGTAGAAGAATCTGAATTTTTATTTCCGATTCTCTTAAAGAAGATATCAAAATAGGTTCAATAAATTCTGAAATGTATGGAAATGACTAATTGTATGATGAAGTCGTATGTGAATTGTTGTTGTTGCCCAGTTGAGTTTATGGTGGTTTACCATGTGTTTATTTTAGGGTCTCCATTGGTGGGTCACCTTCAGATACAAAAATAGGTAAATTTGATGCCCATGGATGTGGGGTTGTTTAATATTTTGTAGAGTATCAGGATATTGGAATGCTAATTGTATCTTCTATAGCATATAGTGGCATGCATGACATTTTTCACTTATCACAACATTGGTAGTATGACCCTAACCATATCATATGTTGGATGTCCAAAATGTTTACCATGAGGCTGATGCATTCGTTCAATGTGTCATTAGTTGTAGATCAACATTACTTCTAATACTTATGCTCCTCGTGCTTAGCTTTTATGGATTATGTATTTTGGTATCATTATTGGTCTTATGATTTCCTAAAAACAACTTTTTCCTGTGAATCCTTATTTGGGACTTCAAAGTGTGCTTGAATCCAAATCTATGGCTATGGTTAAGTGAGCGTTCATCTCCCATATCATGGTAGGTGGTCTACAATTAATATTCATTGATAATGAAGTTTATATTTTCATTTTGAGTTGTATTAATTGTTCAATATTGTACTTCATTTGATGTATTTTAATGGATTTTGTAAAATTGTTGGATAAATGTTTAATTAATCCCCTCATGATCCCCATGCAAAGCATAGAGGTTGAGTAAACCAATTTAGGTCCACCTAAGTAGTGTTCCAAAATTCTCGAACATGGAAAATTTTAATGTTATGTAATTAAATGACTTGGATAATGTACATTCCAATATTAATATGTTTAATTGTTAGTTGTGTTGGAAATTTGATTATTGATAGTAGTGGCTAGAAATTCATTATGTTATGAGGGTTTGTTTGTATAAATATAAAGAGGGATAAATTGAATGAATTAAATGTTCCTAGTGTCATTGTGAGTTTGAAATTGAAATTGAAAAATGGGATAGTAAAAGTAAAATGATGAATTACGTGAAATTGTAGAATGTATGGTGATAGATGAATAAGTAAAATTGGATGAGATATGAAAGTGAATTAAGTTAATTGGGCTATATAAGATGTGGGGTAAAAGTTTTAATTGGGTAAGGCCAAACAATTATTTCAGTGTTAAATGGAATGTGTATTGTGAATGTTCATTGAATAGATAATACATGGTCTTTGATTTGGTATACATAGTATTTGGATTAATGAGAATGTGCACATGGTTTGGTGGTTTGTTGGGTATTTTACTACAGCTCCTCCCATAATTTATGTTGGTAATAGGATTTTAAACAACAACCCTTGAATTCCTGGGTTTGGGAGTCAAAATAAATATTTAATCCCTTAATAGATGCTTTTGATGTGACTACCTATACTGTAGATTTTTGATGAGTGCAATGTATTTGTTATGAAATTAGTATCTCTAGTGAGATATGGAACTTCACTTATTCCCTTATGATTGTTAATTAATCATAATAAGCTGGAGTGTAAATGATGTAAATTACTAACACATGGATTAAGTGAAAAAAATTGTTTAAGTGATTGAATGGAAAGAATGATCAATATTATTAATGTGAATATTGTTGTCTAATTGAACCTGATTATCCTTTTGTTTATCTATATGATTATATAGAAAATTCATGGGATATCTATTTAGACATAAAATATTGATGAAACTGTTGTTGGTGGCGTACTAAGATGTACTCACACCCTTCTCAGGTCATCATTGGGTACCTGAGAAAATTTAATTATTGTATGATTGGTAATGTGAAAATGCCTTGTTCTTGGAAGTTGAGTTGGGCTTGGGATGTGAATGGATGAGGATTTTTTCATGGAGTCAGATACAGTTTTTGTGGATTTTGTAGTTAGTAATTATGTTTGGTTTCCTTTAATTTGGAATCTTTTAGCTGTACATGGAATATTTATCTTTATGTTTTGGTTGTACGATGTTTGTTAAATGGTTGGAAATGCATGTTCTGGTTTATTTTAAATTGTTTTACATATTTTGTTGTTATATATTATAAAAAACTCATATAAAGAGGGTATATTACCCCCACATGACCTATTAGACCCTCATTGATTATCGGTATCCTATAGGATATGGGGAGGCATGCTTGATGTCATGTCATGAGCTAGGTCTGAGCATCAGTTTATTGGCATCAGAGTTGGGGACATTATAACATGTGATCCACACATGTTCCATAAATACTCAAACATCACCATAAGAACTTATGGGGTGCTGTTGTGGTAGATCCTAATGATTCATTTGTTCTATTTTAATCACTGCTATAATCGCTGCAAAATGATTCTCTTTGATGTTTATTGATTTGAGAGGAGACAATGGTGGATGGTCACTCTCCAATCATTGGAGAATTAATAGAGTGGTAGCTCACAATGCTTGATATTATTCTCTTAGGCTATCATAGTGCACAACAAAAATTAAATCTCTTCACTTTAATAATAATATAATTTTGTTTATATATCACTATTGATAGAAATAAAGAATTGCTCAAGTGCCTATTATTTTTTATTTAATCCATGTCAAATCCCATGAAAATTAAAATATTAATAATATTATTATTTCATCACAGACGATAATCACAAAAATATCAATTAAATTTCAATTAAAAAAATAATATTCATAATTAATTATCTCTCACTAGCCCTATAAACTAAATCTTCCATTCATTGATAATATTTATCAGTCCTTGAATAATTAAATTTTATTTAAAAAATAAATATCCGTGCATTATTATCCAATAAATAAATAAATATTACATTCAAAAAACTAAATATATGTATTTATTTAATAGTCCTCTAATGTAATATTCCCTTAAATAATTGTTGACAAAATATATATGATAAAGAAAACAATAATATTTATTAAACAATGTTTTAGAATATTTTTATCAACTTTTTAAATAACAAATAGTAATTTATTTTTAACAATGATTCTGGAAACATTTTGTGTGTGATTCTCTATGCATCCTTCTTGGTGGGAAGTTTCGATGCAACCTATTGTATATGTTTATAATTTAGCAACATGATAAGTAACATATAGATAATAAATCTATTGGTGCAACAACATAATAACTCATACGGGTGATTATTGTATAATATAATCCTTTTATCATGATTACTCTAATAATGCATGTTGCATGCTGGCATCATCAACCTGTGTGAAGGTTGCCTTTTTCATTGAGTTTATGGAAATGGAAAATGCCTATAGAACACCATGGAAATTGATTTACATAGGATATATCATTTTCACAAAAGTGCAGAGGATATCACCCTCTATTAAATAACATAACTGAGAAATCATTTCTCATGTTATGAATTAATGTAATATTACTCATGACGCACCCAACGCATCCTACCACACTATGCACATATGTCATAATGATATTTATCAATACATAAAAGTACCTTACTTATAATATTAATTAATAATAATATTAATGTCTTTGTATAAATAATCATTACTATAGATAGGAACATCATATGACACATATATCTGTAGATTTTCATCAAGAAATCCTTTATCTCAGAATATCCTACAGATGGTATTACAAAGAGAGTACACCATGAGAAGTTTCTTCATTGTACAATGAGTCTCTACCCCTATTTGATTTTAAATTTTATATCCATAAATTTATAGAATCCAACTATAAAATATATATTTTATGATTACTATTGTGATACTTATAGGTTCCCATCATAGTGGAAAACATTAATGACCTTTCAGTATGATACCTAGTCTAAATATATTATCACATACCATGCGATGCAGAAGAACAATCATGATGTGTACAAAGAATGAGGTTCTTGGAAACCAAATCCAATATAACCAACATATAACTTGTTATGATAAGATCACCACAACATCCCAAGATCCATCAACCATGTGAACTTAGAAGCATCAATGTCAGGAAATTTAAACTAATGCTACAACAAACATGTTAAATATTAGAAATAAAACAATAATATAGATGTCAATTAAATAAATTTTCGTACCCATATCTCTTCCAATACATTATTCTTTATTTTATTACTAACATTCCACCATGAGATTGGTTTCACCAGAATGATATCGGTGTCCATGGATAAAGTTTCAATAAAACTTGTAAAATACCATGAATTTTTATCTATAATTTGATTGTATTCATTATAATCCCACATTATGTATGTTTGATGATTCTATACTTCAAACAATAATGTTCTTCAACATTTCATAATAGAATATCTCACTGAAAAATATAAAATGAAAAAATGAACAATTAATTCATAGTACAATGGGAAATAAATAATGTGACATAATTTAAAACACTTCTAAAAATAGATGTTGAATACTCATTAATATCAAATGGATCTGTGGGATATCCTAGATTAGTAACATCTAAAGGATATGTTTGTTCCATTGAATGCATTGGGTCAGCCACATGCACTAGATTTGAGGCCGAAGGAACAAAATTATCAGATCCTGGATGGATATATGGAAATAGAGGCAGTGTAGACATAGTGGAATGCAAATATAATGGTAGAGGATACATCATAGGATTTGGATTTGGAATAGATTTCAATATTTTTTGAGGTAACATATACATGGTATGATAATATGTATAAAAATAAATTGTTCATGGATGTATGGGTGGAAACAACCCTAGACTCTCAAGTAGAAGATAAAAAGGTGCGATAGATGGGATGTATATTTGATGGTCATGGTTTGAAGAGGTATGATAGGAACCTCGTGTAGCTCTAGTATCATCCCCATTTGGACCTATTCTAGTATTCTAAGAGGAAGTCAACTATACATTAGTCAAATTTCCTTAATAATATTTGATAATGAATAATAACATGAAATTAAATTTAATTTGGAATAAAAATATTAAAAATATTATTATCACTAATGGAACCAATGGAGGCAACCATAGCTCTCACATCCATCAATCAGTATCAAATAATCACTTCCTTCAATCTTCTATGATATCATTCAAAATCATTATATGTCTTTAAACATAAATCATTATCTCAATAAAAACAATTATGTGTCACCCAACATCAAAACATAAAAACATGGAATAATAATATTGTGTATATTCTAAAATAATTGATATAAATTTAAATAATCATCAAATCATAATATCATATAAACTAGGATTTATAAAAAAAATCTAAAATTTAATAATGGTGATGAAAACTTGATGTTTTTCGATATATGAAATGCTATATAAAAAATTCTAGAAAAAATTACTCTTCATTGATTAGGAAGGAATAATGTATCACTTTCTGTCCTTCTATAATGGCAAATAATATCCAATGATCATCAACTAACTCAAATTGTAACATTCCACTACAAAAAAGTACATTGGGTCTACAAACACATAATGTGTTCATAAATTGTGAAGTTAGTTCCCTTTAAATAAGGATTCAGTAATGAAAAAATAAACATGTAGTGAATATTATGGATATAGATGTAGAGTAAAAGAAAAAAGGATTCTTTAATGGTCTCAGACATCATGCAACAAGGCATGAGGTCAATTTTTTTGGAAGAACCCCCCGTTGGAAGTGGAATCATGTTGAAGTGTGGAAGAAAATATTATCAAAAAAAGATACAAGTATTAGTGGGATTGGACTTCTAAAGGTGAAGGAATAGAGGCCATTAAGGATAAAAAATATCATAGAGAAAATGTGATGTGGAATCATCAGAAGTGGTTTTTAAAAAAAAATTCCAGTAGCATGGTTTTTAGGAAGACTGGATGAAAGGATTTATTTCATAAAAAAAACAATAATTAACATGATGATGTCATTCATACCTCTCTACCCTTTTGATTTATTTATAAATTCTATAAATTGAGTTATGTAGTATGAATGTTTAAATACAATCCATGGGGGTTATTCACGACATGTTCATTAAAATGAGTGTTACAAATAAAAGAGTTCATGATGAAATGAAATTTCTCAAGAAATTTTAATTATAAAACTCATGAATTATGTATAGAACATTGTGAATTTGACCATACATGCGAGAATATATATGAATATAGTGAAATATTAATGACATGGTCGATTTGAAGAATATTATGTAGTGATTTATGTTTCAATTCCTTGATTTTTTTTCTAATGATGATTGGCTATTCGGAAAAAAATTCAACTGATTTATTATAAACTAGAATATTGGAATCATATGGGTTCTTTTTAGGATTCTCATAATCTAGTGGGAAAGATAATTCTTCCAAAAAGTGGTTTCAATAGGAAGGGTCTACGTTTCAAAAAATCAAAGGGAGATAAATATAAGCTCAAAAAATCATCTTATCCTCACTACTGTAAATAACATCTATAACAAAAAAAATTTCAAAATGGAATAAAAACAATCGGAATACGGCCTGTATACCAATGGTTTTATCAAACTATTGGTTTACGGATTTCTAGAAACACATTTCCCAATTGTTTTAGACAACTATTGGGATAGGACCACCCAATCCCAATGGTTTGTTCAAACTTTTTTTATTGGAACCATTCTATAATGGAATCCCAATAGGTTTTTAAAACTATTGGGATGGTTTACCCCAAATATGCTTCACCCCACTAGAATCATTGAACCTATTTGTTTCCTTAAACTAGATCCCCCTTCTGTACAGCCTGCAAATCCTTCTTACCAATAGGTGATCCAACCTTGATTCATGTTATTTATTTATTCCACTTATAATCAATATTTTTTAAAATAGTTATATTTTTTATACCTCATTTTATTTAATGAATTGTGATTGAGTTTCCCTTAATGTTCACACCCCTCTTCTTCCCAACATGAGAACCATTATTCCCAATCAGGGATCCATATTCTTGTTATTTTTGTTTTTGTTCAACATCAAGTCGGTATGCTTTAACTGAGTAAATGTTTTTGACTAAATTTATTTTTCCGTCATTTATTCAGGTTGAATAAAAGACATGGTTATTATTTGTACTATTTATTGATAATTTTTTTGTTCTTGATGATTTATTTGGTTTTATTTTTATAATGATTCTGTTATATCTAATATTAATTATAAGTATAGAAAAATATCAGTTCCATGTTGTGTGTGATGTTAAAAGTAAAATTTCCATTGGGTCATTAGAAACTCAATTAGGGGTTGAATAGTGGTGTTCTCCAAGTTAATCTCTCAGGTACCAAGTGGATGTGTAACATGTATAAGGTATCCAGATGATTTTTTTTAAAATAATGTGAAATAAAAAAAAATTATTTAAAGAAATATCTCAAGACCCTTCTCTTTTTAGTTCTATCAAATATAAGAGTCACACATGATTCCTTATATCCTTAATCTTAATTTTTTACCACCCTTTAATCTTTTTTTCTATTAATCCATTTATAGATTGAGTCTCTTAGTTGTAATTTATACTTTGGGTATCCATTATGTGATATTTTTCCTAGTCATCTTTCTTTATTCATCCAAAGTCACAAATTTTTGTGGGTTTTAGTCTTCCCTTATTAATCTATGGTATCGAAAGAGATTCATCCCATTATAATGACATGGTTTTCACAAGCTTTTCAAGGGTGGATTTTCCCTTACATTATCACTAGAAATATATTCATTTTTACTCATTATATGATGGTCATATTGGTAATGATTGGTTTTTTGATAATAAATAGAGTCAATCTGGCGCAGGAGTTCATTTATGTGTAATTGAGACTTCATAAAATCATAAAATATTAGTTAGTTCTGAAAAATAATTATTGTAGTTGTGTTCTATAATCATGTTAAGCCACAAGGGATACCTATGATTATAATTAGAACACATAGAGGGTTCTTATCCCCAAATTGGTTCTTATATCGCCTTGAGAGGTAAAAAATGTGTTGTTCATAAATTCAATATTCATTAAAAAAATAAGTGCATTTGATTAATGAATAGTGTTTTATAGATAATAAAGAACAAGAGAAACAATGGTTTGTAAATTTGTATGGATTAAAATGATCTAACATCAAATCTTACAATTCTAATACCAAATATATAAATACTACATATAGAATCATTCCATTTGGAAGAAATTGGAAACTCTTTTCAACCATTCATTTTCGAACCAGTATGTAGAAACCCCAATAAACATGGTTGTTAAATGAAAATCAATGTACATATGATATATGAATAACATACAACATGATTCATTATAATATGGTGTTAGTTGTTGGGGGGTAGTATTCAGAGGAAGATATTATGGAGTGATGCAGCAATGATTGAAAATTTATTTAATGATATATATATATGTTATATTATTATATGAATAATGATTTAAATTGATTGGCTGTGTAATATTAGATACATCATAGAAATATTACTCATTATACATATTATTAAATTAGGGGTTTTATTGTGAAATGAGTGATATAAAATATAGTGCTAATAAAAAGCGATAAATCGCTAGGATGTAAGGACACCATTCAAAAATATAGTCTTTAAACATATATATTCAATAACATCAACTATGTTTCACATAATCTACCACTTTATTTCTTTATGATGACCCACTAAAAAAATTGAAATGAATTGATCATGCCCTATAATAAATGAACTATAATTTAAAGACCAATCTAGTATTGAATATATATTAACTGAAACTATCAACCTTTTAAATTGAATCACAATAGAACTAAAAAATCCAATCTATATCATAACCAAATTGAGTTGGCTAAATGAACTAAATAGAATTTAAATGACATTATAGGACCCATGTAGATATGTGTAGACCCAAACAACACTAAAATGCATCAAAATAATCTAATAAAAGTGAACTAAATTAAAAATAACTAAAATAAATTCTACAATAATGATAATAAATTAAGTGATTTGAACATTCGTTAATAAAACACTATGTTAGACTCCTCATGTATTAATCATGTTTTAATGATCACAAATCTTATTACAGTTAACCAATTTCATTATTATTTACAAATCTTATGCTTGATTCCCTATGTGCTTTGACACAGTTAGCAAGACACAGTCATCAAGGCACCGTGAATCCAGACACTATGAGCAAGGCACCGACAGCCAGACACCATAAGATAGACACCGTGACACAGACACTGTAATGGTCATACCGTGAAGGTCATACCATGAAGGACATACCTTGAAGGACCCACTGTGAACCACATACAGTGAATGTCTTACCATGAAGGACATATGATGAAGGACACACTGTGAGCCACATACCGTGAAGGACACACTGTGAGCCACATACCGTGATAGTCATACCATGAAGGACATACCATGAAAGTGACACCGTTTACATAATCACTGTGACACTGTTTCTTAAACTTTTTGTAAATATTATTTAAATAATGATAACTGTCATATTTGTTGTTTTTAATGAAATTAATGATATTTAATGATGGTTATTGGCATGTTAGGAAACCATACCTTGTACCTTTGAAAAGGTAATCATTCATATTGCTGGAGCATGAGGAATACATAAAGGATTGAGCTGCAATAGAAGATATACATATACAACAAATACATGTACTTGAACATACGTGATGCTACAGACAATACACGCGAGCTCTAAACTGAATAGAAGAACATTCCTGAGCATGATGAATAGATTGCAAGATCTTTTAAGAACTCGCATGAATAAAATCCAACTCTACTAGAGGAACTGAAATCAAGAGAACATTCTCACTTGTGAATAACACAAGCTGAACCTCGACACTCTGTTTTTCCAGACAAAACCAGAGAAGGACTCAGAAGCATTTCTACTGAATCCAAGGTGTCCAGAGCTGCACTACCAATCACTATAGCTTTATGAACTTTCATATACTCTCTCTAAGTGATTCATTATTTACTTCTTCTTTCAGTGTGTGTATATTGTATATCTTACACACACACACTGAATCCTGTGCTAAACTGGAGGATATCAAAATCCGCACACCAAAACACCTTACTCTTGTTTTCCCATGACAACTGTGGAAGAGGTCCTTTTGTGGCATGGTCTTTATATTTTTTTTCCATGAAGAATTGTGGTAGAGGGCCCTACGTGGCCTGGAAAGTCTTGTACTATTTTTAACCCTGATCCAAGGTGTGGAAAACTTTTATAAAAATTGTTTAGGAGGAATAAATCTCAGCATGAGACTGATCCTATTGGTTATATCTTCTGTGCATTTTAGTTTAAGCATAATGTATACAATATCTAATTTATATTCCACTGCTATTACTTTGAAATACAAAACATTTTTAATGTTACTTTGATAGTTACTCTAGCAAGTGTTTGTAAATATTGTAAATTAGTTGATTAGTATTAAAAAATAATTTAATCTTCAAATTAAATAAACTAAGAACTAATCAATCTTTAAGAACCTAATTGAACTTTTACTGTTTTACAAATTCACTATAGTTTAACTTGTTTTATAATTTGGGGATTCCAACTGAGATATTTTTAACAGAAATGTTTTTGGAACTCAATCCACCCCTATTGAGTGTTCACTCCAACCAACATTTGGTATCATAGGATTTGTTTTTGTTAAAGAATATCAAAACACTCTGTTTTTCAACTTTTATTTTCGTTGCATATTTTATGATCTTATATTACTATTTGGTCTAAAATTTATCTCTTAAGATTTCTTTTCTAAAATATAGCTATGGACAATAGATTAGAACATGCTACAACTGACCAACCACCTTTCTTCAATTGTTCCAACAATTCCCAGTCGAAACATAAGATGAAAATACATTTAGAAAGTATGGGATTTGATATCTGGACTTCTATAGAGAGTCAATATAAAATTCCAGAAATAGAATGAACAACATGGGATGAACTTACTAAAACATCTTACAATAACAATTTTAAAGCTATGAATGAATTGTATTGTGAATTAAGAGATGAGGAATTTAACAGAATATCTACTTGCAAAACTTCCTATGAAATTTGGGATTACATGGGTGTTTCTCATGAAGGGAAAAATAATGTTAAAAAACGAGATTAAACACTTATACTATTAAATATGATAATTTTAAAATAAAGAATGATAAACATTTTTCTGATATGTATCTCAGGTTCAATGAGATTTTCAGCACTATGAATTCACTTGGTAAAGCTGTTCTAGAAAAGGAACAAATTATAAGGATACTGAGATATTTTCTAGATATATGGAGAGGCACATCTCTTTCAATAAGAGTCTTGTGACATTGGAGCTCTGCAAGTCAAAGAACTAATTGGTAATCTTATGATATATGAGGAAGAAATCAAAGTGAACAAGGAGGAAGATGATGAAAAAAAAAGGAAGTCAGTGGCATTTAAGTCTACTACGTCAATGAGCAAGGAAAAAGACAAAGTCCAAATACAAACATAATGTTCAATATGTGAAGATTAAGACTGTGATAGTGATGTTGAGATGGATCAAATAGCCAAGAGATTCATGAAATTCAATATGAAGAATAAATTATTCAAAAAATCAAACTACAATGGAATGTATGACAATAAAGGTCATTGAAAAAAGGACTGGAAGAAAGCTGATAAGAGTGATGAGGTTGTTTGCTATGAATGAAAAATGAAAGGGCACATAAAAGCTAACAGTCTGAAACTGAAGTTCAAAAATAAACATGACTACAAGGATAGTATGTTCAAGAATGCTATTAAAGCTACTTGGAGTGCTTCAGAAGATAGAACATGTTATTCTGAAGCTTCTCACTCTGAAAATAATCATGTCAACATGTGTTTCATGACCAATACTTCGGAGGTACCTGTTTCCCCTATGCTAAATGATTATTATTTTGGAAGTAATTCTAATTTTGAATCTGAAAACATGCCTAGTGAGGAACTATTTGAATATTCTAACAAGCTAAGAGATTCATGTAATAAACTTAAGGACAAATATAAGTCATTAAAGAAACATCATGCTCTCACCTCGAATGTTAAATATTCTCTAGAAGTAGAAAAATAAAATAATGGTCAACTATTAAAGGAAAATACTGAATTGAAATGTCTAATGAGAAACTTATAAAATATAAAGAAAAAATTACAAATTGAAAGGATACTCTTACTCAAATTCTAGAAAATCAAGTGGCAGCAATGAAAACTACTGGAATTGGTTACCAACCTAGAAAAAGACAGTTCAAGAAAACTAGATTTATTATTAAATCTGGACAGAATACTGTTAGTTCTTGTTCTAGAGATTCATATTCATAAACTAGTTATTCACATAGTTATAGATCAAATAGAGATTATAATTCAAAATATATTGGTTCTGTAAAATATATGAGACCCATAAGATATGTATGGGTACCAAAATCATTGATTGCTAACCATTCATGACCCAAGAGAATTTGGGTACCGAAATCATTCTCTGTATAAAACTATTTTTTAGGAAATCTGTTTGAAGAGTTCCCACAAAGAAGATATGGTATCTAGACAGTGGATGTTCAAGGCATATGTCTAGGGATTACTCATGTTTCAAGAGCCTAATCAAGGTTTATAGAATCCATGTCATCGATGGTGATAATTCTAAATAAAATATCATTGTCCTAGGCCAAATTGGTAACACTAACTGAGTTTTAATTTCTAAATTTTTATTTGTTAATTGACTTAAATATAATCTGTTAAGTATTTCATAGTTATGTGATGATGGCTTTAATGTTATTTTTGAAAATGATTCTGTTATTGTTTTTAATTCTACGAATATTATAGTATTTTCTGCTTTGAGAAATTCAAATGTCTATACAGATGATTTAAATTCTTTAGATAAACAAAATATTACTTGTTTAAATGTCATTCATAAAGAATCATGGCTTTGGAATAGATGATTAGGACACTATAATATAAACTCACTTAGAAAGATGCCTATGAAGAACATAGTTAGAGACTTACCCAAAATTGAGTTTCCAAGTGACAAAGTTTGTAATCCCTGTCAAAAGGGAAAACAACACAAAATCTCTTTCAATCCAAAGAAAGAATATTCAACTTCTCAACCTCTCAAGGTGGTTCACATGGACTTGTTCAGTCCTTGAAGTGTTTCTAGTTTAAATGTGAAGCACTATGTCTATGTCTTAGTAGATGACTTTTCTAGATATAGATGGGTATATTTCTTAGCTTACAATAGTGACACTTGTTCATATTATGATAAATACTCCAAGTATGCAGAAAAACATAGTGGACTTATGATTAAGACCCTGAGAAGTGACCATGGATTTGTGTTTGAAAATCACGAGTTTGACTAATTTTTCTCACAAAATGGCTATACTCACAAATTCTCTACCCCTAGGACAACTCAGCAGAATTGTGTCATATAAAGAAGAAATAGAACCCTTCAAAAAATTTCTAGAACTATGCTTAATGAGTATGATCTGCCTATTTACATTTGGGCCGATGCTTTAAATATATCTTGTTATATCATCAATAGAGTCTTAGTCAGAACTATTCTCAAAAATACCCCTTATGAACTATGGAACAATAGGTAACATAATGTTAGCTACTTTAGAGTCTTTGGTTCCTAATTATTTATTCTCAATAAAAAGGCTAATCTGGACAATTTTTCTTCAAAGCGTGATGAATGAATCTTTTTAGGATATTATATAACTATAAAATACTATAGAGTTTTCAATAAGAGAACCATGTGTGTGGAAGAATATGTTCACATCCAATTTGATGAAACTGATCCACATGAACGTAAGTCATCTCTTGAAAATCATGAAGAAGATTTATCTATTCTAAACCTTACTGATAGAATCAATGAACCTACTTTAAAGACAACCAGTTCTAGAAAAATTTTAGAATCCGCTCCTAATGAACCCGAACCTAGAGAAGAACCTAAAATTTCTAGTCCTACATTTACTAGATCATCTAGTATTCTAAAGAATCATCCTTTAGATTCTGTTGTTGGAAATATGGATAGAAATACATAGACTAGAGATTCTCTTAGAAATCAGGTTGAACATCAAGCCTTCTTGTCACAGATTGAACCTAAAAACATTGATGATGCTATTAATGTTGAATGATGGGTAAATGCTATGAAAGAAGAACTCAATCAGTTTGAATGAAAAAATGTTTGGAAACTTTTGAAATACCTAAGGACACTTTCACCATTGGAACTAAATGGATATTTATAAATAAAGTAGATGAAGCTGGAAACATTCTTAGAAACAAGGCTAGGATAGTTGCAAAAGGCTATAGTCAAGAAGAAGGAATTGACTATGAGGAGACTTTTTATCTAATAGGCATACTTGAAGCCATTAAATTCTACTTGCTTATGATGCACATCAGAATTTTAAACTATATAAAATGGATGTCAAGAGTGCATTCTTAAATGGGTATATAGCTGAGAATGTTTTGGTTTAACAACCACCTGGATTTACGAGCCCTCATTTTCAAAATCATATTTTCAAACTATCAAAATCTTTATATCGTTTAAAGTAAGATCCAAGAGCATGGTTTGATAGATTAAGTACTTTTCTAATTTCCAAAGGTATTACAAAATGAATATTTGATCCTACTCTCTTAAGAAAACAAATTTCTAATGATGTTTTCGTTGTACAAATTTATGTAGATGATATTATTTTTGGAATTTCAAAAAGTTCACTATGTACTAATTTTTCTAAAATGATGCAAAAAGAATTTTTAATGAGTATAATGGGTGAACATAAATTCATTTTGGATTTCAAATCATTCAAAATAATGATGTAATTATTTTAAATCACAGTAAATATACTAGAGATCTTTTAAAACGTTTTAGATTGGATAGCACAAATAGTAGTGACACTCCCATGAGTGCCACCTATATGTTGGATCTTGATGAAGATGGAAAATTTGTTGATCAATCAAATTATAGAGGAATGATTGGAATTCTACTCTAAATGACTAATAGTCGTCCATATATATTTTTAGTGTGTGTATGTGTGCTAATTTTCATGAAAATCCTAAAGAATCACATTTAAATGCTATAAAAAGAATTTTCAAATATCTCAAGCATACACCCAATATAGAACTGTTTTATCCTAAAGGAAAATCATTTGAAATAGTTAGTTATTCTGATGCTGACTTTGCTGGATGTAAGATAGACAGAAAAAGCAACTATGGAACATGTCACCTTTTAGGCAAGTCACTAGTATCTCGATGTAGTAAGAATCAAAATTTTGTTGCATTATCTAGTGAAGAAGCAGAATACATAGCTGTTGTCAGTTGTTGTGCCCATATTTTGTGGATGAAACACATTTTAATAGACTATGGATATCAATTCAGACATGTAACAATAAATTGTGACAACACAAGTGCTATTAACATTTCAAAAAAAATCCTATTTCACATTCTAGGACAAAACATATTGATGTAAGACATCACTTATTAAGGGATCATTATCAAAAAGGTGATATCACTATGGAATTCATTGGTACTAAATATCTACGTGATGATATATTCACTAGACCATTAAATTCTGAGATATTAGACTACAACATACATGATCTTGGTATGATTAATCATCAATAGACATGTTACAGGTCTTACTATTTACTATTAATCTATATTTTACTTTACAGTTTCATGCTCGCTGTTTCTCAGTTACTGTTTCATGCTTACGGTCTCAAAGTTAACACCTTCTATTCACGGTGTGTCACTAAACTGTCTCACCGTGACAGAACAGTTCACGCACAGTCTCACCGTAATAACCACAAACTGTCTCACCGTGACGACTTCTTTTCATCTCACCATAACGCCTACACACTTTCTCACAGTGATGATTATTTATGCATTTAATTTAATCTATATCACTTTAACTTTTATTTCATTTCTATTTACTTTCCGGTGATTTTGTTTTTATGACGTTTGACATTCCCATATGATAAAAAAAGTGTTTTCATTCGATTCCTCACCCGAGCTCTCTCCTACTCACTCTCTCGAACCCTATTTATCTTGAAAACCTCATCTCTTTTTCTCTCTCACCTTAACCTTCTATGAATGCAAATGATGAAGCATCCATCTTGTGCTCAAATGAGAAGCACTTCTCTATGAAATAGAAGAGGACACCAAAGCATTCACCCGCAGGAACCCTGATTCCTAAGCTAGTAAGCAGTATTGTAGTTCATATGAAAGAGATTTTCCCTAAGTGGCTACTTTCTAGAATGTCATTGGTTCAAGAAATCATAAGAGAACAAAGATGGCTCAAATGATTCTCTAGAAAGATAGAACTATTTATCCAAGGTTGGTATCTCTATTTTACCAGTGTGTAATGTTTTCTTTTATTGTTGGAGAAAGTTTGATTGTAACAAGCTAGATCAATGGACAAATAGCTCATTCTCTTCAAGGCTATGGGATGCATGCCTGAGGATCCCTCATAAAGATATTTGTGATGATTACCAAAGAGATCATCCTCTTTTAACCAACATATTTGATCTGGAAAATTACTTGGAAATCATAACCGGAAATGGAACCAAGAGAAGGGCCATAACAGCTGAATTGGATGGGGAGACAAGGCTCTTGTTCAATTTTGTTTAGAATTTCATTAGTATGTGGAATGATGAATTTTCTCTGTTGAAGTATCAGGATGTGTTCCTAATTCATCGGATGAAGAATGTCGATACGATCAATCTTTTAAAATATATTATTCACCATATGTGTGAACCGATTTAGGTCTCTTCCAAATCCACCTCCTTGTTTTACACAAGGATGATCTCAACTATGTTAGTTTCCAAAAGAGTGCTTGGACCAAATAAGGATGTAATCATGGATTTTGATTTTTTTTGACCATGACTATCATTAGAAGGATGAAAATTAATTGGAACCCTTAGAAGAAGTAGTGGGTTGAGGATAATGATCAACTATAAAAGAAGTATAATCCTATTGATTATCTAGGAAGGCTAAAGAATATTACTGATCTTGGTTTGGAACTAGATGAAGTGGATGAGTATCTGGAAGAGGAGGAGGAGGAAGAAGAGATAGCTAGAGCACCTCTTAGAGAAGAGGCTGAAATACCTCATGAAGAAGCAACTCCTGTTGAGAAACAAAGGTTTTTGTCCCTGATGATGTTCCTATAGAAATACCTCTTAGAGAGGAAGTTTCTGTTGTTCATAGTGGAGAAGAACCTTCTATTGCTTTTAGAGAAGAATAATCTCCTACTATTTTTGGAGAGGAAGGGGATCATGCTTCTAGAGAGGATGTTGATCAGGAAACCCAACCTGAGGCTGCAACAGATATGATTATTCCTGATCTAGAAGCTTGCCATGGAAGAGTCTGGTGGTGCAGAAAACCTCCCTGTAATGCTAGAAGCTAGTCTAGAAGAACTTCATGTTGAAAAATAATCATGTCTGGAAGTACAGCCTATGGAACAGTAAGTTCCTTAGTACATAACCTCTGCTGAAGAGAGGATGAAAATTTATTTCAGATGGCAAGGCATGAAATGGATGAGGAGAAAAGAGTTGATCCTATGGATCTTGATCATGCTGCTGAGCCTCAATAATCTGATATGGAAGCACATTTTTAGGGGGAGGAACCTCAAAATCTTGAGGATGATGAAGCTAAGCGTAGTGATGCATCTCCTCTAACTGATTCATACACTGTGTATACTCAATATGAATTTACAATCTTTTATGATTTGAGTGAATCACAACAAGTGACTACAACTAGTATTGATCTCTTTTCTCTATTTCATTTGAAGTCATTCACACACCCTGAACCTTGAACTCAACAAAAACCTGAATCAGAATCTGAAACTGAAAATGACACAAAACTGCAACCTGAACCTGAACCTACCCTTGGACCCATTTTTTCACCTGAATCCTTACCTGATCAGCAATCTTTTGTAAGTAAAGAAGATTAGAATGTCTTTGGAGAGACTATCATAGCTGGAGTAGAGATTATTATGTCCTCTCAAACTTGTCCTGTTACACAACTATGTCAGGAATATGCCTTTTTGCTTGTGGAGAACATTATTATTTAAATTCAACCAAGGATGATCCATGAAATTCATAAAGTCAGAGTTGAAAGTATGTTTCTTAGTGATAATGTTTCATCTTTGAATGGTATGGTAGTATAAATGTTGAATAAACTGTCTTCAAGATTAGAGCCTGGTACTGCACCTATTGTTGCTTCTCCTGAACCAAATGTTTCCAACATTTCTAGAGAGATTATGTCCCAAATGAATCCCTATCTGTTATCGTTTGATGAGATGATAGGAGAAAGACACACAAAGATGCTGCAACACATGAGAGAGCTTGTAGAAAATCTAAATAAGCTCACAGTTGAGTACATTATATGCCTTCAAATGGTTTTGAAATAGCTCAAAGCTCTAACCATACCTATCATGGCTTCTCCTCCCTCTGGTTAGACCTCCACACCTTCTTTAGATGATTCTCTTCTCAGATCCATAATCAAGGAAGAAATTTACAATTCCCATAGTGTTTTAGAATTGTCTTCTTTAACTGACATTGTGAATAACCGTGATAGATCACTTGACTTGGTTCGCATTCATTCTAAGATTTCCAATGATGCTCAACAGGAGATCACGAAGAAGATAGACATTTAACTCACCCTGATTTTCTCTAAAAGAGACATGACTAATCACTTTATGTATCTTGTGGAGAATTTGAGAATCCCTCCAGTGAATCATGCTTTTAAATATCAAGTTCAGAAGATTATAGTGTTTACTATATTGTTGGAAAAATTCATGGATAATAAGGATGATTTTGAAAAGGATATGAAATATATTGGAGAAATCATTACTGGTTTAATCAATCATTTAATGTTGTATCTTCATGTGTAGTGTACTACTATCATTTCTCCTGCTGATGCACCCCTTAGACATGGTCTTCATGCATTAGCCTCAACAGCCATGTTAGTCCGCCAAGCCCTATCTCAGATCAGACCAATCATTCTTGACCAACCACAGAATAGATCTTCTACTACTCCTTCTTTAGCTCCATCTATTTTTGAAGGTATACATTTACCATCTTTGTCTACTACCTCTATACCTTCTTCCACATTAGCAACTGCTAATGACAATGAGAAGGCCACATCATGAAGAAGTCCAATAACTACTTACTTTTTGATGGGGTTGTCATTAATTTTTATATTTATACTATATCATCTATTCTGAACATTTTTAATGACAATTGGCTTGTTTCACTGCATTCTCTCTACCTTTTGATAATCCCAAAGGGGGGGAACAAGTGAGAAGAGTAATCTCTTAGTATTTTATTTGTTATCATTTTATATCTCTTAGTATTTTATTTGTTATTATTCTATATGTTATTTTCTCTAACATTACATTTCATTTATACATTAACTATACATGATTTGGGATCATCAAAAGGGGGATATAGTTGGACTCCTCATGTATTAATCTTATTTTAATGATCAAAAATCATATTACTCTTAATTAATTTCATTATTATTTAAAAATATTATGCATGATCACAAATCATACTTATCATATCAAACCAATGTATTTATGTTTCAAGTTATCTATTATACGTTATATTGGTTTTCTTCCAATCATCTTATGTATATTACTATCTATGTCTGAATACAGGTATTTGTCTATGTATAATGACACTGTGAAGCTTGACAAAGTAAGACAGACTGTGTGCAAGACACAGTCATAGTGAAGCAGACACCATGAAGTCTATGTCTTAGACACCATGATCAATGAGACACCATGACACCATAAGCCAGACACTCAGATTTCCAATGTTCTAAGACACAGTTAGGAAGACACAGTCATCAAGGCACCATGAATCCATACGCTATGAGAAAGGAACCGGAAGCCAGACATTGTAAGTCAGACACCGTGACTCAGAGATAGTAAAGGTCATACCATGATTGTCATAGAGTGAAGGTCATACCATGAAGGGAACACCGTGATAGACTCACTGTGAGCCACATACCGTGAAGGTCATACCGTTAAGGACATACCGTGAAGGACACACCGTGAGCAATATAACGTAAAGGTCATAATGTGAAGGACATACCATGAAAGAGACACCATTTACATAATCCCTATGACACCGTTTCATAACCTTTTTTTCAATATTATTGAAATATTGGTAATGCTTATATTTGAAGTTTTTAATGCAATTAATGATATTTAATGATAGTTGTTGGCATGTCAGGAAGACGTACCTCGTACCTATGAAATAGTAATAATTCCTATTTCCATTGCTCGAGGAATATATGGAGCATTGAGATGAAATAGAGGATATATATATACAACAAATACACATACTAGAACATACATGAAGCTACATACAATACACGTGAGCTGTTTACTGAATAGAAGAACATTCTTGGGAACGAAGAAGAGATCGAAAGGTATTTCAAGAACTCACATTCATGCAATCCAACTCTTCTAGAGGAACTAAAATCAAGAAAACATTATCAGTTGTGAATTACACAAGCTGAACCTCAACACTCTGTTTTTCCACACAATACCAAATAAGGACTGAGATGAATTTTTGCTAAATCCAAGGAGTCGAGAGCTGCACTGCCAATCACTAGATCTTTCTATTTTTTCATATACTCTCTCTTTGTGATTCAATATTTATTTCTTTGAGTAGTGTGTGTACTCTTTATATCTTACACACACACACTGACTCATGGGATGAACTGGAGGAAATCACAATCCTCACACCAAAACTCCTTACACTTGTTTACCAATGACAACTTTGGAAGAGGTCCTTGTGTGGCCTAGTCTTTATTTTTGTTTCCCACAAAGAACTGTGGTAGAGGTCCCTGTGTGGCCTGGACAGTCCTCTACTGTTGTTATCCCCAATGCACGGTGTGGATCACTTTTATATAAATTATTTAAGAGGACTAAGTCTCGACTTGAGACTGAACCTCTTGGTTATATCTGCTATGCATTTTTGTTTAAGCATGAAGTAAACAATATCTAATTTATATTCCACTTCTATTACATTGAAATACAAAACATTTTTAATGTTACTTTGATAGATAATCTAGCAAGTGTTTGTAACTATTGTAAATCAGTATATTAGTTTCAAAAGATAATTTAATTTTCAAATTAAATTAACAGAGACCTAATCAATCTGTGAAAACCTAATTGAACTTTTATAGTTTTACAAATTCACTATAGTTTAACTTGTTCGTTAAATTGGGGATTTAAAATGAGATATTTTTAACAGAATTTTTTATTGGAACTCAATTCACCCCTCCTCTGGAGTGTCCACATCGACCAACAAACTAATAGTCATGCACCGTCCCAATACAAATAAAATAAACAAAACCAACCAATATCTTAGTATTTTATTTATAATTTAATTTAAAATCATTTTTTTAAATTTATAGAATGTTGTTATATATATAGTATTTTATTGTCTTTAATATTATGATTCTCATATAAAGTAGTTTTCCAGTTATGGTTTTATATAATGTGAAAGGATCATGAATAAATAAATATATTTTTGATAAAAATTCAATCATATTTAATTTTATTCATGAAATGATTTGTAATTTTTTTTATGGAATGGATAGATGTTCAATGTATGACAACTATCTGATATAAAGTGATTTTGAAATCAAATTGGAGGTGATTTTAGAATTTAAATTTTAAAATTATTCAGATAGTGTTCATATTCATTTCCCAAGTAATTATTATATTGGAAGACCTTGGTTGAGAAATGATGAATTTTGCTACAATATAACCAAATATGGTTTACAAAAAAAACTATTATATGTGGTATTACAATGTGGAGAAAATGGAATGAAAAAATATTAATGATCCTAATTTGAGGACTGGATTTGAAACATTGTTATATGACTAGTTTACATTTATTTTTCATCATGAGTAGTAAAGGATTACAAACAAATAATACTCCAATATGACTACACATGATGCCTCTAATGAAATTAATGATGTTGATGGGGTGCCAATATTGAATGATGCTACCCCAACTCCAGTATATCGGTAATGCAATAAAATGAAAAAGCATGCATTTTTAGTCTGATCAGTTCATTGGAAAACCATGAATGGTATTTCTAATACTAAAATAGATTAAATTTTTACCATCTTAATGGAAATACATCAAAATGATTCATATATTTTTTCAAACGACTATATGAAAAAGTTGTTATTTGAGAACATGGATTATCAAAAATCAAATCAAATGATTTCCTAAAATATTAAATCTTTTTCTAAGAGGAAACTACTGACTAAAATGATTGTATAAAATGTGGAACATCCTGATTCAAGCCCAAAAATTATTGAAAACCTTCTCGTGCACTACATAAAGTTATGTGGCTCTTTTCATTAATCATGAAACTCTATAATATTTTCATGTAAAAAGAAATATGAATAAAAATTTGATGTAATGATACAGAGATAAGAAATAATAATAATTTGTTGGGTCACCATGAAAATGTATTTGCATGATAAATATCTGACACTCAATATCCTGATTTCATAACTGGAGTACATAGTTTCTGGATGTGTCTTTTGCGTGATGTTATTAATATGTTGGGTTATATGCTTATATCTCACATCACATTTCTAGTTTTCATACACATCATAGATTCCACAATGGTTATGTATAAAAAAACATTTACTCACATGAGTATACTCAAATTTATCCTTTATGATCAGAAAAATTATATAGAGGTAACTCGAAACCATTAATAAAAGAGTTGAAACTCCATTGTGATGAGGGTGTTCATATATACGATGAATTTTTTAAAGACATATTTCAGATGCATGTTGCACTTATGTGGATGATCGTTGATATTTCTTCTTATGAAATGATTTCTTGATGAAAAATGAAATGAAAACTATCATGTTCTGTTTATATGAAGAATACCAGATGCATGAGACTGAAATATTATCTGAGTTTAATTCATATAGGACATTGATAATTCATTCTAATGGACCATCCATATAGAAATATTCTTCAAAGACAATAAAAAAATGGTGACTGATGATCCACCTCAGTGTATGTCTGGAACAGATGTGTTTATTAATTTCATGATATCATTTTTCATAACGGAAGTTTCAAATCAAATGTATAATGAGGATGAATATTTTCAATTAAACCTACTATAGTTGAAAGAAGAAGTGTATATTCATTCAGTTTAATTATATGTTAACCAACTTGTTACATAATTTCATAGACTTAATTCACCTTGAAAATAATATATGTGAAATGTTTCTTTAATTTTTTATAAATGTAATGGGAAATAAAAAAAGATGAATTAGGATATCGATGTGACTTGGTGGATTGGGGGATCAGACCAAAATTACATCCTATGTGTATTAGTAAAAATAAATGAGAGAATCTTTGTGATTTATATATAAAGACAACAAAAGAAAAAAATTATTTCTAGATGTATTAGACACTATTAATGTTCTTGATGTCTATTCATGCAATATATTAGGACAAGTCATTAGAATAGAATTAAAGATAAAATCATTGAAGCCTTGTGATTATCATATCCTTCTTCATTAGTTGATTCCAATAAAATTCCATCATATTTTTTTTTCAAATGTGTAAGGGTGTCAGTTATTCGGTTGTTCCATTTGTTTATTGATCATTGTTCTATAAATTTTCCATGTCATTCATCAAAAAAAAATTCTATAGAATATTAATATTTTAGGTGTTTGAGAAAATGTATCATCCATCATTTTCACATGCATGAAACGTCTGACTATCTATCTTCTAACTGATATACAATTTGGAGGACTCGTTTCATTTCATTGAATGTATCAAAATGATAGAAATCTGTGCATATTGAAATCTTATGTCTGGTATAGGGATCAACCCAATGGTTATCTCATGAACTGTTACATAGATTAATAAATCATGTATTTTTTCTCAATGTATTTTCCTTATACTAATACGAGAATAAATAGAGCAATGAGAAATTTTGAATAATAATAATATGATAAAATTGATCCCAATTTTCCATCACTTCCTCAGACAGGAAGAATTACTAGATCATATTCATTGATGTCATTAGGGCTTGATGATAGGGATTTGAAAGATCACATTGTTTTGTAAAAATATGATTTTCTCAAGGACTGCATGATGTAAATAAATTGAACAAGTGTATCTTATCTCATCTCTAGTAATTTGACTTATCTCTTAAACTATTCCTATTTTTTTCTATTGGAAACATAAAAAATGAAAAATCGAAAACATTTTTGTTTATCACTGAGAATGAGAGATACTTTTAATACCAATGAGTGTTCTAGTTGGTTGAAATTAAAGGTAAAAGTATTTCGATAATAAATTATTTAATTTTGTTTAATATCAATTTATATTTTAGGCATTCAGTTTTAATACAAACTCTATCTCTGAGAAAAAATGAGCTTTGGATTTTTCCCATAATATCATGGTTCACGAATGCAAATAAATTGTGATAAATGAGTACATATTTATTATCACTGAATAATAATATAACATGATAACACGGGATGATAGGGGTATACTAACATCCACAATATATTTTTATGAAGGTGTATTATATAATTTAACTTCATTTGAAAATGCATCTTTTTATTGTGTCATTGGAAAAAAATTGGATTATAACTCTCATGGTCATGTCACTATGATAAAATGCTTGTGGATTGATTCGATGATGAGGAAAAAACATTTATTAATGATTATGGATTTTGAGTTATTATTGTTACATTCAATCTTTCTACTAATGAACCAATTATATTTTCATCAACGATGAAACAAGTTTTTATTTAAAATATCATCTTCGACCAAAATATAGTTTCATTACTAAAGTAATTTTAAGACATGTTTTTGAGGATGGTGTTGATGTAATTGAGTCCATCCCTACTACCGTTATATCTGATACATTAATTACTTATGATGACTAAAATTTATCATTTTTGCGAGTTTATTGTGAACCTGATGTTGTGGTATGAAATTTATATAATCATTTATCAGTGTTATTAGCTCTTTTGGTTTAGCAATACATGGGATGTTAAAGATGGAGAATTCCAAATTGATTTAATCTTTATTATATGTATTCTTAAACCAACATGACCATAATGAAAATTTTCAATATTTATTTATCGTATTGTTATTTGAATTCCATATTCTATTATTTATTACACTCTATTAAAAACTATGAAACCAAACACAATTAAAAATATTTAACTAGAATAAAAATATCGGAATTGAATTGGACATATTAAAATTATTGATATGAAAATTAAAACAATTTAAAATAATGACCAAACCCAAAAATTATCCAAATTGCCAAAACCAATATATAAACCAAATATATTAGATCAATATGTAAAGTCTGAAGTTTTTTATTTTTTTGGTTAGACATTAGTTATTATTTTCTAATCATATGCATATTTGTTTCTTAATGTAGGTAATGAAACATATTGAGGGGATGGGAAGAAAAATGATAACAAGTTACAATCAAAAAATTTCTAAGATGGGAATTCCTCAATTAATTTTTATTGTGAGTATATTATTTGAAATATATATATATATAAACCCTATAATGTCGTGTGATTAATTTTTTTTAATCATTTATGTACAATCCACCACATTGTTTCTAGTTATTTGATGAAATGCCTAGTAGTGGTCTTAATACATAGGTAGGTGGATTTAGGGGGTGGTACAAGAGCTTGGAGCTTTAGTTGCCCCACCTAATTAGAACCTGCCCATCCTAATGTTGTACTATATACCACACATTACGATCCTATAGTTTCATTAGGGATACACAGTTTATTTAGGCCTCCCATGTTTTTAACAGACATTACATCTTATCCTCCTCACCCATATTTATCGTATCTAATGATGATTCCAACTCCTTTCCCATATCATGCTTTTGGCTAGACATCCATTCCATTTCCTTTTCCATATACTTCCATCTCTTCGAGCATCTATATTACTTCTTCATTATCCCCTCCTCCAACAAGGGTTGTGCCTTCAGAGTAAACAATGAGACCCAGTTGACCTATCTAGGGTGATGTTTCTTCCATGCATATTGATCGAGAAGCACCCATTGATCATACTGACTGAGGTATATTTTTAGAATTGTAATAAATTTTTTTACTATGATCTATTTTCATTTCATTATGTAATTTTATAATATTTGTTTTCTATTCTATAACAGCTAGATTTACTGATAGGTGGAAGAGGCCTAGACGCCAGTTTGTGGTGTAGAACCTCAATACACTATTGATGTAGGAATAAAATAAGGACAACCAAATGATCGAAAAAATAGGGAAACCATATCTGAGTTTTGTGGTGATGCTTTTTAAATACTCTGACATCAATCCCATCCACCCGCTCTTAGAGAGAAACATTTCAATGGAAGTCAAGGATAAATATTGGACAAATAAATGGATAAAATAAATATTGTAGATAAGGTTATCTTTTTATTGTAATTATATGAAATAATATTTTGATTCTATCATGGTTTTAATTTTTCCAATGGAGAGGTTGTGCAACCTACATGTCTAATGGAATCAGGTGATCTTCAGAGAGCCTATTATAATGAGTTTTATATTTGAGGGAATGATAGAGATGGAGTGTATTTAGAGGAGATGCCTATGATATATGATTGTCCTATTGGACATTATTGGTAAATGATTACTCATTCGACGAGTACCAAGTTTAAGATATTAATAACTTTGTTGGGTTTTAAATGAAAATATACATGTTTTTAATTAATACATAAATTTTTAATATTGAATATTATTTATGAATCAACATGAAAAAGTAAAGATAAAGTTTATCCTAAATAATAATTCCACATTTCAGGAATACTATGATGTTATATTATAAGTAGAATCAGGTATGACAGTTGTTTATAAATTTTTCATGATATACACTTTAAATTTTTTCGTCCATAATTAATTAGATTTATAATGTTTAGATATAATTTTATTTATGAAATTCATTATTATTAAATTAAATTATATTTGGGTTTCCGAAATTGAATTTCAATTTAGAGGGTTGTGTTGAATATTAAAGGACGTGGTGCCTCATGTAAAACATTATTCCTCTAGTATAAAAAAAATGATCGATGTGAGGTCAAAAAACTGATAGAACAAAAAAATGTAAGATTGATACTGTTAATTTAAAATATTAATATGTATTTTCTAACAAAATAATCTATTTTAATTATTAACAAGATCCTTTGGAGGCCATTGACACCTAGGAATGTGATAATTTGGTCAAAAAAATCACTTAATTCAGATTTTTGGACATCGGCAGCACATAAAATTTTACTACCAACATGGGATGTGTATTGTTCTAATGGGGTATTAGGACCCTTTAGGTACCATTAATAGTACCACCTATTTGGAAAAGGTTATAGAACATGCATAACATGATGATAAAAGGGTCACATAGGACGAAAAATGGTCTGAAAGTGAAAAAACTCATGTTATGTAGCTGATGAATGTTTTATGTTTATTACATCCCCCAATTTACTTTGAATCATGTTATGAAAATAAGCCTTCGATATATTCATTATATTGTTCACCAGGTGGCAGTCCTTGTGGTGGTTGAGATAATATCTTTCTTGGTGATGGTGATGGAGATGATGATGGTGAGGAAGTGGTTGAGGATGAGGATGGGGTCGAGGTAGAGGCAATGGATGAGGGAAAGTAAGTGGCTAAAGATGAGGATTGAGATAAGGTTAGGGATGATGATGGGTATGATGATGAGAAAGTTGGTAAGGCCAATGATGATGATTATGATGGTGATGGTGATTAGCCCAAAATTGACCCCTTAGATTTTTGACTGAAATTTATGAAATTTGATATTTGATGATATTCTATTATTTATTATATGTTTGATATTTTTATGTCTATTATCATTGGTCAAATGCATTTATTTTTTTTTCATTATTATTTATGTATTGGTTTGTTTTTATTTGATGATTCCATATTGGATACATTGTAGGATTTGTTTTGTGATGATGTTTTGTTAGATTCATTTCAAGTTGAGGATGATCTGTTGGTGTTTTGATTAAAGTGGTTAATTAGTTTCATTATTTTCTATTTTCTATTTTGATTGATGGATGTTCTAATTACAGGTGAATTATGTTTTGATGTTTTTTTGTAGTTTCATTACATTGCTGGTTCTTATCTTTTGATGTTAGTGAATTATATAATTGTTATAAGTCATTTTGAGGTGCATTGCAAGTGTTCAGGTGATAAGGTGTATTTCATTAATTTTAGTTCATTATATGATATGATACCCTATGATTTGATCAAATTTGATGTCATTTGTGCATGGTATATGAAATTTTTAATTTTTATTTCTTTCATTCATTTCCCTCAAATTGTTATTTCATACATCAAGTCTATTATGATTTTCTATAGAATCCATTACCATTGAGTTAATTCAAACCATTATTTATCAACTAAACTATTTAATCTTGTTTTATTTTGATTTCTTATTTTTTATATAGTTTCGTAAGAAATATTCTATGCAGGGAATGTGAAAGTGATAAATGTGATTAATATCTGAATATAATGTAGATATGTTAGAGTTCTTTTAGTTAGAGACTCTAGTATTTGATTTTACTTCTAATGTTCTTTTGATTCGACACTTGGCCATTTTTGAATTCCTAAAATATTAAATATTGGTTGTTTGTATAAATCTATGAATCAAATTATTAAATAGTGATAATTGTTTTCTAATCACCCCCTCATGTTCTGATCAATTATAAAAATCAAGACTAAAAAAATAAGAAAAACTGATATCCTTTGATTTTGTGTGTCTTTAAGTGTGTGTGTGTGTTGGGAATATTGATTTCTGTTTAATGATGTGGTTACACTAATAGTTAAATTTAATTATAGAATAAAAGTCCAAATTCATTTCACTTCTTTATTTATATGACTTTTTTATTGTTGATGTTGGCATTCTACATCGATGTAATGATAGTTCTGTAAAATACCCTTATTGAATAATTTCCATTAATAATTGATATATTAGATTCCATAAGGGTTGAATGTTATGAATACATATGAACCCATGAAGTGAATTTAGGGGAATTAAATTATTATAAAGACTATTTCTTGATGCTACATGTGGTAATTGGTTTATAGATATTTATGGTGTAGTTCCAACCAAACTATGGTAAAATGAGATATCCCTATGTATATAGTAAAGCATAAAGTGATGAACATAAAGAAAAACAAGATTAATTATTAGTTTTGATCTTATATTTCTAAATAAAGAACAAATTTAATCTTAAATGTGTTCAAAAGATAATAAACCCGACATGAACATGATTTATATGACATATTATTCACAACCATCCTGAACGAGGAAATTTCATTCGGATGTCTTTAAACAGTATATCCCACCTTAGATTCTTGTTTTTTCTCTCCTAGGAGCCATGATTTAGTCTCTATTTAAGGGAACATACTAAAAATATTTTATATGTAAGATCAATTTTAATAATGTTTTATGTAGATGTGTTTCTATATTCATTTTTAATATTTTTTTCAATTACTTATTAAATTAAGTTTCTTCTAGAATTTTTGCAGATCTCTTTTCTGGGAGAAAGAATAAAAATCATTTATTTATTCAATGTGTTTATCCTAAGTGATAATTGTCATAAGAAGTTATATATTAGTGTTGTTTAATTGAGCCTATGATATGCCTAAAAATATATATCAGTGTTTTTAGAACACATAAATTAAGAATTTCTAAAAGGCTATTTTATATTATTTACATTGTATGTGTTTTCCCATTACCTTTCTTGGTGATTATTTTGAAAAAAAATTACGAAATTTATTTTCAAAATTTATGATTTTTCAAAAACAAAGTTTTTGATATGGGATGTCATGGACAATCATTAGCCTATATGATTTTGGGAGGATCATTTTAATCCAGTTTTATTTGTATTCCATGGGGATTCATTAGATGAGGGTGTTATCTTTTCATTGAATTCATGGACAACATATAATGAACATGTATTCATCTCTAAAGGAATCGTTTATAGTAAAAGATATAGCTAAATTATGTGTAATGATCATGTTCATTTTTTTCACATGTAAATTTATTTAAAATCTATGAAATAGATTATTTTCAATATTGTGACATTGCGTCAATATTCTCATTTTTTCTACATTATTTGTGAACTTCTGTTGCATTTTTTATGGAACATGGGTTGCTGTTAGTTGTGGAAAACAGATACATTTATTATTATATCAAAAGAGTAATTTCCCCACTTAAAAAATATCTTTTATGTTTTAATTTTAAAAAAAAATTATATTTTATGTAATATTTATTTTAAAAATGGATAAAATATATTAATTTTAACAGTTAAGCATAATTTTGATTTGGTTTTGTGTTTGTTGGATGTAAGGGAGGTGAGGATTGATGAGGATTCTATTACAATGTTTTTACATATAGTTCATGTTTCATTCCCTATTAATATGTCCATGAAGATAAAAAAGATTAAAATCAAATGACGTAATCGTTTTTTTACAATAGATCAAGGGACAATATTATTTAGATGAGTATTGTTCTCCCAGTCCTTGGCCCATGGCTGCAGTTCAAATACGTCTTCAATATATGAGCGAAAATTTGAGAAATGAGAACTTTTTTTCCACAATTCACTATAAATGGTGCTCATTACTACAACATCTGATTATTTTATAGGTCATGTTTTGTGGAACATGAATTTTTTATAGAATTATTTGTATTTATTTACCACAACTTATTTTTTGAATTGACAAGGGCTTTTATGTGTACCATGCACCCCCTCCTTTGCAATCTCTACATGATCCAATGCCACAATTCGAGGTTCACCATCTATGGTAATATAGTGATGGGAATCAAAAGGTCATGACTGTGCTCTAAAGATTCATCGATTGAAGGGTATGTTATTTTAATTTTTTTCAATAGCATTGAACTTCTATGTTTTACATCACTCTGTATGGTCCATCTATTAACATTTTTTTTGTATGAAATGAAAATTCATTAATTTAATACTATGTAAAAGTAATGGTATTAAAAAATGATGCATTGGCTAACCATAAAAAGGTAGTAATCATAAATATCACATTGATTAACCCATGTAATACATATTTTCTTCCATTTATAATCCAATTATCATTATCATTATTTTTACAATTAAGTGCATTCCTTTACATATTAATATCTAATTGAACATATAAAAATGTATATATGTTCTTACCAAAACTGAATAATCATTATCGATTTTTTCAATGCTATTTCATCATTACATTTTAAGGATTAATTGGGTATGAATGACTTCTAAACATCTGAATTAAGAATACCTTATTTAATATATTTTCTACATTATGAAAAATTCCATTGCTATTTTTTATGTACATTTTGTATGCAGGCCTTTAATGAAAAGGAGGGGAGGATGTTGTCTACTGTCTAGAATTCTAGATAATCACAATACTAATGGTTTATAAATGTTTGTATAGTTTTGAAATCCATATGAATACCAATGGTTATTAGTAAATCATTGGTAAAACTCCTTACCAAAATTTCATCAACCATTTATAATGTTGTTAGATGATGATATATACCAATAGGTAACCAATAGTTGGTATATATCTATACCAAAGCTTCCATAAAATCATTTCATACTAAAATTTTGATTTTCCTATACCAACTGTTGATGAATACCCATTCGAATTGGCATATACACATGCCATAGTAACCAATGGTTTTGAAAACATTTGGTATTGGGTATACCAATGGTTTTCCTACCAATAAAAATTGTTGGAAACCATTTGTATTCCCTAACATTCCATCAGTACCTTACATGAAATAATGATTCATTATAGAGAAACAGGAATACCTACAGCACTAGTTATGTCATCTAGCTCTTCAAATTGAATGTTCCTCACCCACGTGTAAAGGTAGGATAATTCCATTGAATAATCTACACAACTTTCATTAAATATTTTCTATACCTATATAAAGGTGTGTAAGAGTACACTATCCAATGTAATGGTATGAAAAAAAACATGAATTCTACATAGGGGTATAATGATATAATTACCACATGACATAAAATAACCCCCTAATACCTTAATAAAACAAAAAAATTACAACATTAATTAATTTCACAATCCAATAATATATATTACAAAAAATAAAATTGGAATTATGTAATCATAATATATAAATAAATTAAAACAACAAATATTTCTATTAAAAGTAAATTTAATGTGAATATATTAATAAAGAAACCAATAGTCTACAAGGGAGAAGAATTATTTGGAATTAACTAATATAACGTCGAAGAAGATCATGATAATGAAATCTATGAATTAGGAGTGAACTCAGGAGTAGAAGAGTGTCATTCCATGCTCAGGTGATGGGTGAATAAGGCCCATGAGTGAATATGGGAGGGTTTGAGGCCAAGTGATATGATCACTACCACATATCGGCATAAGGGAATCACATAACTCTATCAGTGCTTTGAAAAAACACAATTAAAGTGGGGTCTTCATCAGTGCATGCTAAAAGCACTGATAAAAGATCTATTTATCAGCGCTATTGTTTTCACTAATAATTCTTTATGAAAATTAGTCTTATTAACTTATATTAAATTATTATATTTACATTAAAAAATAATGTTTAATTTTATACATTAAATAAAAATGAAAGATTATAATTAATTTATATATTTTTAATAATACAAATATTTATATATATAATATTTCAAAAAAATTACATATATGATTATAAGTAAATATAAATATTTAAATAATATATATTTTTTAATAAATTTTATGATATAAAAAATATATAAAAAATATATAAATAATATATATTTATATTATATATAAATAATTTTTAAATATATATAATTATAAATATATGATTCCCATAAAATTGGTCAACAAATTTATTATTACATGAGTATAGTTGATGTTCATATTTAATGTATTCAATATGAATGTTCATTTATTCATTACACCCTCATTAGTATTCATGTTTTCTATATATGTGATGAATCATTTTTTATGATTTATTCATTATTAGGTATATGATTCATTAATGTTATACACTTAAATCTATTATATGTGTTCTCATAAATACATATAAAATTTCAATAAATATACTTAAAAATTAAATATATTTATTATATTTGTAAAGTTCAATTTTTAGTTGATTATAAATACATTGTAAATATATATTTTTATTATTATAAATATATATATATATATATATATAATTACAATATGTACATCTATTAAATATAAATATGTTAATAAATATTTAATTACAATTATATACAAAAATTTATAAATATATGTAGTAAAATTTATAATTATAAATATATATATATATATGTAAATAATTATAAAATTATAATAAATATATTTATTATACTAATGAGGATACTCTCTTTAATGAAAATAAGAAAAAACATATAATTATAAATATATTTATTATACTTACAAAGTTATAAATATATATAATTAAATAAATATGTGTTTTTTTCTTATTTTCTTTAATGCATGTATCCTCACTTCATGTTTCAATGGTGTTTAATCACTAAATTGACTTTTCATTGGGTTATTCATTGACCGGATAATGTTTTATTTGTTATTTGTTGTATAATGTGATATGTTTCCATTATTGTTTTCCTAAAATAGAAAAATAATATGTTATAATGTATTTCAATATATTTATTTACAACTTAATTAAATATATATATATATATATATTAATATATATAATTAGTATATTTATTATATTTTTTTAAAAATTTAAATATTTGTATAAATATTTATAATCATAATTTGACATATTTTTATTTATTTAAAAAAATTTATATATTTAAAAATATATTTCATTAATTATATATATTTATAAATGTATATGTTTAATAAATATTTTGTTATAATTTTATAATTATTTAAATAAATATAAATTTATTTATAATTATAACTATAAATATATATATATTTATTTATTTATTTATTTATTTTCAATTAATAAATTATAATAAGTAAATATTTATTTGTATTCATAATTCTTATTATATATATATATATTTATTAATATATAAAAATATTTATACTTATAGTTATTAATACATCTACATATATTTAAATAATTATAAATTTATAATAAATATATTAATTATATACAATTATGTATTTATATATATAACATAGACATTTATTATATTTTAATAATTATTTAAATAAATATATTATTATTTAGAATTGTAACTATAAATTTATAAATTTATATTTATAATAAATATCTAAGTTATTTTTATTTTTATATAAACATTTATTATTAATACATTTATTATATATAATTAAAAATATAATAAATATATGTATTATATTTAAAATTATATATATATTTATATATATTTACAAAACTATTAATTATATTTATAATAATTATAATATTATAAATATATATAATTATTGAAATATATTTATAAATTTATACAAATATTTATTCATATATACATGATTTTATAATTATAATTATAAATAATAAATATATAATTAAATATTTATAAAATTATATTAATTATATTTATTAATAGTTTGTCTCTATCAATGCTTTTTTAGAATGGATAATGATATGATTCATCAGCACTATATTTTTAACACAGATAACGGAATGTTATATATGCACTTTTTTGCACTGATAAAGGGGTACCTTTATTAGTGCAAAAAAGTGTGATGATTAAGGTCTTTTTTTATCAGCGCTTTATATTTTAGCGCTTTTAAAAATGCTTTATCATCCCTACTAATAATGAACAGATAAAAAAAATTCACATTTCTATAAATTGAACTCTATGAGATCCAATTTCTACTAGATCATCAAGAATTTCCAGAAGTGGAAATCTTCCTCTGCAGCTGCCACCTCTGCCTCTTCCTTCATCTCTACCTCCACCGTCTCATCCTTAACCTCCACCTCAACCCCTCCTCCTTCACCTCCACTATCTATGCATTCACATCCACATCCCCCCACCCTTTTCCACCTCCTCCTTAGTCTCTACTTCCCCTACCTTCAATGTCCCCTCCTTTTCCTGCGCCTCCCCCTCTGCCTCTTCCACCTCCACTTCCGCTACCTCCACCCCATCCCCATCCTCTACTATATCTTCTGCCTCTCTCATCCTCTGCCTCCACCACCTATGCACCTACCTCTACCTCCACAGACCCGCCCCCTTCTCAACTACCTCTTCCTCCACTACCCCCACCCCCTTGTCTACCCCCACCTCCTTCCCAGCTGTCCACGTTGTCGCCACCGCTACTACCCCCACCACCGCCTTCTCTTCCTCCATCGTCCCAACAATCAGATTGTAACATCGAAGAGGTATACATTATTTGTGGATATAGAAATTATTTTTGAATTTAAATTTATTTTATTCTTGGTAGCACTCAAATTTTGACAGATATAATTGAATATTTTCATGAATGTAGGGGTATTTGATCTAGATTTTAGGTTTAAATAGCAATATCAATGAGTTACAATTTTCTAGATATAAATTTTTTTCATTTATGATTAGTGGTTGGTTACATAATCATGACTATATTTTATATTAGTTGTGATATTTTATTCATTGACAATTATTTATGATGATGGATATTATTGACTATTGTTGAAGAATAATATATAATGACTAATTTTATTCGATACAGAATGATTTAGGAAAATATATCTTTTCATTTAATTAGTAATCCTGTAAATAAAAAGTATTCCAAGAGGTTTATATATATTTTTATTGTGATTTGGTTATTTTAAATAATTGGAGCAGTTTTATAATATGTTAGTGATTTTTAGAATCACAGTAGTCATCTTTATATAAAGGTGTATTTAAAGACCACATATAACATCCAATGAAGTGAGTTTAAATTCATATTTGGATAATACATGTTAAGATCTTTGATATAATTGTACATTTTGTGATCTTTAACTATTATATTCCCCTTTGGTGTGATACCAATATATGTATGTGTTCCATTTCATAGAACTATATGTGGAAGGATTAACATTTCATTGGGATATATATTGATTCCTTGATTTCCTATATTTTTACTAACCTTAATTTTCACATTTATATTGTTTTCCCCAATCATTTAATCTTTAATAGTGCAATATATCCCAAATCACATAATTTTTCAAAAATATCCTTTTTTAGTACATAAAAATGTTTTTTGTAATTGGAAAAGAATAGTTTTGATTGGAAAATGATATTTTATTGAGTGATTTGAATTTATAACCAAATTTTTTTGGGAATGGGAATTATTTTAATTTTTTTAAAAATGTTTTATATATGATATTTCTTCTCTTTTCATTTTTACCAGGAATTTTTGCTATTGAAATTAAAATGGGATTTTGAGAAATTCATTAATTTTTTAATCAATTTTTTTATAATTCCTTGTAGGATGAAATTTATGTAATTATAGTTGTTTGAAATACAGTTGATTTAATTATGAATAAGTATAGAATATTTTTTGAAATTTTGGAAATAATTTGACATGAATGTAATGAATTTTATTTTTCAAAATTTGGTTTGTTTTAAAAGTGATCATGTATTCCTTTATTTATTTGGTTAAATATTTATATTACTAAATAAAATAGGATGGATATTAATAAAGAATATATGGATGGATGTCTTATAAAAAAATAGTATGAAGATGGATCAAACAACTTTACCGAGTTTGCAAAATATCGTGAAAATGACTATTCTAAAATCAATTTTCTATTTTTACATTGTTGTTGGTGAACATTATTTAGTCCACATGAGTTGTAAGAACAATTAATCTATCATCGAATAGATTGATGTTATAAATTTAGAACTAAACACATGGAAAAAGAGAATATTGATAGTGTTTGTGATATCATTTTTTTTATAGATTATTTGATATGATTAAAATTGTGGACAATGAAGTTGAAAAAAATGAGGATGTGATATTAGATATAATTGATTATGATCATTATATTTAGGAAATGTGATGGACAATTGAAGATGAACTTTATGATTTTCCTAAATTATTTGACAAGATAACATTTATGAAATGATTTCATTTTATGCTGGTTACACAAAATATGCAATAATATCAGACGTATTGAAGTTGTATGATTTCAAAACAAGACACGTATGGAGTAACGATATTTCTTTGGAACTTCATGCTCTCTTGAATGACATGATCCTAGAATATAATGAGCTCCCAAGCCAAACATACTACGCCAAATGAATGCTACGCTCGATGTGTATGATCTTGAAAAGAATAAACACTATCCAAAATGATTGTATACTATTTCTCAAAGAAGAGAATTCTGCAACAGAATGACCAATGTGTGTCTCTTCTCGATAGAAGAATGATGAATCGGGTACTGAGAAACTTTTATACTACATTACAACCATTTGAAGGTTAGGTGCATATAAAAAATTGTGGACATTTTAGTACTATTTATGTGGTATGAAAATGCATGAATAAAAAGACGTTAACTACATCACCTGAAATAATATCTTGAATGGATGAGAATTGATAATGATAATCCTGAATTTATAAATTTTTCGATAAACACTGTATGGTATTATATATAGATTGAGTGAATCCTTTTGGATTTCAAAAAAGCACTCACAGTACAAGGCCAGTTTTGTTGGTAAATTATAACACATAATGGTGGTTATGAATTAAAAGAAAATGAATTATGTTATTTATTCTTATATAAGGACCAATACAACTGAGTAATGATACTGATGTTTATTTTGATCCACTGATCTAGTATTTGAAATTATTATGGTGTTTTGGAATAACATTGTAGTTTTCTAATAGAAATTAATATTTTATATTGTGAAAAATGTTGTACAAGATGATAAATGACTTTCATTCACATGGAAATTTGTCATTATATATATTTAAAGGATCTCAAGGGTGTCCCGTGTGTGAACAAGGTATATAGTCAATTAGGTTTAAACAATAATCAAAAACATGTATTTTGTACATTTTTTATTTCATCCCCAATGACTTCAGTATTGATCTAGGATAAAATAATTTAACGTAAGTTCAAGAAAACATACAACACCATCACCATTAATAGGTGATCAACTGTTTAAGAATGTAAAAGGTTTGAAATATACTTTTGGTAAAATATTTTCAATTAAACATACAAAAAGGTTTGAAAAGAGATCATTTTTATTAATTTTCATACTGGAATTGTCTATACATCAAATTTTTTTCTTGATGATATACATGTTGAAAAACAATGTATGTGATAGTGTCATAATTACATAGTAAAATATACCTAGAAAAAAAGGATGGAATTAAGGCTAGGCTAGATATCGTTGACCTGGGAATATGAGAAGAATTGGAATTAGAGAAGGTTTAAAAACACAATTTAATTCCTCTAGCTGATTAAACTTTTTCTAGGTATGAGAGTTATCAATTTTGAAATATTTTATATGACCTAAAGGTTCAATATGGGTTTTAATTGAATATTAAGAACATTGATTCAAATACTTATTTAATCTTAAAGGGTAAGAAATCACATGAACACCATGTTCTGATGAAATATCAAATTTCTATTACATTACATTAGAATTTTCCCCAAAACAACCATCATATTTTAAGAAGATTTGTTTCATCTTCAATGCGATATGAATCAATGTTTTTTCCCCAATGAAATTTCTAACTATGGAAAGATTAATTTCATTAATTTTATTTGAATTGAAAATATTTTTTCCATGATCATTTAGTGATATAATGATTCATTAGATGATTCACATAGATAGAGAGAATCAACTAGGTTGTTTTATATATTATTGATAGATGTACCCCACTGAACGATATATGTTTATTTTGAACGAGTATGTATAAAATCGAAATTATCCAGTGGGTTGTATGATGGAGGGATATATTGTTGGGGAAGATAATGAATTTTGTACAAAATACGTGTCTAGGATAGAAATCATTTTCCTATCAAATTTTCATCCCAATGGATGTCTTGTGGGTGAAATAATGGTTGGATGGGATGTTGTCACAGTTAATATTACTGATCGGGAGGTTGTCAAACATTACGTTTTTTTTATAAAAGTATAGAGGTTTCTTGATATGTTAAAACCCAAAATGAAAATCTTAGGAATTTAACACCATTTTTCGATTAAAAGATGGCTATCAAATACACATTATAAGATGATTTATGGATGTTTTAGGAACATTATTTTAAGGGATATATATGAAAATCTTGATTCAATTTTAGGGTGAATACAATTGATAGCCAGAGGAAAATGTGCGTATGTATTATCTTACAATGGATATGTAATTAATATTTGTACATTATTTATAAATGAACATGATGAAAATTTTAACATGAGAAATAGTGGTGTTACACTTGTGGCTAAAGCAATTCGTGTTTCTGGTATTAGGGAAGATAATCCAATTTACATGAATTGATATACTATGAAATCATGAAAAAATAAGGGTGTTGTTTTATACAAAATTCAAACCAGAAATTTTTATATGAATATGTGTTGATAAATGGATTGTTGTTAAAATAAATGACTTGGGATTCATGAATATTGATTTCAGAAAGGACTGGAATAATGAAGAACCATTTATAATGGCATCACAGGTAATATAGGTATTTTATGCTCTAGATCCAGAAAAATGAAAGGGGTAAAATGTTCTATTATCGATCAAAACCATTGATGGATTAGATGAAAAGTCAACTAATGGTGACCCTTTCGTTGGGATTTTACAATCCATTCAGAGGGGTCCCAATGCAACTGGAATTTTGAATGTCCATGGGCCAAAAAATGATGGGATTTAGATAGTCGATAGATGCGTAAAATATCATCATCCTTTAAAAAAAGATTGTTCATTAATCATGTTATATTTTTTTGTAATATAAAATATGTTACCTCATGTTGTTATCATATTTTCTACTGAATTTATGTACTATAGATTAAATGTTAATCCACTTGTACAAATATTGAGAGAGATCATTTTTCATGAACACTATAGCATCCAAAATGTGTTTTTTTTAAGATTATCACTATTTCATTTTCCATATTTATTAATCAATTGTGAATTATATTTTTGTAGTACAATTCTGACTATCTAAAAGACTCATATTCAAAACATTATTCAATATTTATTAGAAAAAAATGCACAACATAATACATTAATTAATGTACACATATAACATGAATCTGTGACTTCCATAGAAATAATAGATTGTTCCATATTTGGGTTTAATTTATTTCTTTTTTACAATCTCTCACATATGAATTGTTTTCTTATATAGTTTGATTTGTTTCATGTTTTTTTGTTTGTTTGAAGATTCTCATTTCCATGAGAGATTGGGCTTCAATTCAGCAACTAAGATAATGACAACAAAGAAATGTGTGAAAAATATATACAACCATCATGAAAAGGAAAAATTTTAGTACTTATTTAATTAATTATTACATCTTGTTATGCACTATTTGTAAGGGACATTCATTATCATTTTTATCTAACATTTATTATGTTTCTCAAATCTAATTTTTCATTCCTTTTCTTTTCTCAAGATTCCAACACAACATAGAGTTGATGATTTTTAGTATGAAAACCACTCTCATTGAAAACTATAAGAGTAGATGATTCCTGTGTTCTCATTGCAGAGACCTCATGTTATATAATGTCCACTAAATATTCATCCACTCTCCTAGTTTTTAATAATGAGAAAGGATTTTATGCAATGAACATTGAGTCTAGATGAATTGTTGATAGTTGAACAAATAATTCAATGTAAGGCATGATTACATTGAAAGTTATAGTTTTTTTCAAGACTATGGTATGTGCTGGAATCAACCACACATTAACCTGACACACGGTGTGATGGGTTCGACTCCATTTCCTTCTTTCTATATAAAATTTAGATTATTTTTTTTTTGTAAAAAGAAAACGAAAACCCTCATATTGATGAAAACATATTTAGAATTTTTTTATAATTTAAGATAACCCATGAGTTTCTTTTTATAGAAATGTTATATTAATTTATGTAAAAAGAAGAAGTTACTTACTCAAAACCATGAAAAATCATTCATTTTTTTGATATATTAAGACAAAAATCCTTAATTAATTTGGTAAATGAGGGACAAAACCCCACCTCAATTTGACATATGATGTGAATAGTATGACTAAAAGTGTGTTATTATATTAAAATTTATATTTTAGTTCAAAATATTTGACTCATTGAAAAACATGAAAGCTCTAATTTTTATAAAAATATTTGATAGTGATTCATAAGAAATTATTTATGTGTATGAAGTAGTCTCATGTCAAAATGTTTCACGATGTGACTGTTACTTCCCAAAATTCATATTTCTCATTTGAAATTGACGTTTATTAAATAAACAATACTAGCATTCTGAAATCTATGAATATAATTTAATATTTTATAGATAATTTGGGAAAATTATTTATGAGTCAATTTTCACATCTTGGACTCAAACCCACCTCAATATGAGGCATGGTGTGATGGGTATGACTATAGGTGTCTATTGATAGTTAATAATTGAAATATTAGTTCAAAATTTATCACTGAAGGAGAACCAAGAAAACATGCTCTGATTGTCTAGATGATTTTGGATTGTATTTCACAATTCCTATTGAAATTTTTTATATATTCTAATATTAAACCAATGCATGATGTTACTGGTATGAATCAAAATGTATATTTCCATTTTTAAATTACATTTTATTAAAAAAACCCAACTCACATAATAAAAATTTTGAAAATGAATTTGGATAGTTTAGAAAATTTAGGAAAACTATTAATTAGTCATTTTTATGTGTTGGAGTCAAATTCACCTCAATACAATGCATGGTATGACTGATATGACTCAATGTATGTGTTTCTATTAAAAATTGAAATTATCTTTGAGAAAATGAAAATGTGACATATGGATACCAAGTAATCTCATTTATATTTTTTTGATACATTAGTACAATCATCTATGAGTCATTTTGGACATGTAGGACTCAAACCCAGCATAATCTGAAAAATAGAGAAACTAATATGTCTAAATGTGTGTGTTATCGATGTAAAATTGAAATTTTAGTTCAAAAAATATCCCTCACTAAAAAAAGAACACATGCTCTCATTTTCATGATAATTTAGGGTTGATATTTATAAATCCTTTTTTATGTGAATGAAGTAGTCGCACAAAAAACTGGCAGATCATGAAACTGGAGTGTCTCAAAATTCATGTTTCTTATTTGAAATGAAATTTATTAAAAAGAAAAATAGGCATACTAAAAACTAAGAAAAAAATTCAGATTATTTTGATACTTTTAAAAACATATCCATGAGAAATTTGATGTGTAAGATTCATCCTCATCTCAATATGAAGCACTGTGTGACCAGTATGATGTCAAATGAGTTTTCTATTTCAGATTGGTATTAATTTATGTAAAAAACAAGTGACATGCTGAAAATTGAGAGAAAAAAATTAGATTGTTTTTATAAATTAGGGTAGTAATGCATTCTTTATTTTTGATAAGTAGTATAAAACCTTACCTCAATCTAATTCACTTTGTGAACAGGTTGACTAGCAGAGTCTGTTATCATATTAATATTTAAATTTTTGTTCAAAACATGTTTATCTATTTAATCCAATATAACATGTATTTATTTTCTTTATAATATTAGTTAATGATTCATAAGTCATTATTGGAAAAGTAGGAATCATTACTTTTTCATACAAACGAACGATGTTACTGTAATGACTCAAAGTGTGTGTTTCTAGTTTGAAAAGTCATTTTAGTAAAAAGCAAAAAATAAAATATGACATTCTGAAAACATAGAAAATGAAATCAGATTGTTTTGATACATTAAAAAATGATTCAAGACTCCATTGTGATCTATAGGAGTCATCCCCACCTCAATATGATGCATGATGTGTATGGTATGACTCCATGAATGATGTTGGATTTAAAATGGAAATTAATTTTTGTTAAGAAAACTCATGAAATAATATAAACCAAGAAAGAAATTTAGATTGTTTTTATATAGTAAGACCATGATTCATCAGTCATTTGAGACCTATATGAATCACCCCCAACTCAATTCGTTGCATGGTGTGATTGATGTGACATAAAGTGTATGTTATCAATTTAAAATTGACATTTTTGTTCAAAACATTTCCCCACTAAAATCTATTAAAACACACTATGATTGGCTTAATAATTTAGGACAACAATTCATATGACATATGTGATGTGTCTGAATCAGTCTCACATAAAACCGATGCATGGTGAGACTTGTATGACTCAAAATGAATGTTTTCATTTTGAAATGACATTTTAGTAATAAAAATACAACTAACACATTGAAAGCAAAAAAAGAATTTATATTGTGTTGATATATTAGGAAAATGATCCATGAGTCATTTGTGATTCTTAGGAGTCATCCACACATCAAAATGATGAATGGTGTGGCTGGTATTACTCCAAGGGTGTCTTTTTATAGAAAATTGACATTAATTTATGTAAAAAGAAGAAGTGACATACTAAAAAATATGTAAACACATATGGATTGTTTTGATACTTTAAAATGTCAAATTATGAGTCAGTTGTGATGTGTATAACTTAACCCCACCTCAATCGGTTTCACGGGTGACCGTTATGACTAAAAATTACCATTATTAGTTTAAAACTAACATTTTAGTTCAAAATCTGTCAATCAATGGAATCAACAAAAACATGATCTAATTGTCTTGTTAATTTATTATAGATATTAATAAGTTATTTTTAATGTGTATGATGATGTCTTATGTCAAATTGATAAATGATTCAATCAAAATTACTCAAAATGCATGTTTCCTATTTTAAATGACATTTTAGATGAAAACACAATTTTCATACTGAAAAAAATCCAATGTATTCCAATTGCATTGATTCTTTCAGAAAATGATCCATGAGTAATTTTTCATGACTATGATTCGACCACTTCTCATAATTCTTGTAGTGATAGGTATGACTCCAATTGTGTCCTTTTATATAAAATTGACATGAATTTAGACAAAAATAGAAACTGACATACTGAAAACATATAAAACACATTTAAGTTGTTTTGATACATTAGGAAAACGCTCTAAGAGTCATTGCTAACAAGTTGGACTGAACCATACCTCAATCTAAAGAATGGTGCTACCAGTATGACTCCATGCATTTTTATATATAATGAAATTTTATTAATGCATTTGTTCATATTAATGTTTAATTTACTTCATAGTAGTATTACTAACATATAATATGTTATTTATATAGAAATCTTATTTTTCCAATGATTAGATGACCTGGTCATAAACTAATACCTTGGTAAGACCCATTTAAGAGGTTATCAAGTACAACAAAATTAGAAACATTAATGTTTTTAAAGGTTTTTTTTGGTATTTTTAAAATGTAATTATTTAAAACATTGTTTGAAATTTATATAGTAGTGTTTTTTGTGTATAAAAAGTGATGAAATTTTTGTAATCATGGTGTAAAATTAAATGTATATAGAATATTTTTAAATTATTGGGATTTTCTTGAATTATAGGTTTTTACTGGGTGTGTTGTTATATTAACATCACATTGTTGGCAGTCAGGACTTTATCATCACTATTTCAAGAACTGATTGGGGGTATCATTAATGATAGCTGAACTATAAATAATAAAGGGTTCCCTTTATTTCCACATCTTGATCATGGATATATGATTCCATTTTTCACTATTGTGATTAACATCACTTTTTTACCAAAGTTAAAAAAAATTCCACTTTTAATGGATATATGTGTTTATTGGAGTTAAATCAATCCAAACTATTTTTAAAAAACATTTTACATATATTATCCGATAATAAGAGTTTTTTTAATAACATTAGGATAAATTGTCTATACAAATTTATTACTTAAATTATTCTTATAAAAATATTCCAGCCACACTATACTCATAGTTTATAGAAGCTGTTAGTATAGATGCTTGGGTTTATCTCCATTTTCCAGTAGTGTATAAATAATATTTTAAAATATATAAATACTTATATATGAATTATATTATTCATATTATAATTTATAAACAAAAAAATTGATGATAAAGGATACTGTTGATCATTGCTAAATAAAATGGAGAGAAAAAGTTTTTTACACAGTTTCTTTGAAGCTTGATACGGTTATCATTTATCATTGATATTTGTTAGTGGTGATAAAAGAAAATCCATTATGAATGTTTTTTAATGATGATAAAGAGTAGAGTAAAATATTTTTAGATCGGTGGTGGCGTATCTTATCAAAAAATGCTAAATAAATAAAGTTAATTAATATTTAAATGTATCATGTTGTTTGGGTGGGAAGGCTCCATGAAAAAGAATGATATAAAATATAAATCCCTACACTAGAAAATGTTGGAATGAAATTTCCTCAATGATTTTTATAAATAATATGCAATGTTTTACTATTATTTCTTTTGTTTTGGGATGTTAGATAAATATTTTTATAAATACTAGAAAATTAATTTATATTTCTGTTATGAATGAAATCCAATTCATTCCAGAATTGCACTGCAAATCATTTTTAAGAATCAGTGTGTATTTTATATAATTAAAATCATAGTAAATATCTGTATTTATGATAATGAGTTCCCCTAGCTTCATTCAACCATGATTTTTGAAGTCAATAAAATGTTACATTGATATATAAAACCCTAAACATGAAAAAGATGTAATGAAATGGGAAATCAGAATCCCCACATTCGAATAGTTATTTAAAAAATAAACGAGAGATAAAAAATAACATCGATGAATATGTAGTTATGAAAAAAATATTAAATATGTTTAAACTATATTATGATTATTATATTTTCTATTATCTTCATAATTGTTTATAATATTATTTCCCTCACATTCACTTTATGTTAATTAATCTATTTTAGAAAAAGATTAAAAAACTAATATTTACTTATTAGGAATCATTAATTGAGTGAATTTATGATGTTATTTCATTATATTTTAATGAAAATTCCCAAATCAAATATTATCAAATTGGAATCCTAACATTTTATAAGATAACTACATCTGGAAAACATTATTTCATGAACTGATTGATGGTATCCATCTGATATTATATTTCAATGATATAATTTAATGAACTATATATTTTTACACAATGAATTTTAAAAGGAGTATTAAAATACATTAACTACAAGTATTGTTCTCTCTAGATTAACCTTGGTTGGTTATTATACTACCAAATAAGAATAATATTAAACATTATATAATATAAAAAACAATTTTTATCCATTGGTAGATACTAAATGTAATTTCGTAATTATTATTATTTGGATTCCATGTTGTATATTCTACTGCTAAATCCTTTGCTTCAGGAGAAAATGCCATTATTATGCATCTTATTGAAATAAATATTATTACAATGTACAGTTGGAGGTAATTTTATACCAGTGTATCTATATGATAATGCGATCACTATGATAATTGGATAAAATCATTTTGATAAGTATTAGATTAAATTAAAAAAATTAGAATCCAAGATCAAATGTAAATAGGGACGTAATTATATATAGAGACAGTAGTTGCATGGTTCTATAATTTTTTTTGAATCAAATTGGGTTTTTTTAACAAGGTCATTGAAATTGAGATCACTATAGGGTGATATACTGAGTAATTTGGGGATTTTAAAATATATTCATGTTTTTTCACACATATTTGAGCAAATGTAATCAATTATTGAAGATAAATATCTTGAATTATATTGGTAGAGTGAACCCAATAAAATTACTGTTTTTCAAATGTGTACTATAAAACTTTGTAAATGTATTACATGATATGAAATTATAAAAATTCACTTAATAATTGTTTAATTGTAAATATTTATTATAGGTATATACTGTATGGGTTCAAACCATAGTTTCCCTTCCCTTTGTGTTTTTTTGTTGTTGGAGACTCATAGAAGTGGTTTCAATGTGTGTTTAGGGTAAATGCTGAAAAAGGGTCGGGGCCACTGCCATTTGAGGCCTAGTTGCATTGTGGAGCCATTGTCCATTCCACAAGCAAGGTTTCTAAAACGTTGTATACTAGATACAACATAGGGAGTATCGACAGATGAAAATATAGGCTACTATCTTTTTAGACTTGGCATGACTATGGTGATTTGATACATCATTTGCCTATACCTAGTGTCGAGTGCTACAACGTGGAGTGATGTGGATGCACCATTGTGGTTTTTAAGGGTACGTTAAATTAGATGGAGGCTACTACATGGGCTATAGATTTAGCTATAGTTTCTATCTCTGGATAAATAGGATCTACTCCTTCGATTTAGTCGTTAATCTCAGAGGCAGGCTTTACTATGTTCTCGGATATGGTCTCCTCTAATTATATAGTTGTCTATGTGGCCTACAACATGGTCTTAGGGGTGGCGCTATAGTCCACTAAAAATATTACTGCCAATAATCACCCACACGACCACTAGACTTGGTTTTCTCCAAATCCTTCCCCTTGAACCCCAGGATCCCATGGGTTCGTTTCAAAGGATTTAAAGCCCACTCTTGATAATGATCGATCTTGACTTCCCATGTTCAATCTATGGTGATCCTAGATAGGCTCCTCCTCTTTTCAATAGTTTCATATCAATTTGATCTCTTTTCCTCACATTACATCCTTCCTTATTATAGTGGGTGATATCCATCACTAAAATTGGAGTTTTTGTGTTTATCAATTTTTTCATGGAACAACATCCCAGAGATATCATAATTTCCTCATGGTTTAGGTGATCAGATTTCAACAAAACTGATTAATTCTCATGAAAATAATATTGATGCTCTATGGTAGGGGAATTATTTAATCCCCTATATATATAATAAATCATAAATTTGAAATGATTTATTCCATTGTATGGTAGTGTAATTAACCTAATAATGATTAAAAAGTAATTAATAATGGAATATTTTTATATTTAGCTGTATCATGTTGTTTCATCCCACCATGATAATGGTTTGTTTCCTGTTTTGTTTGATTGTGCTCAATTTATTCTATTATTTTTATAGAATGTTTTTAAGGTAGGTTTATCATGTAGAAAATTATAAATTTGGATAATGAATATAATTTCAATAATTTTCTTTTAATAAGATAAAGAGTAAAAGAGGAGGTTTTTTTTTACCAAATTTGGGGTTTCAGATAATTTGTTGATAATCAAATTTGGCCAATTATGCATGTTTAACAGAATGTCTTAGTCCATTTTTTAATAGAATTTTATAAATAATATGGATCTATAATTTGTGTTAATTATTATAAAAGTCATTATTAATTTGTTCTTTTCTTCCATATGATTTTGAAAACATGAAGCTTATTCTAGAGAGCGTGTTTAAATAATTTAATAGCTAGATATGGATGATTCCTTTTGATTTAATAGTTGAAACTATTGATATTTTACAAATAGGATTTCAGTGTCACACGTAGGTTAAGGGTTTGAGTTAGTGATATGTCACACCACATGTTTTACAAAAGAGACAATATGTTAAATTGAATACATGATACCCGACATTGATCATAAACAAAAAATTGAATATTATTATTTAAATGTATCAAATATAACCTACCCATTAGAATGTATGAAATTAATAATATCATCTATATTATGAAAATATGGTTTTCAAATTTTAAATAATGATTCATTGGTATACAAATTTATTAGAAAAGTAAATAAAAATCAATTGAATATAAAGGATTTTTTGTTTTGAAAAGCAATTTAAAAAGGAAATAATTGTGTTTGTAAAATCCTATAACATAGTATGGATTTGTATTTAGTAAAAAATATGTGTTATATTCATTGAAATGTTTTAAATTAATTTTATATTTTTTCTAGATATTATATGATATATTTTTTTGATATATAATTTTTTTCCTAAAAATTTATATTTACAACCATTTGATGGAGAACCCTTTTAAAATTTTGGTTGTGTCACTATTATATGTTCTATTTGATAGATAAAATTATTCATTATAATAAGGAAATAAAAAATCATTTTCGAATAATTTTAATTATATTTTTCAAATAACAATTTTGTTTTGATGAATTTTAAAAAATTTCTAAATTTTAATTGAAAACAAATTTTTCCATTGAGAAAATTTATATCGTTAGATTATATTATTTAATGGTTTCAAAGTGTAAATAGAATATATTTTTATTATTTAATCTATTATGTATCATTGGAATTAATTTGACAATTAAATTTGATATAAACTCATTTAAATCTTATGATGGTTATTACTTTTAAAAAGTATGTTTTATCTTTTTGACAATGTTAAATAATTTTAAATTAATTAATAAACCTTTTTATTTTTTGAATTTCTAAAAATGTACTCCTTATTTTGAATCATAATATACAACGTGTCTAAATAGGCATATTTTTATTTTTCAATATTATGAATAGTAACTTCTGTAATTAAAATTAATTTCAACGGTTAAAAGTAAATCAGGTAATTAATGATAAAAATAATATTAAATTTATTACCCTATCACATGTCATAATATTATTGGATGAGATATTTTTACAGATTATCATAGAATATTTTTTTAATTAAATTGATAAATAATTTTATGTAAGCTGGTATAATGCTTCTCAAAGAAGTTTTTTTAATTTAAAGTATAATGCTTCCCATAGAATCTATTATAATTCTTCTCAACGAATCTTGTTAAATTTATAGAGATAATCTTCCAATATAATTCATTTTAAAACATATCATAAAAGATTCATTAATTAAATGTACAAAGCATCCCTTGAAAGCTACTTTAATTATTTGGACAATTCTTCTAATGGATTCTTGTTTAATTTTTATCTCACACTCATGATTTTAATACGTATTACATTTTTAGAATCGGTTTTTATTAGTTATATCCTAAAATATAAATAGTCATTAGAAATATAATAATATTTCTTACATCATTGTATTTTATTTATAATATTTAGATATTAAATATTTAAATTAAATTATTAAACAATGATGTTGCAGTGAATACCTTATTAATGAAATATTCAAATAAATGATATTGTACATATTATAATAAATATAACATGAATATTTTGATATTATCCAAGAATTGTTTGGATGATTATAACATGTTATTATTTATTTAATTCATTTGGTTTTAAGGAATGAAGTTAGGATATTTTAAAAAAGGTCATGTTATGAATAGTGTTAAAATTAATCTACGATGATTTTTTAGATGTTTTCTAAGATGTTTCATTTTTTTATTATTTGATTAATAGTTTTTATTTTATTAATTGTATTTGATGAATATTTGTTTAATGAATAATTATGATTTTTTATTATTAAATAATTTTTTATGTTAAATGATTTTAAAAAATTGAACACCCATGGTTTTAATCGGGGTGTTAATTATGATTGAATAATATTAAAATAAGTTTTTAGTGAATATTTACTCTACAATTTTGTATTTTAATTTTACCTTTATGAATGGTAATTTTAAAAATGGAATAGTAAACTATCATAAGAATGTATAAATATATTTTAGTGATCTTATGGGGTAATTTGATATAATTATATCACATTATAAGTAAATAAATGGTTTATTAATTATTATTTAAGAACTAGTTTTTAATTTATTAATTCAATTTAAAATGAAATTAATTTTTAAAAATGGAGTTCTTTTTTGAATTATAAGTATAAAAAAATTAGAGTTAATTTTTGGGAGATTTCTAAAACAGTTGAATTTTTGATGAATAGAGAACATATAGTTTTGGATTTTCCAAATGTTTAATGACATCAAAACAATGTCATAATAATTTAATAATTCATATGGTAGACTAATATGGATTAAAATATTATATGATGAGTCCCATGTGTCAAATACCATTCGCATGCTCATGGTTTTAGAAATATTTCTAATGAGGAGTCCTTTGAAATGAAGTAAATATTCTCTCAGCTTTTCTATAAATACCCTCAAATTACATCATTTACCATAATTCAAAAATATTTCACAGTGAAATTATACAATTTATTCCTCCCATATAGTCCTCCAAATGAATCCCCAAGCCCCCAAGGTCCCGATCATTGATTTTTAGAAGTTACACTTCAGTGTAAGGGAATTCTCAAAATTCTCTTTTCCTTTCACGTTCTCTTTTTTATAGTATGTCTTCAAAATTTCGATACCATGTTCTTAATATAATTTTATTATATCCCTATTCTTTTTTAAGATTCATTTATAAAGGGGATACCCTCTCCCTCATTATATTTAATATTTTTTATATCCATGCTGGTTAGAGGTAATGCTGCTTCATTTTCATCTAAAAATCATTATCTTTTTATCAAGAAATACAAATATTTTAATTATGTTAATACTCAATCCAATTTCATTTTTTGGGGTATTCATCAAGACATAAAACTAATATATTTTATTCATTAATAGATATACATAAAACCATCCTTTTTTTACATGCATTATAAATGGAATAATGATAATGTTTTAAGCACTTTTTAAAATGTCATGATTTCTATATGAACCCCTTTTATTTTATTAACTTTTGGTTATTTATAAAATGTTTATTATGATAAATGTGGATCAAATAAAAATAAATACTTATTAAGGGTGAAAATTAATATAACTCTAATGCATTGGGTAATGAATTAAATATTTAAAGATGACATGTTTGACGATAGCTTAGAGAAAAACCATGGTAAATTTTATGACACCTGGGGAATAGACCGTGGTGATATACACATTGGGGATGTAACTTGGGGATATGATTATGAATATATAAATTAAAAATTTCAGCCACATTTTCATGTTATGATCCACATTTATATTTTTATAGTATTCTTCTTTCTGTTACATTTGTGAATTTCCCCATGATATTATTTATATATCTCAAGATCACAAGTATATTACTTCCCTTTTTTTAGATTATGAGAATATTGATCTCACTACACGTTTTTAAATGTTTTTTCATAGGTTTTAATTCTAGAGAAGACAAATAATATTCTATAATAAAATTATTTGATGTTTTTTCTTGAAAACAACAACGTTTCTTTTTTATTGTTTTTCTTTTATAAAAAAATGATGCCTTGTAGACATATCTAATGTGTAAAATTGATTATTTATGTAACATTTTTTAATAAATCTCTAAAAACTATACCTAAATGATATTTTCAAATTATGTAAATTAAATTCTAGTAAAAAGAAAAAATAAAATGTTATGTTTAATATTTGTTCATTATAGTTGGAATCAGAGTAGGGAATACACAATATTGGATATTAGGATGTCAACTAATGAGTTTATAAGATTCTAGTGATTCCTAATTTTATTTTCATAGACACCATTTTGAGGGTTATAATATGAAATTTCAAGTAGAGTTACAATATTTTTGGATACATTTAATTTTTTTGGTTGTTATGAATTATTAATTTTTGAATGTATAATGAAATTCAATAGATAATAATTGTGTTTAAAACATCATATGGGTTTTTTTAGGATTTTATCAATTTTTTTAATTTTATAAGAATTGGATAGCTTTAGAATAAGGGAAAACATACAGATCGTGTGACTCCACATCATGTCGAAAAACGCTGCAGGAATCGAACCCACAACTGAAGTGCGATATGCCTTTTTTTCCTACAACTAACCTATGTGTAGTCCATCTATAGTATGCCTTTATTGTTTTTAGATAAAAGATTTGATGAAATATGAATAAGTTGATTTTGGAGACCTATATATTTTTGAATAGATATCCTTGGGATTGGAATTTGTTTTGGGGATTATGTGATAATGTAATTTTGGAAGATGATCACTATTTTTGGGTCTTTAGAGAATTTAGGTATATAGAATAATATGGATTTTTATTTTTGGATTAAAGGATGAATTATTAAATAGTAGAATTATTGGAATTAAGAAATGATTAGCATAACTTATAGAACATGTGATTAGGTTAATTACTTTTTGGTATGAGACATTATGAGTGGTTGATTTTATTTGGAGATAAATTTCATAATTCATCGTAGACGATTATGTTATAAATCTTTCTGAATTTTAGGTTTTAATTTTAGATTGGATTAATTTGACGAATTTTAAGGAAATTATTTTGTTGAATTTTCTATATAGAGCTTGGGTAATACTATTTAATATTGGAGTGTAAAATTAGTTCTTTATCCTTTTAAAGGATTATTATTTTTTGCGGATTATTTGATCTTAAACTAAAAATTTTGGTATTTGTTAATGTCTATTTATAAGGGAAATATACGGTTCATTTTTTGTGTTGATTATGTGATTCTCTAGATGCTGATTATTGTGATTTAGGATTGACTAATTTATCTTAAATACTCATCATTGGGAGAAAAATAAGTGTGTGTGGTTGAAATTAAATAATGGGTGAATCTATACATTTCAAGTAAGTATATTTCCTTATGATCATAGTCTATGTGGTAATGAAATTATTCAACTCTATGAAAAGTATTTGATGAAATCATTTATAGGCTTTCATCGGTCAAAATACTTTGACTCAACCACAAATTTGTTGTATTGTATTTGGTAAATTTCAATGATAATGTTCTATATCACTCGCTATAAGTCTATGAGGGTTATTTTTTCATACATATCCATGTTTCCTACTTGGATTCCTAGTATGTGTTATCTCGGGTGATCTTGGTACTTCTCTTTATCTCATTATAATTGATAGTTTTATAGAATCTTTGTTCCATGTGGGATTTTCAATGATGTTTTGGAGCCCAATTTTAAAATTGTGAGGATGAAATTTCCAAAATTAGTTAATGATGTAACATCCTCAGATTCAAGAAGGAAAAACTATGTTAAAAAGCATACATTATATGCTATAATGAGCTTAAACGAACAACTAAAAATTATTATTTAGATGATACCATTATTACCAAGTCGTAGGAATGGCCAGAATGAATAATTTCAATTGAATTAGAATAATATTGTTTATTATTGTTTACATAATGATTCATTGGTTACATACTTTTTTAGTAATAGTAGTAAACTTAAATTGAATATAAATGATGTGTTTTAAGGAAATACTATTTAAAAAGTGAATAGTTTAATTTAAAAAATGATATCACACATTATGAATTTTTATTTAATAAAAAATATTTTTTATATTTTCGATGTAATGCATCAAATTCATCTTATATGTTTACTAGATATGATATTAGAAAACATTTTATTTTTCAGATAAAACAACTATTTTACTAAAAATGCAGTTTTATAGCCTTTTGATTTTAAACACTTTTTAAATTTATTTTTGTCAATATAATATGTTCTATTTGAAAAAATAAACTTCTTATTTAGAATAGGGACAACAAAATTTATTTTGGAACAAATTTATATATCTTTCTAATGAATAACATATTTTTATGAATAGTAAAAATATGACAAATATTAATAGAGAAAAAAAATTTCAATCGAGATAATTTATATTGATAAATTAAATTATTTTATGGTTTTAAAAGACAAATTGATTTAATTTTTATCATTTAATATACATTTGGTCATTGGAAGTTTTTTACATTGAAATTGGATATAAAAGAATTTAATCTTTTGATGTTTATTATTTTTAAAAACCCCGTTTTATCATTTTTGACAATAGAAATTTAATTTTAAATTAATTACTACAAGTTCAATGTTTTTAATTTTGAAAAATTCATTCTATATTTATAATAATATTAAACAAATTGTATAAATAGAAATATTTTATTTTTGGTCATTTTGAATAATTACTTCAGTAATTAATTTTAATTAACACAGTTAGGAGTAAATTGTGTAATTAAGGGTTAAAATAAAATTATAATCTTACCCTAACAAATTTCATAAGTGTATTGGATGAGATAGTTTATATATTCTGAAACATGATTCTTTAATTAAAAGGATGACTCTTCTGATAGAAGTAGGCATAGAGCATATCATAGATGCTTGTTTATTTAAAATTATAAGGCATCCCGTGGAAGCTATAATAAAACTTCAAATAAGAAGATTCTTAAATTTAGAGAACTATGATTTCCATTGAATACATTTTAAATAATTTCATATAATATTTGTAAATTAAGTGTACTATGCTTCCCATGGAATCCAGTTAAATGTTTCTCATGGAAGCTTCTTTAATTAAAAGTACCAATCTATCCATATAAGTTAGTTTGATGTTTCTCTCACACTAATGTTTTTAATATGTATTACATTTTTATATGGGTTTTTATAAGTGATATCCTTGACTATAAAAAGGAATTTCAAATATAATATTATTTCCTTTATCATGGTATTTTATTTAGAATTTTTAGAAATTTAATTATTAAATTTAATTATGACACAATGATGATGTATTGATTACCATATTAATGAACGATTCAGATAAATGATATTATAAGTATTAAAATAAATATAATATGAAACCGTTGAAGTTATCCTTGAATTTTTTAGATGATTAAAACATGTTATATTTGATTTAAGTCAATTGGTTTGATGGAATAAAGATATTTTTATATTATGAAAAAAACATGTAATTAATAGTGTTAAAATTAATCTGGGCGGAAATTTTAAATGTTTTCTATGAAGTTTCAATTTATTAGTGTTGATGAATAGTATATTATGAATAGTGTTTATTTTATGAATATTATTTGTTTTAATGTGTTTTTATATGGAAATTAAAATATATATTTGTATTAAAAAGATATTTTCTGTGAAATCATTTTTGAAAATCAAACATACATGGTTATAGTTTGGGTTAAAATTTTGGTTCAAATTGATGGAAATAATTTTTTTAGTGAATTTTATCATTATCCATTATAATATTAATTTTTCCCTTATGGATGGTAATTTTACTAATGGAATATTAACCTTACCTATGAAATTTTAAATATTTTTATTCATCAAAATTGTTAATGTGACATAATTATATCATTCTTTAAAATAATTAATGTTTTATAAATTATTTTGTAAGTATTTATTTTTTATTTATTATATTTAATTTAAAATGAAATATATTTTCAATAAATGGAGTTAAATTTTTAAATATAATCATTTAAAAATGGTTATGATGAATATTGGGATTTTTCTGAAACAATTCAATTTTCAATGAATTGTTATAATACAATTTCGGGTTTTTGGTATGTTTGATGACATCCTAACTATGTAATAATAATTTAATATGTAATATAAGATTTTGGTAGATTATTATGGATTACTATATGATATGAGGTGTCTAAATTGGCCATTACCATGGAAAATACAAGGGGAAAGCTAATGGTTTGGAAAATACCACTAATGTTGTGTCCTTCTAAAGTAATAAAATATTTCCTCACTTTTGCTACAAATACCCAACCATTATTTTGTTATACATCATTCAAAAATCACTATCCTTGAATTTATACTAGTTATTCCTCCAAATTAGATCTTACATGTTGTCCTCAATCCCCCAAGGTCCTAATCTATGAGTCTTAGAAGTTACTCCTCAAGGTAAGGGATTTCTGAAACATTTATTTTTCTTTTATGTTTTATTTTATATGGTATGTCATTAAAATTTACATACAGTGTAATTATTTTCATACTGTTATATCCCTATACTATATTATTATTTATTAATGAATTGGATTCCCCTGTCCCTTCACTTTTTGGTGTTTTCTTGAACTATATTGCATAGTCATTATGCTGTAGATGTTTTATCTCAAAATATCTCTCTTTTTGTCAAGAAATTATCATATTTTAATTATTTGAGTACGAAAACCTATTTTATATCACATGGAACTCCTAAATATAAAAACTAATACATTTTATTCTTTAATTTAAATAAAAAATACACATACCCTTTTCATGGGTTATAAATGACATAATGATCATATATTTAACCATGTTTTAAAACATTTTGATTTTGAACTGAAACCCATTTCTTTTATTCACTTTGGGTTCTTTATTATATGTTTGATTGTGATATATGTGTCTCACAGAAAAATAAATCCATATTAAGGGTTCGACCTGATAGCTCAATAATACATTTTTGGATGAATTTAATCTCTCGAGGTGACATGTTTTACGATAGCATGGTGAATTACCTTTGTAATTATTACAACTGCATAGTGATAGACCATAGGGATATGAAACTATGGGACCGGATCTTGGTAATATGATTATGAGTGTATAAATTAAATATTTTAGCCTCATATTTTTTTATGATTCAATTTTTTATTGTTATGATATTTATCTATCTCATGCCTTTATGAAGTCCCCATGTTCTTATTTATATCTCTCAAGATCACAAAAAAACGTCCTCCCTTGTTTTCCATTATTGGGATTTTTGTGCTCATCCTAGTTTTTTGAATGTTTTTCATTGGGCTTTGGACTGGTATGGATTATTAAGATTCAATTATCAAATTATTTGAGGTTTGGTCATTAAAAGAAACCATGATTCATTTTAATAATTTATATTTTATAAACAAGGATGGCATATCGACTTATATAATTTTTAATATTGAATGATTATGAATTTTTTATCCCGAATTCAATAAAACAATAATCCTAAAATAACATTTGGAATTAATGAAAATAAATTCTATTAATATGTTACTATAAAAGTTATGTTTATTATCTGCTCTGTATATTGGGTATTAGAGTAGGGTTTATGAAACATTAAAGATTATTAAGTCAACCTGTGGGATTATAAATTTATGGATGATCTTAATTTTATATTCACTGAATAAAATATTAGGCTTACATTAAGGAAATTCATGTTTATTAATAATATTTTGGAGGTATTTATTTTTAAGTCATTATCGGTTATTACTTTTTGAATGTCAATTGAAAGACATGGGATAACAATTGTGGTCAAAACATAATATTGTTATTTTTTGAGGATTGTTTCATATTTTTATAATGTTATAAGTATTATATTGTTTTAGAATAATTTTCAACATGAAGACCATGTTACAACCTGTCGATTTAGACAATGATACTAGAATCGAACCCACAATAGATGTTTGATATGCATTTATTTCCAACCACTGACCTACGTGTAGTACCTAGTTATTATGACATCATTATTTTTATTTATCAATTTTAATTAAATAAGAATAACTTGATTTTGGAGACATATTTTCTTTGAATAGATAACTATGGGATTAGAAAATTATTTGGGGATTAAGTGATAAATGTTATTTTGGATGATGTTCATTATTTTGTGGAATTTTTATAATTAAGGTGAATAGAATAATATGACATTTTATATGATGATTATTGGTTGAATTATTAAATTGTGGACATATGGGAATAAGGAAATCATTACCCTATCTTGGGGAACAAAATATTAGGTTAAGTACATTTTAATGAGACACAAAGAGTTGTTGATATTATATTGACACACATGTAAAACATTATCATTGTTTATTATGTGATGAATCCATCATTAATTTTATGTATTATGTTTACTCTGGATTATTTTGTGGAATTTTACGGACATTCGTTTATTGAATGGACTATGTAAAACATGAGTATTACTATTGAATTTTGGAGATAAAAAATTGTTATTATCCTTATTAAAGATTATTATTTTATGAATTATCTAATCTTTTATTAAAAAATTTAATTTTTGCTAATGACTAAAGATATGAAAAATATATGGTTAATGTTGTTTTAGTTATGTGATTCTCTAGAAGTTTACTCTAGTGCATTAAGAGTCACCAAGTCATCTTTAACACTCATTGATTGGAAAAAAATATGAGTGTGTCGTGTGTATTTATTAATGGATGGAAATCTACTTTTCTTGTAATTATATTTCTATGTTATCATAGGATAAGTGGTAATGCAATTCTTTAACTCAATTTAATGGATCTTGAAGAAAAAATGTTATGTGCTTGCTTCTGTCAAAAGAATTTTACCAAACCAAAAATTTATGGCGTTGTGATGGCTAATGTCCTGTGATAATCTTCTCTATTCCTATATATTATTCAATGAGTGTTATTTTACCTTCAATATCTATATTTACATCATGGAATCCTAATATGTGTTATTTTGGGTGACCTATGTACTTTTATTTATTTTATTTTAATATAATTTTTTTAATTACTATTATTATGATGTTTGGTTTTCCATGATGTTTCTGAGCCCAATTTTAATATTGGTAGGGTGTAATTTAAAATTTTTTGGAGAGATGAAACTTTCAGAGTTTTTAGAAAAAAAATATCAATAGAATACCTGATAATGTAAATTGATTTTTAACGAACAATTAAATAATCTTATTTAAATGTTACCATTTTAAGCTATCATTTAGAATAAAAGAAATGAATAATATCAACCAAAATTTGAAAATATGGCATACACATGTTTATATAATGTCAATGGATACCAAATTTATTAGAAATGGAAATAAACATCAATGCAATATAAATGCTGTGATTTTATGAAAACCTATTTAAGAAGAGAATAATTGTGTTTATAAAATATTATCATACATTATGGTTTTTTATTTAATAATAAATGTATGTTATATATTCAACGTAATGTTTTAAATTCATCTTATATGTTTTTTTGGATATGATATGAGAATAAATTCTATTTTTCGGATAAAATAAGTATTTTTATAAAAATGTAGTTTTACCGCCTTTTGAAAGCGTATAATTTTTAAATTTTGTTTTTTTCACTTTTATATGTTTTATTTAACCAAAAGAAAAACTTCTTATTTATAATCGGGACATCAAAATTGACATAGGATGAATTTTATATATTTTTCTTATAACTATAATTATTGATGAATAGTGAAAACAAATAAAATTTTAATTGAAACATCCTTTTCCATGGAGATAAAAATTATTGTTAAATTAATTTATTAAATTGTTTTAAATTATATATAGAATATATTTTTATTAGTTAATTTAATATTTGTCATTAGAAGTAATTTCACATTAAAATTGGTTATAAAACGTACATCCATTGAAGGGTATTACTTTTAAAATACCCGTTATATCATTTTTTCAATGAAAATTCATTATAAATTAAATACAGTACCTTTTTTGTTTTAAATTGGGAAAAATAGAATTAATATTCGGAATGAGAAGGTAAATATTTTTTTTATTTGTATCTATTATTTTTAATCATTATGAAAAAAAACATTAGTAATTAATTTTAATTAGCGCAGTTAAGGTTAAATCAGGTATTTAAGGGTAAAAAAATTATAATATTAGCCTAACACATGTAATAATTTTATAATATGAGATAGCATAAATCTTATCATATAATCTCATTTAATTAGATGTATAATGCTTCCCATGGGAGGTAAAATTATGTTTTTTATAGAAGCTTGTCTAATTAAAAGTAAAAATCTTCCGATGGAAGCTATTATAAAGCTTCACGAAGAAGATTGTTAAATTAAATTAAATATTCTTCCCATGGAAGAAATTATAAATATTATCATAGAAGATTCTTTAAATAAAAATAAAAATCTTCTCATGGAATCTAGTATAATGATTCAAATGGAAGATTCTTTAATTAAAAGGATAAATCGTACAATTGAAGTTAGTATAAAGTATCTCTCACACATTTTTTTAATATGTCAGACATTTTTATTATAGAGTTTTATATGTGACAAAAATTACTATACATATTTATTAAAAATATTAAAATATTTCCTACATCATGGTATTTTATTTATATTTTTTTACTTTAAACAAATACATTTAGTGATGAAACAATGAGGACACAATGATTACCTTATTAATGAATGATTAAAATAAATGATAATATAAATATTAAAATATATATAATATAAAAAAATTTATGTTATCCGCAAATATTATGGATGATTAAGGCAAGTTAATTTTTATTTATTTTATTTGGTTAGGATGATTGATTTTTTATGATACTTTTAAAAATTCCATGTTATAAATAGTGTCACAATTAATCTTGGCTTAATTTTTCGATGTTTTCTATGAATATTCAATTTTAAAGTATTTAATGAATGTTTATTCGATGAATAGTGTTTCTTTTAGGAATACTTTTTTTGATAAATATTATAAAATATATAAATATTAAACCACATTTTCAATGAAATGATTTTTGAAAATCAGACATATATAGTTGTCATCCGGGAGAAAACTGTTCTTCCATAAGATCAAAATAATTTGTTCAGTAATATTAAAATACTATTTGGAATATTAATTTTACCCTTATTAATGGTAATTAGACCATTGTAATATTATCCTCACCAGTAGGTGTATAAATTTTTTTTTGTCATCTTATGTGGTAATGTGATATAATTATATCATAGTATAATTAAATAACAATTTTAGAAATTATTAGTTAGGTATTAGTTTTTTATTTATTTCATTTTATTTAAAATGAATCTAATTATAATAATATGTATTTTTTAATGAATTTGAAACATCAAAAAATTGATTGGGTTTAATTTTTGGATTTTTTTGAAAAATATGAATTTTTTAAGAATGATAAAAATACAATTTTGGTTTTTTAGAATGTTAAATGACTACAAAAATGTGTCAGAATAATGTAATACGTATGATATGAAGCTGGTGTGATTTTATGAATTACAATATGATATGTGGAGTCCCATGGGGCCAATACCATGGAAAATACCATGGTCAAGCTCATGGTTTTTCAAATACCTCTAATGAGGTGTCCTTTGTAATTAATAAAATATTCTCTCACCTTTTCTATAAATACCCTCCCATTCCTTCATTAAATTTCATTCTAAAATCATTCTACATGACTTTATTATAGTTATATCTCACATTTAGTCCTCCCATGTTATCCATAATCCCCAATGGTCCTAATCTAAGAGTTTTTGAATTTACTCTTTAGAGTATGGGAATTTTCAAAATTATCTTTTCCTCTGAAGTTCTCTTTTATTTGGTAGGTATTTATAATTTCCTTACCATGTTCTTAAATTCATTTTATTATATCCGTCCACTCTATTTTGAGTCATTTATTTTTGATATACCCTTTTCCCCTATATTTTTATTGTTTTACAAAACCAAGTGGCATAGCCATAATGCTATTGAATTTTCATCTCAAAATTTCTCTCTTTATCTCATGAAATGATCTTAATGTAATTGTTTGAGTACCCAAAACTTTTTCATTTCCTAGGGTTTTCATCAACCCATAAATGATATATTTTAATTTGGAATTGACATACATAAAACCCTCATTCAATTTCCATTAGTTATAAATGACACAATGATTATCTTATTAAGCACTTTTTAAAATAACACGATTTTGATATGAAATCCATTTCACATATTCTATTTGGGTTATTTATGAAATTTTTTATTATGATCTATGTGGATCACATAAAAATAAAGACACATAAAGGGTTCACCTAAAATTTGATCCCATTCATTGGGTAAAAAATTTAATCTCTCGGGATGCCATGTTTTATGATACCTTGGTGAATAACTTTGGTAATTTTTATGACACCTTGGGGATGATCCTCCGTGATAAAACACCTTGGTGATGGACCATGGTGATATAATTATTAATTTATAAATTAATTATTTAAGCTAAAATTTAATGTAATGATTCATGTTTTTTTGTTATGATATTCCCCATTCTCATATTTTTATGAATGTCCTCATTTTCCTATTAATATCTCTCAAGATCACATGTAAATTGTTTCCATTATTTTCCCTTACTAAGATTTTTTTGATCATCCAATATTGCTGACTATTTTTCGTAGGTATTATGGCTGGTATGGTCAAATAAGATGCTATGATTATATTATATGAATATTTTTCATGTAAAAAACAATTATTCACATTAATAGTTTTTGTTTTGTAAATAAATGATGGCATTTAGACATATCTACTCTGAAATATTGAATGTTTACATAAGATATTTTTCTATTTTTCTATAAATCTTAAAAATACGTTATTTTCGAATAAATTAAAATATCTTCTAGTCAAATGTAACATGATTAAGTTATGTTTTTGGTTTGGTATTTATACTTTTTATTTTAAGATTCCATTCTTATTAAACATCCTTTACCTCTAGTTAAAAATTTCATCCTCCCCTAGAATCAAGTCAAACAAATAATCACATGAACATAATAATTTACATGGTTCACTAATCAACAAGAGTACATACTCCTTTTTATGGTTTTAAAATAATCTAATACCATAAAATCCAAAATAAAAAATACCTTTTAGTGGAATATAATGACTAGGGTATTCCCTTACACATGGGTAACACTATATACGATACAATAATTCTGGTGCATTAGGTAGCATGAAATGATGTAATATTTTTGTTTATAAAAAACTTATTATTGTTCTACTTGATCTACTATCACAAATACGATCTGTAAAAAAAATATTCACAATATTACATAGAAGCTAGTAATAACATCTTGGAACTTTTAATGATACTCATTATGATTTCATAGTCTGATTCTCATGTTTGATTGATTGATAATGGAAAATATAACTCTATCTGAATACCACTGAATCAATTATGAGATTTTAATTCTATTGTCCAGAAATCTCAATATGATTATTCTAGTAGGATTATCCATCCCTATATGAAAACATCGTGAATATGATCTATATTGTCTTCTTCTTCATAATCTTTTTCTTCTATCAGATAAACTTTCTCAAGTAATCTAAATCCAGAATCTTATTCTTTCTAGAAATTCGGAGCTTCTCTCGTGGAAGAAGAGTTTATCAAAATCAACAGTTCAACACACTGACTTACAAGAAGAGATTAAAAACAGATTAATAACAATGATTTTTCTATCTAGTTTGACCATGGTTTCTTATTATACTATGATACAGAAAAATATTCAACATTATATAAACTAAAATAATTTTTTTTCCAAGTAGTAGACACTAAATTGACTTCTATATTTATTATTATTTGGATTCTATGTTTTATATTCAATAGATATAATCCTTCTTTCGATGGATATTGGTTTTATTATAAATCTAATTAAAATAAATATTATTAGGACGGATAGTTGGATGAAATTTTATACAACTGTATCTATATGATAGAGGGGTCAATATGACAGATGAATAAAAATAGTACGAGAAATATAAGAATAAATTAAAATATTTAGAAATTTAGTTTGAATGTTAATAAAAACATCATTATATATACGAAAATATTTTCATATTTCTATATTTTTTAATTAATCAATTGAAAATTTGTTTTACATGTTCAGAGAAATTGTGATCACTATATGTTGATATGGGGATTCATTATGGTATTTCATTACCTGTTGATAATTTTTCATATATATTTTAGTCTATGTTATCAATTATTGAGCATAGATCTTGTAACACCGCAATGGTTTGAATATAAACATTGAATTCATGAAAAATTTAGTCTCTAAAAACAACACATTTTATAATCTATCCATTAAACAAAAAATTGCCTCTGCTAGGTTTTGAATTTTGTAAACCAATCATCTATTTTTGTGATCAGTATGTCATTTAGAGTCTGAATGAACCAACCTAATTTTTAGTGAATAGTAACAGTACCTTATGAAATTGAATTTGATTATTACTATGACACATATGAATAGTAAATAATGTATTTTTTGTTAAGGTAATAAGTTACTGAGATCATAATTAATTTTTCAATGTGATGTAAAACTAATTTTACCTTTAAAATTGTTATTTTCAAAATTACCTTTGATTATTTTAAAAAAATAATTTACAAGATATTTAGAATTTTCTTTTTTTAATGATAGATTTCATTTTTTAATTATACATGCTGATAAATGGTTGGGGTGAATATTTGGGATTTTTTCGAAAACACTTGAATTTTTGATGAGTAGCGAGATACGACAAAATACCATATATTCAAATTATAAGTAAAATACACTATTTATTACATCATGAGAGTTGTAAGGCCACTTGTTTGGAACTAACATGAACAAATTAATATTTGTGTCCACATTAAAAACACTATTGGTCGTCTTGAGGGAAATACAAAAATAATGAATAAAATATTCAAAATTCACTTCTCTCCTCTACAATAAACACCCTCCCCCTCACTTCCACTTCTCTACATTCCTATAAGACCTGAATATCATCAAATATATACCCAAATACCCTTCCTTAGTCACTAAACTCATAAAAAATCTCTTCGTTTTTCCAAATACCAAAACCCCTTTCTATAAGGTAGTTCTCGTGGAGGTTATTTCAAATGTAAATCTCCCTACTTTTTTATTTTGTTTCATTTAAATTTATCTTATTTTGTTATCTTATCATTATATACACTTTCTAAATGTCCATAATAACTCTAGTATAAAATATATACTATAATTATATGTTTTTAATGGAAGAACCATCATCACTATTTTTACTCTCTAACTTTTATTTTATAAACAAAATCAACATCCTAAAGGTTCAAATTTACAACCTTCATGGACGAAGTGGTTTCGTTCTTCAATATCTCCTTAATTAATAGTCACGAAACTATTTTTATGGTTTAACCAGACTATAATATATTTATTATAACATATTTCATATTCAAGGACCATTATATGTACGTAATATTAAATCATATGACAAAAGATGTTCCAAATAAATAAATAACAAATAATTTATCTAATTGATTTTCATTAATATTTAATCTAACGATTCATCCTCATGCCATGTTACCAAATTATATAAACTACCATTAAAACATCTATATGCTCAATAATAATATTTAATTTCAATTTTAGTGATTTACATCCATTCCTCGTGATCTCCATACATAAAAACACGTGAACCAATTATGAAAATCTTGGAAACAAACACTCCTAAACGACGAAATTCAACCCTATAGCTAATCCATAAGGACATGATAATCATATACAAGTTAATATAAACTAAATAAATATATAATATGTTAATAATTATGTTATTAATAATTTTTATTTAAAATCCCAGTACCTTATGTTCAAGATCAGAACACATTCAGACCTAAGGTAAGGGTTTTTCAACCCGAACCTCCATTTTTATTCTGATTACTCATATTGTAAAATTACATCAATTAAAATATTATTTATTCATATAATATACTGATAAATAAATTTTTAGTGCTCAATATATATTTATCAACCTTAATCCTTCATTATTTTATGAATACATACATGTTTTAATAGGAACATTAAATTTTTTTTTCGAAATACAAGTTCAATTCATGGAAATTTCTCAAATTATTAACTGTTTTCAAGGGAACTATATAATATGTTTTTGGAAAAAATTATCATAATTAAATCACAGTTTTTGTCATGAAAATACTATATCACTTCAATTCTGGCTGTATACAATTATTTTCCAAAAAGAACTCTTTTTTCAATGTAAAAGAGTATTTATCACTAAAATTACTAGATGATTTTATAAGTTTATATTTATATATTTCAACAATCTTGATTATTATTATGTATTTTTCTAGAATAATATATAATGTTATTATCTCACATATTTAATTTAATGGATTATGATTATTTTTCCTTTGCATGTGCTATAATAAAACCATTCACCAATTTCAACCGAATGGTTGGTGTTTATGTTTAATGTTCGAGGAATGTTATTTACATTTCATATATTAGATTCTATATGAATGTATATGTTTTTATATTTATCCCCATTCATATATAGAATTCACAGGACATATTATGTGTCGAGTGGAGCTCTCTATAGCCACTCAGTGCATAAGTAGGTCCAATGAGACAAACAACGGTCTTGGCACAAGGCCTTGAAAAAATATTTATTTGTGGTCATGGAACGATGCCTTGACGGTATGGTTATAGAGTCATGAATTATGAATTTACTCATTATAAAAATAGTATTGATGTTTTGTGGTTATTCAACTAGTAAAATACACATGATTATTTCATTATTTAATCAGTTCTTATTTCTAGCCATAATGTGTTCATGTTTTTGTATAAGGAATTTGTTTTTAGTTATTCAGAAAGCCTAATGTTTATGTTATGATATCTTCTGCTGTATTTCTTACACATTCCAAGCATTTAAGCTCACCCCATTCTCGTGATTCTTTTTCTTAATATATGATGAATATTATTTTGAATGACATGATGAAATATATAAGTTCTTATGGATGTTGTCAAAGGAGTTTCTATGTTGTATTTGATATCAATTTGTAATGTTAAACATATGATTGTTTTTTATGTACAATAATTATTAACTACTTGATCCTTTAGGATGCATATTCCTTTTTTATATTCCATGTAATCAAATAAGGAAGTATCTCTAGAAAACTGGGGTTGGGTCCTTACTGTTTGTATCAAAGGAAGATTGGTAAAATCATAGAAATTAGATTTAGAAAAGGTTTATCAGGAAACAAATAACTATGATAGTATTTGAGGATAAGAATACAAGAATGCCTTGGTATTTTGTAAAGGAATAGATTATGAGGATGTTTCTAGAAAATACATATCTTTTTGTATACTACTTATGGACATGGTTATAGAAGAGATGTACCTAGGCATGAAAACACTGATAATGTGTTTCAAGAATGATCAAGGGAATCCTGATAAATGACAATGAGCCTTACCATGAACTTTTTTTGACACTCCCATGGTACATGCATAGAATAATTCACATTTTAATTAAAATCAATTAGAATGTATTTAAATGTAAATTTCCCTCACAAAAACTTTCTTTGTGATTTAGAAGATAGATTTGTATTGAATTTAAATTTATGCTATGAATATGTTTAAATTGAGAATATAAATTATGATTCTTCCCCTAATATAGTGTATGCCATTATTTAGAATTAGAGCATAGTGGAAGGAATGGAAACTGCATGAACGCATGTGTCCCATGTAGGTATTTCCCTTTGAATCAAGGAAATGATGTTGTCTCTGGTAATGTGACTTGTGCTGATTATCTTATAACTATACTAGGACAATGTACTCAGGTTATAATCAATAAACTTAACCATATGAAGCATCCGGATCTACCATGGGTAGGAGTAGTCTTAGATCATTTTATGTGACAACAGCCTCAGTCCTTCAATGGGACTTCAAACCCATTCGTTGGTGAGAAATGTATAAGATCCGATATAGGATATTTCATGATTTGGGATGTAACGAAAGAAAAATGGAAATAATGGTAGTTTATCTTCAATCAAGAGATGCATATTAGTGGTGGTTATTAATCCAAAACACAAATGAGGCAGAAGTGATAGAAGAGATAAAATGGATAGAATTTAAGTAAATATTCATAGAGAAATACTTTCCTTGTGAACAACAAGAAGATATAGAAATTAAATGCATATATTTGAGGTAGAAGGAGGAAAAAAATGTTTCCAAGTATGAATCCAACATTACAAGGCTGTAAAAGAATGATGTGAACTATATACATAATCCAAGGAGAAAAATTGATCGATTATTTGATGGATTAAATCCATTCAACCAAAGGAAACTATTCATCCAAAGATTCAAATCATATGAATATATAATCTCATGTTCAATCAAGACCTAAAATGAATTTTTTATGTCTTGTGACTTTAAATGAATATAAGATAAGAAGAGGGCTACCAAAAACATTGGAAATGGAAATTAGGAAATAGGGAAGAAGGGAAGCGTTAGGCTTCCATAATATAGTAATTGTGGGAAGAAACACTCTGGCACTTTTCTGAAGGGAATTTGAGTCTGTTACCAGTGTGGAGAGAAGTCCAATGATCACGAGATTTGAAGGAGAAAAAAGAAGCTACTAATATTCAATGCTAAAATTTCCGGGATAAGCATCATTACAACCATGAATTCCCTAAAAGTCAAGGAAACGTTCCTCAAAAAATCCCAAGGGAGAAAGGCCACATTTTTATGGTCAAAACTATGTAGGGTGAAGTTCCTAATGAAGTGGTTACAGGTACTTCAATATTTTAATCAAATCTAGAAAATGATTTATTTGATTCAAGAACATTAAATTCTTTCACATCATCCTATTTTTTCATGAAAATAAGTTATTTCTAATTTGATTTAATAAGGGGTTGTCAATTAAAACTCGTATGGTAAGTATCATTGCAACAAAGATGTGTCAGGTGGTCCTCATTATGGCATATAATCTTTCCTTATCTATTGATTTTATTTTCATACCCATGATTGGCATTGATATAATCATCAGTATGGATAGGATTTAAAACCATTATACAACAATACATTACAATAAAAAAGAGGTTAAAATAATTGAGGATGATTTGGAATCCCTTATCATTATGGAAGAAACATCACCATCTCATTCTTATATAGATCCTACAATAGTAGCTCTACTGAATTCAATTATTGGGGGGAAAGTCGATACAATAACAATGGGTGAGGAGAAGAATGATCAAATAGTTGATGTACATGTTGTTCTAGAATATGTTGACGACATTCTTGAATATTTACCAAGGCATCCTCCAGAGTGGAAAATTGAGTTTTCCATTAATTTAATTCATGGTTCATGGACCATATCAAATACCACTTATAGAATGGACACAGTGGAGTTAATGGAATTGATGAAAAAACTAGAGGAATATGGTGATAAATGATATATTCTCTCGAGTGTTTCTCCCATGGGAGCCCCAGTTCTTTTAGTTAAGATGAAATATGGATCTATGAGGTTGTGCATTGACTACAGGCAGATCAATGATATAACAATAATTAACAAGTATCCCCTACCTCACATTGATGATTTAAAAGAAAAAATCATGGATCCCAATACTTTTCAAGGATTGATAGTTGGTATGGATATCATCAGTTGCATGTGAGGAAGGAAGACATTCCAAAAATAGCATTTTGAACTACGTATGAGCATCATGAGTTTACAGTCATACCTTTTGGACTGACTAAATCACCCTTTGTTTTCATGGATCTAATGAATAGATTTTTCATGGAATATCTTAATGAATTTCTAGTGGAATTTATTAACGATATCTTGGTAAAATCTAAATTCTATGATGATCATGAATATCACTTACGAACTTTTTTTATTACTCTCAAAAGAATTTAATTATTTTGGGGAATTTGGAAGTATGAATTTTGGATTCAATCAGTTTCTTTTCTGGGAAACATTATCTCAACAGATGGAATATCTGTTGATCCTGTAAAGACAAAGGCAGTGCAATAATGTCCTACTCCAATGAACAGAAATGAGGTAAGAAGTTTTATTTCTTTAGCATGTTATTATTGGTGTTTCATTTATAACATCATCACTCTATCCAACCCAATGACCAAGAATACACATAATGTTGTTATGTTTGTATGGACCATGGAATGTGAGTTCTGTTTGGAATAGTAGAAGAGGAAATTATTGAATGCTCTAAACCTAACCGTATCATTGGGGAATGATGGGTTTGTGATATTTTGCGATGCATCAAAGAATGGACTTGGTTGTGTCCATATACAAAATGACAAAGTTATTGCCAATTCATCAAAGTGGTTAAACAATTTCATATAAAACTATCGCACACATGATTTTGAGTTACCAATAAATATATTTTCTAGGAAGATATAGATTAATTATCTCTATGGTGAAATGTTTATGGTATATATAGATCACATGAGTCTTAACTATATCTTCTCAAAGAATGAACTCAATATGAGCCAATGACGATAGCCGGAACTACTCAAGGATTATGATTGTACTATACACTACAACCTAGTAAAGGTAAACAAGGTAGCTGACACATTGAGTAGTAAGGATCATGGTGTTCTAAAAAAGGTGAGGATTGATAAGGATCCATTGTACACGGATCTAGTGAGGATGGATATGGGAATTATCAATGAAAGTGAAATATCAATACTTAATCATTTAGATTCCCAACCGTATTTATTACAAATTAATAAAGTTTCTCACTGTCTGATGATGATAACCTATAAAAGAAAATTGATGTTGTGATAAATGAAAAGATGGATGACGTTTTCGGTGATGATAGTGTTAAAAAAATTGGGATAAGGGTTTGTGTTCCAATTATTCCCGAGCTAAAAATGGAGTTATTGGATGATTCCCATAGTTCGAATTTCTCTATTCATCTGGGTATCACATAGATGTATAGATATTTTCTGGAACATTTCTTGGGGTATAACGTAATGAAAGAAATTGCGGATTACATATCAAGATGTATAGTCTTTCAATATGTGAAGGCCGAAAGGAAACATCTAAAATCATTCATGAAACCTCAATATATTACTATGTGTAAATTGGATGACATAACCATGGATTTTCTCAAGTAATTACTGAATACTCAACAGAAGAATGATGTGATATGGGTAATTGTGAATTGACTTACGAAATCTGCACATTTCCTCGCTATAAGAGAGGATTTTCCACTCTAGCACATAGAAATAATCTATATCAATGATGTTGTGAGACTTCATGGAGAACCAATCTTAATTTTTTTTGATCATGACCCATGATTTATGATGTGATTTTTTGTAAATGTCATAAAAAATATTTGGATGCGAACATCAATTGATTACTGCTTACCACCCAAAAAATAACATGCAATCAGAGAAGATGATCCAAAACTTAAAAGACATGTTAAGTACATGTTCCCTTTACATTCAAGGTATGTGGGATCAACATTTTCCTTTATAGGAGTTTTCCTATAATAATAGCTTCTATACAAATATATATGTGGCACCATATGATGAATTTTATGGGAACATATGTCATACACCCACATGTTGGTATGATGTTGGTGAAAAGAGGGTTGTGGGTCTAGAGGTTGTGGAGGAAACACAAGTGAAGGTAAAGACAATTCATGGTCATATCAAAATAGCACAAATCATAAAAAAGAGCTATGATGATAATCAAAGGAAGGATCTGGAATTTCTTGTGGGGGATCACGTTTTCATTAAAGTATCACTATGGAAGGGAATTATAATATTTGGAATGACTGGGAAAATGATCCCAATGTACATTGGGTATTTTTTAATTTTAGAGAGAATTATAACTATTTCATATCTTTTGGTTATGCATCATATCCTATCCAAAGTACAGAATGTGTTCAATGTCTCAATTTTTGATAATGTACATTCCAAACCCCACACATGTCCTCACTTCTGAGTTTATGGAGTTGGAACAAGATCTATTATACAGTGAAGAGCATATACAGATTCTGGACACTAGAGAAATAGTGATGATGAATCATACGACTCTTCTTGTAAAGATACTATGTAGGAATCATAAGATCATAGAGGCAATATGGGAGCCTAAGGAGCTTATGAGGAAGACCTGCACAAATCTTTTTGTGAGGTAACAATATGTGAAATTCGAGGATGAAATTTTTGTAAGGATGGGAGAATGCTACTCCCCTTGTTTTTGAAAATAATTACTGAATTAATGAAGCTCAAAGTCTTTACAAAAATACTCATTTTATAATCCAGCTGTTAAACACATCATTGCCTCTTCTATCATTAGAATTTTGAAAAATGGTCATCGAGAGTTGTGGTCACTAATTCATTTGGAGTCTGATATAACCAACTTGATTTTTGGGGAATAGAAATATACCCTTATGAATATTAATATGAATAGTAATAATACCCTTATAAATATTAAATAATAATATTATTTTATTTTCTTAAGGTAATAAGATATCGAGATATTAATTATTTTTTCTACGAGATATAAAACTAATTTTACCATTAAAATTGTTATTTATTGAATTAACAATAATTTTATTTAAAATAAAAATGAAATATATTTAAAAATCTTTTTTTTAAATATATTTATATTTTGAATTCTACACATTGATAAATGGTTGGAATGAATATTTTTTATTTTTTTTCTGAAATTCATGAATTTTTTATGGATAGTGAAATACAGAAAAATACGGTATATACAAATTACTTATTAAATACAATATTTAAGACATCATGAGTGATGTAAAGACAATTGGTTCTAACTCACAAGAATTTATAACTTTTAGGGGCCACTTGAATAAACACTATTCGTTTTCTAGAGGGAAATAATATAATAATGAATAAAATATTCATAATTCAATCCTCTCCTCCACAACAACACCCCCACCCTAATCACTTCCACTTCTCTTCACTCCTCTATGACTTGATGACCCTAAATTTATTGCCCTAATACCCTTCCCTAGTCACTCCCCACATCCAATATTGTCTTGGATTTTCCAAAAGTAAAAAACCCATTCTTTTAAAGAGGTTCTCATGGAGGTTATTCCATGAGGTAAAACACCATTATTTTTCATTTAGTTTCATTTCAATTTATCTTCTTTTGTTATCCTCCTCTCAAATAGTCTATTTAAAAGAAAATGATAAATTCAGTATCAACAATATAATAATATTATATCATGTTAATGGATGAACCATCATCAATATTCTTAATCTTTCTTGTTTATTTTATAAATGAAATCAAAGTCCATGAGGATCCAATTTATAACCTTTGTGGATGACGATGTTTTATTCTTCCAATTTTCATTCATTACTGGTCATGATACAATTTTTATTGTTGAACCATACTATAATATTTTTATTAAAGACAATTTAATATTCAGGATGTATTATATGAACATAATATTAAATCATAATACAAAACTAATTCATAATAATCAAAATACCGCTTAAATAATCAATTATATTGTCATTTAAATTTTCATCTAATGATTCATCGTCATGCCTTGTAACCAAATGATAGAAATGAAAATTAACACTTATATATGTTCATAAATAATATGTAATTTCAATTATGGATGTTTACATCCATTCCTCATGGTCTCTGTTACCTAAAAAAAAGTTAACCTTTTATGAAAATCAAGAAAATGAACACTACGAAACAACAGAATTACACCTTATAACTATTCAATAAAAACATAATGGACATATGAAAACTATGATATAATATCTAAATGTAAAATATGTTCATAATTAAGTTATTAATATGTTTAATATCATATTATAGGACCTTATGTTGAAGAGCAGAACACATTCAGACATAAGGTAAGAGTTTTTCCACACGAACCCACATGTTCATTCTAGTTACTCATAAAGTCTACATAAATCAATTAATAATTTTTATTCATATTTACAACTCATAAATTTTGTCTGAGTGTTATATATATGTTCACCAACCAGAATCCTTCTTTATGTTATGAATAGTTACACATTTTAATTGGAACATTCTAAATTGTTTCTGAAATACACGACCGATTCCTGGAAATTTATTAAATTATTAACTATTATCAAGGGTAGTATAGAATATATTTATTTAAACCATTATCTTAATATGATCACAATTTTTATAAGGAAAATTCTATATTACATAATTTCTGGTTTTATACAAATATTTTTCCTAATGAATTATTATTTTCAAAGTAAAAGAGTATTTTTCTCAAAAATTACTCGAAGACATTATAAGTGTATATTTAACTATTTCAAATTTCTTATTGATTATTATTGATTATTAGGATTAATATTTATTGGTATAATCTACCATATTTTATTCAGTGGTTTTTAAATATATTGGATGTGGATGAGATATCTTAAAACCATTCAACAATTTACTCTGAAGGGTTAGTGTTTATACATATTGTTCACATAAAGTTATTTACATTTTATATATTAGTTTCAATATAAATATATGTTATGTTTATTTTTATAACTGTTTATACGAGGAATGAATTCGACAATCTATGAGTTGTTTGGGGCCTCTATTGCCCCTCAGTGTATCAGTATGACTCTAAAGACAAACAACAGTCTTGGCACAAGGCCTTGACGAAATGATTATTTATAGTCTTGCCATTAGGCCTGGATAGTATGGATATACTATCACGTATTATAAATTCCTTAATTATTAAATTAGAATTGATGGTTCATGTGGTTATTCAACTAGAAGAATACCCATGATTATGGAATTATTTATTCATCTCCTTTTCCTCCCATAATGTGTTCATGTTTTGGTTAAAGGAAAATGTTTTTAGTTATTTAACATTCCAAATCTTTATGTTATGATATCCTCCGCTATAATTCAAAACCATAATGAGTGTTTGGTATCACCCAATTCATAAGCTTCTTTTTCTTAGGACATGATGAATTTTATTATGAATGACATGTAAAAATAACCTTGGAGTTATGTAAATTGTCAAAGGTATTTCTATGTGGTATTTCTTTTCAAGATTTAATATTGAACATATGTATGTATCTTGTTTCAAATAATACTAAACAACACGTTCCATTAGAATTCATATTCCTTGATTATATTCAAATGTAATCAAATAAGGCATGGTCTCATGGAAACTATGGTCGGGTCTTTACAGGTTACCTAAATTATTCTTATAGTGTAACATTTTTAAAATATATATTATAAAAAATGTGCACTATACAACAATTTAAATATATTATGTGATCTAAAATTATAAAAACATATTATATATGAATTCTTGTTCAATTGTTACTTTTTTTCATAAAAACATTATGGGATCAAAACACTGTAGACCTCTCTCTATGTTTTTTGGGTGTTAGAGGATACATGAAGAGGTTTTAAGGAGTATTGATGATAAATGGAAAATAGTCGGGTGCCTATTCCTTTTGAGACACTGTTGCAGTATGGATCCATGGGTTTTGTTGTATGCTTGGAATCTATTATGTGGCCTCATGAATGTCTCATAGAGAGGTTCAAATGAGGAAAAATGGTGGTACTTATTTTTTTGTACTGGTTGCACCGTGGTAGTTGGATATAGTGTAATCCCTTCCCGGGGGTCATGTGTTGCGACATGGAGTGAGGTGGCTACAACATAGTGGTTTTGGGGGATACAACCAAATTAGAGGTGGTTGCAATGTGGGATGTAGATTGGGCCATAGTATCCCCTATAGAATTGGGTTATGCACAATTGATCTAGTTTTGGGTCCCATATAAGGGTTTTACCATGAATCCAGATATGGTCTCCTCTATTTGTGTTGTGGTCTAGCTGCTCTGCTATTTGGTCATTAGGGTTGCACTATTGTCCTCTAAAAATTAGTTTTCCTATAAATACCCCAATATCCTCTGGACCATGTTTTCTCCCACCCTTTCCTCTTGAACCCTAGGAACCCAATGTTAATTTTTGATGGCTGGGAAGCCCCATTTCGGTTAGGATGAATTCCAAATTACCGAATTCAATCCATGGTGTTCTCATGTAAGCCCATCCTCTTTTATAGTAGTTTCCCTCTGTTTAATCTTGTTTCCTCCCATACCTAATTCCATGTTATTTAAGATGATCTCCATCATTCTAATGTATTTTTATTTTTCTTTATAAATGAGTTCATGGAATGACATCCTTGAGAATCACAAATTATATACCTTCAAGATATGTCATGGGACCACCATCCAGAAAAAGCTTAATTAGTTTAATAAAATATTATTAGAGATCCTCAGTATAAATATAAATTTTGAATATGGGGACCAAGATGTGATACATTTAATTTCATTTGATAGTTCATATGAACATATTATCTATTCTATGATTTATGGTAGATATTTAGTGACATTACAGGAAGTCAAGACTTCCTTTCATTCACATGAGTTGTGTAGAAAGGATGGTGTTAAACCTAAAGCCTTGCGTCTAATTGGGACTGTAGTTTTCAGTTTATGGTAAATAGTAAAAATAGAAAGGGAATCAAGAGTCATAGAACATCCCACAAAAATAAGTCTAACCCCTATTTTATGGAGGTTACATGTTAACACTATGTGAAACGTTGGAATATTAGACCCAAATAACCCAATTTAAAATCTGGAAGACCTTATAATATGTCTTGTTATCTTTCCCTATTTTTCGACCAATAATATCAATGTTATGAGGTGTGGTTTGTTTCCTGAGATAATCTTGATGTCATGTGGGTCATAGAATCAAGATGTTCATTCCATAAGTTCATAAATATAGGTTTATTTTCGATTTTTTACTAAGGGAGTTAATGAAGTGGTTTTTATAGTCAAAAAAATTTATGATACATCATGGGTAGAGGTTCTGTTATGCTAGTTCTCTCAAACCATTCTCTTTTCATGTTGTTGGAAGATATATGGTTTTTGTAATTACACTAAAATAAAATCTTACTTGGTTTCTTATATTAGTTGGATTTAATGTTTAAATCTAATTCATGGTGTCTTTGAATATCCCTGGTAGATTTTAAGATTCTTATTGTATTTTTGATGAATGTTATATTTGTCTTGCATGGATGAACACACAAGATGTAGTTGGGAAAAATTATTTCAACAAAACAGGAATACACTAGGCTTTATCATTAGTGGATGGGATATGTGAATGGTATACGTACCAGGAAATTGGGAACGAAAGGGCTTCTTACACATGTTACAACAAGTAATATACCATTTTCTGAAGACAATGTCATGGGTAAGGCTGAAATAGTTAGTTTACATATATCCAAGATAAATGTTTTTCACCCTCTTCAGTATATTCACTTAGGTTTGTGGGGACCTTATTGGACTACCTCCCAAGGTGGAGGTTCATACATTTTAAGATTTGTTAATGATTTTTCATGGGAGATATGGGTTTATATTTTCAGAATGAAATATGATATCTCTATGGTGATTAAAACATGTATAGACTATTTTTAAAATCAATATGTGAAGAATAAAAATGATTTGAAAGCTGATAGCAGCCTTTAATACATGTCTACATAGTTTATCATGTTTTTTAAATGTGAGGTAATTTTAAATAATTGAACTATGATTCATACTCCTTAGAATAATGTTACTGTATAGTGTATGAGTATTACCATTATTGATTTGGTACATAGAAATCTTGCTTGATCAAGGCTTCCCAAATCCTTTTGGGAAGAAATAATCAATAGGTCAGTTTAAGTAATAAATATTTGTCCATTCTATTCCTAAATATTTAATACTCTTATTTAATTGTAGATAAATATGCCCCTATCCAATAAATATCATAGGGCTTTATGATGAATAGTCTACACTCATGTTAAGGATGATAAACATGAGCTTAGAGCAGTAATGTGCATCTTCATAGAGTATTCTGAAGTGGTGATTGTGTATAAGATATAGGTAGATAAACATGGATTTATATAGTTTATTATTTGAAGGGATGTGGTTATTTTATGGGTATGTTCACACTAGAGTCTAACCTCCCACTGACAATAGTGTTGATCCTTATCAAGAGAGGGATCTGGAAGATGATCCTTAGTGTGTTAGTGAGTCTCTTGTTGTGACTCCTTCTACATCTCAGGTGACCCTTTACCATTCTGAGTCATAATCATGGTCTGATTATGATGATACATTTGATTATAGATTTATTAGGGACCTTATGGGTTATCTTATCACTAGTGATAAGTAGAGGAGGGTCGCTAGGCCTCCTTCTATTTTCATCGATGACGATATGTTTTCATTATCATTAATTGTGGCACCATTTCTTGGTAGAGAGGATCCCAAAGCTACAATCATGTCATCAATGTCAACCACTATAAGAATTATATTTTAACTATAGAAGATGAGATTAAAACCCTATAAAAACCATAATTGGTCCATAGTCAATAAACCACCTACTCTTAAGGTGATTTATTGAAAAATGACATATAAAACAAATGAAAAAAATAATATACAAAAATAATATAATATTTAGAACGAGACATATATTCAAAGGCTTCAACAAAGAGAAGGAATTGATTATTCTAAAACATTTTCTCTAGAAATTATTCTTATCTGAATACAAATTAATCATTCTTTTTTAACAGTTTTAGATATACTTATATAATATCTGGATGTCAAAACAACCTTTTTTCATTTTGTGTAAATTGAAAAAGTATACATAAAACATTCTACTATTTTTGAATAATAATTTAATGATAACCGAAATTTTTTATAATAAAAAAACGTTATATGGATTAAAATTTGATTCAAGATAATGATATAATAAGTTTGATTCATTCATAATAGAAAATTGTTTTAGTAAGAGTCGTTTTGATGGTTTTTTAGATTTTAAATCTTTTAAAAATCAATGTTTATTTAATATTGTATGATGATGACATGTTACTCATTTGTATTGATATGAAATTAATCACCATTGTAAAAATTAAATTAAATTTATATTTTGAAATTAACTATCTAGGTTGATCTAGGAGAATTTCAGGCATAAAAATTATTTCATATAGGAATCATAGTCTTTATTTTGTATATCAACAATCATATATAATTAAAATTCTAAAAAGTTGTTTATTTTATTATTTGAAGCCTCTTAGTATTCCTTTAGTTCAAAATTTTGAATTTTCATTATCTTGGCCACCTGACATAGCTTTGGATATTAAATATATGAGTATAATCCTATATGATTATATAGTGGGAAGTATTATGTATGTAATGATCTCTAATTGACTAGACGATTCTATATGTATATTTAGTTTGATTATGTTTATGGAAATTCATTAAGAGACACATTTTAATGCTATTAAATGGATGTTGAGGTGCATTTATTATATTTAAACTCTTTCAATTTTCCTTCCTGATAACATTAATTATTTTGAATTAGTGACTCGTTATGTGGAATCTTATTTGATGGAAATTATTTTTGTAGGAAATCACTAACTAGGTATGTCTTTAATACACGTGGAGGACCCATATCATAGAAGTAAAATATGAAATCTGTGGTGACCTTCTCGACCACCGATGTCAAGTACATAACACTGACGAAAATAGCCAATGAAGTCATATTTCTAAAGGGTTTTATTTCTAGAAAAATTATTTGTAATTCTGTTATTATTGTACATTGTGATTGTCAATATTTCCTTTATTTGTCTAAAAATTTAGCATTTCATGGTAGGTCTAATCATATTGATATCAGGCCTCATTTTATTATATAAGTAATTAATATGGATCATTTTGTGTCACTAAGATACATAAGGAAACCAACATAACTGATATTTCGTCTAACAGTGCAATTTTATCATTGTTTATGCATTACATAGATCTCATGAACTTGGATTTACATAAATATTTTTTAGGTAAAATAACATCACCTATATTCAATTAAAAATGTTGGTGTTTTATTAATTTGGTATTCATTATTTTCATATTGAAAATTTAAATTAAACAATTTAAATTTTCCTTCCATTTAATTTTTTTTCAATACATGAAATTTATTATTAAATATTTGATCATTTTAATATTTCCTAGGTTTTGGTTACATTTTACTTCATGAGCTGATTTACGTAGACCTCTCATTTTTTTGGACTTCATGATTTGGGATGCAACCTTGGGTATCCATTTTATACCAATTATCATCATTTCTGACCTTCATGGGATGTTTTCTCCCAATCTATTAGGGCCATCCATTGATTTGAGCCATTCCATGTGCCGCTGGGTGGGATGTTCAGTATCAGCTTTGTTAAAGACTCCAATGGGCTATGTAGTTAGTCAGTAATTGTTCTAGTAGGGGGTTTCATAACCCATATGAAATATAAATTATATATATGAAATATATCTTAAAATCATCTTCTTATGAAACCGAGTTCATCTTGTAAGCAGAGTTCCATATTCCCAAAATTGTAGCCCTACTGTCATTGATGTCTTTTTCCACTCAGTGGCGGTAAGAATAAATTTGATCTCAATTATTGATGAGAATATTTTTATTCAGAATTAATCCCATGGTTTGTAGTGATATCATTTATATCAGTAGACTAATCTGGTGGCACGCTGACACCCTACACGCCACTAGTTTGCAGCTCATGGTGGAGACTATCGACGTTCATTCAAATTGATGACATGTGACCATTGCTCCAATCCAGAGACCTGGTGTGATAATTCTATTAATATATCCAATGATGTTGTGGGATCTATGTTCTTGGATATTTATGTGACATGGGTGCCCAGATATTTTTCGAAGGTTGTATGTTTTTCTTAAACTAGGTTCCATTTGTGTTGCTTCTTCTAGAGTGAATTTTCATTTTTAGCACTTCTATGCATCTCAGTTTAATATATTCACTACCATTTTACACTATAATCTATTTATAGCATCATATAAATGTGCATGTGTCAGTGGTGTTCATTCTGTGAAATATGCCCAAAAGGGAGCACATCACATAAATCGTGGTGTGGCCTTTGTTTTCTATTCTCATTTCATCTTTCACAATTGTTGTGGTTTTGCTTCTCCCACATCAGCTCAATATTGGGATAATTTTTAAAATTTAATCAAATTCATTTTTCTATTTTATATATATAATTGAAGCATATTAATTATTTGGTGGTCCTTCAAATTAATTGGGGGGGTTATTTTTCCATTACCTCGTAATACATGTTATTTATGATTTCATAGGTTACCCATAGTTGGATACTATGATAATTATACTAGATAACATAATACGGAATAAAAAAATATTTTTTACTAAAATTAAATGTTTGGGGACAAGGATTTCCATTTTAGTTTGAAGGATTAATGACTTGTGTGGGATTTTTGGGATCTCGTTGGCATGTGGAAGAATGATGCCTTTCTTTTAGGGACCAATTTCCTTCATGAATATGTTTGTTTCATTATACCATCTGTGTGATCAAGATATGTGTCTTTTTAATTGATACTATATGAGGCTAGGATGACTGATATGATATGGACCATGAGGTATAATCTATAATTCATTCATAACATATAGGAACTAATTGCAGTTCGATCAGATACATGAATTTATCGATATAATTGAATATTTTGTTTATTTCAAAGATTTGGAGTTATATAAAAAACAAAATAAAATGTCTAATACCATGTAAACACAAATGGATTGATGTGAAATTATGGGATAAACATCACAGAGAAATTTTTTATGGGTATGAGTCAATTCCACATCGTTCATATTCTGGTATCTTTAGATATGATGGAAAAAATTGGCTTCATTTCATTGTTTTATTAACATGAAATAACTCTCATAGGTGGAGGGGGGGTAATAATAATAAAATGACTTTTCATTGATAATAAAATGAATAAGAATATTCCATGAGTCATTTTTAATATTTGGGAATCAGCCAGATAGCAATTTGATGCCCATGTTGACCATTTTAACATAAGGTATGCTTTGACATTGTTAACATTTTTATAATAACGAGAGAATCGAATGGTTTGTGGTCAAAACCAAGAAAATGAGATCTAATGAACGTGATATCCTAGGAAAATGTTTTTTAAGTCATTCAAAATATATAGGATTCATTGGAACATCGACCGAATACCCAAACTTCATAGTATGATCAAAAGTTGCATTTCCTCTATCAATGTAGTGTTATGTGGAAAATCTCATAAAATGGAATAATGTAAAGAAAATACACTTGGATAAACATGAAATTTTGGTATAATGATCACCCAGTTCTTTTTGATATATTGAAATAAACTCTACATCCATATAATGTCCGTGTTTTTCAGTATTATGGAACACAACTTGCAACATTTTATTGATATATTAAAATCACATATCTCTCATCAGGGAATCAAAAAAAATGAGCAAATGACCTAAAATTTACGTATAGCATTCCCAAAATCATTTTTTTCATTTGAAATCATCCAAATGTCAATTTTATTCTCAGATTGATAATTATGGAATAATGTATGAATTTAAATTATTGTCCATTATATAATAATAATAAAACATTTTCGGGGTTAAATGTAACAAAACAAGCTCCATTGGACATGAAGTAATATGAAAAATGTTTTTCAATAATTTAAAATATAAATGAATCTTAAAAACATTGTAGTTTTATCAAATTAATATGTATCTTCAAATGTAGAATTATCCCTTGAAATTGGAGCTATGTGACCAATCACTTTGAAGGGGTGATCGCACAGTTGTTGTGTACCGTATTATATCAAATAATTTTATTAGAATCATATAATGATGAATAGGGATGAACATGATCATTTACCAAGGAGTGTGTGGGGGTATGTTCTTCATTATTCTAATAATTAATTAATATATTTGATTTATAATTATTAAAATGAAAATATATTATGTTTTTTATTGAATGAAAAAAACAATATAATCAAAATGTACATTCACATAAAATAAATTTGGAAAATGTAAATTTTATTAAGGATGAATTCCAATGAGATCTATAGAAATTTATTTATTTTTTAATCATCCAATTCAATTAAAAGGTTCATTATCATTCACCTTTTCACCATCCACAATTTTATTTTACATATAATCAATAATCTACTTGATTGATCCCTAAATACTGATAATATTTTGATCAAAATTGGAATTGGTGTCAACAATAGGGGGTGAACTATAGACTAAAAATTAATGTAATACTAAATAAAAATTCTATTATGTAAGAAATGATTAGAATCAAATAAAGTCAGATTATTAGAGTAATAAAAATAGATCCAAACACAATCCAATTATATGAATGTTTATCGGTTTCACAAACAAACTGATAAAATAGTTTAATAGAATGATAATTATAAAAAATAATTTTTTATTACACATGATCAACATAAGATAAATATTTTATAAATAAGAAATATTAAATATAATAATAGAATGAATAATTTAAATGATTAATAAAGAATTTACACTTTACCCTTGTGAGTTAAGGTTTCCCGAAATCTTGTCTAAAAATATCCACAGTTTTTAGTACCTACAATAAGAAATGTCATTCCATACCCGGAAATCCATCAATATAATGGATCAGAATCACCTATATCCTTTAATCCCATGTAATCCCTTTATATGATGACCATATTAAATTCTATCTCTCATTACTATATAATACATTGATATAATGATCGATATCAGTAATTCTATCCTCGAAATCCCTTAATAAGATAGACTGGATTTATCATATTCTTATCCCTTATAGTATTTGATTAGTTCCTGGATTTGACAAGTGATTAAAAATGTAAATATTTATTATTTAATTATAATCCTCAAATGTATTACTTAGAACTTCAAATCTCTAAATCCTTACAATTACATGGAATGAGGTGTTCATGCGGAGAAATCATTAGACCAGTTGGGTTGTGAATTGAATTGCCTCCCAAATTTTTATGTGACCTCTTATTTATAAGCTATTTTCAATGATCATATAATAGAGTTAGTTGAATCCACCTTAGAAATATTTGACTTGTTAGCTCATAATGATCCGGATCTTCAATTTCATAACTAAGGATGATTTTTTCTTTAATATTCTGACATCATTTAGATTAGCACCACTTTGTTGCTATTGTTGATTCCTTGTGATAGAAATAATTTTAATCAATCAAATTATATCCATTAGATAGATTGATGGACATATTTATTCATTTTCCATATGATAAAATGTATATGTGTTAGTATCTTCAATCGGTACCATGGTTTGTGTGATGGTTGTGACTTTTTTAGTATAACAAAACTTATACTGCTTATCAAGCCACTAGTTAGTCTAATATATCATATTCTCCTTTATTATTATTGATCATAACAACGAATAAAAATTTTATATTTTCTTTCATAGGAATTATTTCATTGTTTGGTATATAGTAATGTTTTCTAAAAATACATAATAAATCACTAGGGAAATAAATCATTAGTAAATTAGTGTTTTAAGGATGTGTTTATGATTTACAAATGTATGGAAAGGAAATGTACGAAGTATGGAATCTGATCCCACAATCCTTCCATTTTTTAAGTACAAAAAATCACTTAAAATGAAGAAATAATTATAATGAAAAATACATATAGCCCTTTATAATTATATAATATGCATAGATCGTTCTCATATCATAACTCCTATTTTTTTAACATTTTAAAAAAAATGTAATGTATTAATTTGGTTTCTCCACTAATTGGATAATATCGCACCCTTAGGAAAAAATACCAAAGACTTCTCCCAATTAAAAATGTCTACCTCTCTATAATGTTTTCCAGAATTTATTTAAAAAAATAATTAGGAAGAGATCCCTCATGTAATTAATGAAAATGATAACATATGAAACAATTTTTCATGAAATAACTAATCATCTGAGAAATAAAAAAAATTTATACATCCCAAATTAATTGTAATAAATTCAGAGATAATGGTTTTGGGTGACAAATTCCATTAAAATTAACATTTACTCAAAAAAATATTTAATAATATAAATCATGTGTTTAAATAAAAAAGTTCATTCATTATTCATCATTTTTTCTAATTTATCTGAATTTTCATAAATATATCATTATCATTCTACACCTCTTCAAATAATGATTTATTATTCATTATTTTGGTCCCTGTAATGGTATACTTCTGAAATTTTTACTTGTGTCTTTCAAATTCATCATAGAAATTTTTATTTTCCTCATTCACAAGAAAAAGCTAAAAATCACACGTTCTATGTATCATTTTTTCTAACTCTAAACAATGAACCATTTATTTAAAAACATTTACTTCCTCCTTAGAATTATCAGTTGTATCAGAAACATCCATTGATAAATTATAAAAGGATATTTCCATTACTATATAAAGGTTCTCAATATTTAGGAACTAATCATTAAGATACATGAGATCAATTTAGACCATGTCTGAAGACAAAACCAGTAAATTTTATGATCTATTTTATACCTTTGTCATTTCATTGAATGATTTAAAATCATCCTTTATTTGAACAAATAGATAATTCAATAATATCAGTGATTTTGATTTTTCATTTAGGGAAATTTAAGTCAATTTATACCTCTCTTCTATGTTTGTAAAATATGTAATGTAATCACATAACATATTACTTGTTTTGAAAATATAGCCAAAATCATCCCGAAAAACATTTCCATCAGAGTTAGATGAATCTAATAATGATTTAAGATCGTTTGATCTAGAGGATTACAAATATGGGTCTTCTTCATTATCAACATTTTAATTGAATTTCTAAGAATCAATTTCAAAATTTTCATACTTTAATAATATCTAATTCATATTCAGATTAAACATTGTCTAATGATTCTATTTGGAATATTTTTCTTATTCCTCTTCTTTTGATAATGTCTTTTATTTTTCATTGGATGATGAATTTTCTTCCATTAATTATGCCTAGTGTGCATCCTTACCTAATAGTGAAGGTACCAGATTTTAAGATTATAATTAATCTGATGTTTTCTTTTCTTTTGAAACTTCATTTATCATTTTTCCTTCTTTATCATAAATATATACCTCATATTCCTTTTCCACATATTATCTGTCTTCTTCTTCTTCTCTCTCATCATTCTCGTTATCATGTTCCTCTTCTACTTCATCTAATTTCGTCACGAACTCTAACATAAAATTGTCTTATAATTTTTGGAATATGTAAATCAAAATAGTTATCTTGTTTTTTAAACAAAAAATCTCCCAACCTTGAATACTAATGATCTATTTAATAGTTGAATGATACTTTTTAAAACTAGTTTCCCTCAAAGATTATTTCTATGTAGACTTATCCCTCTGATAATTCATCTAATGTTTTTATTATATAGAAGTTTAAACTGGTGAATAGAGAAATTAAAAAACATTTGATATATAAAATAATGTAGTGATAAGAGTTAGGATAATTGTATGTGAAAACCGACGAGGGAGACACATTTTCCAACCATTATATATGTATGATAATAATTTTTTGATTTCCATGAAATTTTATGGCTTATATTAAAAGAACATATTTGATCTAATGGTCAAGAATTAATTGAAGAATTAATATAAAGAAAATATTTAACAAATAATATATTTATGAAACATTTTCATTAGAATGAGAATTAATATGATTTAAAAAATTTTATTCTTGAAAAAAAATAAATGTATTATAAATAAAAGAATAATTACTCAAGAAGGTTTATAAAAAATGTAATGCTTTTTCATAAAAATAAAATATTAAGACCTTATGGAGTTGAATAGTTTCATCATTAAATGTAAAATAATGTTCTTTTTTATTTTATAAAAATTAATAGAGATATTTTTTATCAAAAAAATATTTTATGAATATTGTGTAATAGTTTTTTTGTATGAAATTTTTATAAAAAAATTTGATATTAACATTTTTACAAATTATTAAGGTTATGGAATAATTTTTTACTCAAAAAAATTTGTATAAAAATTTGAATTGAATATTTTTTAAAATAAAATATGACTTGCTAATGTTTTTGAAATGTTTTTGAGTGTGAAAAAGTAAATAAAAAACTAAAAAAATTAGGAAATCTGAATGTTTTTAGAAAACTGTAGTTTCTAGAAACACAAAATCATTTGTACTCCTTCTTTGACATGGAGTTCATCAATTTAAGGTGACTGATAACAAGAAGTGGATATGAATAATCACAAGACATAGATTATTCAGTGATTTGGTTTAATGAACTCTAGTATATAATAACTAAAGGGTTTTATAAAAATATCAATAAATTGTTCTTAGGTTTTGATGAATTGTAAAATAATATCCCATTTCTGTGAGTGATCTCAATTGAAATGATCTAGTATGTCTCTTTTATTATCATGTAAGTGATGTGATGGGTTTTTACACAGCATAATGGAATATGTGACGTGAAAAAAAATTTGTGTTTCACTATAACTCAAGACATATTTAGTGAGTGTGTGTTGAATCTAAAACACATGGGCATAACATCTTCTAGATACCACATATTTTTTTTCAGAAGAGGAATGTGATATTGAGTGCTTTTTCTTATGTAACCAAAAAACTAATGCATATACTAAGATATTACTTGTTCCAAAACTACTTTTCGTATCCATTCCACATCCACAAAAATCAGAATCTGAACAAAAATAGATCAAATTCATTTCCAGAAAAATTTAATAAACCTAAATCCATTGTTTTCATAAGATAATGAATATTTATTTTTTATATCAGTAAGATGAGATTCATTTGGATTGGATCAAAATCTGTCATATATTCATATTGAAAATATTAAATAAAGAAAACTTGTAATTATGTAATTTAAACTCCCAATCATACCTCTAAAAATCATTTAATCATCTATTTTTATATATTAATCATGATCTAAAATATTAATTATTCCAATGGGAGTACGAATAAATCCAGGGTTTCCATTCCTTAATTTCTTAAAAATAGCTTTTATGTACTTATGTTTAGTCATATAAGTTAATTTTTGTTTTTTAAAATATGAAAACCAAGAATGTTTGTTTACTCACCCATCATACCCATTTCAAACTCAGATTTCATATGACCTATGAAGGAATTTGTTAAAAATTCATTTGAACCAAATGTAATGTCATCAACATATATTTGTACAATCATAATTTATTTATTAACTTATTTTTATAAATTTTTTGGATATGTGGCTCTATATATAATGTTGTTTTGTAACAAAAAATATAATTAACAAATCATTCCAGGCTCTAGGGTATTTTTTATGTCAATAAATCACTTTTGTGGGTTTTTAAACATTTTCTGGATGTTTTTATATTTTTAATACAAGGGGATTGATATACATAATCTATCTCTTGAACATATCCATTAGTTGAGTAACAATTAATATTCACTAGGAATATATTAAATGTTAAGAATTCAATAAATCAGAGATTTATATGAATAAGTTCAAGTCCTAGTGTTGGTGCATAGGTATCTCCATTGAATCCTCCCTCTTGGTGATTATAACCATTATTATTAAGTATATATTTATTTCTAACTATTATTCCATTTTCATCAGATTTTTTTGGAAAAATTCTTTTTACTCCAATTATATATGTTTTATTTGGAACTTCGACCAAATACTAAACATTGTTCCTTTCAAACTCATTTAGTTCACCATTAATTTATTTAATACAATTCTCATCACCTAAGGCCTCGTCAATAATATTATGTTAAAAAATTTATAAAAATTATAGATGTTAAATACTATTTTTGAAAATAAATTCTTGTGGTAATTATTTGTTCTACATCACCAAGGATATTAACACAAGGATGGTTCTTATGAAACAACTGAATTTTTCAGTATTCAAATGTATGTTCTTAAATAGTAGGTTGAAAATAATATTGATTAAAAACTTCATAAATATATTCTTGAGTTGTTTTCTCATAATAATAAACTATAACGAATATTATTTTTTTAGAAATAATATATGAAGATGTAAGTTGTGGTTGTTTCAAAAAAATGTATCTTCTTATTTAAGCATTAACCAATGGTTAGTTTATGTGGTGGATGATAAGGTATCTTTTAAACAAGAGGGAAAATAGCAGGAACCATTTATGTCTTCTGATGCAAACTTCAACCTATCCACCTATGTATCACTCTTGGAATGGTTTCATCTAAACTCCAATCATGATCATCCACCACCTAATTGGGAGCTCCATCCATTAAATATTATTTTTCCTACATATGTGTGGGATATATATTTACATACAAGAAACAATGGGATTATATACCCTTACCTAATAATTGGGGAGATGAAACACATGTGAAAATATTAAGTTAATAGTTAATTTAATAAAACAAATGAGATTCGATGTTTTTCTCTATGCACATGATAATCCGCATTCTTACTGCAAATTGTGAATCTAATAAAATTATCATTCAATTTAAATCATTATTGTTTATGGTAAATTTGGTTTTTATTAAATTATTTTATTCTTGAATTAATAAATTCATTTAACTTAATTTACCACTAAATTTTCTTGAGATTCTAATCTATCAAAATTTTATATGATTACATAAATATATTTAAAATTAACTATGTACATAAGTGTACGTTGGAGGAATAATGGAATGTACCATCCAAAAATCCCATCTTTTATAATACTTTTATACTATATACAACTGAGTTATGTGTCAAGCAAATCTTATGAGTTACTTTCAGGATATGAACTATCAACCTAATGATTACACTGATTACATGATTTTTCTATCACGTGTTAGGTTTCAATGTACATAGAAAAAAATTATAATATGAACCATTAATTATAAGCATATGTAAAAATTATAATGAAATTAATTAAAATTTTATATATATTAAAATTCATCACATTGCATGTCCTATCAACTTAATGACAAAAAAGAACATATTGATAAGGTTCTTATACTATAATAAATTAATTTTAAATTTTTTGTAATTTGATAAAAGTAAAAAATGTATACTTTCCATCTACATAACATGTACTATTTTCATCATCTATCCGAGACACATGCTTAAGGACATGGTGTGTAAAACATTCCTTGGGAAAAAAGTTAGAGTACATGGTGTGTACCTGAGCTACAAATTGTGCGGTCTCTGAATTATACATTCACCAGTCTGGTAGGCCATGTAAGAAGATACAGGACCCATATGGGACTAAAACATTGAACACCATGTAAAATAGTTACATAGTGTGTACACTAGTTGATTGTGTGCCGGACTTGCCCGTTCAACAAGTGGTGTAAAATTAATGGATCATCATATAATGAATGTACAATACATGAATTAATTGTGAATTAATTATTGTTATTTAAACACAAGCACATGGTTTGTACCTCAGTGTTACCATAAATGTACTCGTTTGTTATCTAACTAGGTTCCCAATCACCTCTAGATAATATCTTACAAATTTTTTTCATTCATAAAATAATACAATTTTATTATATTTGTGAGAAATAATTGAGGAAGAAATAAGTCTATATATTTGATTTAGGAATGATTAAATGGATACTGTAAAAACAATTATGAATGCTCAAATCAATCAATGATATTTAAATAATTATAAATAAATATGTGATTGCCCTGATTAAAAATTTAGGTTCCTGTTGAAATAGAAGAATGGAATGGGTCATCAATAATATTTCATTTTTTCTTAATCAATGATCAATCCAATGTTTACATGACTATAAACATAATGATCAATGGAATTGATAAAAATAAAAAATTCATAAAACACCAGAAAGAGAGCACATGATCATCACATATTAATTATAATTAATTTAATAAATTAAAAATTTACCTGATGAGAAATTATTTATTTGTTGATGGATCGGATAGCATATCTGCATTGTATTATTGTTTCATTACAGGATTCAAGGGTAGATACCTTCTAAAAGTATAGGATTCCATATATTATTGAGGTACATTCTTGGTTATGTTCTGGTATAAGTCTACTAATTGTAGTTAATGGAATGATTTTTGGATATATATGTATGCTCAGAGATGTCATAGTGGCTCAGGATCAGAAATAAGGGATATTTGTTCCATTCTGGGCATGTTTCATGGTTGACGCATGTCTAGTAAAAAGTGTGCACCCAAAAATGAAATCCATGATATAGGGGAGAACTGTTTAGTAAACCATTCATGACGGGAGACCAAACCATTCATACTTAGATAGATACATTCTTAACTGTTGGTGCATGGTTTTTCAAACTGTGTTGTGATCTCTAGGTAACTGTGTGACTCAGCATCTCTTGGATAGAGGTTGATTCAAAAGTACGGTATAGTTTGAAAAAAAATACCACCAAACCACACACCCTATTAAAATTTGGATTTCACCATTTCCCACTCAGGATTTTAAGATCATCATCCAAATTTCTTCCTAATTCTTCCACCTCAAGACATAATGATGGGCCTAAACTCCAAAATATTCCAAAGGATTCATTTCTTTTATTTCAAGGTCATTTGGAGTGTCATTGGTTGTGGATCAAAACTACAGGTATGACTTATTCTCCTATGTATTCCCTTTTCTAGATAATGGATTATGGTTTTGTTCATTCCCTTATAAATACATGAAACACTCTTTCCCTAGTATATCTTATGCTGGGGCTTGAAAGGGCACTATATTCAATATCTAAGGCTAGGGTTATTCATTCATTCATCTCTTGTTTTTTATAGGTGGTCCACATGTTATATTCCATTGCCATGATGTTTTTTGTGCATGTGTGGTTTTGTTAATGATTATCTATGGTGGTTCATTTTATGACTTTGAATGGATTTGGTAAAATAGTTTTCTAAATAATGAATTGAACCCACTGTGATAGTCTTGGGATGAATTGGGATTGACTATACAAATATAGGGTATTCCATGTGGTATTCCAATATTCCCAAACATTGAAAATTGTAATGTTAACAATTGATTTATAAATTGATAAAGTGTAGACCATGATGTACATGTTGATTTGTTATTTGAGAGAGAAAATAGATTCGTGAAATTTCAGTATAGACTTTGATAATGGAAAATGTTTTTGGTAGGTGTAATTTAAAGATGGTTAAATGGAATATTGGGAATATATCTAATGACTTGTGTGATTGAAATTAAAAGTCATTAATTGGATAAATAATATGAAATGGTGAATTATTTGAAATGGGTTAATATATTGGAATTGTCAAATTTGTTAAATGGGTTATGATATGAAAGGGAATAGGGTAAAATGGGACATGTATGGTTTTTGGAAAATATTTTAATCTGTTAAGTAGCAATGATGATTTACGTGTTAATGGAATGTTAATTGTGAATACTATGGGTATTAATTATTTTGGTTAGTGATTTAGTGTATATGGTAATTGGATAAATAAAAATGTTCACAAGGCTTTGTGGAATGTGGAATATTAGAGTGAGGATCCTCTTTTGGATTGGTTGGGATTGAGGCTCTACAACCCACCTGTAGAATGCATGGGTTTGGGAGTTGGATTTTTACTCAATTCCCCTAATAACTACATTTGATGAAACCACTTGGTCTGAGACTCCAATGTGAGTGTGATGTATTTGTTATGAAATTCTTCTCCCTAGTTAGATAGTGATCTTGATTTATTACTTATGTATGATAAGTGATCAGATTAGGCTGAAGTATAAATGATCTAGTTGTCAAACCCATGTATTAATTGGAAAAAATGGTATAACTGATTGAATGGAATAAATGATGAATTTTTCTAAAGACAATATAGTTAAATAATGAAACTTGATTTTTCATTAGTTTATCATTCCCTTTATTTAGTACATTCATGATATATCTACTTTGAATTGATATTTTGTAGACATTGTTGGTGGTGGACTATAGAGTTTTAGTCAAACCTTTCTCAGGATGTCATTATGTATGCCTACAGGTTTCATTATTCTAGGATTGGAAACCTGGAAGGCCCATGTGATAGGGAGTTTATTTGTTGTACCCTATTAGGGAAATAATTTATAATGAATGTTTGAGTTTATTTTCTACATTTTACATATTTTTTGTGTCACCTACTATGTCATAAATTTGTAAAGATGTTATTTACATACCACATGACCTATTAGACCCTCGCTGCTAGTTGGAAGTCTCTATCATATGGGGAGGCGCATTTAGGTTGTGTGGTGTCCCAATTCAAAGAACCGATTTAGTTGTTTCTGTGTTGGTAAGATTACAATGTTGTGTTAGCATAGTTATTTTTTGCATTCTTACTACATGATGAGGGATTAAAATATATTAGTAAGTGTTGATTTTTGTTGATCAGCTCATGTTAGGGAGTAGATAAACCATCCATGGGTGAAAACCCATTTACCATGGGTTATAATTGATGTTCTTTTATATATGTACCTACAAATGATTGATATTTCACCATTATATGATGCACTTGTTTTGTGATTGGATTGTATTCTAATATTTTTATCTTGGATGGAAGAGAATGAGTTTGTGCATATATGCAGTATTTTAGGCACCTAGGGATATTGGTGGAATGCATCATTATGGGTACACATTAGATGGTTGTGTGAGACATGAAGGGTAGAATGCTTCTCGCAGTCCCTAAAATATGGAAAATGTAATGTCTAATAAATATGATACTAATGGGTAAATTGAATGATTGTGAAATAATTTTTAATGAATTGTACATGATTAAAGGAGGTAAATGAGAGAAAATGTTTGTTATAGTTAATGGTTATACAAGAAGGGAACATAAAAGAGTAATATTAGAATTATGATTGTTGAAATGGTTTAACAATGGTGTCTAATTAATTGCTTGTGACTGTGTATGTTGGTAGACCCCATATTGACCATTATCCATTGTTGGGATGGATGAGGTTTGTGTTTAATGTGAGATGAAGTCTATTGGGAATAATGTGTGAAAAGGGGTTATTTATGGCTAGTTAAGAGCATTCTTTTATAAAAATGTGGATGTTAAATGTTGTTGGTTTTGGCATGTGTGTTGGAATTGTAGGAATACGCCAACACAAAATCATGATATGGTTGGGATATAAGAGCATGTCATTGAGAATTTTCCTTTTAAAATTAGAGGATGAAAACATATTTGTAAATTATAAAATAATAGAGGAGAATTTTGGTTAGAACTTCTATAATTTGATGCAGATGATGGAGCCAGACCTATGGTGGGTCATGTCATGTATTTTTTAGATGAAAACATAGTTTTAGTTGTAACACCGTCAAATGATCCTATAGTAGGTAAAACTGATGCAGATGAGGTCTAGATAGATTGTATTAAGATGATTCCTAGTCACATAGAGATTCCTGTTGAGAAGACAATCATGTTGGAGGCTTACATGTTTCGATGGAAGGAAAATTGTTGGCGGGACATTCTAGTGTAGACCTAGTATGCTAATGGTATTTCATGGAAATATTTCAAAGAATTGTTTTGTGAAAATGTATATTCAGGGAACTCGATGTAGGAAAATGCTACGATGTTTATGAGGTTGACCCATGTGATGAAGATAGTGATCAAATAAGATACTTTTTTCACCAACATGCCATTTTTTGTTCCATCATTGTCAAGGGATAGGGTGGATTTGGAAGAACATTTTTATGATAGAAATACTCATTAGATTGTGTCTCGGGCTAATAAAAAATGTGTAAAAATAGTTGATGATATGGTGGATCAAAACCATATTTTGGAGGAAAACTGCAAGGAGGGAATTTGTAGTGGGCATGCAGTTGCAGTTGGACAATCCAATTGTGATACAACAAATAAAAGTTAGCTCCATTTCAAGGATACTCACAAGGTTGGTGGTGGTGAATAGTGTATATAGAATATTGAAGCATCCCCTTAGAGTTGATATCATGTTTTCTCATATCAGTGTGGAAGGACAAGGTACATTCGTGGATTGTGTCCTAAACCACGGGTTGAGAGATGAGAAAGCAGTAGAATAGGGAATTTACAGAGGTTTTGTAGGAATACTCAATCAATGGGAAATGATGGAGGGATGATTCCAATGATGAGTGCTAGATATTTTAGGATACCCCTTATGAGGTAGGCAGTTGGAGCTCTACTGATGGTACTGGTCGAGGAGGAGGATGAGGTACTCTAGGGTGGAATAATCCATATCATTAGTGTAGTGTAGTTCCAAAATTTTAGACTAGAGACCAGGGTAGTGGGGTAGGTCATCTTCATACAATTTAGTCTACACTAGATGGTGGAAAGCATTGACCATCAACTGTTCGAGGAACGATCCATATAGCTTCCATTCTTTGTAGAGATTTATTTGATACTGGTTCTTCCAAATTATTACTTTCTGCTGATATTGTTTTTATGCTGGTTCTAGTGGTGGTACATTTTTTGGGGTCATTTCGGTAGATACATTGTTAGGGTTGTGATCATAGAATACTAAGCAGTGTAAAGGGTGGGCTATTGATGTCGTCGGGTACCATTTTAGAAGAGATGTGTTTTTTCACAAGATGTAAGGTTTTGATCTGATTTTGGGAATGGATTTGATTGTGTATTAAAAGGACCATATAAAATACTACCATCATAGGTTACCATTCATGTACCATTAAGGAGACACTTATGTCTATAATGCTGAGCGAGACATTTGGGTAGGCCATGCAAGGATTGTTGTTCAATGGTTGGGTGATCTTGCAAATCAAGTGGCTTGCTGTTTTCTTGAGAAGGGGAATTATAAAAACAAGACATTCCGCTTGTGTTGGATCAGATTTATAATTTTTACCTATGAAAATCATGTGATTGTTTCCTGAAATATATTTCTTGTTCGTGATAGAGTTGTTGTTGGGAGTAGAGAAAGTTTCTATTATGTCTTATATAATGGATCCGGCCGAACTCCATGATCATAAAACACTATTGGTGGAAATAAAAACATGGGGTTTTTCACTGGATTATGTCATGTTGGGGATCTACAGTGTTTTTTCCTAAAAATTCAAATGGATCAATGTGGTTTTGTGTTAATAATTGGTAGATAAATAAGATAATAGTTAATAATTGATGACATTTTCCACAAATCGATGATATTTTTTACCTACCAAGGGTTCATTCAGTGTCTCTATGATTATTCTGAGATCAATGTATCATCAGTTATTAGTAAGACCTTTTAATATATAGTGGTTTAAGAGCTTTAGAATATATATATTATATGATTTTTTGGTAATTATATTTGTATTATACAATTCAATTGTAGTGTTTTTGACCCTAAGAAACTAAATCATTCACTTGTACATAGATAATTTTGTAGTTGTTTTTGTTAATGATATTTTGGTGTACTTAAATTCTTATGATGGTCATTCCAAAAATCTGGAAATTGTCCGGAGTACACTAAAAGGGCATTTTATATACCCAAATATATCCGAATTTCATTTCTGAATCGATAGGGGGTAGTTATTGGATCACATTATCTCATAGTATGGTGTCATAGTGGACCTGAAGAAAGTGAGACCAGTTGTATCTTGGGTAAAACCCAAGAACATTTTTGATATCAAAATTTGTCTAGGTTGGGATGACTATTACCACAGATTAATTAAAGACTTCTCCTATTTGGAATTATTGCTTTTGTGTTTGACTATGAATGGCATCATGTTTGAACGGTATGGAACATGTTAGAATATTTTCCAAGAGTTAAATAATCAGTTATCATCATCAACAAATCTAATCATACTATACCAATGTAAAGGGTATACATTGATTTTTGATGTGTCTAGTGTTATGATTGGGTAAATGGTGATGTAGAATCATTAATATGTGGTGTATGGGTCAATGATTTTGAGGGCTAATGATGTAATTACCCTACACATGATCATGAGATGATCGTCGTGGTTTATTCATTAATGTGACAGTGACACTACATTTTGAGAGAACATTTTAACATGTATAGCAATAATAGAATCTTTAATTACATCTTCTTTTATCATGATTTGAATCTTATAATGTTAAATTGGTTTGAGTACATGAATTTTTTGGTCATTAATCTAAATTACACTCTGGTTAAGAGGAATAATTTTTTAGATTCATTGAGAGGGATGACTAATATTTGGGTAGTTTAGGAATATAGTTTTAAATTGAGGATGATTGTTTTGTTCCATGAGATACTTCTCAATGTGCTGCATGAATAAAGATAGATAACACTTGCTTCATTGGAAGATGATTTCATGCTTCTGAGGTACATCTAGGAATGGAAACATTAGGATTCAAAACGTTTGTATTTATGGGAGAGTCTAAATGGGGAGGGGTCTCTTTTCAGTAGGACCATTAGTGATGACGTATCATTTATATCCATGATTTGGTTATTGGGCCAGTATGTTTGTTGGAAGAGATGATTCATATATATTATGCATCACGGTGGGCAGTGGATCCAGTTTTGAAAAAAATTTATCATGATCTTCATAAACAATATTGGTTGACCGGAATGAAGAAAGAGGTTTTAGGTTTTGTGGTGTGATGCCTTAACAATCCGAAAGTGAAGGCAGAGAATCAACTAGCATGTAGTTTGTTTTAACTATTTCCATTTCATGAATGTAAATGGGATAATGTAATGATGGATATCATGGTAGGTTTTCCAAGGATACCTCAAAAGAATTATGTGATATGGGTAGTTGTGGATCAGTTGACCTTGGTAGAATATTCCACTCCAATTTGAGAGACTTTCACCATTGATGTGTTGGATGAATTGTATTTTTGGGAAATTATGTTGATTCATACAGTATCATAAACTATAATATTGGATCATGATCTACTTTTTTCATCATGTTTCAAGAAGTGATTATAGATTGTTCTTTGTACCCAGTTAATTTTTCTATAGATATCCTCCAATAGAGGGATGCTAAATCTCATCATACTATTCAGTTACAATAAGATTTGGTGATGGATTGTGTCATTGATTTTGGTGGATCATGGGATAAAAACATATTGCTTTTTTAATTCACCTATAAATACTTTTACTAGGATATAATTAAGTTGGCATTGTGTGATGAACATTAAGGTAGGCAGTGTAGATCCTCATGGTGTTGGATGGAGTTAAGAGAATCTTAATTGTTAGGGTTATGCCTCATACAAGAGATTTTGTAATAGGTTAAGCTTGGTTAGAAATATATGGATGTGGTTTAGATTAGGAAATAGTTTTATGTAGATCGGCATTGTAGACATCTTGAGTTTATGGTGGGTGATTATGTATTTCATATGGGGTCTCCATTGTTGAGTCACCGTCACATACAGAAAGAAGGAAAGATGGCTCCCAGTTATGTTGTGCTGTTTGATATTGTGGAAAGGATTATGCCAATTTTCTACCGACTAGATCATTCATAGAAATATAATGGCATGCATGATGCTTTTAATGTGTCACATTGTCAAGTGTACCACCCTGACCCATCTCATGTGTTTGAGGATGCAGATATTGAACATGAGAAGGATGTGTCCACAAAAGAGCATCTAGTTTAACTATTGGTCTTATTATGAAATAATTGAAAGGAAAGACTATGCCTTTGGATTGAGCTTTATGGAATAATCCTAAAGTTCTAGAAGAATCTTGGGAGAGGGAGAAAAATATTTGGTCTCAGTGGCCTGCTCACTTTTATTTATAAGTTCTTTTATTCTTAAGACTGAGAATCTAGGGAAAGCAGTTACAATGTGGGGAGTTTGTAAGGTTCTAGATTTTGAAGGGGTTTTTATTGTTTATGTTTTGGATTAATTCAACTTCTAGTGGTTAATGTAATGTTTTCTAGATATATGTTGTTGATCGGAGGTATCTCAAGGACGCGAGACAAGATATAAGGGACACTTTATCCATATTGTGCATGTTTCGTAGTTGGATCATGGTTAGTAGTAACCATGAGACCAAACCATGATCTTAAATAAGACGGATATTATAGTTCAGTAAACCATACAAGAGGGGAGGAATAACCATATGGGTCGGGAGAGAGGCATTCTGCACGGTTGATGAATGGTTTGTCAAACTATGTGTGGCTCCCATGAAAAAAGTGTTACTCAGCCCCTCTTGGACAGAGACTTGAACACATTCTATTCAACTGTGTTACCAAACTATGGGACCCATTAAAAGTGAAATTTTACCATTGTCAAATTCAAGACCTTATGTTTCTCACCTAAATTTCATTCTCATTAATTCTCCCCCATCCATAGTGAGGATCCAAAACACCCATATCTTCCCATGGATCGACCACCTTCATTTCATGGCCATTTTTAGTGCCCTTAGAAGTGTATTGAAGATAAGAGTATGTCCTAGAATAAACTTTAGTCACTTTTAAGGATTAGGACTTATGGTTTCATTCTTCTTCTTACAATTCCGCAAAACCGTTTTTTTCTAGTGGATCTTAGGTTGGGGATTCAAAGGAGGTTTTAATATAGATATATGTCTATGTTTAATGGTGCATTAATCACTTTGTTCAAGGTAGGTGGTAAACATGTTATATTCCATGGTCTTGAAATATATTTTGGCATGTGTGGTTGTATTAATGGTTCTCTCTGGTTGTGCACATTATGAATTTTAATTGATTTAGTAAAATAGTTTCTAAATGCTGAACTGAGCCCCTCCTGACCCTCATGGGATACAATATGGTTGACTTTATGAATTTTTATCCAACCATGGGGTGTTCCAATATTCGATAACATTGAAAAATTGTAATTTTAAGTATGTAATTGACTTGGGATAAAGTAGATCCCATGATCAACATGTTGATATGTTAATTGAGATAGGAAATTGATTATTGATAGGTGTTCCTGGACTTTGATAATGGAATTAGGGTTTGATTTCCACAATGTATAGCGGGTTAAATGGATTATGGTGAATGTTTATAATAGCTTGTGATATAAAAATTGAAATTAAAGAATATGATATTACATGTGAAATGATGAATTATGTGAAACAGGTTAATGTATGAAAATTATTGAATAAGTTAAATGAGTTGTGATATAGAAGATAATTTGGTTAAATAAGATATGTATGGTTTGTGTTTAATGTGATAATGGGTTAAGGCCCAAATAATATTCAAGTGTCAAATGTAATTTGAATTTTTAATGTTACAGTTATTGATTATTCAAGCTTTCTGATTTTGTATATACATGAATTATATGAATAATAATCTACACATAGCTTAGTTGTATGTGGGGTATTGGACTAAGGTAGCTATCATGGGTCGGGCTGGACTGAGGCTCTAAATCCCACCCCAAGAATGCAGTGTTTAGGGACTCATAATCAGGCACCATTCCCCAAAAAGTTTCATTTGATGAGACAACCTGGACTACACCTCCTAGGTGACAATGATGTATTTTTCATGAATTGTTTATCCTCTATGAGATTGGGAACATGAAATATTCAATATTGTCTATTAATTGATCACTATTGGCCCGGGTTTAATTGTTTTATATTTCAAACCCACCTATTAAGTGATTGAAATAGATAAATATAATGAATGGAATAAATGATCATTGTCATTAAAATGAATATTATTAACTAATGGATCCCAATTCTCCCTTTTTTTATCATGACATTTATATTGTACTAGAAAGAAATATCTATTTAGACTGCATATTTCGATGACACCATTGGTGATGTACTATTAAGTTGAACTAACAACCTTCTCCGGCTACTGTTAGGTACCTGAGAAATTTTTATTATTACAGGATTGGACAAGGGAAAAGGAAATTTTCTATGAAGTTGAGTGGGGGTTGGGATGTGCATAAGTGTGGAATAAGACATGGTGTTGAACTAACAACCTTCTCCGGCTACTATTTTATGTCAATTTTGACACTATTTTGTACATGATTTTTGTGAAAATCATAACATAATGATAATTTTGATCCAAGTTAATTAAATCAACACTAACAAGTAATATTAACCTAGAAAATTAGTGTAATTAATAAAAAGTCTCAAATTACATTTATTTGGGCATTTATAACATCAATTATGTTAATATTTTCTTAATAAGGTAATTACTGCAACATCGTTGAGTCATAAATAAATTAAATTATTTAAAGTCTAAAAATTATAAATAAAATACCATTATTTAGGAAATAGTTTTAGCTTTCTAATGAATATTTATAATGTATTTATCTTATTTATAACCCTATATTAAAAATGTTTTAGTTATTAAACTTTGATTTTAACTATTTTCACTCTTCTTTAAATAAAATAATATTAAATGTCCTAATCTAATCCATGTGGACCTAATTGGTCATATTATATTCATATGGTTGTTTTTGGTCGAATTACACTTATCCAATAGAATTAGGACATGTGTTAGGGTAATAGTAATATCATTTTTACCTTTAGTTACCATATTTACTATTAACTGAGGTAAAAAAATGTAAAAAGTTACTATTCACCAAAAAATTATTTTAATCTCATTGAACAACATTTTACTTACTGATATCATCCATGTCTCTCGGATTTTCGAAATTCTATTCACAGAAGTGGTAAAATTATGTTTTATGAAAAATTCAGTTTTTTTAACTACCACTTAGTGGTTTTACTATTCATCAAAAATTGAAAGTTTTCAGAAAAATACAAAAATTTCACCCTAGGCTAATTTCGGTATTCCGAATCCAAAATGAAGTCCATTTTTAAAGATAAAATTTATAAAAGTTCAGAAAGTTGTTATTACTATTCATAACAGCTATTTTATATAGCATATCGTTGTTTAGTGAAACTCGGTATTGTATACAACATACGCTATCGAGGAAGGTCTTGATTGCGTGTAATGTAAGCCAAGAAAGTGTTGTGTGTAAAAAAAGATTCCTTTGCGTATAACATAATTAATAAAAAGAAAATATTTCTCATAAAAATCTCAGGTGTTACATTCCACCCCCCTTAAAATGAATTTTGCCCTCGAAATTCGTCACTTTGTAACAAACAGACGAGGATACCTCTGCCTCATCATATCCTCAAGCTCCCATGTAGCTTCCTCTAAATGGTGGTTCCTCCATAAAACTTTCACCAAGCGAGTGGTCTTGTTTCGAAGAACTTTTTCGCTACGATCCAGAATCTCTATCAGCTGTTCTTCATAAGAAAGATCTTGCTCCAACGGTACAACTTCTGAGCTGAGTACATGTGATAGATCGGGTATGTACTTTCTTAGGAGTGATACATGGAACACATCATGAACTTGAGAGAGATTCGGTGGAAGCGCCAATCGGTAAGCTACCTTACCAACACAATCCAGTATTTCAAAAGGACCAATATACCTAGGGCTTAACTTTCCCTTCTTCCCAAATCTCATTACTCTCTTCCAGGGAGATATTCGTAAGAACACTTTTTCACCCACTTCAAACTCTATGTCTTTTTTTCGATTATCAGCATAACTTTTTTGTCGAATCTGAGCTGCTCTTATGTGTTACTGAATAGATCAAACCTTTTCTGCCATTTCATCAACAAGATCAGGTCCTAATAGCTTTCTTTCCCCAACTTCACCCCATCATGTTGGGGTTCTGCATTTCTTTCCATAGAGAGCTTCATAAGGAGCCATCTGAATGCTGGAGTGAAAGCTATTATTATAAGAAAATTCCACCAATGGTAGGTGTTGATCCCAACCACCTTTGAAATCCATAGATCAATCTCTTAACATATCTTCTAGAGTTTGAATTGTCCTCTCAGACTGACCGTCTGTCTGAGGATGATAAGCAGTGCTTAAACTCAACTCTGTATCTAGAGTATGCTGAAGACTTCGCCAAAACTTCGAGGTAATCCTCGAATCCCGATAAGATATAATGGAAAGTGGTACTCCGTGCAATCTTACCAATTCCTTCACATATATCCTGGCATGCTGATCGAGAGAGAAATAATCTCTAATAGCAATGAAGTGTGCCGACTTCGTAAGACAATCAACTATAACCCATATAGCATTATTTCCTTTGGATGTTTTAGGAAGTCCAGTGACAAAGTCCATAGTGATGTTTTCCCATTTCCATTCGGGTATGGGTAATGGTTGTAACATCTCCTTATACTTCTGTCTCTCAGCTTTAACTTGCTGAAAAACCCAGCATCGAGTGACATATTTAGCAATATCTCTTTTCATTCCATCCCACCAGAAGTACTCTTTCAGGTATCTAAACATCTTTGTGCTTCCAGGATGAATAGAGAATGAAGAACTATGAGCCTCATCCGGTAGCTCTTTCTTTAATTCTAGGATGGGAGGAACACAATCCCGATTCCTGAACCTTATTATTTCATCACAATCAATGTGGAATTCAGGAAAATTTCTCACCTTCTTTTGTAATTCTACATCTTCGTTCTGTGCCTCTTTAATCTTCACATGCATATATGGATGATCATTCATTTAAGAAAGATAAGATTTTTCCCCTTCCATTATGATACCAAGATCCATCCTTTTTAAATCCATAAATATTGGATCTTTTGAGATCCTCATCATGGATAAGCTACCATGGTCTTGTCGACTTAATGCATCAGCCAAATATTTCATTTTCCCATGGTGGTAATGAATTGAGCAGTCGTAATCCTTAATCAGCTCCAACCATCTTCTTTAGCACATATTCATCTCTTTTTGTGTGAAAATCTACTTCAAACTTTTATGATCAGTATAAATATCACACCTTTCACCATAAAGATAATGCCTCCAAATCTTTAATGCAAAGATTACCACAACTAACTCCAAATCATGAGTTGGGTAATTTTTCTCATGGATTTTCAACTGTCGTGAGGCATAAGCAATGACCATATCGCTTTGCAAAAGAACACACCCCAGTCCCTTCTTGGATGCATCACTGTAGATCACAAACCTTTCTCCGCTACAAGGTAGTGTGAGAACATGTTTACTGGATAACCTTCTTTTTAACTCCTTGAAATTCTCTTCACACTCTTCGGTCCACACGAGATTAACACCTTTTCGAGTCAACCTAGTGAGTGGATTTGATAATCGTGAAAAATCATTCACAAAACGTCGATAATATCTAGCCAAACCGAGAAAACATCAGATCTCAGTTGCTGTTGTTGGTCTCGACCACCTTTTGATAACCTCTGTTTTTGCTGGATCCACAGATATCCCCTCGTTTGAGATTATGTGACCTGGAAATGAAACTTTTTGTAGCCAAAATTCACACTTGGTAAATTTGGCATAAAGCTTCTCCTTTCTTAGGGTCTTCAATACAATTCGCAAAGGGATATTCATGTTATTCCTTACTCTTTTAATAAACAAGAATATCTTCTATAAAGACTACCACAAACTGATCAAGATATTCTCTAAAGATTCTATTCATTAGATCCATGAAGATAGCAGGGGAATTAGTAAGACCAAATGGCATCACTATAAATTCATAGTGTCCATACCTTGTACGGAAATTCGTCTTTGGTATATCCTCCCTTTTGACCCTTAATTGATGATAACCTGAACAAAGATCAATCTTGGAAAAGAATTGAGCTTCGCGTAGTATATCAAATAAGCCATCAATGCGCGGGAGAGGATATTTGTTCTTGATAGTGATCTTTTTATGTTCTTGATAATCAATGCAGAGTCGCATTGATCCATCTTTCTTCTTAACAAACAGAACAGGTGCTCCCCAAGGTGATGCACTAGGGCGTATGAATCCCTTATCATGATTCTCTTAAAGTTGCATCTTCAATTCATGCAACTCAATTGGGGTCATTCTATAGGTTGTCTTTGAAATGGGTATAGCACCTGGTATGAGTTCTATTGAAAACTCAACTTCACGAATTGGTGGAAGACCTAGAAATTCCTTCGGGAAGACATCATCAAACTCCCGGACAATGGGAATATTCTTAATCGCGAGTTTATATCCAACCATTTGAGATAAATAACATTCATTTAGTAGAATCAGGACCCATAAGATGGATGAATTTTCCACTGGAAGGTTATGTTCATCCTTGCATCGATAGATGATCATAGATTGATCTGGAATATGAAATGTGGCTTCCCTTCTTTGGAAATCTATATGAAATCCATTTAAAGAAAGCCAATCTATGCAAAGAATCACATCGAATTCCACTATAGGAAGGATCACAAGATTTGCAGGAAGCATTTTCCCACAAACGTCAATTGGAGGAGAATTATAAACTTTTGATGCAGCCGTTGTGCCATTAGTAGTTGTCACAGCTAACTCAACATCTAATTGTTGAGTTAATATGGTGATACCCTTAGAAAATTCTTTAGAAATAAAATAGTGGGTGGATCCAGAATCAAATAAAACATTTTCTACTTTAGATTGGATGGTATGTGTACCTTTCACCACATCGTTATCGTACTCCACATCGCCAATATAAATTGCATGTGACTTTCCTTTTTCTCTAGCCTTAAGAGTTTGTTGGCGTCGATCATCATCAACAACCCTTGGATTAGGTCATTTATTAGCATAATTCCCCATTTTCATGCACTTGAATCATTGAACTGTAGGAGGTTCATTCTGTATATCCCTTTCTTTATTCACATAATTAGACATCTTCTTCCCATCATTAAAACATTAAAATGCCCGATGACCTTCTTTTCCACATTTGAAACATTTACTTGTCCCTTTAAGACAATTCCCTCCATGTTTCTTTCCACACTTTGAGCATAAGGGAAAACTCATCTTCTTTTCAGTTTGATCTTTAGATTTCCCTTTGAATTTCATTTTTCTCTTCTTATCAAACCCATATGACTGATGGGTTACTCCAATCTCCATATCATCCTTGAGAGCACATCGAACAATTTCCACATAGCTAATGAAGTCCCTTATGGCTAACTCCCTTAGAAGACTTGGTTTTAAGCCACTAAAGAATCGATCGATCTTACTCTCAGGTTGGATAATAATCCCAGGAGCGTACCTTGCAAGTCTTGTAAAATTTGCTTCGTAGGTACCGACAGATTCATCATCCATTTGCATTAGATCAAAAACTCCTTCTCCATCTTTGTTCGATGAATACGAGGGAAGTACTTATTGAAAAATAAGTTCTTGAATTCGTCTGATTCCATGGACTCAATTTCATCTCTTGGCCTCATATTCTTGATAAGATTCCACCATTTATCAGCTTCACCTTCCAAACGATATACCGCTAAGATGACTTTCTCATGATCAGAACATTGAAGAACTGAAAATATCTTTTCAGTGGTACTAATCCATTTTTCAGCCACTAATGGATCAGTTGAACCGCTGAAAGAAGGTGGACACTGCCTCATGAAAGATTCAATAGAATGTTGTTACTTCCTTTGCTCGTTTGGAAGTCCTGCATGATTCATTGCTTGAGAATGTTGTGTGAGCATGGCTACAAGATTTTGCATTCCGGCTCCCATATCATTTGGTTGCTTAGGGGGACAATCATTGCATTGCCCGTCGCATTCTGCATTAACACGGTTCCTTCGGGTTCCATCCATTGACTAAAACCATGAATAATAGTGTGAGCAACACTAATTATAAAAAGAAACCCACATAATCATGAATAAACATTCACGCTTAATGTATTATCTTAGGTTCTTCATGGCCATTTCTAAAACACTAAGATTGTTCTAGGCATAGATATATCCTTAGGTTTCTTACTAAGGCTTTCACATTCTAGATTCCAAAGGTTGACTATACCTTTCCTCTGATACCAACTATAACAACCCATACTTAACATACATTGTCATTACTTCATTATTGAATCATAGTTAGTATAACATATAACAAAAACCACAAAAGGACCGTATATGTATAGTGTCTTTACAAACTGGGAAACATAAACAAATGGTTCATAAATCATCTACAGTGACTCCCTTTTATATCATCATATCTAGAGTCACATTTACCATATTCTACTTAATATCCTTCTTCCTGACCTGGGGAAAAGAAAACATAAAAAGGGTGAGCTCAAATGCTCAGTATGGGTAAATAAAGATAATATCAATCATATCATAACCTTTTGAAAATCATAACCTGCAAAAGATATTATAAAATCTTATCATGGGATAAATCATAGGAGTGAAAATGAATTCCCAATAATCACAACATAAAAATTGAAACTTTTTGGCATACACACATAATCATAGGGAATCATTTCTTAGTAGTCACGACTCATTGCCAAGACTATCTTAGCCGACAAAGTCCATTTCTGAACTGAGTTCACTCTTTGTTTCAGTCCGGTTTTACTGAACCAGATTAACCTGTCGTTCCTTCCATGTCTATGTCATGAGATATAAATCATTACCCAATGCATGGGAGGGAGATATATGTCCCACCCATCTCATAATGAACCCTTTCTTATGTGTGCCTCAAAAACATAAATCATACCTCATAACATAACCCAAGTAATAAAAATGGGATTCATAAACAATATGACATTATAAAATGATTAATATAAGATAAAGTACTTAATAAAAATAATTCCATCATATCATACTCAAATAAATGTAATAAAATGGATCGAAACAAAACCCTATATTGGCTTAGATGGAAAATAATTTTGATAAAACATTTGAACTCCATTCTTGAGGAAAATATCCTTTCTTTTTCAAAAACATTCTCCATTCTTAAGATGTCATATAATTATAAACTAAAAGAAGTTAATTAAAAATAAACTTGAAAATATGTAATGGATGATTCTTTGAAATAATTTCAATGAATCCATTTATTCCGTATAAGTTAAAAAAACATTCTTCTCGTACTTTGGTCGGAAAAGTCAAAAAGTACCTCATTTTGAAAACAAAAAAAGATTCATTTCATATATATTACTAAAAACTCACCAATAGGTGGAATTGGATTTAAAAAATTGTAGAAGGATAGAAATAATATTACATATTGACGAAACATGGATGTGGATGATAAATACACCCCAGTAAAAATCAAAGTGTAAACAATCTCGGATAAAAATGAGATTGTGAGTTTTTCCCTTACCTTAAGTCTGATTTGATTTGTACATGTCCGAAGCTCATGTATAATAATTTAAATAAGGTTATTGACTTATACCAGAATCATACTCATTGATATGATATCACATATGGACATATTCTTAGCTTCTTATTAGTAATTTTTCATTGTTACTTGTTATTCGACTGTTTATTGCTTTTTGTTCTTATACGTGTTTTGCCGAATAAATTATTCTTCTTATTTTTAGGTTATAGATAACTCATATCCAGAATGGTATTAGTGTAATATATATCATATTTATTCATTCAATTCACTTATATAATTACTCTGTAATTAAGATCATGTAGAATGAGTCGCATCACATCGTGGAGATGGTAGGTCGTACGTTCGCACGAGTGATGATATCGTTCCCATGATTGTGGAATTGTATTGAAGTGTATTTATTATATTTCAGAATCAATATCACTTTAAAATAATAATATATAGTTACTCATTACACCATTATACCCATCCAAGTAAGGCGGTGGTGGAAAATAGATTACACTACGGCGTGGAGACGGTATTCCATACGTACGCACACTCGGTGATTTCATTTTTCGTAGGATGGATATAAGGTGAAATAGGATTGTTTCATATTTGTAATAACATATCAGTATGTAAATAATACTGATTTTATTACTTTATCATGAAACAACTAAAGAAGAAGAAGTTGAAGAAGAATGAAATTGAAAAATATCGGTAATGGATATTACCTCTTTTTGACACGCCTCTTTGAATCCTCCACTTAGGAAACTAAGATTGGTCTTTGAAGAAGACCAGGACCTCTAGGATGATTCTAGGGAAGTGGAGAAGAGTTTTTTTCAGGGGTTTTCTGAGCTTGAATTCTCAAAGTGGTGTGAGGAGAAGAGGGAGGAGGTGCCCTTTTATAAGGGAGGAGAGGGGCACCTTTGGAAAATCTCAAAATATTATTTTATATTAAAGTCACCTTCAGTTTATAATGGTTCCAAAGGGTCTTATTTCAAAGATAAAGTGGGGATGGATCTAAATCCTCTCATCCAATAGGTTTTAGACAATTTTAGGTTACTATTTTAACCTTATCAATTAGATTTAACTCTAAGTTAAATAATTTAACTTTTACCGTGTCTTTTTGTTTTCTTACACTATATGGTTAATGAACTTACTATAACATGCCAAACGAACCCCAAGTTTTTTATTATTAATATATATATCCTTATCTTTATCAATTGGCCGAGCCGTAGATTTTTAGGAATAAAATAACAATTAATAATATAATATTTGTTTTAAAAACTATTTTATGTCAATTTTGACACTATTTTGTACATGATTTTTGTGAAAATCATAACATAATGATAAGTTCGATAAAAGTTATTTAAATAAACACTAACATGTAATATTAGCCTAGAAAAATATTATAATTCATCAAATGTCTCAAATTACATTTATTTGGGCATTTATAACATCAATTATGTTAATATTTTCTTAATAAGGTAATTACTGCATCATCGTTGAGTCATAAATAAATTAAATTATTTAAAGTCTAAAAATTATAAAAAAAATCCATTATGTAGGAAATAGTTTTAGATTTCTAATGAATATTTATAATCGAATTTATCTTATTTATAACACTATATTAAAAATATTTTAGTTATTAAACTTTGATTTTAACTATTTTAACTCTTATTTAAATAAAATAATATTAAATGTCCTAATCTAATCCAAGTGGACCTAAATGGTCATATTATATTCATAAGGTTGTTTTTGGTCGAATTACACTTATCCAATAGAATTAGGACACGTGTTAGGGTAATATTAATATCATTTTTACCTTTAATTACCATATTTACTATTAACTGGGGTAAAAAAAGTAAAAAGTTACTATTCACCAATAAATTATTTTCATCTCATTGAACCACATTTTACTTACGGATATCAACCGTGTGTTTCGGATTTTCAAAATTCCATTCACAGAAGCGGTAAAATTATCTTTTATGAAAAATTCAGTTTTTTTGTAACTACCACTTAGTGGTTTCACTATTCATAAAAAATTGAATGTTTTCAGAAAAATACAAAAATTTCACCCTGGGATTATTTCGGTATTCCGAATCCAAAAATGAAGTCAATTTTGAAAAATAAAATTTATAAAATTTCAAAAAGTGGTTATTAATATTCATAACGTCTTTTTTATATAACATATCGTTGTTTAGTGAAACTCGGTATTGCGTACAACATACGCTATCGAGGAAGGTCGTGATTGCGTGTAAAGCAAGCCAAGCTAGTGTTGTGTGTAAAAAAAAGATTCCTTTGTGTATAACATAATTCATAAAAAGAAAATATTTCTCATAAAAATCACAGGGGTTACATTCAGCAAGGCCCATTCTCATGCACTAGTTCCCATTCGAGTCTTGCTGAAAGCGGTGTTTTCGATTTTTACACCAATGTACATCTATACCAGAGCAGCCTCTACCTGCACGTATCAAGACAAGGAAGTATTTTTTTGATAAACCATTAACTCTATACTCGCCAATATACCAAGAAGATTTCATAAATATAAATATTCTATAGGTTTATTCCTAATGATTTCATATCCTAATTTCCATAAATTACTAAATCGTCAGCTGATACAAACTATGGAATCCAACATTTTTCATTACATAAAATTGTCGCTACATTATTCAAAATAGAGTATCATTAAGGTTTAGTGTCTTACAAAAAAAGAACATTTTACATGAATAAAAGAGGATCTTATAAAACACTTGAAAGGCCTCTCCTTATGTTTATCCTAGGTGCATTAATAAATATCATAACCTGGGGACATAAATGAAATGAAATATTGAGCAGAATGCCCAGTAAGGGAAACAAGGGAAAAATTTTACATGTGAACTTGAGATAAATCAATAATGTCATGAAAAAATAACATTAAGGAATGAGAAAGAGATCATGATGCATATCATAATAAAAATAACATATTTCATAAGTTGAAGATATTGAAACAACATTTATCTTATAAAATCATTTTTGTATCACCAAGGTCTATCCCCAAGGTGTCATTAATAAATTACCAAGGTTATTCACCAAGGTATCTTTCAAAAGGGTCATCTCTAGAGATTATATATTTACACAATGCTTTGGAATGCTATTATGGAACACCCTTAATTTGTCTTTATTATCATGTGAGCCACATATATCATCATAAATAATTTTATAATTCACCCATATAGCAAAAAATAAATGCGTTTTATTTTAGAATCATAACATTTTAAAAACTTCTTTAAATACATGATTTTTATGTCAATTTTATCCAACGGAAATGTAAAGTGGTCTTCATGTATGTAACACTCAAAAATTAAAATAAATTATTTTAAATATTTGTGAATAACAATTTATTATAAAGAGTTTTCAGTATTCACTTAATAAAATAAAAGAATTTGGGAAAAGGTGGAAGACATTTTGAGACGAAAATTCAGCAGCATAACGGCTGTGTTGCAAGGCTTTAGAAAACATTGATAAGAGAGGGGACATAGGTCACCCACTCTTAAATTATCCATAAAATAGTATAAGGACATAATATAATGTTTATAATAACATGGTAATTAAATTTGAAGGAAATGCCATATGAAATGAAAAGCCTGAAAAGAATACAAAAATAAGATTTCTCTTATGAAAAATTCAGCAGCCTAACAACGTCACATAAAACTTCAAAAAAATGAATTAATGAGATCAAATAGGGTCTCTCATCATATGAACATAAAAGGAAAGTATGATGAATAAATATATCATACCCTAACATGGAAATAAGGAACATTAAAGACTTGACATGAATGTTTAACTTTGAAAATGGGAAGAGTGAATGAATCCCTCACCTTAAAACATATATCCTAAAACTCAATGGTCGGGACATTGGAGGCTTGAGGGAACAATGGAATGACTCCTTAGGAGGCAATGAGACCAGATATTTTTTTAGGGAGAGTTGGGAGTGAATAATATATTAGTAAAGTTTGGGTATTTATAGGGTAAATAGAGGCGATACTTTAATAATTTCAAAGTACACCTCACTAGTGGTTTTGGAAAAACCATTGGCTTGCCCACAGTATTTGCCCATGGTTTTGTCCACATGGGACCCCTCATACAATAATTCCTCTTCTTTGGTCTACCAACACTAAAAATAATTCAAGACATCATCATGATGTAGTCATGATATCATTAAACATTTCGAAACCATAATCTGTGTTTTTACTATTCACTAAAAAATTAATTCTTTCAGAAAAATCCAAAAATTTCACCCTAATCCTTTTTCGACCTGTAGAATAAAAAAAATATTTTTTGATTTTTTTTATTTTTTTTATTTAATTATTATTTAAAAATCATAATTTATTCAAAAATTATAATTCAAAATCTATAACTAATTTTTAGCCCCTTGAATGTTAGTCATCATTCGATTTCCTTATAACCTTATAATGATAAAATAATAATATGGTTTACTAATTAGAATGTTCTCAATACTATTCATATTAACATTCATATTTTATTTATAATACTATTTCCAGGGGCAAAGTTGCTATTCAACAAAAATTATTTTGATCACAATGATCCACATTTTTCACCTTAATTACCACCATGCTTGTCGGATTTGTGAAAATCAATTCACAAAAAAGTTATTTAATAAAAATATTTTTACTATTAATAAAAACACTATTCATCATGCATTATTCATAAATACACTATTCATCGTGCACTATTCATAAAAATGAATCTTTTTAGAAAACACCTAAAAATTCAGCCAAGATTAATTTTGAAATTTCTATTTCAAAAATGATGATTATTTTTCCATAAAAACTCTCTATGTAAGGGAAATCATTTAAATATCATTTGCATCTTCTAAAATCAATAAACATATATTTTATTAAGAAAAACTTGTTGTAACATAAGAATGATTAAACAATAATTTTATTAATACTATGAGATTACATATTAGGGCTTTGAAACATAATCCCATAAAACACATGCATATGACCTAATGACAAGGTGTGTGATTGTTAATAATATTTCTGAGGCTCGGATAACATTTCCCTAGTAGTAACCTCCACTAACTTGAACTTCTCATGTAGGTGATTCCATTCATGCTTGACACGCTAGAGTTTGACTTGGGCTTGGTCCAAAGCAAAGCCCAAAGGCGCCACCTTCTTTCCAAGCTCTGATAAGTGGGCTTCATATGGTTCGAGTGTACTGGATAAACCCATCGACTCTTTTTTTTTGCATTAACCATTAACATATATATTAAATCGCTAAGAGTAAATTAATATACTATTCAAAAATAACGGGTCGTTACAATAATGGATTGTTGATTCATCATTTAGTGAATTCTTCCATTGTACATGTTTCTCAATTTTGGAATCCCTCATATATTAAGACATTGATTGTGAATCTCATACCCAATGCCATATCTTTATGTATGTTGGTTAATTACACTATTTATTTCTAGACATTCCAAGGGGTCCAATCAAGGAGGAAATCCTTGGTCAGAGTACATGGTAACATTTGGCATGTCATGGAATCACTTGATTCCTGAATGTTGGTCACATTTTCTCATCCCTATAGGAGGGATTCTCAAGGGTCTGTCACCTGAGGAATCCCTCATTGATTTCCTGGTATATGATTCCAAAGGAATCTCTCTGAGGTTTTCTTTAGCTTCCCTTTTTAACATTGTGAATTTCATGATTATAACACCTTGTGGTGAAAGTTAAACCAAATTTAGAGTTTCGTAGGTTTTGTTCGGTCATCCAATGTCTAACATAGGGTAGGCCGTGAGTTTAACATCATGTGGATAGAGGTACCCTGAAGGAATAGTTTCCGAGGTTTTACTCATTTATCCCATGTTTATCATGGGGTAGACAGTGAGTTTAAAATATTACGAAGATGGTATGAGAGTGGTCAAAATTCCCCATCGAGATTGATCAGACTGTTACATCCCTAGGTGGGAGAAAGTAGAAGGTTTACCAGATGGATGGATTGTAATAATAATAAAGAGTGGAAATAGGATTGTGTGTCCCAAAATGATAAGGTATCACACTGTGAAGACCGATCAAGACACCATTGAGGGAGGATCCAGGAGAGTTCACCCCAAAAGGGGGGACACCGGATGAATTCATAAGAACACTCAATGTGATTGGGCCATGGGTGGTGTGTCCCATAAAGGGAAGATATCCAACCATTAAGACTTATCTAGAAACCACTATGGAAAAATCAGGAAATGTTCTCCCCAGAAATGAGAACTCTAGGGTTTACCATTGGTTGGGATTAAAACATAATGAGGCTTCCTTCACAACCTATTTTGAAGGCCGAGATCGAAACCCAAGTAGTTCAAAGGGATTAGTCTTGAAATCAGGGTATACACAATGGACAATGACCTCAAGATATGCTGGATATTTCTTATGGTTAACATCCCATTTTTAAAGGGTCACTCTTTAGTTGGATGGATCTAGATTCTATGTGTCTTATGAATGGTCGACATATCATATGTCATAAAGGGCTGAAATTGGACGGATGGCATGGTATCAATGTGATACGGCGGCCTGAGTATGGATCCAGATGGATTATTAGGTATTTAACCAAGAGTGTGGATGGTGAATGATATGGATCTAATGTGAAGATTGTGGTATTATTGTTATTAATTCTTAAAAAGGAATCAAACATATACATATGAATGGGAATAAATGTCCACGTAGTTTGGTGTGGTAATGGGACACCTGATGGGTGACATGTGAGAATGGATAACATGGATGGGGACCTGAAGAGAATAGATCATCTAGGCAATGGCATGATCTTCCTGAAACACCAAGGCTCAAGGGAAGGACTATGATAGGAAATGGATGATGGGATTGAACTTGAGGGAGGCCTCCTAAGTATCCCCATGGTAGGAAATAAAATTCCTCAAAGATTGGGATGGGGCATAGAATCGGAGAGCACACGCAGGAAAACAGCATGAATACATGTTTTGTCTTATGATTGGTTATAATCCTATTACATTAGGGGTACTCTTGGTTTGAGGAGTGTGAAATGAGTGCAGGTCTTATGCCTGGTTAGTGGATACGGAACTAGTCTAGCCCGATTATGGGGTGAACTAATGGTGTAGGTTCCAAAAAAGGGGATGTTAAAGTTTAACAGTGTTTGGGGTTGAACCTCAGGGAGGATTCCAATATTCCCTATCAAGGAGACATGGATCAAAACCCATATTGTTTGAAAGCATATAGTTTAGTGTCATGCAGTATAAATGTTGAATAAAGTTGAACATCATGCAAGATGGGGTTGAACTGACGTGAAGTGGCCGAGACCAATGGGTGACCGGCTTGATCCTCAAGGAGGCTACCAATGTATCATGATTAAAAAGGTCAGGTATCAAATTCCATAATGTTTTGATATGTTGGTAATGGTGAATACACAATGGTAGAGGCCCATGTTAAACTATGAAGTTGAAATGATTGATGGGGCCTATGAATGGAAGCTGCCTGGAAGCCATCAAGGAGATGCAATGGTGGATGGGGATTACCCATGGAATTATCTTAGGTGCACTATGAAGCAGCTATGGTGAAATGGGCTTATAGATATATTATTATTGTGTGCTGTAATGGAGCTGAAATGGTGGATGTGGCTTATGAATGGAAGCTACTTGGGTGCCTCTATGGAGATGCAAGGGTGAAAGGGGCTTATGCATGGACAATTATTGAGTTACACTATGGAGTGGAATTTGTGGATGGAGATTATGTATGGATGCATCCCATGCATAGTTATGGAGTGACAATGGTTGATGGGGTTTATGCATGGAAGCAGCTCGAGTGCCGCTAATGATCCAAAATGGTGAAAGCAACTTACGTGTGGACACTGCCCAGGTGCTACTAGGGAGCGACAATGGTGGAAGTGTATTAAACTTGGATTTTTCATGGGTTCTACTTGGGATAATCAATAGTGAATTGGTATTATATAGGGATGTTTCCTGAGTGCCATTATAGAGAAAAATAGTGGATCGGGGTTACACATGAATGCTTCTTGGGTGCCTCTAAGGAGCAGTAATGGTGAACTGGGAAATCCAATAGAAGCTTCATGAGTGCCACTATGGAGAGGAAATGGTGAAAGGGGATTATTCAGGGATGCTTCTTGGGTGCTTCATTGGAGTTTCAATGAGGAAAGGGTCTTATGCCTGGATGCAACCCTGGTTTTATTGATGTGGGGTAATGGTGGATGGGGCTTACACATGGAAGCATCTCGGGTACCGCTATGAAGTTGTAATGATGGATGAGGATTATGCTTGCTAGATTCCTAGGTGACACATAGGAGTAGAAATGGTGAATTATGATTACAGATATAAGAATCCCTAGTTCTACTAAGGAGTGGAAATGGTGATAGGGGCAAATAGATTGATGTTTTTCAGGTGCGGCTATAGAGTGACAATGGTGGATGGTGTTTATGCATGGAATTTTCTATGGTGTTGCTATAGAGCGACCATGGTGAATGTGGATAATGCATGGATGATACCTGGGTGACACTATAGAGCACCAATTATGGATGAGTCTTATGCATGAAATCATCCTTGGTGCTTCTATGAAGAGACAATGGTGATAGGGGATTACACATGGATGCTGCACAGTTGCCACTATGGAGCAAAAATGGTGGATAGAGAATAACCATGGACGATTCCCATAATGTCTTCCTCATGTATGGACATTAGGGAATCCCAAATCACTAGGGGGTTCAATCATATAATATAGGCATACACCTAGGAACTAGTACACAATCGGGATAATCTCAAGGGAGTTGGATTCAATCCGGACAAACAGCGACAACAAGTTTGAATCATATGACCAAAATTTGGAAAATAATGATCGTGGCATGATGAAGGGTGATAACTACTATTCATATTAACAATGCATAAACCACATCGTGTTAGATAAATGTGGAAGAAAAAAATTTTGTTCCATCTTCTTATAGTATTAGAAATATGGGAGAAAACTAGTAGTGTCATCGAATGTATTTCGGGGAATTGACCCAAAATTGTGGGTGAGCCGAAGAATCATGGGACATTGCTCTTAGGGGGTCCGTTTAGATATGAAATAGGATGAACGTTGATTTAAGGACACATGATTAATGAGGTGGAGTGATGGAATGCTTGAATGGATTCCCATGATCTTGAAATTTTGCCACCTTAATCATATCATGAGGCATTTATTCTTTCCAGAGAAGGAATCTATTATTTAGATCAAGAGGCATCTTGTTATTGAATTATAGGAAATGATATAGTTTATTGTCATGTAGTGAGTACTATTGACATCTTATCCTTGGAATATAAGAATTATCTTGTTTTGAGAAACATGCATCCTATGTTTGTTGTATTGGGTGTACTATAGTTTATAGTATTGCATAGAAGACTATTAAGCATAAGGCAGCAAGAAATTGTTGTAGTGGGAGTTATACAAGAGTGGCCCCATTCTGGTCAAACCTATAATAGGAGGCAAGTGAGGGGGGTTGGAGATTTTTATTGAGGATTTGTTGACTCTTGGTACTCAGAGAATGGATGATGAGAATCACAACTCATGATAAGTGAAAGGAAAAAAATGGGAATATATCATCCCATGGAGTTTCAATGAGTCATTGTAGTATCTCAAACCATGTTATTCAATAGGTGGAGGTTGGATTCACATAGAGGATCAAGGTAAAATGTTACCGACCAGGCCCGAAATGTTTGTTGTGTGACACCACTTTTTTCATGGGGGTATGTGATAGTATTGTAGCGACCAGCCCATAGGGCCGAGGTTGTAGGTCGACAGTGATCCTGAGTAGAGATTTGGGGTGCAGCCCCAGTTTTATTATTTAGTGGGCATGAAGCTGGGAACATTTCGATGGATAGGGCTTCATGATGGAATGAGGTCCATGGAGCATAATGTCTCACAAAGGATGGGGCTTTGTTATGGAAGGGTGCCTCATAGAGCTCAGGGATTCTCAATGTATGAGGGTTCATAAAGGATGGACTTCATCAAATCAGAGCTTCACCTCAGCAAAGAGAATATTATTTGGTGAGTTCTCTTTGAAGGCTTAATGCTTCGAAGGTCCTCGAATGTTTCTTAAGGAGCTCCCTCCTTTGAGTAAGGAGGATGATTTAGTGAAGCGCAACACTTCGTGGTTCTCAGGGCACCACAAATGGGAGATCATCCAATAGAAGGTCCACATAACAATGATTATATTGTGGGGCAGGATGCTTATTTATAGGAAATAGAGGTCAGTGAAGAATGAATCGAAGCATAAGGGATGCCGCTAAGAGGATAGTGCTTCGTGATCAGAGGCTGCTCCGTCAGACTCCAAAATTCTTCCATCATCATTCAATAGTGAAATCCAAAATTTATCCGTCAGATCGCAGAGGCTTCTGTAATGACACTCAATGGTGGATTCAAACATATTCATCAGATTTCACAGTCTTCCATCATAACTTCATGACATTCATGAAGGGATCATCGCCAATGGGCAACACGAACCAGTTTTCATTCCAAATTTGAAAAACCCATAACTTCTAATATGTAAAATCGTTCAGGCTCAACAACTAGTAAAATTAAAACCATCAAAATGGGATATGCTATAATGTCATAGATAGATGAATATGGTGGATATTTTGGATGAGTTGTATAGTTCCAATAGTGGTGTTTCAATTATCTGTTCATGCTAGAGTCTATCCTCCCACTGATGAAAGTGTAGATCATTCTTAGATTAAGGATCTTGAGGATGATCCTCATAGTGTTAGTGAGTATTTTATAGAGACTCCTCTTACCTATCAGGTGCCCCTTTCTCAGCCTAATCCATAATCATGGTCTAATTCTAATGATAATCAGGATGATGATGTTTCATGTGACTTTAGTGGTTAACAACTCACTAGGGATAGGAAGAGGAGGGCCAGTAGACCTCTGTCTAGGTACAATGATGTTGATATGGATTCATTTTCCTTATACGTGGTAGTGGATCATGGTGGAGAGGATCCCAAAGCTATAATCATGCTGTCAATGAATGAACTCTAAGATTTGGATTTAAGCTATAGAAGATGAGATAAAATCCCTATGAAATAACCATACATGGTCCATAGTCAATAAAACATATACTACGATGGTGATTGATTGTAAATAGAGTTATCAATAAATAGAATAAAATAATATAGGAAATAAAAGATTACTTAAAGCTACACGTGTACCCAAAGTCATCCTTCTAAGAGAAGCAACTGATTACTCTGACATTTTGTCTCCTATAGTAAATCACTCTTTATATGAATTATTATCTATTTTGCTACACATTTATATTTCCATATAGAATAGAAAGATAAAAACAAAATCTCCTTCATGGTGATATTATTAAAAAATTATACATGAATCCTCCTACTAGATTTGAAAATGAATTTAAATCTATCCATATTTTTTTTTAATCGATCATTATATAGATTAAAATAAGTTTCTAGATGATGGTTTAATATGTTAGATTCATTTTTTCAGAAATGGTTTCAAAAGGAGTCTATTTATTGCATGTATATATTTTAAATCCAGTAAAAATTACACTCTTAATTTATTAAACTATGTATTTTACATGTAACTCATCCATATTGATATAATGTTAATCACCCATGTTAAAATTAAATTGAATACATATTCTTCAACGAAATAGCTAGGTTGTGCTAAAAAAATATTGGAATGAATGTTAATTGAGATAGGAAGCACAGTCTTCTTTATGTATCACAACATTCTTATATCCTTAATGTGATAAATATGATATTTTATGATTTTGAGGATGTCAATGTTTTTTTCAGTCATCGTTTTAAATTATCTTTATATCAATCACCTGCCACAACATCTGATGGTGAATAAAAGAGTTGATTTCAAGATTTATATGTAGTGGGATATATTATGTATGCAATTATTTGTACTTGACTAGATGTTTCTTTTTCTCTCTGTATTTTGAGAAGGATTATGTTAAATCTATGAAAACCACATCATCATGCTCTTAAATGTTTTTTGATGTACATTCCTCATACTTCAACTCTTTCAATTTTCTATTTCATGAATATTAATTCTTAAGAAATACTGAATGGTTGTGTGGATTATGACTCTGTTGTAAATGTTCATACTAGGAAATCACTATCTAGTTATGGATTTTCTGAATGTGGAGGACCTATATCTTGGTAGTGAAACATACAATTGGTGGTAACCCTATCATCCACTGCAGCTGAGTATATAGCCCTGATAAAAATAGTCAAAGACCTCATATAGATTAAGGGTTTGATTTATGAACATTGAAAAAGTAATTCTATTATTATTTAAAAATTTTATTTTCAATCATCCCATTATTTGTATCTAAATTTAGCATGACATTGTAGGTCTAATAACATAAATATTAGGAATTATTTTAATAGATAAGTTATAAAATGTGTAGTAGTGTGTTAGTATGGTCAATTAAAAGACATCATTGATGCTATATATACAAATAGATTAAAATACATATTGTTAATGTGATATTTGATTCATCCATTCCATTGAACTATAGTTGATCAATTTAAATTTTCATTTGTTAACATTAAAAACATTTCACATAGAGATGAATGAGTAATAACATATTTTCCAATTTGGCATCCCAACTAGAACAAATTTTCATCGCCTTGTTATGCAGTCCAAATAAGAATGTTTCTGTGAAAATGTAAAGGTGAGGAGTGTTTTTAATTGAATGAGATAAACTGATAAACATTTAATTTTTTCAGAATAGCTAAATTAAAACATTATATATCTATTTGAAGAATATATTAAATTGTTTATAGAGACATTTGAAGTACAAATGATCAATTTTCATGTTTGGTGAATAGTATTATTTTTCCATGTTCTGTGGTTTTAATGGTATTTTTAACAATATAAATCTATATAAACAATTTGATTTTTTTATATATATTCTCTTTCATTAATATATATTCTATGTGTGTTCGACTATTAATAATTTCTATGAATGCAGGCAGGTTAGAGGAATGAGAACCAAATCTGTAAGGACCCGAACCTAGTAGCCCGGAGCTGGTGCCTTATTTTATTACATTGGAATATAATAAAGGAATAAGCATCCTTATGGACTGAGTAGTTTAGTATTATTGCAATCAAGATACATATATAAGTCCAACATTAAAACTTGAAATTAAAATCAGCTTAGAAACTTATTCATTAAAATCCATAACATCAAGGTTATTTTAGAATGTCATTCATAATAAAATTCTTTATGTCCTCAGAAAATGAAACATAACAAAGAGTTGAGATGAAATTCTCAATAAGATTATGAAATATAGAGTATGATAACATAATCATTATAAATGGTAAAAAATTGAAAACACGTCCCATTAAACGTAATCTTGAACATAATATGGAAAAAATATGAGTTGAGTAAATATTTCTATAATATAACATAATCATGAGTATTCTAATAGCCAAATAACCACATGAATCATCAATAAAATATTCATAATGAGAAAATTCATAATGCAGGACCACATATCCATACTGTTAAGGACTCTTTCCAAGACCATAAATAATCATTTTTCCAAGGCCTTGTGCCAAGATCGTAGTTTGCCTCATGAGACATATAGATGAACCGATGGGATATAAAGGGCCCCAAAAAACACATAATACGTCCAATGATTTCCTCAAATTAATGAGTATAAATATAAACAATATATACATTTATATATAAACTGATACATGAAATTTAAACAACATTCCCTGAACATTAATCATAAAAACTAACTATTCAGAGTAAATTAGAGAATGGTTATACAATAGTACATCCACTACCAAAATAATCATCAACCATTAAATAAAACCTGGTATATTATATAATGAAATATTAATCCCAATAATATATTAAAATTAATTAGTTTTTTGAAATAGATGACAATACTCTTATTAAATCATAGAGTAAATCTTGAGATAAGAACCCTTTTACAATGAAAAGTTGAGTTCTATTGGAAAAATGTTATTATAAAACCCAAATTTAAGTTACTTAGTAATTTTATAATATAATTAGTGATTTAAAGAAGATAATGGTTTCCATAAATAGGTTATATTGTGCCCATGAAAATGGGTATGAATTTTAGAAATTCTCGTGAATCGGGCGTGTCTTTCATACACAATTTTGAATGTTTCTTTTTAAAACATGTAATTATCCATAAATTAAGGAAGGATTATGATTGGTAAACATATATAGAAAACATAGAAATATTTTATGAGGATTAATTAAAAATATACATTAATTTCATTTAGGTAGTTAGACTATAAAATTTAACCGAATGAAAATGGATGTTCGGGTGAAAACCACTTACCTTAACTCTGAATGTGTTCCCCACTATACTTATGTTCCTGGAATAAAAAATTGGAATTATTAATAACATAATTTATAACCTATTATTCTTATATTTTGGTTATAATTGGTATTTTTAGTTCATTTATGAATTTAATGATATGTTATAATATTAATTTCTGTTGTTCTAAAGTGTACATTTTCTTGATTTTCATAATCGGTTCTGCGGTTTTTATGTAATGGAGTTCATGTAGAATGGATGTAAATCTCTAGAAATGAGATTTAATATTATTTATAAACATCCAGATGTTTTTATGGTCATTTATATCATTCTTTTACATAGAAATAATTTGAATCATTAGATGTATTATTAATGGTATTCACTTAGATTATTTATGCAGTATTTCGATTATAAAGAACTATTTTGGTATTATGATTTAATAATATGTACATAAAATGGTCTCTAAATATTAATTATGATATAGATCATATATTATAGTCTGGTTAAACCATATCAATGGTTTAATGTCTAGTAATAATGAGAAATTTACGAACAAAACATCGTCATCCATGAATACTATAAACTGTAACCTCCTGAATGTTGAATTCTTTTATAAAAATAAAATGGATGGAGTAAGAATATTGATGACGGTTCTTAAATTCACATGATATAATTTATTATATAAATTATATTGGAGTTATCATGGTATTTTTTGATGCGGATGTGAGGATTGAAAAATAAAAGTGATGAACATGAAAATAAAAGAAAAATTGAGAGATCTCTTATAAAAATTTGGCAGCCTAACGACGTCGCAAAAATATTTAATAAAAAGAATTGATGTGAGAAAAATTATATCTATTAAAATGGAGAAAAAATCTATACTATTATTCATACATATTATCAAACCCCAACATTTGAGAATAAAATTTCAAAGTGATAACATAATAGAATTGTAGATAAAAGGAAGTGGGTGAAAGGTTCCCTTTCCTTGTAAAGTAATGCCTAGAACATGTTGGTTGGGACCATGGGGCATAAGGACACTTTGGGGAGACTCCTATGGAGGTAAAACTACCAGAGCTTCATGTATGAGGGATTTTTAATGAAATAAACCGAATGGATGAGTGGGTATTTATAGTAAAAGAGAGAGAATGTTTTATTAATTTAAAAAGACACATCATTATTGGTTTTTGAAAAACCATGGGATTTCACATTGTATATACCTATGGTTTTACCCACTTGGGACATTTCATGTAATATGTTACTGTAGAAAAGTATACCACCCATTTATTTTAATTATTATGTAATTATGATGACATTAATCATACAAAAAACTCAAAACTGTATTTTTACTATTAACAAAAAATTCATGTATTTTAGAAAAATACAAAAAATTCACCACTAAAATTTTTAGATGTGTAGAATTTAAAAAATAAATCAATTTTTCATAAATAAGTTTCAAAATATTATTAATTTAATTTTAAAATAAAATCATATTTAATTCGAAAAATAACTATTCTGAAGGAATAATTAGTATTATATCACATTGAAAAATTAAAGAATATTTCATTATGTTATTACATTAAGAAAATAAAATAAAATAATTATTTAATATTCATATGTTTTAATATTAATAATCATATTACTATTCATAAGGGTATGTTGTTGTAACCAAAAATCAATTTTATTCTATCAGTCTCCAAATGACTTTTTGAACATAACTCTAGATGACAATTTTTAGAAATTGAAATTATAGAAGTGGAAATGTTGTGTTTAATATATATTTTATAAAATAAATAAAATATTCATTTTCAAATCCATGGGGTGTTACATTCTCCCTTCCTAACAAAAATTTCATCCTTGATATTCACAAAATGGTACCTAAAAGATTCAGGTAAGTCTTTAACATAAGCTCCTTAGGTTCCCATGTTTCTTCATCAATCTTATGGTTCCTACAATGAAACATTACCATATGATTCATCTGATTTCACAATACTTGTTCTGTAGTTTCAATGAATTTTGATAGGCTCTTCACAATAAGATAAATCGGGATCAATTCTTATTTCTTCATCGGTGAGTACATGTGCTGGTTCTGGCATGTATTTCTTTAACATTGATACATTGATAACATTGTGAACTTTTGAAAGACATGGCTGCATTGCCAAATGGTATGTTATGGCTCCAATTTGGTCCATATTTTCAAAAGGTCTGATATACCTGGGACATTATTTTTCTTTCTTACTGAATCATATAATACACTTCCATGGAGATACCTTTAAGAAAACATGATCTCTTTCTTGAAATAACAAATCATTCCATCGGTTATCAACATAGCTCATCTACCTACTTTGAGCAGTTTTGAAATGAGTTTGGATACTCATCACCTTTTTCTTTGATTCCTCAACTTGTTCTAGGACTAAGATCTTTCATTCACCCACATCATACCATCAAGTTGGTGTCTGAAATATCTTTTCATATAAACCATCATATGGTCCCATTAGAATACTTGAATGGAAACTATTGTTATACAAAAACATTACGAGAGTTAAATACTGATACAATATACCTTTAAAGTCTTGAGAAAAAGCCTTCAATATGTTTTCTAATGTTTTAATATTTCATTCTGATTGTCCTTCAGTTTATGGGTGGTATGCAGTTATAAAACGAAGATCCGTGTCTTGGGAATTCTGAATACATTTCCATATTTGTGATGTAAAATAGGGGTCACGATCAAAATCAATTGATAAGGGTATACCATGAATTCTTACAACTTTATTAATATATACTATTTCTAAAAATTCAAGTGGTAATTCTACTCTTATATCATGAAAATGTGTTGATTTTTTTAGACAGTCCACAATGACCCATATCACAACATTCTTTCTCGTTGTCTATAGTAGCCCTATGTCAATGTCCATCGTAATATCATCCCATTTTCTCATAGGAATAGGAAGGGGTTGCAGGAATCCTCTAATATGTTGTCTCCCAGCATTCACCTATTCACAAACCAAACATCTCAGTACATAATCAGCTGTCTCCCTCTTCATGTTTTCCAACCAAAAATGTTTATTTATATAACTATACATCTGTGTGATACAGGGTTGTGTAGAGAAATTATAGCTATGAGAATCGTCCAATAATTCCTTCTTTAGCTTTAGAATAGCACGAACACAAAGCATCTTTATGAATTTCAAATTACTCCCTTCATATACGACCTTAATAAAATTCCGATCATTTTTGACATTAATTTTTTTTTTGAAAATACTCATCATCATCCTGAGAACATTTTATCCATTATAGTAATGAAATTTTGGCATCCATTTGAAAAATTAGTGATGTGTTATGTTCCATGATAATTCCCATATACAACTTTACTAGATCCATGAAAAAAGGATCACTTTCTACTCTCATCTTGTTCTGAATTCAGTGGTCCATTCTACTCAAAGAATCTGGCACCTTATTTTCCTTCCACGGGAGGTAGTGTATAGTACAATCATAATAATTGAGTAACTCAATCCATCTCTTTTTTCTCATGTTTAGTTCATTCGGTGAGAATATATGTTTCAAACTCTTATTATCTATATATATCTTAAATTTCTTGCTATTAAGGTAATGCCTCCAAATCTATAGATAATATATTACCGCACCTAACTCAAGATCATGAGATGGATAGTTTTGTAAGTGGATTTTTAGCTACCTAGTTGCATAGGCAATCACTCTATCATTTTTGACAAAGACACGATGATGTCCATTCATTGATTCATCACTATAGATCATAAATTCCAAATTCCTTGATTATATAGTCATGATTGGAGCATTCACTAATATTCACTTCAATTCATTAATACATTCTTCACATTCCTTGATCCTTATGAACATAACAACTTTTCAGGTGATATAGGTCCTTGGGTAATCTAAATAGGATAATTTTCATTGAAACAACGATAATTACCTACTAAAACAATAAAACAATGTACCTCAATAATATTCATTGGAGTAGGTCATTCTTGTAGAGTCTTTTTCTATACATGATCTACAGATATTCCATCCTTATAGACAATGTGGCATAGAATGAATGCTGGTTGGAGCTAAAACTCACACATTCTAAACTTCCCCTCAAATTCAGTTGTTCAATGAGTCTTTAGAATAGCATGGATGTAATTTTGATGATCTTAATAACATTTAGAGTATACTAGGATATCATTAATAAACACCACCAAAAATTCATTATGAAATTCCTTAAAGACTCTATTCATCATATGCATGAAAAATGATGGATCACTAGTTAGCCTAAAAGGCATTACAATAAAATGGCAATGCCCATGCCAGGTTCACAATGTTGTTTTTGGAATGTCTTTCTTCCTCACAATAAATTGAAGATATCCATATCGATGATCAAACCTGGAAAAATATTGGGCTCAATGATGTTGATAAAATAAATCATCAATGTGACGTAGGGGATACTTGTTATTTATTATTATAGCATTGATCTCTATATAGTCAATTCACAAGCACATAAAAGCATCATTCTTCTTAACAACGATAACAGGGGAACCCCGTGGAGAAACACTAGGTCAAATAAATACATTACCACTCACATCTTCAGGTTGTTTCTTTTCTTCCACTTACTCTACAGTGGACAATCTATAAGGGGTCTTTGATATAGGCCTTGAACTATGAATTAAGTCAATTTAAAACTCAATTTCCCCCTTTGAAGTTTATCTAGGTAAATCCTCAGGAAATACATCAACATATTATTGTGAAATAGGTACTTTCTATATCAGTACATTCATAACCTCTCCCATATTTATTCTTATTCCCTTCTTCCCTAAAAATTGAATTTAGTAGAGCTACTCGGGGTTGATCTAGATGAGAATTAAATGGAGTGGTTTCTACTCTAAAAATAAGGGATTGTCAACCATGCTCCATAATTTTATCTTCTTTCTTCATTAAATAGATCTTCAAATCATAATTTGATATCGAATTCATACCATGAATTATATCATAGCCAACCATTGGTATGATGATAAGGTTAGAAACCAACGAATGTGAATGTGTCATGAGGGGGACTAATAAACATCCCTTTGTTACAATGATATATCCACTAGGAGTTTTTTACTACCATCTCCCTTATTAAATTGAAGTTGACATGTCATAATTCTTTGGATAACTTGGAAGATATAAATGAATGCGACAATACAGAATCAAATAAAGGATTTGATAATTTTGATGAAATAATTAGTTTACCTTCCACCACTTTATTAGAAACTTCATCCTCCACAGTTGTGTCCACATAAGCATATCCATTCTTCATTGGCCTTCACTGAGGAAAATTTCCCTAACACTTAGGACTTTCATGTTCATAATGTCCCACCTCCATAAAATGGTAGCATTGGACATTGGTAGCATATGACTTACCTTTATAATTCTGAGTTTGGTGTACTTTTTCTCGGAACATTTAATAGACTCTAATTCCATTTAGTCATGTTCCAGGGTGTTTCTTCCAACAATTTTCACAGTGTGGAAATTCAACTCTTCCATTTTTCTTATTTCTTTATTTTCCTTTATAGAGTTTTTGATACCCCTCTTCATTGCTTATTTTCCTTTAAATTCCAAATACATGGAAAATTTCTTTTTCTGACTTGATAGAACTTGATACTATATGTTCATATGATGAGAAACTCTGATAGGCCAAATCCCACCAGAGGAAAGTCTTTAGGCCCTCAAATAATCGATCAATATTTCTCCTAAAATTTATTATGTAGTCCTCAAAAATTTTGGCTAACCTTGTAATGTTAATATCATACATTGTAACATTATCATCTTCCATCTGCCTCAGATTCAAGAATTGCCTCTCTATATTATCTCATTGTTCACAAGGAAAGTATTTCTCTAGGAAGATTTATTAATGTCTCTCCATTCTATATCATCTATTTCTTCCACATCCATTGTGTTTTGGATTAATAACCCCCACTGATCTACATCTCTGGATAGACTATAAACTACCAGGAAAACCTTATCTCTTTCGTTAAATCCTAATGCGTGAAATATCATCTCTAATAAACTTATCCACTGTTCAACAAAAAATGGGTTTGTAGTCCCATTGAATGATGGATGTTGTTGTCGCATAAAGCGATCTAACATAGCCCCTCCATGTGCCAGATTTTGATGCTCCATACGGGTATGGGTAATATTAATAACCTGAGTATGTTGTCCCTATATAGTTATATGTTCCTCAATAACTGTCACAACACCATAGCCAACATCGTTATCTTGCATCAGAGGGAAATCTCTACCGTGGCCACATGTGTTCATGTGGTTTCCACTTCTCCAACTAGGTGCTATATCTAGATAATGGAAAACACTAGATTAGGTTATGAATCATAATGTATAATCTCATCTTAACAATATACTTAGTAAAAATTAAAATCCTATGCATGGATAATCCAATAATCCCAAAAAGGGTTTCTTTGAGAAATAATTTACATTTAAATCATTCATAAAGACATGTAAGGAAAATTTAAATTATAGTAAACATATCTCCAGGGAGTATCATAATCAAGAATGCATTAAGGCCCATGGTCATGCACTAGTTCCCATTCGAGTCCAGCTCAAAGTGAGGTATTCTTGATTTACCCCTAGATACATCTATGCCGGAGATACCTCTACCTTCTTGTTTCCAGACTGGTATATAATACATGAATAATCCACATAATCTTTTCCTTACCAAAATATGAGGACATTATTGTATGTATATCCTCAAAGACTATCTTAGGGACTCGTCCATAATTTACATTTTCTAAATCTTGTTTCAAAGTTTTCTACTAAACTACTTCTAATACCAACAGTAAGGACTCAACCCCAGTTGCCCAGAGACGGTGCCTTATTTTATTAAATTGTCATATAAAAAAGGAATATTCATCATGAAGAATAGAGTAGTATAGTGTTATTGGAAACAAGATACATACATAAGCTGAACATTACATCATGAAATGGAAATTTATATATATTCTTCTTAGTCATCTTCTATAACTCCTTGGTTATTTCATCGTGTTATTCATAATTAAATTATTCATGTCCTAGGAAAATAATACTTATAAAAGGGTTGAGATCAAACACCCAGTAAGAGTAATAAATACAGAAAAAGATAACATAAACAATATACATGGTGGAAAATTGATAACACATACCTTTAAAAATAAACTTGAACCTAATATGGAAAAAATATGAACTGAGTAAATATTTCCATAATATAAAATAATCATTGGTATTCTAGTAGTTGAATAACCACATGAATCACTAATAAAATTTTCATAATGAGTATATTGATAATGAAGGACTACATATCCATACTATCAAGGCCTCGTTCCAAGACCATAAATAATAATTTTGTCGAGGCCTTGTGTCGAGACGGTTGTTTGTCTTATGAGACCTACTGATACACCGATGGGCTATAGTGGGACCCAACCAACAATTATTGTGTCCAATTCATTACTCATATGAATGGGGATAAATTTAAATAACATATAAATTCAAATTTAAACTAATACATGAAATTTAAATAACATTCCACAAACATTAAGAATAAACACTATCCATTTAGAATAAATTAGTGAGTCCTTTTATGATAGTTTATCCACATCCAAAAAAATAAAAACCATTAAATAGACATGGTATATTATAGAATTAAATATTAATCCCAATAATACTTATGAATCAATAGGAGTGTTCAAATATATGAAGACACTCTTATAAAATCATAGAGTAATTAATGAGATAATAACCCTTTTACTTTGAAAAGAAGTGTTCTTTTGGAAAATAATTTTTATAAAACAAGAATTGAAGTAAGTATTATTTTCATAATAAAATTAGTTATTTTAAGAAGATAATGATTTCTAAAAACCTATTATAGGGTTCCCCTGAAAATGGGTATGAATTTGAGAAATTCTCTTGAATCAGGCTTGTCTTTCAGACAAAATTTTGAAACTTCTTTTTTAAAACATGTAACTATACCTAAAATAATGACGTTTTATGGTTGGTAAACATATATAAATACACAAACATAATTTATGTGGATTAATTAATAATATAAAATAATTTCATTTTTGTAATTATACAATAAATGTTATACGAATGAAAATGGATGTTCGGGTGGAAATCCCTAACCATAAGTCTAAATGTGTTCCCCCTCTGAACATTGGGTCCTAGAATATAAAATAGGACTTATTAATAACATAATTTATAAAATATTATTCATTTATTTAATTTATCATAACCATCTTTAGTTCATATAGGTCTTTTTGGATAAGTTATAACATTGAATTTCTTCATTCCAAAGTGTCCATTTCGTGATTTTCATAACCAGTTCTGTTGTTTTTAAGTAATGGAGTTCACGTGGAATGGATATAAATATCTAGAATTTCGAATAAATAATATTTATGATAATCTAGAAGAGTATATGGTAATTTTAATAATTTGGATACATGGAAATATGATGAATCATAAGATGAATTTTTAATAACATTCACTTATATTATTTAAGGAGGATTTTGATTATTAGGAACTAGTTTTGTCTTATGATTAAATAATATTTACATATATTAGTTCTGAAATATTAATTTGGTTATAATATATATATTATTTTCTGTTTCAGCCATCTAAATTATTTCATATCCAGTAATAAATATTATTTGAAGAAAGAAACATCATCGTCCATGATGTCTATAATATTAAACCTCATGGACGCTGATTTTTTTTATAAAATTAAAAGAGAGTGAGTAAGAATATTGATGATTGTTATTCCATTCACTTGATATTATTCCATTATAGATTTGATATTGTAGTAATAATGGTATTTTATATAGAGGAGGTGAGGATATAAAAAGAAAATAGATGAATTTGAATCTAAAAGAAAAATTGAGAGATCCCTAAACAAAATTGTTAGCCTAACAACGTCGCATATAAATTTTATAAAAAGAATTGATGAGAGAAAAAGGGTATCTAAACGTATGGGAAAAAAAATTTAGTAAGAGGAATACATAATATCCAACCGCAACATATGTGAATGGAATTTCAAAGAGATAACATAAAATAAGTGTTGATGAAAAGCAGAGGGTGAATGGTTACCCAACCTTGTAGAGTAACTCCTAGAACATGATGGTTGGGACCTTAGTGGCATAATGACACCTTGGGAGTAGACCTAGGGAGGTAAAACCACGATATCTTCGTGGATTAGAGATATTGACTGAAATAACCCGAATTAATGAGTGGGTATTTATAGAAAAAGTGAGATAATTTTTTATTAATTTAAAATGACACCTCATTAGTGGTTTTTGCAAAAGCATGGGCTTTCCCATGGTATTTACCCATGGTTTTAGCCACATGTGACACCTCATGTCATATGGTACTGTACACAATTCCACCACTCTTATTTTAATTATTATGTCATTATGATTTCATTATTCCTTCAAAAAACTCAAAACATTATTTTTACTATTCATAAAAAATTGAAGAATTTTAGAAAATTATCAAAAACATTACCCCTACCATTTTACGAAGTGCAGAATTATAAAATAAGCTAAATTTTTCAATAAAAAATTCAATTAATTATTAATTTAATTTTTAAATAAAATCATACTTAATTAGAAAAATAAATATTCTAAAGGTATAATTAGTTATATATGACATTGAAAAATTAATTAAAATTTCATTATCTTGTTATCCAAAGAAAATAAAATGATATCATAATTTACTATTTATAAGGTTCATATTACAATTCATATTACTATACATAAGTGTATGTTATAGTTAACCAAAAATCATGTTTGTTCTATCAGAATCCAAATGACTTACTTATCACAACTCTGGATGCCTGTTTTTTCAAAATTCAAAACATAGAATAGGAAAAGTTGTGTTCAATTGATATATTAGAAAATTCATGAAATATTTATTTTCAAAACATTGTGGTGTTAAATTCTCCTCTCTTTAATAAAATTTCATCTTCAAAATTCATCAAATGTTACCTAAAAAATTTGAATATGACTTCAACATAAGCTCATCAGTCTCCCATGTTGCTTCCACCATCTTATGGTTCCTCCAAAAAACCATTACCAGAAGAGTCGTCTAATTTTTCAATACATGTTCTCTAGAATCAAGAATCATGATAGTCTCTTTACAATAAGATATATCAGGATCAAGTCCTATTTCTTCATAGGTGAGTACATGTGCTGGTTCTGGCTAGTATTTCCTTAACATTGATATGCGGAACACATAGTGATCTTTTGAGAGACATGGTGTCTTTGCCAAATGGTATGCTACGAATCCAATACAGTACAAAATTTCAGAAGGTTCAATATAACTGGGAATAATTTTAACATCATTCCAAATCCTAAAATACCCTTTCCAAGGAGATATATTTAGGAAAACATGATCTCGTTATTGAAATTCGAAATCCTTCCTTCGGTTATCAGCTTAGCTCTTTTGCCTACTTTGAGATGTTTTGATATGGGTTTGGATAATCATCAAATTTTTTGTTGTTTCCTCAATACGTTCTGGGCCAACAAGAATTCTTTATCCAACATCATCTCAGCATATTGGTGTACAACATCTCATTCAATATAACACTTCATATGGTTCCATCTGAATACTTGAATAGAAGCTATTATTATAAGAAAAATTTACAAGAGGTAAATACTGATCCCACATAGCATGAAAGTCAACTGAACATGACATCAACATGTCTTCCAATGTATTAATAGTCCATTCTGATTGCCCATCAGTATGTGGGTTCTAGGTGGTGCTAAAATGAAGATTAGTATCTTGGGACATCTGAAGACTTTTCCAGAATTGTGTTGTAAAATGGGGATCACGATGAAAAATTATTGATAAGGGTATGCAATGTAGTCTTAAAACTTCATTAATATATACTATTTCTAAATATTCTGGTGGTAAATCTTCACCTATAGCAAGAATATTTGATGATTTCGTAAGACGATAAAAATTGACTCATATCGCATCATTCATTCTCGTCATCTTTGGTAGCCCCATGAGAATTTCATTCATAATATAAATCCATTTCTATATAGGAATAGGAAGGGGGTGCTTGACTCCTCCCGGATGTTTTCTCCCAACCTTCACCTGTTGACACATAAAACATCTTGACACATAATATGCAATCTCCCATATTATTTTTTCCCTCCAAAAATGTTCCTTTATAAATCAATACAACTTTGTGATAACAAAATGAATAGGAAAATTAGAGATAAAAGCATCGCCCCATAATTCCCTCTTTAGATCAGGAATAGGTGGAGTAGAAACCCCCTTTTCTGAATTTCAATATAATATCTTCATATCTAAAGAAAATCAAACACCCATCATTTATTTATTCAATTTTCATTTGAAAATCCTCATAATCATCCTAATAACATTTTGTTCTTTCCAGAAAAGATGGTTTGGAAAAAATTTGAAAAATTAGTGATTTGTTACCTTCTTTGATAATTCTCATATACATCTTTACTAGATTCATGAGAGAAGGTTTTCTTTCAACTCTCATCTTGTTAAGAATTTTGTGGTCCATTCTAATCAAATCATCTCCCACCTTATTTTTTGTCCTCGAGTCGTAAAGTATTGTGAAATCATAATATTTCAGTAGCTCAATCCATATACATTGTCTCATGTTTACTTCTTTCTGTGTGGATATATATTTCAATGTATTATGATCTGTATATTTCTGAGATTTTTTCCTATAAAGGTAATGCCTCCAAATCATTAGATCAATGATTACCAACTCTAAATAAATATCATGAGTTGGATAGTGTTGTTCATGGTTTTTTATAAGACTTTATGCTTACATAATCACTCAATCATTTTGCATAAGGACAGAGCCTTGTCCCTTCATAGATTCCTTTCTATAGATCACAAATTCACCATTACCTTTTGGAAGATTCGTGATTGGAGAATTCACTAATCTTCCCTAAAATTCATTAAAAATTATTCACATTCCTTTGTCCATGATAATTTTATCCTTTTTCGTTTGATCATGGTCATTGGTTTAGCTAAACAGGAAATTCTCCGAATGAAACACCAATAAGAACCTGCAAATCCAATAAAACTATGTACCTCAGTAATGTTCGTTGGAGTATGTCATTCTTGCACAACAACTGTCATTGTAGGGTCTATAGATATTCCATCCATAGAGACAATGTGGCCTAGAAAAGAAAATGATTGGATCCAAAAATCACACTTTCTAATCATCCCATATAATTAATTTATTCGAAAAGTCTTCAGAATAGTGCACACGTGGTTTTCATGAAAATAATAACATTTAAAGTCTACTTAGATAACATCAATAAACACCACCAGAAATTCATTGCGTTATTTGTTACAAACTCTATTCATCAGATCAATGAAAACAAATGGTTCATTTGTTAGTCCAAAATGCATGGATGTAAACTCGTAATGCTCGTACAGAGTGCGGAATGCCGTTTTTGGAATATCTTCCTTCCTCACAAGCACCTGATGATATCCATATCAAAGGTAAATCTTGGAAAAATATTGGGCTCAATGAAGTTGATCAAATAAATCATCAATGCAAGGAAGGGGATACATATTCGTTATTGTTATAGAATTGATATCACAGTAGTCAATGCACAACCTCATAGACCCATCTTTCATCTTGACAAAGAGGACATGGGATCCCCATGGAGAAACACTAGGTCGAATAAATACTTTACCACTCAATTCCATTAGTGGTTTCTTCAGTTCCACAAACACTATTGTGGAAATTCTATAATGGATCATTGATATAGGCCATGAACCAAGAATTAAGTCAATAGAAAACTCAATTTCCTAATCTAGAGGATGTCCATGTAAATCCTGTCATGAACCAACCCGGGTCAACCCTGAACTGGTCACCCGAGCCGATCCGCAACATGGCCCGAGAGGCATTCCCGATCCTCTCGGGCTGGCGACAAGCTCCAGGGCATCAATAGTGGTTGTGGGAATGATTTTGCCCAATATAAATAAATAAAGCAGCACAAACAATATAGAGAACTGCAAGAAAACTAAACCAATTAAAAATGACTAAACATGAACAAGAGAAAAATAAAACTATCCAAAGACGACGTCCGAACTAACTCCATGCGACCTCATGGGTCGCTCTCCGACTAAACGATCGAGCATCGCCCTAGGCGAGCGCACTCATGCTATAGCCTTCACAAACACTAAAAACAGAAAAAAACTATAGGCGTGAGTATTAAAACTCAGTTGGCTAGCCCGATATCTATTCTCAATGCACTACTTTTAAAATAAAAGAACATCATTTCAAGTTTGAACTACAATTTATAAAAGAATGTTTTCTAAATATTTTACTTAAAAATAATGTATGAACCATTGCCCTTAACCAGTTTCAAAATTGGGTTCATTTCATTAGTGTCAATGGATTTTTTGAAAGGGAAAGTGATGTTTTTGTTTCCAATTTTGTCCAGAGAGAATTAAACACTTTCATTTGAAAACCATTTTTAGAAACCATATAAAAAGAAATTTACCACATTCTATGGAAAACAATACACCAGAAATGCACAAAGTAAAACACACAGAAAGGGAAATGTAGTTATACATATGAGCATCATAATCACTACTACAAGCAACAAGAGATGAATAGACATGGGTGAACCTAGGAGATCGAGAATAAACCCGAAGACACCAATACATGAGAAATCATCCTTATCGACATGTCACGATGAAATAAAAACGCACAATACGCTCGACCATCCTCTCTCATGAAGGATGAGGTAAAATCGCATAGTAATAATCCCAATATATCCACATACTATGGGCCAATGGTCAGTACCATAACCTACTAGTGCAGCAATCATTCTTAGAATATTCTCTCAACATTCCAGATTCCCATGTCTCAAGAGTTTAAAAAGGGGGAGAGTCGACCGATGACAACCGAGCATCCAATCAGATATAATCTATATATAAAGCATATTAGGAATCACCCCGAGACACTCCATGAGATAACCTCTTGCCTTTAACTACTCAAGTACATGGGAGCCTCTAAGTGCGGCCTCCAAAAAAATCAATTGCAACCAAGGCATGAGAGTTGTCTTAAGAGGGTTTTTATCATAACATTTCCATCACTTTCCATAAAGTACCAAACAGGTATTAAATACATTTCACCATCACTATTCTAAAAAAAGTACAACTTTTTTATAAGACCAAAACTAGTTTAAAACCATTTAAAGAACCCCCAAAACACTACTTCGCGGGCTGCCAAAATTTTAATAAAAACCAAACCAAACCGTTTTAATTTTCCAAATAATCTTTAAGAACCAACCGGACAATTTCTCAAAAGAACCAAAGTACTTGTTCACGCTTCAAATGAAATCTTTTATCATTAAATCAGAACACTAATTTATATTCCGTGGAATATGTTTAAAATCCATATTGGCATTCATTCATTATTTGGTGTCCACTCTTATGTAAAATATTCCATGTGTCGTGTATAATATAAACAACACTTTCATACACTTAGTAATTAAAAAAAACAATTCTCTAATACTATTTCACGTTTACTAGAATTAATAAAATATTTAATTTGAACAAATAATATGCGCAAACAAGAGGAAATAATGTAACTTAAATTTTACAAACAGTGCAAAGGGAACCAACCTCATGATCAAAGAGCGACGACAAAACAACTTTGGAACCAAGGCGCGATGACACAACGTGTGTCCGAAGCCACATGCTAATGTCTGACACTCTACATATAAAAAAAATATCATGGACTCAGACACATACAAAAACTCACTAGAGCATGCGAAACCAAGCGTCGGGGAGAAACGCTCACCTCGAAACTGAAGCGCGACGACGACGCAAACTCATATCCTCTCCATGCAGGTTCTAAAGCAATATTCCTACCGAAAACATACACAAGTTGATAACCCCCTAACAATGCAAAGGCGAAAGCAAGAATAATAATAATAATAATAATAATAACAATAATAATAATAATAACAAAAATAACAATAATGATAACAATACGAACAATAACAATAATGATAAGAATAATAAGAATAATAATAATAATAAAAATAATAATAACAATAATAATAATAATAGTAACAATAATAATAATATTAATAATAATAATAGCAATAATAATATGAATAATAATAATAATCATAATAATATCAATAATAACAATAATAATAATAACATTAATAATAATAATAATAACAATAATAGGAATAATAATAACAACAACAATAACAACAACAATAATAATAATAACAATATTAATAATAAAAATGATAATAATAATAATAGTTTGAAAGAAACGAAAAAAAAAATAAAACAAACCTGGCACGGGCTGCTGTTCGAGCTGGTGCAAGGAAGGGGGAGAGGGTAGGGGAGGTCGACACCGGCAGGGCTGAGGAAAACGGTCAGAAAGAGGCGATGGGGTGTGCGGCGTAGGGTAGGCCGAGGGGGAGGGTGTGCGCCGCTAGAGGAGGCTCTGCCGTCGGCAGAAGGAGCCACGCCAGGAAACAATAGGGGCTGCGGGGGGGTCGGCTGGCACAATCGGAGGAGAGGAGAGGGAGGTGCGGTGTTGGCTGCTTGGAGATGAGGAGGGAGTTGAGGCGATGGGATGCATGGTAAGACGGGGTGCCGGTTGGCGCTGCTACGGTCGGGCGCTGCAAGGGAGAAGGAGGTAGTTGGGGGAGTGTCAACAGTTCGTGTGGCTGGATGGGGCGCTAGTTGAGGACAGACAGGCTGGGGTAGTCAAGTCGGGGGAAGTAGGGGCGACCGAGCGGGGGGGGGGGGTGTTGCACATCAGACAGTGGGGGAGGAGGCCGAGTGGAATGTATGCCGGAGGAGAGGCGTCGTGGGTCGTGTGGGAGAAGAGGGAAGGGCTGGAGCGGCCACTCAAGGAGGAAGAAAGGAGAGAATAAGGGTGGTGGCGCGTGCGGAGAAGAAAAGAGAAGAGGGGTGGAAGAAAATGGGTTTCCGAAAACCCTAAAAAAAAGGAGGAATAGTAAATATTATAAAGAACAATATCAATGAAATAAATAAATAAAAACAACACAAATATTATATATATCTATATATAATTTTATTTATATACTTTTAAACTCCTAAATAAATAATAATCACTATAATTCATCAATAAAATAGTTTCTAGTAATTGCATTAATTAACATAAATTTAATCATAATGATTAGAATGACAATTATAATGATAATAATGACAACGCGAAGATAAAATTTAAAGATAATAAAAGTAGTCATAATATAAAAATAAAATTCTTAACAGAATTAAAATTTAAACGACATAACAATCAATGCATGTTTTAAATATAAACGCTCTTTATTTCGAAACACTGAAGACAACGGGATGCGCCAATACCTGGGAAGGGACACACGGGGTTTCCAAAATAGGATCCGCTCATTTGCCCAATGAAGTCGCATCAAAAAGCTCACTTTTTAAAAAAAACTCAAAAACCTGGTCCGATACTGAACACGAACTGCATCAAAATAATTTAATGTTAAAGAAGTCAGAAAATAAAATAAACGCACGTGTCGGTGTGAGACAATTCTCCCCACCATAATGCTTTATGCCCCCATAAATCCAAAACACCAACCAGCCAATTGATCAACACCTATGGATTCACACAACACGATCCAACCTCTTAACCCAAGGACATCACAACGACTACCAGTGGGACCGAACCTCATTGCCCGAAATAAATCACCAACAAAGGGGAGGCATGAACAGGCTTCCCACCATAAGAACTCAACCGACATTCGATAATGATTTAAGAGAATACCCAAAGAGACTCATGGTGGCTCTCCCCACCATAAAGGACCGGCCTATAGCGACCAACTAGAAACCAACATAGACCTGCATCAGGCCTCACCAAAGCTAGAAAGAGCACAACAAGGACCATTAAACCACTTACCCTCATACAAAAGGGATAGGAGTTGACCTGAAAAGCTTGCGTAAACCAAAAACACATACCCCATGGGTCTTGTGGGAGGGACCAAGGATTGGATCACTGAAACATGGATGGAAAACTACTCACATCCCACCGCATAGGGGTGGACACAAACCAAAGCCGTAACCGATTCGCATCGGTTGCCCACGTGAGGTCACTGATCAGCATCTTACACCCAAAATGCCCAATTACTGATATTGCATGAGGGATAATTCCATCCCGCACTTTATGGCAAGAGGAAAATTACAACGTCAGGGATACCAAAGAAAAATGCTAAAATATTCTCACTGCGACGATAGAGGCACGACTTTAACCAGACTCCTTAAAATTCCCCGGGGGTTCCTGACTACGCGCCAGCTTCAATCTAAGACCTTTCGGCTGGAGCACTGATGGATGAATCATCGTCTAACTTGCAGTTAGGTTATGATAATACCAATAAAAATAAACATCGTTTTAATTTGACAAAAGAGAAGGGAATGAGTTTTGAAATGAAAACTACACCGACATTGAAAACTGGAGTTCATGAAAAACCCACGACATCCCCATACATTTCAACACCCAAAACACCATTAGTACACTGCAAAAATAAATGATTCCTTATACCGAAAGTAAACATACACCAGAATCATTGAACAATAACCTAACAAAAAATTACTTCTGAGAACATCCTCTGCGGCGCTTCCTTGCAACGCCCCAATAGAATCGTCGCATGTGACCCAGGCGTCCACATGCCTGACAGGGCTTCGGAGTTCTTGTGCACGACGACTTCTTGTGACCCGACATGCCACACTGATAACACATAAGGATCTCTCACTCTGAAGAGGTTGATGAAAGATCCAGAGGCCTCTTGATTCCACGTCCTACTCCCTCCACATTCATTTACTTACTCAACTGTTTTTCGGAATCTTCACCACTGCTCATATGGATCGAAGGAGGGAGGACTACTTCGAGCACTCCTGCCATCATGGCTTCAACATGAAAAGATTGTCTCGCCACATCGACAAAAGAAGTTAGGTTGGACTCTGACACCTTCGACTGTAGATCAGGACGGAGACTCACCTCGTAGCATCGAGCCTTCATGGGGTCATTCGTGGCATACCCTGAATCATGAGGGACTGGCTCCACAAAGAGCTGGAAATATTCCATCACAGATCCATTGCTCTGCTGTAGACAACACATCTCCATCCCTTTTCTGACCCTTTATTTCTCAGAAAAATACTGACTAATGAACATAGTCTTGAAAAACTCACAGGTAATCACATGACGGGGCTTGTTCCGAGACACCGACTTCCACCACATCCACGGTGAACCTTCAAGCAAGAAGGTCGCAAACATGACCTTCAACGACTCGGGCAACTCAATGAGGTGAAAGACCGTTTAAATCTTCCACACCAATCCTCTACTATGGATGTTTTTTCATTACCATAAAAGAGAGTTGGATCCAGCTTCCGAAACTCATGCATAAAATCCTTATGTTGATCAACCGTACTACGATCACGCATCGAGGTTTTAAAGGAAAAACCACTGGACAAAGAAAAGTCAAAAACCTCAGTCAAGGCTACCTCAATAAACAAAAATACATAGAAACAAACACTGCATACATGACAAGCTCCAAACATAAGAAAATGATCAATCATAAGAACAAAAAAATTTATTTTGAAAACATCTTAAATTTAAAATAAGATTGGTGGTTTTAACCCTCGCCATTGGTATTCTTTATTGTCTCACTCACATGCATGTATCCGTGCCACCATGGGAATCCATTAACCATACAAATAATCCGATAACATTTCTAACATATCACTATGCATGTGAGAACCCCTAGGAATACCAATGCCAAAACAAAGAATCTTCATTTTTTCAAAAACAAATCATTCAAACCACTTCTTTTAAAACAATCCACGATTTAAACATGTCATTCAAAACAACTATTTTTTTTTTCAAAACTGACATTTCTGATTCAAACCGGTTCCAGAAATCTAATGAAACCCAAAACAACTCAAGTAGGGAACTAGTGTCAGTGGGTAACTTGACCATATGGTTGGCGGCCATATGTCAATCACGTCACCGACACGAAGTGTCTTTTTGGACCATGTCTCTAGCTCCACATGGCTTGCCAGGCCATGCGACGTATGACTATTAGCCCAACTCCATTTGTCGTACCCCAATCGCAAAACATTTCCATAAAAACACAAATAAACAAGTTAAACCAGACTTCCCATGGAAACCTGAGGATCAGTATGTGCAAGGGTTCACGATGCTCTTCCCACACCTACCCCTCAAGTCCCGATAATCCTACTCCATCTACATTGACATCCCAAATAACAATGGGCGGTCTGAAAAGAGAGGTTCACCAAGAGCTAACCTGCTCTGATACCATTTTTGTCACGAACCAACCCTGGCCAACCCTGAACCGGTCACCCGAGCCGGTCCGTGACATGTCCCAAGAGGCATTCCCGATCGTCCCGGGCTGGCGACAAGCGCCATGGCATCAACAGAGTTTGTGGGAACAATTTCTCCCAATATAAATAAATAAAGCAGCAAAAACAATACAGAGTAGCGCAAGAAAACTAAACCAATTATAAAGGACTAAACATGAACAAAATAAAAATAAAACTAACCAAAGATGACGTCCGAACTAACATCATGTGACCTCATGGGTCTCTCTCCGACTCAATGATCGAGCGTCGCCCTAGGCGAGCACACTCAAGTAATAGCCAGCACAATCACTAAAAAAAGAAAAGAACTATAGGCGTGAGTATTAAAACTCAGTAGGCTAGCCCGATATCTATTCCCAATGCACTAATTTTAAATTAAAAGAACATCATTTCAAGTTTGAACTACAATTTTTAAAAGTATGTTTTTATAAATATTTTACTTAAAAACAAAGTACGAACCATTTCCCTTAACCATTTCCAAAATTGGGTTCATTTCATTAGTGTCAATGAATTTTTTGAAAGGGAAAGTGATGTTTTTATATCCAAATTTGTACAAAGTGAATTAAACACTTTCATTTGAAAACCACTTTTAGAATCCTAATCAAAAGAAACTTACCACTTTCCAAGGAATACAATACACATGAAATACAGAATGTAAAACACACATCAAGGGAAATGTAGGTGTACACATGAGCATCATAATCACTACTACAAGTATTAAGAGCCGAATAGACAAGGGTGACCCTAGGAAATTGAGAATAAACTAGAAGACACCAATACATGTGAAGTCATCCTTATCGACATGTAACGATGAAATCAAAACGCACAATACGCTTGACCGTCCTCTCTGAGGTAGGTCGATGGAAAATCCCATAGTAATAAATCCAATATATCCACATATTATGTGGCACTGGTCAATACCATAACCTACCAGTGCTGCAATCATTCTAATAATATTCTTTCAAAATTCCAGATTCCCATGTCTTAAGTGTTTAAAAAGGGGGAGAGCCAACCGATGCCAACAAAGATTCCAATCAGTTATAATCTATATATAAAGCACAACAAGCATCACCCCGAGCCACTCCATGAGTCAAACTCTTGACTTTAACTACTCAAGTACCTGGAAGCCTCTAAGCGCGGCCTCCTAAACAATCAATTGCAACTAAGGCATGAGAGTTGTCCTAATAGGTTTTTTATCAAAACATTTTCATCGCTTTCCATAAAGTGCTAAAAGGGCATTAAATACTTTTCACCATCACTATTCTAAAATAAGTACAACTTCTTTATAAGACCAAAACCAGTTTAAACCATTTAAAAACACCCATAACACTACTTCGCGGGTTGCCAACATTTTTATAAAAACCGAACCATAACATTTTATTTTTCCAGATAAACATTAATAGCCATCCGGGCAATTTCTAAAAAGAACCAATGTACTTTTTCACGCATCAAAAGAAATCTCTTATCATTAAACCAGAACTCTATTTTATATTCTGTGAAATATGTTTAAATTCCAAACGAGTATTCTTTCATTATTGAGTGTCCGCTCATCAATAAAATATTCCATGTGTTGTGTATAAAATAAACATCACATTCATACACTGAGTAATTACAAAAAAAATTCTCTAATACTATTTCATGTTTACTAGAATTAATAAAATATTTAATTTGAACAAATAGTGTGCGCAAACAGCAGGAAATAATGTAACATAAATTTTAGAAGTAGTGCAATGGGAACCTACATCAAGATCAAAGCGCAATGACAAAACATCTTTGGAACTAAGGCGTGATGACACAATGTGTGTCCGAAGCCACGTGATAAAGTCTGAAACTCTGCATATAAAAAAAATCAAGGACTCAAACACATACAAAAACTCACTAGAGCATGTGAAACCAAGCGTTGGGGAGAAACTCTCACCTCGAAACTAAAGTGCGACGATGACGAAAACTCAGAACCGCTCCGTGCAGGTTCTAAAGCAATAATCCTACCGAAAACAAACACAAGTTGATAACCCCCTAACAAAGAAAAGTATAAAGGATGAATAATAATAATTATAATAATAATAACAACAACAATAATAATAACAAAAATAACAATAATGATAACAATAAGAATAATAACAATAATAATAAGAATAATAATGATGATGATAATAATAATAATAATAACAACAACAATAATAATATGAATAATAATAATAATGATAATGATATCAATAATAACATTAATAATAATAACATTAATAATAATAATAATAATAATAATAACAACAATATTGGGAATAATAATAACAACAACAATAACAACAAGAATAATAATAATAAGAATAATAATAATAACAATAAAAAATGATAATAATAATAGTTTGAGTGAAAATTTAAAAAAATAAAACAAACCTCGAAGGGGCTGGTGTTCGAGCCGGTGCAAGGAAGAGGGCGAAGGCAGGTGAGGTCGACCCCGGCGGGGCTGAGGAAAATAGTCAGGGAGAGGCGATGCGGTGTGCAGCGTAGGGTAGGCCGAGGGGGAGGTTGTGCGCCGCTGGAGGAGGCTCTGCCATCAGGATCAGGAGCCGTGTCGGAAAACAATAGGGGTTGCGGGGGGGGGGGGGGGGGGGGGGGGGTCAGCTGACAGAATCAGAGAAGTGGAGAGGGAGGTGCGGCATTGGCTACTTGGAGAAGAGGATGGAGCAGCGGCACCGAGATGCACGGCTGGCCTGGGTGCACGTTGCTGCTACATTGACCGGGCACTGCAAGGAAGAAGGAGGTGGTTGGGGGAGTGTCAACAGTTCATGAGGCTGGAAGGGGCGCCGGTTGAGGACAGACAGTTTGGGGGAGTCATGTCAGAGGAAGCAGGGGCGACAGAGCGTGGGGGTGGGGGGGGGGGGGGGGGGTGTAACGCGGCAGACAGGGGGGATGAGGCCGAGCGGGCTGGATGCATGAGGAGAGGCGCCTTGGGTCGTGCGAGAGAAGAGGGAAGGGCTAGAGCGACCTCTCAAGGAGGAATAAAGGAGATAATAAGGGTGGTGGTGCACGGAGAGAAGAAATGAGAAGTGTGGGAGGAAGAAAAAGGGTTTCCAAAAACCCTAAAAAAGGAGGGGTAATAAATAATAAAAATAATAATATCAATAAAATAAAAAATTAAAAACAAATAAAATATTATATATATCTATATATAAGTGTATTTATATACTTTTAAACTCCTAAATAATTAATAATCATTATAATTCATCAATTAAATTGTTTCTAGTAATTGTATTAATTAATATAAATTTAATTATAATAATTAGAATGACAATTATAATGATAATAATGACAACCCGAAGATAAAATTTAAACATAATAAAAGTAGTCATAATATAAAAATAAAATTCATAACACAATTAAAATTTAAACGGCACAACAATCAACGCACGTTTTAAATATAAACGCTCTTTATTTCGAAACGCTGAAGACAACGGGATGCACAAATACTAGGTCAGGGATACGCGGGGTTTCTAAATCAGGCTCCACTCGTGCGCCCAACGACGTCACGTCAAAATGCACACTTTTTAACAAAAACTCAAAATCCTGGTTCGATACTGAACATGATCCGCATCAACATAATTTAATGTCAAAGAAATCATAAAATAAAATAAACGCACGTGCCGGGGTGTGACAAATCCTGTGAAATGACATCCACATATTCATGCACAATAGGTACGTACTCTATCATTATATTCTTCTTCTCAACTATATTGACTTCATTTCCATCTTCCCCAATAATTGAACTCAATAGAGCTACTGGGGTTGGATCTATATGTGAATCAAATGGTGAAGTTACTACTCTAAAAATAAAGGATTCTACACCATTCCAAAAAACTATAACTTCATTCGTCTTGCAATAGGTTGTCACATAATAATTTTATAGCCAATTCATAATGATAATTTTATCATAGAAAACCACTGGTATAATGATACTGTTAGAAACTAATGCACATTTATGGGTCATGAGGGGGACTGATCAACATGCCTTTGTTGCAATGATACAACCACATGGGGATTTTTCCTGTAAACTCCCATATTAAATCAAATGGTACATGTTTAATTTTCAGGGAATACTGGAATGATATAAATCAATGTGACAATCCAGAATCAAATAAATTATTAGTTATGTTTGTTGAAACAATTTATGTACCTGCCACCACATCATTTGGAACTTCAACCTCAGAAGTTGTGACCACATAATCCTCTCCCTTCTCCCTTGGCCATCATTGGGGAAAATTTTTCTAGCGCTTAGGACATTCATGTGCATAATGTCCCACCTCCCTGAAATTTTAGCATTGAACATTTGTAGCATCATTCTCCCCGTTACAATCCTGAGTTAGGTAGAATTTTTATCCACACTTGTAACAAACTCCCATTCCCTTCAAGTAAGTGCCAGTGGGTTTCTTTCCATTATTATTATAGTGTGGAAATTAAACTCTTCTGTTTTCCCTATTTCTATATTTCCCTTTCCTGAATTTTGAGTATCCCTCTTAATTTATTTTTTTCCTTTAATGTCATAAGACATAGAAAAATCATTTTTGGTCTTGATAGTACTTGATACTATATCTTCATATGATGAGAAACTCTGGGAGACCAGATCCAACCTGAGGAATGCAATTAGGCGATCAAGGAATAGATAAATCTTTCTCCTCAAGATTTGTATGAAGTCCACTACATGTCTTGTTAACTTTATGAAGTTAGATTCAATCTTTGTGACATTATCATTTTCCTTCTGACTTAGATCTAGAATTGCCTCTCCATATATTCTTGTTGTTCACATGGAATGTATTTCACTAGGAAGATTTCCTTAAAGTCTCTCCATTCCATATATCCTTTTTCTTCCCCCTACATTGTGGTTTGGATTAAAAACCACCACTAATTCGAATCTCCAGATAGATGATAAGCTTCCATGATTACCTACTCCCTTTTGTTACATCCTAATGCGAGAAATATCTTATCTAGGGAACTTATCCACAATTCAGCAACAAATGGGTTTGTAGACCCTAGGAATGATAGAGGTTGTTGTTGTATAAATGGATATAAAATATCTCCTCCACGTGGTGGATCCATATTCTCCAAACGAGTCAGGATATTATTCATAACCTAATTATGTTTTTCCATTATATTTATAAGGTCCTCATCACCAATCACTACACCATAGCCAACATCGTTATCATACATCAGAGAGAAATCCTTAAAGGGGACACCCACATTTGTGTGGCTTCCATTTCATCCACTTGGATTCATATCTAGATAATATCATACACTGTATTAGGTTATGAATCATAATGTATAATCTTTTCTTAACAATATACTTTCCATAAATGAAGTCATATGCATAGATAATCCCATAATTAAAAAAATGGATTCCTTAAGGGAAAATTTACATTTAAATCCTTAAAAATGGCATGTATACAAAATCATAATTATCCTATGCATATCCTTGGGGAGTGACGTAACCATGAGTATAACAAGGCTCATTTTCGTGCACCAGTTCCCATTCGAGTCTAGCTCAATGTTGTGTTTTCAGGTTTTACCACTAGAAACATCAATGCCAGAGCTGGCTATACCTGCTTGTATCGGAATAGGGATGTACTTCTTGAATAATCTACATAATCTATTCCTTACAAAAATATTTGAACATTCTTGTATGTTTATCCTCAAAGACTATCTTAGATACTCTTCCCTAATTTACATTTTCTAAATCTATATTCTAATTTTCCTACTAAACATCCTTTGAAACCAAATTTATGGAACCGACCCCAATTTCCTGAAGCTGGTGCTTTATTTTATTACACTGCAATATAAACAGTGAATAAGATTCCTAGTGGATACAGTCATTTAGTATTATTCGTAAAAATAAACATACATAAGATCAACATTAAAACTTGAAATGAAAGTCAACATAGATTCTTCTTAGATAACATCCATAACTCCTAGGTTATTTCATCATGTCATTCATAATAAAAATTTTCATGTCTTTAGAAAATGAATAATAAGAAAGGGGTGATCTCAAACACTCAGTAAGAGTAAGAAATATAGCGGAATAAAACACAAACATTAGACATGTTGAATATTTGAAAACACATGCTTTTAAAAATAAACATGAACATAATATACCAAAAATACGAGCAGTATAAATATTTCCATAATATAACATAATCATGGGTATTCTAGATGTATAATAACCACATGAATCATCAATAAAATATATTCATAATGAGTAAATTTATAATTCAGGACAACATATCAATACCATTAAGGCCTCGTTCCAAGACCATACATAATCATTTTGACAAGGACATATGCCAAGACCGTAGATTGTCTCATGAGACCTACCAACACATTGAGGGGCTATAAAGGGCCCCACCCGACACTTAATATGTCTAATGAATTCCACCTAATAATAGGGAAAAAATATAATCAACTATTATATTCATATTTAAACTAATACATGAAATGTAAATAACTTTCCCCGAACATTATGCATAAACTCTAACCATTCTGAGTAAATTGGTGAATGGTTCTAAAATAGTACATCCAAAGCCAAAATAATCATAAACCAATAAATAAAACATGGTATATTATATCATGAAAGATTAATCCAAATAATATATAAGAATCAACAAGAGAGTTGAAATATATGAAGATACACTTATAAAATCCTAGAGTAATTCGTGATATAAAAACACGTTTACTTTGAAAAGAAGAGTACTTTTGGGAAAATATTTGAATAAAACCTGATTTGAAGAAGGGTGGTATTTTAATAATAAAATATTTGATTTTATAAAGATTATTTTTTACAAAAAGATAATATAGGGTGTCCTTGAAAATGGGTAAGAATTTGAGAAATTCCCCTAAATAATGCTTGTCATTCGGACACAATTTTGAAAGATCCTTTTTAAAACATGTAACTATATTTTAAATATGAAAGGATTCTGGTTGTTAAACATTTATATAATACTCAAAAATATTTTATTATTATTTCTTAAAAATAAAAAATAATATCATTGAATTAATTAGTCAACAAAAAGTTACCCAAATGAAAATTAATGTTCAGTTGGAAAACCCATACCTTAAGATCAAATGTGCTCCTCCCATGACCTAATGTTCCTATTATAATAAATTTCACATATTTATAACGTAATTCATAACATATTAGTCATGTATTTAGTTTATCATAATTCTTTTTAGTTCATTTAGGCCACTATTGATATGTTATAATATCAAATTTTTTTTGTTATGAAGTGTTCGTTTTCTTGATGATCGTAATCAGTTCTCTTGTTTTTATGTAATGGAGTTCATTTGGAATGAATGAAAATCTTCAGAATTGAGATAAAATATTATTTATGATCATCCAGAAGTGTTTATGGTGATTTATATCATTTAGTTACATTGAAATAGGATGAATCATTGGATGAATTATTAATTGAATTCAGTAAGATTATTTAAGCGGTATTTGGATTCTTTGGAACTAATTTGTAATTATGATTTAATAATTTGTACATATAAAGGTTTCTAAAGATTAATTTGGTTATAATATATATATTATAGTCTGTTTCAAGAATCTAAAATGTATCATGTCCAGTAATAAAGAGAAATTGAAGAACTAAACTATGTCTTCAAAGAAGGCTACAAATTGGAACCTCATGGACGTTGATTTCGTTTATAAAAATAAAATGTAGAGAGTAAGAATATTGATGTTGGTTCTTACATTAACATGATATAATTCCATTATATAGTTTATAATGAATATATCATGTTCATTTGGATTGAGGATGTGGTGAGAGAAAAAGAAAAGAGGTGAACATGAAAATAAAATAAAAATTGAGAGATCCCTTATAAAAATTCGACAACCTAACGATGTCACATAAAATATCATAAAAATAATTGATGAGATCAAAAGGGAATATCATCATATGGAAATAAAAAGTAATGTCTGAGGATACATTAAATCAAACCTAAAAAAATGAGAATGTAATTTCAAAGAGAAAACATAAAAGAAGTGTTGACGAAAAGTGGAGGGTGAAAGGTTCCCTTACATTGTAGAGTAACACCTAGAACATGAAGATTGGAACCTTGGAGTCTTAAGTACAGTTTGAGTGGACTCCTTGGGAGGTAAAAACACTATATAATCTAGGATGTAGGATTCTTAAAGAATGAGACCGAATGGATAAGTGGGTATTTATCGTAAAAGGGAGTTAATTATTAATTAATATAAAAAGACACTCCATTAGTGGTTTTTGCAAAACCATGGGCATTTCCATGGATTTTGATAGTGGTTTTATCCACATGGGAAACCTCATGTCATATGTTACTGTACACAATTCTACCACCATTTTATATTAATTATAATTTCTTTACAATGTATTTAATCATACCAAAAACTCAAAACTATATTTTTACTATTCAGTGAAAATTCATGTATTATATAAAAATCCCAAAAATTCACCCCTACAATTTATCTCTATGTAGAATTAAAAAATGAACTCCATTTATCAAGAATAATTTTCAAAATATTATGAATTTAATTTTTATATAATATATTAATTAATTAGGAAAATAACCATTATAAATGTATAATTAGTATTATATCACATTGAAAATTAATTAAGATTTCATTATCTTATTAACATATGATTATAAAATAATATCATTATTTACTATTAATAAGGGTCATATTCCTATTCATATTGCAATTAATAATGGTACGTTACTGTTCACCAAAAATCATTTTCATTCTATTAGACTCCAAATTACATACTGATCACAACTCCAGATGGCCGTTTTTTGAAATTCAAAACATAGAATAACCAAAGATGTGTTTAATAGATAGATATAAAATATATTCAATATTTATATTCATAACCTTATTGTGTTACAATATCATACATTATTCTGTAGAGGCATCTACTTCTCTATGTTAAGTTATGTAAGAATGATATTTTGTTTATATAGTTTCAAAATAGTTAAACATATATATGCACATCATTTAATTTATTTAGGAAATCGTATTCAATAACATTAGACTCAAAATATTCTTCCTATTATAGGAGAGGCCTTGGTTGATGCATTCCTTCATGAAAACCCATTGATATATCAATTAATGAGACATACCATTTCATGATAGAGGGACCCTCTTTATTTATTTTCTAGATCGGTCATATCATGCACATCTCACATAGATTTCCATTGACAAGATGTTATTTGGTTTCATTCCCTTTGGACACATTAGATTGAATAATGATTGGTGTTTAGGTAGGAGAATCATTCTAATATCTTTGATATTCATTAAAAGCAATTATATTTGTGATAATTTTTTATCTCAAATAGAAAAATATGTCAATTCTCCCTAATTTTTTTAGGCTAGTTTGTATGGAAACTTTTGTAAAATATGTTAATATTATAATTTTAGAGTGAAGTGAGATCCCATGGCACCAAATATAGTATCCCTAGACATTCTGCATAGAGTCTCATGTAGTGTTCCCCATCTCTTTGGTGTGACATAGTTATATATTGGAATACTGAGGCTAAGAAATTGAGCCTATTTATATTTTGTATATATATTTCAATTATTGATATTCATTTTACATGTTTCTAATTTGAAATAATTTAATGTTCATTTTTGTGACCTTTCATTCTTAAAATCATGTGATGCATGGACTACCTCACATTCTTGGGACACATCACAGGTCCTACATTTGATATGATATTTTTATCATTTAGTATTTATATTTATTATTCTAAATTATTCAGTGTTCTATATTTATATCTTAATTTTTTATAGTTATGTGGGAAAGGTACACTGACTGATTGAATATCTGTATGGATGATTACTCGAGACCGAAATGATCCCAAGGTTACGACTCTTATAGAATGTTCTCATATTAATTAACATTATTAACATTTATCTATATCTTAATATACATATATATTTAGTTATTACACATGATCTATTTAAGGTAGTGTTATTACAGCATCCAGATGACCATTGATAACATTTAATGTAGAGGGATGAGATATTTCGTCACATCATTGATCATGGTGGAAATGGAAATAGATTGACATTTGGAACAGAGATTTCATATTAAATAGATTCATGTGCTATGATTTTGGTTCATATTGTTATTGGGATGACACGATAGGTGAAACATTTGGAGGCTAGGTGAATTACCCCAAGAAGTTAAATATATGACTACATGAATAGGTCAATGAACTGTTGGAATATATCTTCCAAAGTGATGGTCCATGGTATCCAATTATACAAGTTTATACTAACTCTTTTGTTTATTTTTTATATGAATATATATTTTATTTATAATATTTATTTTTTGTAGAACACTAATATAATTAATATATGTTGAATTGATTCTCTTACAAGATGCATCAGATCCAGGCAGTATGTTTTATTTTACCAATCTGGTTTCCCAATCAATTTCAATGCCTCATTTATTTTTAATTTTTAGTAATCTCACATATATAATTTAAACGTACATCAAAATGAAATATGAACAATTGTTGATTCAAACCCAACTAAATTAATTTATATTGATGAGAAAAATGACGAAAATTCAATTAATTTATTTTTACATTCACATATAAAACACAATTCAATTGTATGCTAAAAATAGTTTGTTCAATTTAAGGTGGTTATTGAAATGTATTATTTTCATAGAATTACTTATTACTAATTTTGGAGTCAAAATTGGTAAACATACTTAGATTAGTTAAAAATAATAGGAGAATGATGATCTTTGATTTCAATGAAATCCTATGACAATGATCATTAAGTCATTTGCAATCCCTAGAATTCATCAACACATCGATATGATATCCCAATGGGTTGGTTTGATCAAAAGTCTCAGTTGTCCCTCAGATTTAATGTTATGTATAAAATCATATAAATAAGGATATTTATGAGAGAAATTTATTTGGAATGACCTGAAATATAGGGAGAAAAATCGCTAAGTCAATTTTGTCATGTAGGAGTGAACGTCACATCCATTGACTGCATGTGTCCTACACTATAATGAATAAATACATGGAATAATTGTATAGTTTAATTAAAATGAAATATATCCAATAAAGGGGGTAAAATTTATAGAATTAGAACAAATTGTTATGAAAATAATCGAGAATATTGCTCATATTCTTTGTGATTTTTTGGAATCAGCGTCATGTCACTTTGATGCCCAAATTGATCAATTTGGCTTAAGGTCAGTGACTAAGAGATAAAACCGACCAAATGAGCATTGATTGACATGAAATCATTTTAATGGGATATCAAATCCATTTATAATCTATATGAATCATTATCACATCAATCAGATATCGTAATTTGTCAGTATAATTGAATGTCATGTTTTTCTCTCCAATTTGGAGTTACATCAAAAATCACAAAAAAGGTGTTAATTCCATATAAAAACACATGGATTGATATAAAATAATGTCAGAATTATCGTGAAGATATTTTTGATCTATATGAATCAACACATCATCTATTAGATTCATATGTCTATAGATATGATGGGAAAAAATGAGTAACATTCCATAGTTTTATTAAAATGATATATATCACATTGGGGGGAAGTGGTAAAAAATAGAAAAACAAATTTGAATTGATGTGAAAATCAAGGATAAAATTCCTTCAATCATTATTAATAATTTTGAATCAACCAATAATAAATTTTATTCCAAGAATTATTAGTATTACATATGGTATGCATTACATTATTAACATTTTGTAATAGTTAAAAAATAATATGGTTAGGGGTCAAAACCAACCAAATCATCTCTTATTAACAAAAAATCCTATAAAATTGAATTTTATGTCATTTAAAAGTTGTAGATATCATTTTCACATAGATCATATATTCACATGCTTTAGTATGATTGAATGTGGTTCCTCCTCTGAATTTACAATTAAAGGAAAAATCACAAAAAAAGATTATTTCCAACAGAACAAATTTTTATTGACATGAAATCATATGAGAAGAATCACCAAGTCGATATGTGATCTATAAGAATAATCAACAAATCCATCAGATTCTCATGTCACATAGAATGATGAAAATCTGTTGGTAACATTTTATATTTTTTAAAACTGACATATCTCCCATTAGGGGGTCAAATGAGAAAATGAATTTTTATTGAAATGAAAATAGATGATAAAATTCATCGACTAAGTGATTATTTTATTAAATCTATAAAATATCAACAAGATGCTCATTTTTTTAGTAACACTTTAGTTATTATTTGAAATTAATAATTTTTTTATAAAAATAGAAAAAGCTTGTTAGTAGTTGTTAAAACTGACCAAACAAGCTTTAATGGACATGAAATATCCCCCAAATGATATTTTTGGCATTTAAAATCTATATGAATCTTAAAATAAGGATCAGATATCTATAATTTTTCAGCATGATCACATGTTGGGTTATCTGTCAAATTTGGATCTATGTGACAAATCATATAAAATGGGGGATCATGTGTTTTTTATGGACCCTAGTCAATCAATTGTATTTAATTATATAATGGAATGATGTATAGGGATGGACACGATATTTTACTAAGGAGTGTTCATGAGTCAGTTATTTAATATTCTAATGACTTATTAATATTTTTTTTGCAATCGTACATATTAATATAGCACAATCATTATGTTATGTTTTATATTAATGCAAGAAAATTATAGAATCAAATGTAGATTCCCAGAAAATAAAAGTGAGAAATGTAAATGATCCTAAGAAAGAATTCTGGTGATATCTATCATTGTTTAATTTTTTTCTCATTTATCCAATTCATTGAAATAGTTCAATATCCATTACCTATTAACCTTATACTACTTTATTTTGTATAGAAGCGCTAATATGATTGAGAGATCTTTAATGAGACCAAAAATTATTGGAACTAAACAAAATTTTATATATACAAGTGGGGCTGAGTGGCTGATAAAAAACTAAACAAAAACAAATTAAAAGACTTCTTCAGTATAAATGATCGGACTCATGAATTATCTAAGTATTAGAGTAATACAATCATATACAGATATTATCCGATTAAATCTAACATTATTGGCATCATAGACACAAAAGACTATTTTTTGGAATGATAAGTATGAAAAATAAAATTTAAACACACATGCACAATATAAAATTGATCTTTTATAAAAAATAAATGCAATTGATTATAATATTTAGAATTACTTTTTCCTTTAAAATGAATTTACACTTTTACCATTTGAGTTAACGTATTTGGAAATCATATCTAAAGTTGTCCTCATTTTTCAGTACCTACTATATGGTATGTCATTAAGTAATAGGAAATCCTTTGATCTAATGTATAAGAATCAGTTCTATCATTCCATCCCCAATAATTCTTTGATACGATGAATACATTAAACTATGTTGTTCTCAACCAAGAAATCCATTTATATGTTAATCGATGTCTCTCTTCATATCTGTAAAATAACTCAATTTGTTGGATTGGATTAAATGTCTTCCTTTAAAAATAATCCCTTGATCTAAACAACAATTAAACATGTGATTAAAAATAAAATAGTACTTAAGGAGTTATAATCCTCTTAATGATTCCTAACAATGTGAAATCTCTAAAGAATTACAATGACTAGAAACAATGTAATCATGTAGAAATATAATTTGATGAATTTTGATGTGAATATGTTTCCGACGCTTTCGCCGGGGCGCGCAAGTCCGTCCGTGGAGGCCGCACGGCTCTATTTCCCCGCATTCCCTCTTTCCAAAGGCGGGTGGCATCCGTTCAGGTACGTCTACTACTTGATCGAAATCAGGATGATGGGATGTCAGTTCTTCCGCCTAAGGATCCCTCCTCAGAGCTCGTCACCTAGTCCGAGTCTCCCTCAAAGATTTAATACTTGTTCGTGAAACTCTTCCCAGTGCCATATCATCATGGACGCCGGTTAATTATGCTGCTTCTGTCGGGACATTCCAAGGGGTCCAGTCAGGGTAGCAACCTTCGGTTGGGAGAGCAGTCACGTCGAGACATCATTGACGCGTCTGAGCGCTGGGGATTGGCATATCTGTTCTGGTCCTTTATTATAGGGATTCTCGAGGGCGCGGAAGCCCGAGGCATAGCACATCGAACGCGGGGAATGGTATGCCATAGGCATGTCTCTGAGGTTTTCCTCAGGTTCCAATATTTAACAAGGGGTATGCCGCAAGTTTAACGTCCAACGGGGACGGATCGGCCTGATCAGAAAACTGATTGGAGTGGATCAGATTGGGGAACCCCATAGGGGGAACACCGACGTTGGAGCCAGTGCGTGGGCGGCTTCCTGAACTTTATGGAAGGGGGGCGGTGTGGCATGATCTCACCGGGATGGGCCGGCCCTGGTGGAAATCAGGATGGATAATGGTGGTGGTGGGATGAAGTGGGGCTTACACTCTGAAGTGGCCCACTATGGATTTGAACACTGGAAGGCCGGCGTCAAGGTGAACCTAGGGGGGGGGGGGGGGTCCACTAATGCTGGGCTTGAACCTCATGGGGGCATCCTATGTACTATGCCTTGACATAGATCAAAGACCTTGTAGTTCAAGTGTACAGTTTGACGTCATGTTGGATGAAGGTGAACAGTTTAACGTCATGAGGGACGAAGCGGACGATTTAACGTCTTGCCGGACGAGGGTGAATAGTTTAACCTCATGAGGGATGAGGGAACTCGTCGTGAAAAGACGACCGAGTGGTGGGATTGAGCCTCGTTGAGGCGTCCTACATACCATGCCTTGACATGGATCAAAGACCACGTAGTTCCGGTGTGGGGCTTATGCTCTGAGGCAGCCCATGGGATGGTGTCATGGCCGATGCGCACTCTAAGCCCACGTGAGTCGTGCTCGGTGTGGGAAACAAGAGGCAGCATGGGCTAGACGATCAGGTCGCGAAGGGTGTGTCCGTGAGAAGAAAAGAGGGGCTTACGCATTAGGCGGCCCGTGGTGTTGGGACTTACTCCAGGATGGAGGCCCATGGTGCGACAAAGCACAGTGGGAGAGGGGCTTCACTGGCTCCGGCACCGAGGAAGCGAGGAGGTGCATGGGTGCAACCTTCCTCAAGAGGGGCTAAGGGGATCACACTGAGGTGGCTACCCTTCTTCCCCACGGACAAACACCACTCAAAGGAGGAGGATATCATCCCCTGTGGAGACAAGGGGGGACGTGCAGAGTGTCCAAGGTGGGGGGCACCCAGTGCGAGAGGCACGGGGTGTTGTCACGGTTTAACGTCGTGTGTTTAGGATGAGGTGCTTGGCAGTTTAACGTCCTGCAGCTCGGACGAGGTGGGTTTACTCTGCACCCCTAGGACGTACATAACCGATGCCATCTACCCCTTATGGGAGGGAAGGCATTGGCAAGGCCATGTAGGAGGTGGATCGCGGATCGAACCATCGAGGGGCCTGCATTAGCATGGCTATACGAAGAAGCATTAGCCATTAGCGTATCTATACGAAGGAGCATTAGGCAAAGCAGTGCTACGGGAGGTGTTTGCTGGAGGGACATTGAAATCACATCACGTGGGCCTGGAGGGCCGCACGGAAAGAGAGATCGCCAAACAGAAGGGTCCACAGGCGGAGGCCATGCGGAGCTCAGTTGCTTTTCGTAAGGGAGGACACTTGCGAGCGAAGGTGCTTCGCGAGGTGGTGCGCCTCAACCTTGGTGCGGAGCGGGGGTGAGATTGGGCGGTGCTTCGCGAAGTGGAATGGTGTTCGCGGAGCACCGCTTCGTGGGGCTTAGGTACCTCACGAAGCAGAGTGTCGCTCAACAGTATGCTTCGTGAAGGACAGTGTCCCTGCCTTAGCAAGCGAATCACATCTACCAGATGGGTGTTTCGCGAGGCATAAATGCTTCGCGGCTGCCCGGGTCCCCTTGAGGATTCCCTTTCCTTCACAAATGTGCTTAGGCTTCGCGAAGGGCATCCCTCTCGGAAGAGGGACTCAAGACAAGACAAGATAAAGCCCTCTCACGAAGTAATGATACCTCATGGGGCTCATCCTTCCCAGAGCGGCGGGTGCTTCGCGATTCGGGAGCCGAAAGGTCAGATTCTCCGTTTGATTCTCTGAATGATTGCCCGTTCGTCCCCCCGAGAGCTCAGGGGGAGCTCTGTATTTATAGGCAAGGGGCGTCGCAGAGCAGGGCTCACTCGGCGGGAAAGGGGTGTGGTGATTTGCGACGGGTTCACGAATGTCAGGGAGCTCACGGAGCGGTCCGCCTCTGGGGCTTCGCGGCTGGTTCGCGAACGTCAGGGCACTCTCGCAGGGGTCCGCCTATGGGGCTTTGCGGCGGGTTCGCGAACGTCAGGGCACTCGCGAAGTCATCCGCCTCTGCGGCTTTGAGGTTGGTTCGCGAACGTCAGGGTGCTCGCGAAGGCGTCTGCCTCTGGGGCTTCGCGGCTGGTTCGCGAACGTCAGGGCGCTCGCGGAGGTGTCCGCCTTTGGGGATTTGCGGCTGGTTCGCGAACGTCAGGGCGCTCGCGGAGTTGTCCGCCATTGGGGCTCCGCATCCTTGCTTCGCGTGGTCGTCCCTGGGAGGACCGCTTCTTCTCTCTTGTGCGTCCGATATTTTTGGCAGCTACAAATGCCCCCCCTCAGACTGGGAGCCACAGAGGAGTCAAGGGTCGGAGTCTGAGGGAAAATCTCCAAAATCACCGGCAGTCCGCGATGAGGTATCACGAAGAGGACGGGCGAAGCAGACAGCGGCGGACGCACCGCGGAGCTCCAAGCGGGAAAGACACGCCGTGATGCTCCGGGTCGCCGCCTATATATTTAGGGGTGCAGACCAATCTTTTGTCTTCATCCATTTTCACGCCTCTTGGCTTTTTCTCTCGATTCGCGAAGCTCCGCGTACTCCGCGTCTGCCCATCACGAATCGAGCTTCGCGGCGAACGCGAGTCTCCGACTCCGCGACTGCGCCAAGCGACTGTCTGCGTTCAAGCCGAGCCTGGACTCCGTAGCTTGACTTCGGCAAAGGGCTTCACCAGGGACCTTCACAGCTGATCTTCGCGAACCGCGATGGCCCGTTTAGGAGCTGTACCAGGGGTACTTGTCGATGCTTCCCGGAGGGACGAGATGGCTGATAGGCTTGGCCTGGGGGAACTGATTCGAAGTAGTTCAGACCATGATTCTCTGACGGAGATTTTTTCGGAAAGCAAGAAGAACTATCCATTGTGCAAGAAGCTGCCCTTGTACGCCTTCAGGCTGAGGGACAACGTCTTCATCCCTGAGGCGAGCAGGGACGAGCCTGTTTTCTGGTTCAGGAGCACGCCATGCCAGCGTCAATGGATCAGGGCGGATGATGGTCACACACGGGAGGACTTCACACCCGTAACTGCCGACTGTCTGTACAACCATCTGAACAACATTGATGGGAAGCCGCTGTGACCGGAGACGTCCCCTCGCATGTACCACACCATTCTGAAGACGACTCTGGGGAATCCGCAGAAGGGCTGGTCCGATGAGTGGGACCTGCGCCAAGGCGGCAACTTCACCGATGACTGGGCATGGGCCTACTGCGTAGGCGCGTCATGCGAGGAGTTTAGGGCCGAGCTGAGGAGAGTGAGCCTATATGAGGCAGCATGGGCCTCTCAATTCCACATCTACCAGCCGAAATAGCTGATGTCGGAGCTACTGAGCAGGTGGTCATCTGGGACCAACACCTTTCATCTGCACCATGGAGAGGTGGGCATCAACCTGTGGGATGTCCACCAGATCTCAAGGGTCCCGATCTTGGGGGCCATGTACGATGAATTCCTTCCCGTCATGAGCATGTGGGAGGACGCATAACAGATTCTGCGGCTGGCGCTGGCTTTGATGGGATTCATCCCGGGGGAGGACAAGGAAGCGGTGCGGGACGTCTGCTTTAAGAGGTGGTTCAAGCATTTCCTCAACTTCCTGGAGGGGTCGAGAGTTCCCTCCAAGCCCTCGAACTTGTTCTAAGGGGGCTCAACGGGGCAAAGAGCACTCGTACTGGCGACTCCTGGAGGACAGCCAGTGGATGACCTGGGGCTTCAGTGTCAGCACTGAACAACAACCGATAGTCAGGCTGGTGGCGTTTATCACATCCCTTATCTGCGGTTGGATCCTGCCGGTGAGGGATACCAATATGAGGGTGTGGCCCAGCTCGTTCCTCATGGCATCCATGCTGGCCACGGGACGACGGGTCAACCTGGGGATCCCAATGCTCGCCAAGCTGTACAACATGTTGCGGCATGTCAGCGAGGGCAAGAAGCCACCGAGGATATGCGGGCCCTTCCACCTTCTGTATGGGTGGATCAAAGCACACATCAGGGGGGTTTATGAGTACCCAAATCCTATCTCGCTACCGGGGTCGAGTTTTCGACCATCCATCCTGAACGCTGCCGGGAGCTTTCCAAACAAGATGACCGTGCCGATGGTGCTAAACCGGGTATGGAAAGAGGATGAGTTCGACTTCCACCCATTCCCATTGCCGACGGGGGTGCTTACTAACGTTGATCAGGGGACGGAGGAGCACCGGGCATATCTCCTGGCCTTTCGAGGCGGAGTTTTGGTGGTGCGGGTGGACCGCGAGCCGATCTACGAACCCTATACCCCACATCGGTTCGCGAGGCAATTCCGGTGCCTGCAACGGCTGACTCCGCAAGTTTACCGAGGAGTACGTCATGAGGAGCACCTGTGCATGATGAGGTAGAAATGGCTCATGTTCACGCGGGAAGACGGGAAAATGCGAATGACGTTGCCTCCGCCTACTGCCGCCTTCGGGCTGGTAAAGGGGTACGCCATCTGCTGGGAGGCGGCATACCCTGGGGAAATGCTAAAGCAGCCGACCGTTCTGGCTGGCGACGACGGGCCTCTCTCGTCTCAAAGTCGGGCTTAGAGGGCGATGAGGGCTTCTCATGATGGCGGGTCTACCGTGGTGGCGAGAGCTGAACTAGTCTAGGAGGTAGCAGTGGCGGATCCGGCGGTCCCAGACATGCAGAGTCATCTGGAGGGGCGACCACCAAGGGGGTTCTGCCGAATATCCACCCAGGCTCCGGGGAAGCGGTTGCGCCATATCGACCTAGTAGAGAACGCCGTCTTCCCAGAAGCTTGGGACATCTGGGATGTCAACCGGAAATTCCTCAGCCCACCTGAGATGTGGGCACATTTGAACCACCTCAGGATGGAGCTTCCGGGCATAGGCCCTATCCGGGATGGCTTCACAGTGGCTCCAACGGAGGCGGAGCGGTACTTGAATGAGCTGGAGGACTACATTCACTCCCGCGGTGTCCCGCGTCCAATGATAGACCGGGTGCGGGTATTGCTGGATCGGACGGTTCCTCCACAGCTGTTAGCCACTGATCTGAGGGAGCGCTTTCCTCTATCGGAGGAGTCAGAGGGATCCTCCTGGGGAGATGAGGCCGGTGTAGGGAGTCCGCTGGAAGAGGGCGAGGTCAGCACTCAAGGCTTGGACTCCGACGACTTCGCAAAAATCTTTGAGGTAGCATCCTGAACATCTTTCCCCATAGTCTGTTTTCAGGCCACAATGAGTTTCTTACGGACCCACAAACCACGCAGGAGGAACTGGTGCGCAAGCCGCGCTCTCACTCGGCGGGTGACGATGCAGGGCCTTCAGAGTCTGATTCTGTGGCTCTGTCCAGTTTAGTGTCCGGTGGGGCTGGGCTGCCTGAATTGGGTCTCCCAGAATCCCTGGGTCATCCGACAATATGCGGAGGGCCACGCGTAGGGGCCTCGTCAGCATCAGCTCAAGAGAAGAACCAACAGTTCAGCCTTTGTAAGTTTTTCCCTCGTTTCATTGTCGTCGCGCATAGGTTGCGCTTAACTGATGTCCATGTTCTTCGACGTCGTGTGTAGTTCTTCTACTGGCATGGGTTGATGTGGTGAGGCTGGTCGAGATGTCAGGCGGTGTTTTTCACAGGGGCATGCCGGTGATGGTGGAAATAATCACCTCTCCTACCCATCTAATGGCACTCCCTATCGCTGGCGGGACCACCAGTAGGGTCGTCCCTGAGGTTGTTGAGGTGGGATCCGATGGAGAGGATCAACCAACCACCCCATGTCCCGCTGCGCCTGCTCCGGTGTCGGATGTCGCTTCGGGTTCAACGCCAGACGCTGATCCTGCAAAAGACTTCTTGCGGGCGTATCCAACATACGAGCCTGCCGATCGGGTAGACTGGGATGAAACGACCTCCGATGAAGAGGACAACAAGATCATCTGTGGCCGATCGTGGAAGTTAATCAGGCGCTTTATCGAGAAGACCCCCCAAGGGCTATGGCTGGATGAGATGGGCAGACTCTGCTCACGCCTGCGCGAGTTGTGCGCTGGGGGAGTGGATGCCCAACGTCCTCATGCACTCATCTGGGACCTTATGGTTGAGAAGATCCGGGAGAATGATTGCGGGCTCAGTGTGGGCTGGTAGCAAAGGAAGGAAACCCGCATCAAGAAGCTCCAGGAGGCTGAGAATGTGGTCTGATGGATACAAATCCGGGAGGATGAGCATTCGACCACTCTCAAAGCACAATCCAAGCTGATCTCACGGCTGAAGGCCCATCTGGCAGAGGCCGAGGAGGGCCTGAGGCAGGCTTCCAATGAGATGGCCATCATCCAGGCCGGTGTACAGCGGGCCCGAACTGAGGCTGATGAGCTGCGCCCCGTCGCCGCTGAAGAAGAGCGGGAGCTGAGTCGGCGGCATCAATCCTTGGATGCCACAAGTCAGAGGATGGCGGAGCTGCAACGCTCTTTTGACGGGGTTAATCCATCCGTGGGGGGAGTTGACCCTCGAGTACTGTAACAATTGCAAACCCTTTAATGGTACTCTCATGCTTTGATTTTCTTCTTCGAATGCCGTAGCATGCAAGATTTCCACTATTTTTCACCGGTTCATTGCATCCTTTTGTTGGAGTGTAAACCAGGATTTGGGCCTCCGGGGTTTGGGTAACCAGTCCGGGGTTCCGAGAAGTATGAGGGACCTGACTGGTGAAAGTAATCCTCAGAACAGCCGAATTACCGCTTCTAGCGTGCTCTTGCACACAGGCGGTGCAACTCCAGGGGCACTAAAATCAATCCGAACAGATGGGGATGGGAAGTATGAATCACGATACCCACGATTCGGTACATTGTGGTGGCGGCGGGACAATAGAGGGTGATCGTTAACCATGGCGGAGAAACGATGTCCTTATTGCGTTAGCCTGAAATGGGGACAACAAATGAGGGTCGACTGTTGACCATGTTCGAAACACAGGAACATGTCACAAATGTTGTCGCCTTGTCTTCCGGGAAGTTGGCCCAGGACAGCAGGCAGACTAGGGGTCAGGCCTTAAAACTGTTAGGGGGTTCCTTGGAACGTTGGCCCAGGACAGCAAGCAGACCGTTGGTCAGGCCTTAAAACTGTTAGGGGGTTCCTTTGATGGTTGGCCCAGGACAGTAGGCGGACCGTGGGTTAGGCCTTAAAACTGTTAGGGGGTTCCTTGTAACGTTGGCCCAGGACAGCTGGTGGACCATAGGTCAGGCCTTAAAACTGTTAGGGAGTCCCTTCAGACATGGAAAAGGACGAGAGTCCAAATATGGGGCACGCAAAGCATGGGAAGTGGAGTGAGGGTTTGTTCAGACAGAGTCCAACACTCATGATATTACACCACCGTGGTGGGAGTACGCCAAATGGGCGCATCGGTCTGATCATAGATCATTCCTCCTTTCATACAGGGCCTCTCTGGTGAGGGGGTCTGTTGCTTCCCAATATCTTGGGGCATCCTGAAATTATCCAGGGTGGAGTTGTGGTTGTTCGATTACCTTTGAGGGGTCCGGCCAGAGGGCTGGAAAGGGGAAGAACATGTCTTACAATTCCTAGGGGCTGGACCCTGGGTAAGGTACTGGGGTGTCTCTACGTATCCCATGAAGGTGGGAATCAATCCAAACGTAATTCTGAATGTACAGTTTAACGTCCTGTAGGACGAGATGCATGCTTGTGCCGGTACACATTCATCCAAAACTATTAAGCCCACGTGAGTCATACTCGGTGTGGGAAACAAGAAGTAATGAAGAACTTTCCCTAACACAAGAGGGGGGATGCTAGGGAGATGGGACGCTCAGTGAATACCCGACCCAATGGCGCTAACACATCCATGTGGAACACTCAAACGCGCAAAGAGACAAATCCGAGTGTGTCATAATTCCACTTGGACATGAGGAAGTGAAAATGTGTGAATCATGACACTCGAAGTGTGGATGGTAGGTGACGGCGTGGCGATATGGGAATACTACTAATTGTGGCAGAAAAGTAGCATCAATACCGCATTAGCCTAGATTGGGGACAGACAAATGAGGGTCAACTGTTGACCATGTTCGAAACACGGGACCTTGTCACAAATGTTGTCTAAAGTCTTCCGGGGCATTGGCCCAGGACAGCGGACGGACCATAGATCAGGCCTTAGAACTGTTAGGGGGTTCCTTGGAACGTTGTCCCAGGATAGCAGGCGGATTATATGTCAGGCCCTGAAATTGTTAGGGGGTCCCTCCAGACTTATAAGTGGGCGATTATCCAAACGGCAAGCCCATGAAGCTTGGACATGGAATGAGGGGATGTCCCTGTGAAGATTCTGCACTCTAGGTGTTTGTCTAAACGCATATGGATGCATCAATGGAGGTGTCAGGCAGAGGGGGTTGAGTCCCTTCCAAGAGGGGGATCTTAGTTTAGGGTCGTAGAATCCGGACCATGGATTGGGGGAAACACCGGAGGTGCGTAGTGGGAAAATGAGGAAAAGCCCGACACGGGTGAGGACCATGGTGTGTATGGTGTGGTGGAATGAGGGAATGACCCCATACCACTCTGCATGACCTCCCCTTTCTCTTAGGTCAAGGGACCAAAAGCAGGAGTTGAGCTGGGCCTGAGCGAAGGCAAAGGCGTTCCTACGTACCCCATGAGGATGGGGATCAAGCTACACGTAGTTCTCGAAAGGGTATTAGTTTAAGGTCGTAGAGCTCGGACCAAGGAAGATCTTAGTTTAAGGTCGTAGGACTCGGACCAAGGGAGATCTTAGTTTAAGGTCGTAGAACTCGGCCCAAGGGAGATCTTAGTTTAAGGTCGTAGAAATCGGACCATGGATGGGATGAAACACCGGAGGCGCGTAGTGGGCAAATGAGGAAAAGCCCAACGCGGATGACGACCGTGGTGTGTATGGTGCGGTGGAATGAGGGCATGACCCCATACCACTCCGCATGACCTCCCCTTTCTCTCAGTTCAAGGGACCGAAAGCAGGAGTTGAGTTGGGCCTGAGCGAAGGCAAAGGTGTTCCTACATACCCCATGAGGATGGGGATCATGCTACATGTAGTTCTCGAAAGGGTCTTAGTTTAAGGTCGTAGAGCTCAGACCGTGGCAGATCTTAGTTTAAGGTCGTAGAGCTCGGACCGTGGGAGATCTTAGTTTAAGGTCGTAGAGCTCGGACCAAGGGATATCTTAGTTTAAGGTCATAGAGCTCAGACCGTGGGAGATATTAGTATAAGGTCGTAGATCTCGGACCAAGGGAGATCTTAGTTTAAGGTCTTAGAACTCGGACCAAGGGAGATCTTAGTTTATGGTCGTAGAACTCGGACCAAGGGAGATCTTAGTTTAAGGTCGTAGAACTCGGACCAAGGGAGATCATAGTTTAAGGTCGTAGAACTCGGACCATGGGGTGGATGGAGAGAAGGAGACACACGATAGGGTGGTTACCAACCCGACAGGAATGAGGGCGTGAGCCCCTCTTACCATGTGTTCTCCGCTCTCTGGAGGGGTGCTCAAGTCATGGGACTGAACACGAGGATGAGGCTGGGCTCGCGGGGAATACCCGGGCGTCCCAACGTATCTGATAAGGATGAGAATCAAGCCAAATGTAGTTCTTGAAAGTGGCATGGTATAGTGAGGTACCAGTGCAAAGGATGAAAGGGGCACAGGGTCTGGCCCCTGCACCAAGAGAAGCGGTATTTGATATATCTCGTTTGTCCTTTAAGGAGAGTGGAATTTTTTTTGTGAAACGACAGACCTAGGGTAGAAAGTCCTGGTGTCTCCACAATAATCAAGTCGTAGTAGGCGTTGATAAATGGTATGGCTCATGGCCAATACCCAACGTGATGTCCTCCATAATGAGGTCAACATAATGCAGCACCGTTTTTCATCGTGCGGCCAGGACGATAAGGTCACAGTTTAGGGTCGTGTGATAGGACCAGACATGCATTTTAACATCATGCATCACAGACGTAGCAGAGACGATGCTAAAAGGGGAACGTGCGTGGTGTCACGAAACATAACCGATGTGAATAGGGACATGATCCCGCATCAGACCGTGCAACATTCCGAAATGGATACCTCAAGCCGAGGGGCCTATGGCGAGGTGAGAGGTGAAGACCTAAGGGAGGGTCTAGCTCCCCAAAATGGCTGGGCCCGAAGAGGGGATGTCCGGGTGGTCCTACGTATCCCATTAGGATGGGAATCAAGCTATACGTAGTTCTAAGGGGCGCAGTTTAATGTCATGCGGTACAGAGAGAAGGGCTAATCCTTAAAACGGGGTGTGCGTGGCGCAACTATTGCAAACCAGACGTGAATGTGGACATAACCTCATGCGCACACAGTCCTGCGATCAGGGTCCCGAAGGTAGGACCGCAGAATCGAATTGGCTGAACTCGAGCTAGACCCAAAGACAGGAGGTCTGGCCATTCCTACGTATCCCATCAGGGTAGGAATTAAGCCAGACATAGTTCTTCAAGGATCTTTGTTTATGGTCTTAGAGCTCGTACCATGGAGATGTTAGTTTAAGGACTTAGAGCTTGGACAAAGGAGGATGATACCTTTCCGAGTGAGCGTATAACTCGACCCAATCCCTAAGCCCACATGAGTGAAACTCGGTGTGGAAAACAAGGGGGGAGGTCCTTATCACGATACTCAGAATAGCTACGAGAGGGAAGCCAGTGGACGGCCCCGAGGACACCTTAACACGGATTCGTACTCCTATGTGCAGATGCACACTGAGGAGTAGTACCAAGAGTGTTAAGACTCTACTTGGACATGATTAAGTGAAGGAGGGTGTGAATCGCGCAACCAACATTTTGGGCATAATGAGATTCTGGGTGTAATGACATAAGAGTACTGCTGACAGTGGCAGAAAAGCAGCATCGATATCGCACTGACCCATGGTGTAGCAACAAACGAGCATCAACCGCTGACCATATTCGCAACGTGGGATTTTATCTATTTGTCATCCGAAAAACTCTCAGGGGCGTTGTCCCAGGACATCAGGTAGACCATAGGTCAGGCCTTAAAACTGTTAGGGGGTTCCTTGGAACGTTGGCCCAGGACAGCAGGCGGACCGTGGGTCAGGCCTTAAAACTGTTAGGGTGCCCCTTCGGGTGTGGAAGGTAATGAAATCCATGATGAAGAGAAGCACGATGCCTGAAAAGTGGAAGGAACATGTCCTGAACAGAGTCTGACATTCCAGGTAATAACCAGAGTGCCCTTAGGCACATCAGTGAACTGCCGAAAAGGGTTGGTGAGACGACTCCAGGGGTAGAATATTCCGAGGGGCCGAAGCGGGATAGAGATTCCCGAGAGAAGGGGATGGACCTAAAGCCTTGGCATTCAAGCGATCCTACGTATCCTATAAGGATGGGAATCAAGACGTACGTAGTTCTAAAGGCGCAGTTTAACGTCTTGCAGGACAAAGAGAGGGAGTGGGGCGTTCCCAAATAGGAGGCGTACGGTGCGGCAAGCGAACCGACGTGAATGAGGGCATAACCCCATGCTCAGACCATATGTTTCGTGCAAAGTGGAACTTGGACCAGGGGCCTGAAGCGGGATAGAGGTTCCCAGGAGAAGGGGCTGGACCTAAAGCCTTGGCATTCAAGCGATCCTACGTATCCCATAAGGATGGGAATCAAGCCATACGTAGTTCTAATGGTTTAGTTTAACGTCATGTAGGACGAAGAGAGGGAGTAGGACTCCCAGACAGGATGCGTATGGTGCGAAAAGCGAACCGACGTGAATGAGGGCATAACCCCATGCTCACACCATATGTTTCCCCTCCCCTTTTTTATAGAGGATCTGGGCCGAGGGGCCCGTAAAGGCCTAGGGGCCAACATGGGTGATTCAGTCAGGAAGGCCTGACCTGCTTGCAGTTTAATGTCTTGCAATAAGGACAGAAGACGAGGAGGGAGGACTCCCAGAAGGGAGGCGCATGGTGCGGTAAGAGAACCGACGTTAATGAGGGCATAACACCATCCTCACACCATACGTTTCCGCACCCCTTTTATATAGAGGATCTGAGCCGAGGGGTCCGAAAAGTCCAAGGGGCCAATATGGGTGATTCAGTTAGGAAGGCCTGACCGGCTTGTAGATTAATGTCTTGCAGTAAGGATAGAAGAGGAGGGGGGAGGACTCCCAGATGGGAGGCGCATGGTGCGGCAAGCGAACCGACGTGAATGAGGGAATAAACCCATGCTCACACCATATGTCTCCCCACCCCTTTTTATAGAGGATCTGGGCCTAGGGGCCCGAAAAGGCCAAGGGTCCAATATGGGTGATTCAGTCAGGAAGGCCTGACCGGCTTGAGGTTTAATGTCTTGTAGCAAGGACAGGGGCCATGAGCCCAGAATGGCCGAGAGGCCTAAGGCAGAACCTTGATCAGGGGGTGGGTACGGCATAGCCAGTAACCCGACGTGAATGGGGACATAGTCCCATGCTTACGCCGTACTCCCCCCTTACTTCATGGAGGAGAAACAGGGCCGTGGGCCTGGCCGTTGACGCCTCTTGAAGGGAAGTTTGTCACTCCAGGATGGGGTAGGATGCATCATTGACCTTGGGGTGGACCCGAAGATCCAGGGCACTGTTGACCATGTTCGAAAACACAGCGTCACTATGATGACCGGTCGAGACTTACTCAACGTGAGTTGGGGAAAGTGTGCACCCTGCCATGCTCCTTATCCCGAGGGGTGGATTTTGGATTTCGGGCTGGGTCGATGGACGAAATGTCCGGGAATTCCTACGTATCTCATAAGGATGAGAATCATGCCATACGTAGTTCTTGAAGGCCATGCAGTTTAACGTCATGCGGTATGTACGTGGGAGAATAGAAGAAAGGAGGTGGGCGCGTAGCGCGACCATTATAGTCCTCATAAGAATGGGGCCAAGAAAGCCTGGTCCATAACATGCGAGGACCCTCCAAGGGAACTATACCCAGAGGGGATAGTCAAAGTGAAGAGAATGGGTTGGCCACAAGATGAAACGTCCGAGCATTCCTACATATCCCATAAGGAAGGGAATCAAGTCGGATGTAGTTCTATAGGTGAAGTTTAACGTCATGCAGTACCATACGGGGATCTTAGTTTTATGTCTTAGAGCTCAGACCGTAGGGTGCAGTTTATGGTCGTGCGGGACCATATGAGGATCTTAGTTTTAGGTCATAGAGCTCGGACTGTAGGGTGAAGTTTAGGGTCATGTGGGACCATACGGGGATCTTGGTTTTAGGTATTAGAGCTCGGATCATAGGGTTCAGTTTAGGGTCGTGTGAGACCATACAAGGATCTTAGTTTTAGGTCTTAGAGCTTGGACCGTAGGGTGCAGTTTAGGGTCGTGCGGGACCATACAAGGATCTTAGTTTTAGGTCTTAGAGCTCAGACCGTAGGATGCAGTTTAGGTTCGTACGAGGCCATACGAGGATCTTAGTTTTAGGTCTTATAGCTCGGACCGTAGGGTGCAGTTTAGGGTCGTGCGGGACCATACGGGGATCTTAGTTTTAGGTCTTACAGCTCGGACCCAAGGGTGCAATTTAGGGTCGTGCGGGACCATATGGGTATCTTAGTTTTAGGTCTTAGATCTCGGACCATAGGGTGCAGTTTAGAGTCGTGCGGGACCATACGGGGATCTTAGTTTTAGGTCTTAGAGCTCGGACCGTAGGGTTGAGTTTATGGTCGTGTGGGACCATACGGGGATCTTAGTTTTAGGTCTTAGATCTCGGACCGTAGGGTGCAGTTTAGGGTCGTCCGGGACCATACAGAGATCTTAGTTTTAGGACTTAGAGCTCGGACCGTAGGGTTCATTTTAGGGTCGTGCGGGACCATACGGGTTGTGCAGTTTAGGGTCGTGCGGTACCATAGGGGTTATGTAGTTTAGGGTCGTGCAGGACCATTGGGGTTTTGCAGTTTAGGGTCGTGCGGGACCATACAGTTTAAGGTCAAGCCGGACCATACGGGTTCAGGCAACATACCTTTTGAGGAACTTGGCGTTGGTGGGAGGAGTTTTACGCTCACCATCCGCTGTCACCAAGAAGTACGCTCCATTGGGGTAAACCTTGTGAATGACGTAAGGGCCTTCCCATTTGGGCTCTAGCTTGGGTGGATTCCTGTCGGGGATCATTGGCATCCGGAGGGCCAATACCAGGTCACCTTGCAGAAAAGGGCGAAGATGAACCTTCTTGTTGAAGGCTCTGGCCATCTTATTCTGATGCCTTTCCAAACTGTGCAAGGCACGAAACCTGTTTTCGTCCAATGCTTCCAACTCAGCTAGGCAGACTTCGGTCACCTTATCGGGCGCTTTCTGGTCATAGACTTCAGTGCGTAAAGACGATAAATGGATCTCGAGGGACAGGACAGCCTCCCCGCCATACACCTGGGAATATGGAGTCACCTAAGTGGAATTGCGAGTCGTCGTCCTATAGGCCCAGAGGGCATTGGGGAGATTTTCCGGACAACTCTTCTTGTTCTGACCAACCATTTTCTACAGAATGTTAGAGAGGGTTTTGTTGAACGCCTCGATCTGTCCATTTTCCTGCGCATGATAGCGGGATGTATGGTTCAAATGGATGTTGTACTTGGCGTATAATTTCTTCAGCTCAACTGCTCGGAAATTGGTGCCGTTATCGATGAGAACAACATGTGGGACTCCAAACCTATGGATTATATTGGAGCTCATGAAGTCAATGATAGAGCGGGCCTTGACTTCTTTGAGTGGGACTGCCTCTGCCAATTTGGAGAAGATGTCCGTAGCAGTCAGGATGAACCTGCATTGGCGAGTTGTCACCGATGGTTATGGTCCTACGACATCGAGACCCCACACAGTGAACGGCCAGGAGTACTTGATGGAGTGGAGAAGCTCTGGCGGTCGATGCAGTAAATTGGCATGCACTTGGCACGCATGACATCTCTTGGAAAACTTAATACAATCATGGATCATAGAGGGCCAGAAATACCCCAATCTCCGGATCTGATGGGACAGCTTTGGCCCAACCTGGTGGGGACCGCAGGAACCGGCATGAACCTCTTGCATGACCTGAGAAATCTCGTCTCCATGCATGAAATGGAGGAGAACACAATCAAAGATCCGTTTGTAAAGAACCCACTCAAGGTTGGGACCGCTCTGAAGGGTAAACTGAAGTGCGCGACATCGGATCCGCTCGCGCTCAACTCGATCATCCGGGAGGCAACCATTTTGGAGATACTCGACAAAAGGTGCCCTCCTGTCGGGGGTGGCCTCAGCTACTGCATTTGGAGACCCAGGTGTCCCAGATATGGAGGGATGGTGGCAAGATGGCCTACTCATCGGCCGTCGTCATCCCCTGGGGTAACGGGAGTGATAACTCTCCGGTGAGCCACATGTATGATCAGGTCATTTTTCTCGGGTTCTGCGAGTGATGCGGCCAATCTGGCCAGGGCATCAGCTCGACCATTCTGCCACCGAGGGACATGGGTAACCTTTGGTCGAGAAGGGAACTGGGCCATTAGGCGGAGGGTGCACTCCAACAACGGCACGAGCTCTGGCTTTGTGAAGACATAATCACCGTTGACCTACCAGATGACTAACTCGGAATCCCCTTTTACATGCAAATGGGGCACATCGATTTCAAGGGCTAGCTCAAGGCCAATGATGAGGGCCTGATACTTTGCCTCTTTGTTGGTGCAGCCTTCTGATAGCAAGAACGATTATGGCAGGATAGCTTTTGTCGGGGTGATGAAGACGACACCCAAACCTACTCTGTTGAGCCAATGATCATTGAGACTCCTATAGGTGGGACTCCAGGAGGCACCGTCAAAGTGCATCTTCCAACATGAGACAACATGATCGACTGAGAGGATGGCCTCATCAAGAAAATCCAGGTCCAGGGGTTGATCTGCAGGAGCTGGATGGGAAGCTAGAAAATCTGCCAACGCCTGTCCTTTGATGGCCTTCTGAGGCAGAAACCTGATGTCAAACTATTAGAGGATCACCGACCACCGTGCTAGTCGGCCAGTCATCATAGGGCGATTAAGGATGTATTTCAGCGGGTCCACCCGAGAGACCAGCTGTACCTAATGATGCTGCAGGTAATGCCGTAATTTCTGGATGGCGAATACGAGCGCAAGTCAGCTCTTCTCGATGGGAGAGTATCTGGTCTCCGTGTAGAGAAGCATGCGGCTGAGGTAGTAGAGGATTTTCTCCGTACCCTCATTGTTCTTCTCGGCGAGAAGCGCGCCCAATGACCATTCCAAGGCGGTCACGTAGAGGACCAGCAGCTTTCTGGGGACGGGTGGCATCAGGACCGGAGGTTGTAGCAGATACTGCTTGATTCCCTCAAAGGCGGTTTGGCACTCTTCATCCCATTCAAAGGTGGAGCCTTTCTTCATGATCCTGGAAAAGGGCTTACCCATGCCAACCAGATTTGCAATGAATCAGCATATGTAGGCTAAGTGGCCTTGGAGACCGCGAAGCTCTCGAATACTACTCAGGGGAGGCATCTGGCTGATGGCCCTTATCTTCTCTAGATCAATCTCAATGCCTCGGTATCTGACAACGAAGCCGAAGAACTTTCCAGAGGTGACACCAAAGGCACACTTCAACCGGTTCATCATTAGGTGACAGGAGCGGAGGGAGTCGAACACTTTTTCAAGGACCTTGAGATGACCCTGGTGTTAACGAGACTTAACTACCAGGTCATCCACATAGCATTCCACCAATGTCCCGAGAATCGGATTGAATATGAGCTGTATGGCCCTCTGATAAGTGGCACCTGCATTCTTCAGGCCGAAGAGCATAACCCGGTAACAAAACGTACCTTGGGGAGCCCTGAAGGCAGTGGAATCCTCATCCTCGGGGGCCATCCGAATCTGGTTATACCCGGAATACCCATCCATGATGGAGAGAGCCTGGAACCCGGTCGTGGCATCGATCAACAACTCGATCACTTGAAGGGGAAAATCGTCCTTCGGACAGTAGCGGTTGAGATCACGGAAGTCGATGCACACTCTGATCTGCCTGTTCTTCTTCCTCACTGGTACAATGTTCGCTAACCATTTGGGGTACTGGACCTCCTTGATGAAGTTGGCTTTGATGAGCTTGTCAACTTCGGCCTCAACCATGGCACCATGAGAAGGGTGCATTCTGCTGGGAGGCTGCTTAAATCCACGATGTTTCGTAGGAAGACCAAGGCGGTGGACGGCTACTTGAGGATCTAGTCCTGGCATCTTTTCGTAACTCCAGGTGAACACGTCATGGTGCTGCTTCAAGAATTCCATGTACCGCTGTTGTTCCTCGAGGGACATGGCGGCACTGATCAACGTGGGCCTCGGTTCTGCCTCGCTACCGAGGTTTACCTATACCAGTTCATCGACAGTGGTAGCGACGCATTCTTCAAAGGCAGGGGGAGCATCCTCCAAATCCTCTTCTGTGCTCGTGGTCGGGTCTTACGCAGGGGGAATTACTTCCGAGCAACCAGGCTCTAATGGAGGGTTGGGGCCGGCTCGAGTGGAAGTGGTTCTCACGTCAGCAGGCTCATACACCACTAAGAACATGGCGACGAAGGCGGTTGATCCGATTCTATATGGCCTTCTGCCCAAGGGGCCACACTTAATGACATCAAAGCAGTGGTGACGCGTTGGTTCGAGCCTATTGATTCCAGCCCGACGGAAGAGGTACGTATGACGTACTACTGTTTCCATGCGCCTGACGCTTCGGTAAAGTTCAGGGGTAGGAGGATCCGGGATCACCTGAGTCTGATTGGTGTAGGAGTACGAGGTGATCTCCTGACGTCACTTGGACCCGAGAATATGTCTTCCTCTAGTACCCGACACAACAAAACACTACCCCATGTCGGGGGTTGTGGCCTCCAATCGATGGTTTGGGAAGACGTATGCGTCGTCCAGGCTTGTCCAGGGGTCACTTGTGACTGGGACAGGTTCATCCTCATCCACCAGGATTTGCTTGTCCTTGCTCTTGTAATATTCAACATCTAGATAGCGGGCTTCACAAGAGGCATAGGGGGATGCGTCTCCTTGAAGAACACCTACTCGACCGTTGAGGGAGTACTTGAGGCATTTGTGATACGACGAGGGGACCGCTGCATGCAGATGGAGCCATGGATTTCCCATCAATGCGTTGTACGCGGTGTCCAAGGAGACAAACATGAATTCGGTGCTGGCGACTAGGCTGCCGAACTGGGTCTTCAAATGGATCTTGCCTACTGGATTCTGTTTGGTCATGTCTTACCGCTGGATTCTGAGGTCGGAGGGAGTTAGATCATCCTCTGATAAACCCAGCTTCCGCAGTGTCCGAGTCGGGATCAGGTTAATCTCAGAACCCATGTCGACAAGGCAGCGACGGACTTCCACGCCGTTAAACTGTCCAGTAATATACAGCGGGCGGATGTTCCCCTGTATGGGAGGGTCTTCGTCTTTACCGGAGAACGAGATGACCGCCTGGCATTCGGCGTCCCCAGTCGCGTCGGCGTGGAATGCTTCCGCGGCTGCGACCTCCGTCTCAAACTGGAGGGGGCTCTATAGGGCCTCGGCAAGTGCCTCATGCATCTCGGGTGATAAGCAGAGAGCCTCCCGGATAGAGAGTCTTTCCGGGATGCCGTCAAGATGCTTCAGGATGTCATACATCCGTGCCAGACGTGGGACTCTGCCTACAGGTGGTCGCTCCGCAATTGGAGGCGCGACAGACCCTGTTGGTTGGACCGTCGGCTGGCTGGTGCTCGGTACATCCCGTTGTCTGCTGGCCGATGCCTGATGGACGACTGTCGGACATCCAGACCACTGAGGTTGGCCTGTAGTCGGGCTAGATTGCTCTGCCAAATCCAATAGCACGTACGGCAGTGGAGGTAAACACGGAGGCACCAGATGAGGTTTTGCATGCTGAGCTCTGCGCTGGACCTGCTGTCTGGTTTCAGTAGAGTGCACTGCCTGGTTGAAAGTACCCACTGAGGTGCCTCGGTGACCCACATGATTGTGGTCACATCGGCGTTGATGTCGACTGGGGACGTTGGGGAGGTTCGCCTGGAGTTCTCCATCGTCAGGAGTCATGTAGGGATTTACCAGCTCTACGGTGTTAACCGAAGCATACCGTTGATTGTCAATTGATGAATCGTCCACCACTGGGTAGATTCTGGGAGGGATACTTACCTCGGGGGGCATGAAGTCACCGAGGGTACGGGATGAGGATGACAATGGCGGTGCGTGCTCCTTCTTCTTATGCCGTCACTACTTACTCTTTCGAGAAGGGGCCGACTGAGATGACGACACCGAGGCGTTGGTCACTCCCTCTGAAGGGAATGGCTGATTCAGGCATGCCCGAATGATACCATGGGCACGCACATCCGTTTTACGGGGCATCCAGTCGTCGTAATTTTGAGAACCGCGACTGGGAACCTGTTGCCACCCACCTTCGTCGTCACTACCGCCTTCTAGCCTCGTAGAGACGGTCGCCACTTGGGCTGGAGCTGGGCCGAGCCTGACTATGTTGTTATTGACCTGGTCTTGGAGCCAGTCTTTAAAAACATAACACTTCTTGAGGGTATGCCCCAGGATCCGGTGGGAGGGGCAGTAGTCAGGAAGATCGGTGAGGTGGGCCTCTGTTGGCCTTTTGCACTCTGGCAAGCGTACGATCCCTTGCTTTAAGGAACTTCGGAAGAAACCAGGGACCTGATCCTCTCTGAACGAGTATGTATGGTGCCTTCTTTCTAGATAGGGGGCTCCGGGTGCCTGGTTCTGACGAGGGACCTGAGGGGCCTGTCGGGGAGGCGGCACATGATTGTCTTGCCTTGGCGGTAGTGGCGCATTGCGCGGGGGAACCAGTCGGTTCTGAGGCGGTCTCTACGGGGCAGGAAGCTGCGCCTGGGGCGGAGGATTCCGGCGGGGCTGCAGAGCTGGCGCTGCTGGTAGCAACTCTAACTGCCTGGGGGCCTCTTCTTAGGCCACCGTAGCGAGCTCGGCCCTGGCCCTCCTTGCTGGGATCACCCTGGGCGGCAGATGTGCTTGACTCGCCTGATGTAGAGCTTCTTCGAGGCACTGGGCCTTGTCTGAGATATTCCGAAATCCTCCAGGATAGTTCTGGGTGATTAGGGATGGGAAAAATTCAGTCCTAACATTCCCTACACACATCGTTAGTAATTTCTCCTGTGTCAATAGCATATCCAGGGAGTATGTCAACCCTTTCCACCGGGAGATGAAGTCCGCGACTCGCTCATCAGGTCTTTGTTTGCACTTGAAGAGGTCTGCGATACTGGTATTTCACGTGGTGGAGCTGAACTGGTACAAGAACTACCTGCTGAGATCCTCTCAACTGGTCACTGACCCGATAGGAAGCTGGCTGTACCAGACAAACACATGGCCCTCCAATGTCTGTACAAAACATCAGATCTTGGCGGCTTCTTGCTGTGCCGAGGTTCCCAACATGGGGCCACACCTTGAAGAGAAGTGGGCCAAGTGCTAAGGTGGGTCCCTCGTCCCGTTGAAGGGAGAGAAAGTGGGGTTCCCGAAACCGGGCGGTGCAGGCATGTCATCCACCCACCCGGGATACGGCTTGCCATCCAGTGGGGCGGCCACCTGCCGCATTTCCAACGCCTCAAGATGGGAAATGAGCACTGCTATGAGATCATCCGGGCAAGGGTCCCCATCACGACGAGGGTCCCTGAGCACAAGTGCATTGCCGGGTTCTTCGACACATTAGTCGGCTTCAACGGCTCGTGGAGTGGCTTGTTGGACAGCTAGTGGGGCGGTCGGCGGAACTCGGGCTAGATTCTTCGGATTACCACGCTGTTCAGGAGGGTTCGGCGAGACATACATTGCCCTTTTACTGTGAGCCCCAGCCTCCATCCTTTCTGCGAGAGTAGCATGACTAGGGTTTCCTAGAGGCATCTCGCTGGGGTGAAATTGCTTCTACCCCTTCTGCTCCAGCCTAGGATCACCATAATCGGGTCGCCGCTCTACAGCGTGCTCGGCCAGCAGTTCATCGACTAGCCTCTTCTGCTCGATGAGCTGTTGGCGCAGTGCATCCTTCTTAGGGTCTTCATCATCCTTGTTCACCGAAGTGCATGGGTCGGTGTGTTTAGTAGCTCCGACATGCTCCTTACCTTGGATGGTATTCCGGCTGAGTACCAACGATTCGGTGGGTATAGGGAGTCCCAGAAGGTTGCTCTGTTGACGGGTAACCCTCTCGGATTGGTCCAGCAATGGCGGTACACCCACAGGGGGGAAGTCTTCATCAAGCAGATCCAACTCGTCCTCCTTGTCTACCACGTCAGCCATGTAAACCGCAACCCTCTTCGGGGGAATTTCCTCAATGTCGCATAGCGAATCTGGTTGCTGATGGATGGGGTTGAAGAGGAGGGCATCGTACTATCCCCAGCCACAGACATGCACATGGGGGGAAGCTTCCCTGATGATTCTGCGCAGTAATTTAAAACTATGAACGTATTTCTGTTGCAGGGTGCTTTGGCGACCAGGTGACTCAGGGCGCTGAGCCACGGGGAGCGCGACCAAATATACCAAACGGCATTGCTCGCCAATTTCCTCACGGTGCTGGTGGCTCCTTGGGTACATCACTGGTTCGTAGCGAAGGCGAAAGTGCGTCGCCCACAGGGTTCGGCGGAAGCATCCTACCTCCTCCGGGGTGGGGGATTCTGGCGCCTGAAAATCCGGCTATGCCGCGGGCCAAAACTTCTCTGGGAAGTGATCCTCTGCGATAATGCTCCAGAAGCTCCTGGGCTCGGATTCAGGGTCTGGCCCTGTGTTGCCCCACTCATCGACCGGGGGTGGCTGAGAAACCGGTAGCGGTACCGAGGCGGACCGCTGGGACAACATACTAGGCGGTGGAGAATACGGAATACGAGCCGACTGTCCACCAAATTCCAGGCCATCATCCGAAGAGTGAGGTGACATGATCACGATGTACCGGTAGGACGAGGTGACGACCACAGCCTTTGGTGCAGGGGTTGCGGTTACAAGCGACGGGTCACGCCATTGCTCAACCGTCGTTGGCCCCCAAAACAGCTCACCGTGATCTTTGGTAGAGGTGGAGGGTGTTTCTGGTGGCGACGGTGGTTGCTGCAAGGTCGGAACCTACGGATTTCCACAATATCCTCCTCTTGGATGTACCGAAGAAGAGAGGCGGGAATCTGATGGATCTCGCACTCGGGGAGAATGAGGCTGACACGCCTTGTCCCTGCCCTAGTCTAAGACACGGAGGACCGAGGAGAAGAATCCGTCGTCAACTCACATTCATCCTCGGAATCCAAAAAGCGGACTGGCTTGATCTCCACCCGGGCCTTCCCAGGGTTCCTCCTATGGCGACGACGACCCGCTCTCCTGCCTCGGGACAGCTCTTCGGGATAGGGCTGGTTTCCGATAAGTAATTTCGGGGTCGCACTGGTGCTGGGGCGGAAAGGACATTCGCTCGAGACGGCCGGGGTGCGAGGGGAACCAGGGCAGATGTCGAAGGGCACATGGGGAGGACCTCCATGGACGACACCTGTATGGGCAGAACCCCTGTATGAACCGGCGGGAGCATGGGGAGGACCACCATGCTTGGTGAGGGCAGTGCGAGGCTGACCCTCATCCTTCTGGTTTCCAGGGTGAGGAGGACCTTCGCCAGTCACATAAAGGACGTAGGGGGTACCCCAGTGGTTGAGGGGGACCAGATGGACAGTAGCTTCACATCGACGGTCCGGGGCTGGAGGGACTCCATGCCCTGAGTGGTGGGCGCGGGAGAGGCTTCCGCGCTGAGTATTACTGCCTCGAGGTAGGTCTTCACTCGGGATGAGGGTAGCATGAGGCATACCTTCATGAAGAGCATCAGAGCGGGGGAGGCCCACGCCCGGTTGGATGGTGGTACGGGGAAGTCCTCCGTACGGGGTGACATCGCCATAAATAGGTTCGCGGCAGTCACCATTCGAGCCCGCAACCAGGGGAGTCAACCCAGCCTGCCCATGGGGCGGTTGGGGGCTCGGTCCAGGTTGGGCAATGGAGCGTCCCGGTTCAACACATGCAGGGACCTCGTAACCTTCGTTGATGGTGGCTGGGGCCATAGTAGCTGTTGACGTGGATTCCCCTTGGCGGGCGTCCTTGGCTCGGGCCCGATGCTGGCGTCGGGTTAGGCGGGCCGGTGTAGGCGGCGCATGGGAATAACCTACCTGCTCCTGCGGTAGGACCGAATGGTGGCGTTGGCACGACCAAGTGGGGGCCCTTGCCTGGGACCCTCGGACCGGGGCCCTGATTGGGTGGCGACGGGCATCACCCACCTCGTCGGCATGAGGCAGGGAGTCGTCGGAGTGTTCCGGGGACAGACTCCTGAAATGGTTGGACGTCGGAATGGGGAGCAGGGGCTCCCTGCGCGGCCCTTGGGGGCGGCGGTGGCGACGGGGCCTGGACGCCTCCAGGTCCAGGTAGTCCATATCCTGGGTTGGGATGACCCCTTCCTCGTACTTTCGTACAAGGCCGTTGATCACCCGTCATTGAATAATCTCCAACGGGGAAAGGGGACGTGGGCGTCCCGCATGTGTGGATGTCGATGCTGTGGTGGCCATGGTGGAGCCACGTGGTATGGCTGCACCGGTATGGCCTCCTCCACTGCGTAGGTGAGCGGGTGATGGTCGTGACTTTGTAGCGGCAACCTGGTTCCTGGGAAACATGGAGGTTAAGTCGTCAGCACAACGAGGAGAGGAATCAAAAACCAGTGCCCCAGCGTCACTCTGTCCTCCGTGATCGGTAAGAGGGATCTATGCCGACGACGTCGCAGAACGAAATGCTCTACGTTCCACTACCCCAACCGCTTGTGAGTTTCACGCCAGGCCCGCTATTTGCTCAGCGGGACCCAGGGCCGGATATCTGGATCCGGTAACATGTCAATCTATTGATGCCCCGAACTTTACTAATCTCTACATTAAGGAGAAGAATTTCACTTTGGGTTCACCATTTCTATTTCCGATGCTTTCGCCGGGGCGCGCGTGTCCGTCAGTGGAGGCTGCACGGCTCTGTTGCCCCACATTCCCGCTTTCCAAAGGCGGGCAGCATCTGTTCCTTGTTCATGGACGTCTTCTCTTTGATCGAAATTGGGATGATGGGATGTCGGTTCTTCTTACTGAGGATCCCTCCTCAGAGCTCGTCACCTAGTCCGGGTCTCCCTCATAGATTTAATACTTGTTCGTGAAACTCTTCCCAGTGCCATATCTTCATGGATGCCGGTTAAATACGCTGCTTCTGTCGGGACATTCCAAGGGGTCCGGTCAGGGCAGCAACCTTCGGTTGGGAGAGAAGTCACGTTGAGACATCATTGATACGTCTAAGCGCTGGGGATTGACATGTCTGTTCTGGTCCCTTATTATAGGGATTCTCGAGGGCGTGGAAGCCCGAGGCATCCCACATCGAACACAGGGAATGGTATGCCATAGGCATGTCTTTGAGGTTTTCCTCAGCTTCCCATGTTTAACACAGGGTATACCGCGAGTTTAACGTCCAGCGGGGATGGATCGGCCTGATCAGAACACTAACTGGAGTGGATTTGATTGGAGATCCCCATAGGGGGAACACCGACGTTGGAGCCAGCGCGTGGGCGGATTCTTGAACGTTATGGAAGGGGGGAAGGGTGGAATGATCTCACCGGGATGTGGCGGCCCGGGTGGAAATCAGGATAGATAATGGTGGTGGTGGGATGAAGTGGGGCTTACACTCTGAAGTGGACCACTATGGATTTGAACTTCGGAAGGCCGACATCAAGGTGAACCTAGGGGGGGTCCACTGATGGTGGGCTTGAACCTCATGGAGGCTTCCTACGTACCATGCCTTGACATGGATCAAGGACCTCATAGTTCAGGTGTACAGTTTGACGTCATGTTGGACGAAGGTGAACAATTTAACGTCATGAGGAACGAAGCGGACGATTTAACGTCTTGCCGGACGAGGGTGAACAGTTTAACGTCATGAGGGACAAGGGAAATCGTTGTGAAAATATGACCCAGTGGTGGGCTTGAGCCTCGTGGAGGCGTCCTACGTACCATGCCTTGACATGGATCAATGAACACATAGTTCCGGTGTGGGGATTACGCTCTGAGGTAGCCCATGGGATGGTGTCATGGCCGATGCGCACTCTAAGCCCACGTGAGTCGTGCTCGGTGTGGGAAACAAGAGGCAGTATGAGCCGAATGATCACGTCGCGAAGGGTGCATCTGTGAGAAACGAAGAGGGGCTTACACATTAGGCGACCCGTGGTGTTGGGACTTACTCCAGGATGGAGGCCCATGGTGCGACAAAGTACAGTGGGAGAGGGGCTTCACTGGCTCCGGTACCGTGGAAGCGAGGAGGTTCATGGGTGCATCCTTCCTCAAGAGGGGCTAAGGGGATGACACTAAGGTGGCTACCCTTCTTCCCCACAGACAAACGCCACTCCAAGGAGGAGGATATTATCCCCTGTGGAGACCAGGGGGGGCAGAGAGTCCAAGGTGGGGGGCACCCGGTGCGAGAGGCACGGGGTGTTGTCACAGCTTAACGTCGTGTGTTGAGGATGAGGTGCTTGGCAGTTTTACATCCTGCAGCTCGGACGATGTGGGTTTACTCTGCACCCCTATGACTTACATAACCGATGCCCTCTACCCTTTATGGGAGGGAAGGCATTGGCAAGGCCATGTAGGAGGGGGATCGCGGAGCGAACCATCGAGGGGCCCGCGTTAGCGTGGCTATGAAAAGAAGCATTAGCCATTAGTGTTCCTATGTGAAGGAGCATTAGGAAAAGTAGTGCTACGGGAGGTGTTGCCCAAGGGACTTTGAAATCACATCGCGTAGGCCTGGAGGGCCGCACGGAAAGAGAGATCGCCAAACAGAAGGGTCCACAGGCAGAGGCCATGCGGAGCTCAGTCGCTTTGCGTAAGGGAGGACACTTGCGAGCGAAGGTGCTTCGCGAGGTGGTGCACCTCAACCTTGGCGCAGGGCGGGGGTGAGATTGGGGGGTGCTTCACGAAGTGGAATGGTGTTCGCAGAGCACCGCTTTGCGGGGCCTAGGTACCTCGCGAAGCGGAGTGTCTCTCAGCAGTATGCTTCGCGAAGGACAGTGTCCCTGCCTTAGCAAGAGGATCACGTCTACCGGATGGGTGTTTCAGGAAGCATAAAAGCTCTGCGGCTGCCCGAGTCCCCTTGGGGATTCCCCTTCCTTCGCGAATGCCCTTAGGCTTCACTAAGGGCATCCATCTCAGAAGAGGGACTCAAGAAAAGACAAGACGAAGCCCTCTCGTGAAGCAATGATACATCGCAGGGCTCATCCTTTCCAGAGCGGCGGGTGCTTCGCGATTCGGGAGCCGATAGTTCGGATTGTCTGTCTGATTCTCTGACTGATTTCCCATTAGTCCCCTTGAGAGCTCAGGGGGTGCTCTGTATTTATAGGCAAGGTGCACCGCGGAGCAGGGATCACTCGGCGGGAAAGGGGTGCGGCGCTTCGCGGCGGGTTTGCGAACGTCAGGGCGCTCACGGAGCGGTCCGCCTCTAGGGCTTCGCGGCTGGTTCGCGAACGTCAGGGAGCTCGCGCAGGGGTCTGCCTCTGGGGCTTCGCGGCTGGTTCGCGAATGTCATGGCGCTCGCGCAGGGGTCCGCCTCTGGGGCTTCGCGGCGGGTTCGCGAATGTCAGGGCGCTCGCGAAGGCGTCCGCCTCTTCGGCTTCACGGCTGGTTCGCGAACATCAGGGTGCTCGCGAAGGCGTCTGCCTCTGGTGCTTCGCGGCCGGTTCGCGAACGTCAGGGCGCTCGCGGAGCTGTCCGCCTCTGGGGCTTCGCGGTTGGTTCGCCAAAGTCAGGGCGCTCGCGGAGCTATCCGCCTCTGGGGCTTCGCTTCCTTGCTTCGCATGGCCGTCCCTGGGTGGATCGCTTCTTCTCCCTTGTGCGTCCGATATTTTTGGCGGCTACAGAATAGAATCAGATCCCAATAATTCAAATGACCTCCTTTTTGTAAGGTATTTTCCGATGGTCATATTTCAGAGTTAGTTGAAACGGTCTTAGATATCTAGCACCTAACATCTCAAAATGATCTATATCTCCAACTTGCAAGCTATGGATGATTTGTACATAGATAGTTCAACATCATTTACATTAGCACAATTAATGTGCTATTTTGGATTCGTTAAGATGTATATAATTGAAATAAAACTAATTATGTGAATTGGATAGTACTATGGACATCCTTATTTATTTTTAATCAAATAAACTGAAAAAGGTTTAGTCTGATTAATCGAAACTAAGGTTAGTCAGATAGTCTTGACTATTTTATGTAAGTTGTATCTATAACCAAAAAATCACACCACTAGTTATTCTAATGAATTGTCCATACCATAATTTCAATTCATTATAATTAAGAATAATATACTAATATTTTTTCATTGTAATTATTTATATGTATGGTATAATGTAATGTTTTCTACAAGAACATACATTGACACTTTGGAAATATAAAATTAGTACATCAGTGTTTTCAGGAAGTTAGTATGATTTAATAAACAATGTAATAGAAATGTAAAATGTAAAACATATAACTCAATAATCCCCCATTTTCGGAAGGCACAAGAAACAAAAGATAAAATGAAAAAATAATAAAATTTAAATGCATCTCATTATAATTTAATGATTATCAACGTTAAACTTAATATCACAACTCTACTTGATTTTATAAAATCTTTATAATATGATGGAAGGTATTAATGTTATTCCCCAATAGGATAATAACACACCCTTAATATAATATCTAAAAATATTCAATCATTTTAAACATATCTATTTTTATAAAATTCTTTCTCTTTGTAAATTTTTATTAATTTTTTTATTTACATAATGAATAGGGAATGGATTTATCCTGAAATGTTAGAATGAGATAACATATGAAACAATTTTATGTGAAATAATTAATCATCTATAATAATAACATAGATATCATACATAACAAATTAATTGGAATACATTCATACAAAATGATTTTGGATGAAAAATAAATTTACATTTAACATTCATTCCAAAAAAATTCCAATATATACATGAAGAGTTCTAATAATGAAACGTTGTTTCTTATTCATCAACATTTTCATAATACAATTAAAATTAATAACGACATTATGATTCTTCTATTCGATGACCACCAATGATTTATTAATAAAAATCTAGTCTTCTACAATCATTTTTTTTGTGTTTTTTACTTATGTCAATCAACTATCTTAGATATATTTTTGTTTTCCACCTTCACATGGAATCCTATTCTTCAAAAATTATAATTCATGTTATTTATGAGTGTAAATTGTAATCTATTTCATTGAAAACATTTAATTCTGCATTATAATGATCATTTTTATCCTTCAACTCTTCAACAAACATCACTCTATCAGAGACATCTATTGATAAATTATCAAAAGATATTTCCATTTTTAACAAAATTTAATTTACTTATATGAAATGATCATTGTGATCCATGAGATAAATTTACACTTTTTTTTAAAAACATAACCATATGATTGTTGAATCTTCATTTGGTATTTTTGTTTTCTTTGAATTTTTTAAAATCTTCCTTATTGTGATAAAATATTTCAGTGAAAAAATTCAGTTATTATGATTTTTTATTTAGACTGTTTTGAATTAATTTTCACCATGCTTCAATGTTCGGATGAGATGTAATGGAATCACATAACCATTTCATGGTTTAAAAAATATAGTAAAAACATCCTACGAAACTATCCCTTTAGTGTTTAATGGATTCGATAAAGCATTATGATCGATTTGTCTAGAGGATACTACATATGGGTTTTCTTTCTTCCAATATTTTTCATTGCCTTTCGGAGAAAATATTTATCCTTCTCATGATTTATTGATGTTAACAACCTTATAATTTATTTAAAGATGTTTTTTTGGCCCAAAAATACCAATTCCAAAATATTATAAAATTCATAGTTTAAAATAGTCTAAAATTTTGAGTCATATTACAATCATTTCCAAGAAAATGAAGTTGATCATTAGGGAGATAATCCAACCATGTAAATGATTGATTTAAACCCATGTTTTCTAGACAATATGAAACAATGCTTGATTCACAATAGGCATGAGTGATGGATGTAGTTGATATAGAAAATAGAATGGGAGTAGTCCATCCAACAGGTTGTAATTGGTCATCCAATATGTGTTATGCCCTTCAAAATCGCTAGGACAATGGTAGTAGAATCGCTTTCATTATGGAGATTGTTCAATCTATAGAGATTAGAAAAGGAAATATCATGTATCAAACTCATCATTTCAGCTTCAACAGAGGAGGAAATTCCATAACTATCAATGAAGTACCCATGGATTTTACCGTGGTAATTCCTGGAGGTAGCACAACAACTCGCAGGGCCTAGATTGCCTTTGGTGTAACCATCTACATTTACATTAATCTATCTAGGAAGAGGATATCCCTAGATCACTTCCAAAATTTGACGAGGCTAGCATAAATCCAATTTAAATTCATGATGTCTTAGGATTTCAATGTCCTACACAGTGTTGTTGCAATATCCATTTTGTATCGAAGCTGTTTCACGTTTCACAATAAGGATCCATAGCCAAAAATCATTATTATTTAATGAGTAATTGTTATGAGGAATAAAATTCTAGTCATAGCAGGTCACATAGTGGAGCTCATCCATTTCAGTATGAAATTGTTTCATAATTTGTTGAGAGCATTAAATTTTTACGCATTTCATTAGGTGAGATTTGATGGAGTCATGAATCAACCATCTGCAATAAAAAATGTCAAGAATATAGTTGGAAAGAGAGGAATAAATAACACTAGGAAGAAAAACATGGTTATCATGTTCATTATATTAATTTTAGATATTTCATTTAGAACAAAATTGGATACAAAATGACTGAAGACCCTTTCTATGGGGACTCTATTGTGAGCTAGATTACAGATAAGAAATAATCTTGAAGGAATAATCAAGGGTTTGTTAAAATGTTTAATCCAACAAAAATCACATTCCGAATTACAAAACTAATGGTTATAGTATGTTTTATAGTTAAGAATAGTATTGTGAGATTTCACCCAAATAATAAAAGCATTTATATTTGAGAAAGTATAGTTGTCAATGTCATTCACTATAGTTTTATGGAGACACTCATGTTGATATTTTACCAAATATCTATTTGATTAGATGGTACAATCATGCTTTTTATTAGGAGGGATCACATAAATTAGGGTCATTCCAGTCCATTTTTCTAACAAGAAATTCATGGAGAAATCCCTTGAATCCATCCATAAATTATTTTTCTTATTATTTGAGAAATATCATTTAATTGATGTCAAAATTTAATATTTAATCAAATTTTAATTTCCCTTTTTATGATTATCAAGGAATCCATTTTTGAGGAATTAAATAGAATTAGATGTATTTTGAAGATGGTTCCAAGTGAGTCTGAAATGTATGGATTCATTAAAGTACTTATTTCTTTTATTGGAAATACAACCATTTTTATTAGGTATGTTACATGTATACCAGAGAATAGTTAGAAGTTTTCGTTCAACAGTGTTACCCGTCCAATTTTTTTTTTGTGGTGTTCATTTTTTATAAGACCAACCATCTATTTATAGACCAACAAGGAGAAAACCATCTTTAAAATAATAGTGGATTTTTTCAGACATGTCCTATCATCCATAGAGGGATATTTTCCTTTCCACATTGAAATATTGATACGATCATGGTCAACAATTGTGGAAAAGTAGAAATATTTGGGACTACCCAAAAAAAGTGAACACCATGATATGTAAATGGTAGTGAGCCATATTTCCAACCTAATTCCCTGATAATGTTACATTTCAAAATGGCAGGAATGTTAATACAGAAGAATATATAGTATTTGTTCTATGTAGTGTATTGACCAGAAACTTCTTCATAATGAGAGAGAGAACTTTTGAGGTAAATAATGTTTCTTTTATCACATTAAAGGAAACGAATTATGTCGTCTACATTTAATAGGTGGGTGGAAGAATCTACATTCCTAGAAACATTAGTGGTATTTAGTTTATTCTGAGCTACTAGATGGGTGAGAAGGTGACTAAGTTAGTCTTCTATAATCAATAAGAGAATTGCAGAGTGGGGGTCAGCTTGCCTAAAACAGATTTTTTGAGATTTTCTATATTCTTTCTCAACTTTTGTTGATGCATTTTATACATCCTTGGATAATGATTTTTCATGCCCTAGTTATTCCATGTATATATCCTTATCTGATTTGAATGGTAAAATATTTTAAATAGTGTTGATTCTGGAGTTTTCTTTTCTTTTAACTATTCATCAATCTCTATTTCTTCAACTTCATCATCATATACTTAATCTTACCATTATCCTTCTTCATTGTCATTATCTTCTCCCACTTCATTCTCATTTTTCCATTCCTCTTCATCTACTTCTATTTCCGTGTCAAACAGTATCAAAAAATGTTCTTATAACTACATTAAAATGTAAAATAAAAACACATATATGGTTTTTCTATATAATAATTATCCCAGTATTTAAAACTAATCATCCTTTTGAAAATTGAATCATATTTTTCATATCATATTCTCTTGATGATTCTTTCTATGTAGACTTCTCTCTGTGAACAATCTTTTAGTGTTTTCATTAAACTTTTATATTAAATGGAAATCAAAAAAATAGATTTCATTGGATATAGAACACATAGTAGTGGAAAAAGTGGTTAGTAAATTATCTATGAACAATTGAGGGACATTGTTTTCCCAACATTAATTCATGTTGTGTTGAACAGAGGTTCACTACATGTAGCTACAACTTATGTGGCATGCACGGTTTTGTTATCCATCCAGATTCCACATCAACTCTAAATGAGATATTCAAATTTATTTCATTCATTAAATTATAGAATTTTATTATATTTATGATATATGAAAATGATGAAGTAGATCTGGAAATTTAGAGTTAAGAATGATTATTCTAAAATTTAAAACTAAATTAAAAATTCATAAAAAATCAATGATATTTAAATAATTATAAATATGTATGTGACATAAAACATGATGGTTCTTATTGTAATAAAATAATGTTATTTTTCATTCCCAACTTTCCATTTTATCATAATCAATTATCAATGACATATTTACATGATGACACAAATTTTTATCAATGGGATTGAATAAAAAAATAAAATTGAAAAAATGATACAGCTATAGAATTTGATCATAACATATTATATATAATTAATTTAATTAGTTAAAAAATTATCATGTAAGAATTAATTTCATTGGTGATGGATCAGAAAACATATTGACAATTTTATTTTGTTATGTTATAGGAATCATTGGTACACTCCCTCTAGTGGTGTAAGATCCCATATATTCTTGAGGTATGTTGTTGTTTATGATTTGATTTATGATGCCATATTGTGGTTGATGGAATGTTTTTAATTGTATGAGGAATATTGAGGTTTTATCAGGGGTTAGGGACATTAATGATCTGAGATATTTTCCATCATGTGCATGGCTCATGGTAGGGTCTGCGATGGTAGTAATCATGCCCACAAATGACTCTAGCCTTGAAAAAAGGGTACACAATTTACTAAACAATGTATTTGTGGAGGCCAAACCATGTGGTCTTGGATTGTGGAATTCTGAATGGTTTGGGAATACATTTTCAATTAGTGTGTGGATCCCAAAGTAATTGTGTCAGTTGGTCCATTTTGGAAACAGATAGATGCAAGATTGATGCACCATTTTAAAAACCATCTTGGCAAACCATTTAGCTCATTAAATTTGGTATTTTACCATTTTACTCACTCAGTATTTTATGTTCCTCACATAAATTTCTACATCATATTTCTTCCTACATCCCTTATGATGAACCTAATCCCTCAAATCATCCATTGATGAATCTCATTGATTTCTAGTACATTTGGAGTGTCGTTGGAAGTGGTAGAAATTATGGGTAAGTCATATGATCCTCTTGCTCCAATTTTTTATATTAGGATTGTGGTTTTGTTCTTCAGCTACCAATTACCCAAATTCCACTCTTCTAGTGGATATTAGGTTGGGGATTCAATGTGTTCTTGGATACAAATCTAACTCTAAGTTTATGTGGGTGATGATCTCTAGTTTTCATTTAGTTGATCTATAAGATATATTCCATTGTCATGATATTGATTAGTGTATGTGTAGTCGTGTTAATGATTCAGAACAATTTTTCATTTGATTAAATGAAATTTATTTTGTAAATTGGTTGGATAAATGATGAATTTAACCCTTCATGATCCTTATGGGCTGAATTCAGATTGAATAGACTGATTCATGGACACCCATGGGGTGTTCCAATATTCCCAAACATGAAAAAATTAATGATAATTGTGGAGATCACTTGGGAGAAAGTAGTTTCATGATAATCATGTTGATATTTGATTTGAGTTGGAAAGTACATTTATGGTAGTTTTTCCTATAATTGGAAAATTTCATAAGGGTTTGTTTGGTAGAATTTATAAAGGGTATAATAGAATAAGGTGAATGTGTATAATGACATTTGATATTGAAATTGAAAAAAATTAATGTAATAATACTTATGAAATGATGAATTATGTGATATTTATTAACTGATGGAAATTGTTGAATATGTTATATAGATTGGGATATGTGAGGGAGTTTTTCTAATATTTATTTGTAAGGTGTGACGAAAATGTGTTAATGAGTTAAGACACAAATATGATTTAAGTGATAAGTGGAATGTTAATAGTGAATGTTATGTATTTTGATTATGCATGGTCTATGATTTGGTTTATGTAGTTTGAGATTTGAAATGGAATTTGATTAAACATTCTATGTAAGGTTTTTGGTAAATGTTATTATTGGCTAATACAATATATTATTTATGTTTTAAATTGTATGTGAATATTTAATGTTATGTGTATTGATTATGAAAGGTCTTGGATTTGGTATATGTGGTAATTGGAGGAATAATAATGTACACATTGAATGATGGTATGAGGGATATTGTAATGAGAATCATCCCACATGCTTTTTTAGACTGAGGCTATAAGTCCCAACCCTAGAATGAACATGTTACATAATCAGATTTAGGATCTTAGTCCCTAATAATTGTTTTGGATGATACTCGATTGACTTAGACACAAAGGTGAATATGATGTATTTGTTATGAAATGTTTATACCTAGTTAGATAGGTAACATGGATTATTTACTTATGTATATTAATTCATCAAATTGGGCCACATTTTAAAATGAACTAAATTCCAAACCAATGGATTATGTAATATAAATTGTTTAAGTGATTGAAAGGAATAAACAATGAATGATTATACTGTGAATGATGTTAACTAATGGAATCTGAGCATTCTTTTTTTTATCAATCAAATTATTTAGTACAAATATAAACTATTTGTTTTGAGTGGATATTTGGTAGAAATATTTGTTGGTGTCCTATTTATTTTTACGGCCACTCTTCTCGGGCCACTATTGGGTACACAAGAAAATGTCATTATTGCTGGATTATACAACCAAAAAGGTCATATGATACAGATTTCAATTTTTCTTTAGAGTAGCTTGGATTAGGATCCATACCTAGATTTAAGACCTGTTTTAGGGGATATTTCCATTAGTATTTATTTTGGGTTTCTCTATTATTGGGAACTTATAGTATCAAATGGAATATTCCACTTTATGTTGTGGTTTCCCCATATTTGGGAAATGGTTAGTAATGAAAATTCTATTAAATTGTCTATATTGCTCCTTATTTCTTATGTTATCTATAGTGGATTACTCTAGTAAAGAGGTTATAGTCTCCCTAGATGACCTATTATACTGTCAATGCTAGTCAGGAACATCTAGAATATATGGATCCATTCTTAATGCCATGTGGTGACCCAGATCTAAGAACCTATTTATCTGCTTTTGGGTCAGCGACATTACTATGTTGTTCCATAGTATTTATTTTTTGTCGTATTACTATTCCGGTATGGTATACGTGAGAATCAGATGTGTCAGGTTTGGGTAATGAGATAGTGTTTGGGAATATCTAACCCATCCATCAGAGATATCCAAGTACCCATTGTGGTAATTTTTTTTCTTGATATGTGTTGTTATAGTTGAGTGATATTTCACCATTAGGTGATGCTTATTTTGTGTGATGTGATGGTTTTTTTGATATTTTTCATATTTCCAAAATAAAATGAGGTTTTTCGTTCATTCTTCATTATAGGAAAATAGGGGTATAGGTGATGTGCATCATAATTGACACACCAGATATGGATGTGTGAGATAGGAAGTGTAAAATCCATTTCACATTCCCTAATATATAATGAATTCAATATCTTATTAAGATGATAAGAATGGGTAAATGGAAATACTGTGAATAAATGGTTAAATAAGCATCCTTGATGAAAGTATTAAATGAGAAAAAATTTTGTTATAATAAATGGTTAGATGAGAAGGGATCATAAAATAGAAGAATTCACATTGCGAATGTGGAAATGGATAAAAAGGATGTCTAATGAATGAATCATGACAATGTAAGTTGGATTACCCCATTTGTATGATGACCAACAACAGGGACTGTCAAGGATAGTGTTCAAAGTGAGATGATTTATTTTGGGAGAAGTGTACGAAAAAAGTATTGTTTATGCCTAATGGAGAGGCTTCTTTAATGAAAACTGTCGATGTTTTATGTTTTATGTTTTGAGATGTGAATCATAATTGTAGGAATATTCTACCACACTATCCTGTTCTAGTTGGGAAATAAGAGGAAATCATTGAGAACACTCCTCCAGAAGCGGAGTATGAAAACTCTATGGTTTAGTGTAAAATAGGAGACTCGAAGTTTTATAATAACATAACAAGTTATAGGGAGATGATGGAATGGGACCAAAGGAGGCTAAATCCAATTATGTTTGAACAGACATGGGAGTTTCAGATGGAACACCATCTATCTTTTGCTGGAGAGGGTGCATCGGATGCAATTCAGTTCGGGATATATTCCATCCTGACAATTATTTTTAACATAGAGACTTCTATTGATAATATAATCATGTGGGAGAATTACATGTTTTGAGGGAAGGTAAAGCGCTGGTCAGAAATAATAAATTAGAATCAGTGGGCTAATGCTATTTCATGGAAATTTTATAGGAACTGTATTTAGAACATATCTATTCAGAGACATTGAGGAAGGAAACAGTTTCACAGTTTATGGGGCTGGACTAGTGGTTAAAAAATGTTATGGAATATGCTAGTCATTTCACCGACATGAAATTTTTTATTTCAGCGTTCACAAGGGATGATGTGGCTAACTAATGACATATTTTTGATAGACATAAACATGTGATTAAGTACCATGATAATATTTTATGCTTAAAATGTGTTGATTAGGTGGTTGACCAGGTTCTTATTTTGGTGGGAAACCTCTAGGAGTCCCCTATTGGTGGGAATGTAGTTCCAAATTAGTAATCCATTTGTGAAATGCCCAAAAATAGGAAGCACCATTTCGAGAATATTCACTAGTTTGGTCATGGACATAGTAGTCAGAAGACAAAACCAACCCCTCAGGGTAGTAATAATGTATTCTATTATAAGTTTTGATGGATGGGGAAAATGCATTGTTAGTGTCCCAAACCACATATTTTCTATCAAGTATGCGAGAGAATTTTTCAAGTATTAAGGTTCTGGATGAACTCACGATAGGTGGGAAATGATATAGTTTTTTGGAAGATTCCAAGTGAAGGTAGGGGTTAGTTACCTTATATCCGGGGGTAATTGGTGCTCTACTGGTCATACCAATCATATTGTCAGATGTGGTACAATCATGAAAGAGCATACATATCAGTAGGGTAGTGTAGTTCTATGAATTTTGGACAATGCCCATGGTTGGGGGGAAGGTTATCTATTTATAGTTTAGTCTACACCAGAACGTGGATAGGATAGACCATCAATAATTTTTGTTACGATCCATAAAGATTCCATGCTTGTTATTGCTTCAATAGATATAGGTGCATCAAATTCTATAAGTCCAGCTAATAATGTGGTTATGTTTGGTCTAGAAAGAGAACATTCTTGTGTGATTATTTCAATTAATACAACGTTCGGGATGCGAGCCTATAATATTAGCAACTGTAAGTGGTGTTCTCTCGAAGATGGTGGGATCCACATCCTATGGGACTTGTTTGTGCCTGAAATATCAGGATTCAATCATATTTTTTGAATGGATTGGATAGTGTTTTACTTGCCCCATGGAGATTTTTTCCTTAGGATAACAATAAACTTTCTTGAAGAAGACACTTATGTGCATTGTGGGGAGTGGGACATTCAGGCCTGTTGTGAAGGGCCATTTTCTCAGTGGTTGAGTGGGCACACAACTCAAGAGTCTTGTCTTATTCTTTTTTTTATGGTGGAGTAGAATATATTTTCATTATCTGGTGGTGGATCAATTATAGGAAGTGATTCCTAAGGACTTCATATGGTTGTCGACTGAATGAGACTTCATGTTAAGAATAGAGTTTTTATCGGAGTAGAGACAGATTCAATTCCATCATATAGAATGGCACTATCAGAACTCCGCGGGATTATAAGTCATTATAAGGAATTGGAATTCAAGAGTTTGGTTCACATGATTATGTCACCTTAGGGATCATCAATATTGTTTCATAAGATGTCTGACAGATTATTATTTTTGTTTGTTGGCTATAGGAAGTTGAATCAGATGACTGTATAGAATATATAACATATTCCATGATTTTATGATCAGTTTGACTAGCTAAGGGTTGAAAACGTGTTCTATAATATTAATCTAATATCATTGTGTCATCAACTAAGGGTGAGGCCTTCTTGTATATAATAATATTCCTTCAAGAGGTGATATTGTCTATATATGTTTTTGGTAATTCCATTTGGATTTTCCAATGGATCATTAATGTTTATGGAACTAATGAACTGTATCTATCACCCGAAGATTCCTAATCCCTAAGGTGCCAGATCTTCACGATGGATGCCCTAATCTTCCGATTTCATTTGCAGAGTTTAACGAAGCCTCGGCTCTGCATAGTCTGACGCTGGTTGCTCGATTTTTGAAGAGAATACCTCCTGTTGATCAGTTCAATAGATTCGTCTTTGGTTCCTGGGATTAGTAGGAGAAGGCAACAGTAGGATTGCTGGATTACAGGAATATCTTGATTAGGTTTGCGTCGGAGGAAGACTTGATAAGGGCCTGGTCGAGCGCCACTCGCAACTGAAACCGATCGCAGTTCTATATGTATCGTTGGTCGTATGAATTCCATATGCGGCGTGATTCTCCATCCGTGGTGATTTGGATTAGTTTTCCGAATCTCCCTCTAACTTTTCAAAAATCCTTCGATTGTTAAAATGCTTAGAAATATACTGGGGCGATACCTTTGATCTGATAGCCGGACCATGGCTGTCTGTCATCCGGTTAATCCAAGAGTTTGTGTGGAGGTGGATGTTTCAAGAGCTTCGTTGGAATTCATTTGGATCACCGTCAGTGAGGAGTTCTGGTGTAAACCACTGGTTGTTTATGAATCATGGATTCATTATTGTTCCAATTGCAAATGGCTAGGCCACTCACTGGAGAATTGCAGGCGGGGGGCAAGGGTCGCCAGCTCATAGAATAATGTGAGCAATGGGGATTGTAACATTTCTAGAAATGAGAGGAATGGCGAGAGTAGCATTTCAGAGAACCTCTTGATGGTGAATCCATTGGTGGAAGATCCTGGTGAAGATACCACCAATAGACCGCTTGAAGGCAGTGAATTAGCAGGCCATGCTCGGGTTGACCATGTTGATGGGGTGGTTCAAAATGAACAAGTGGCAGGTGTTATTTCAGCTGGCTCGGTCTCAATGATAGTAGGCGCTGGAAATAAAGTGAGGTTAGAGAAGCCACTTGCTCTACCTCCTGGGCCGAATGACCAAGATGTCTTTTGCAGGCTGTTAGGTGACCATAATGGAGTGAGCAGGATAGACTTGGTTTCGATCGATAATGCAAATGGCAGGTCTAAACTGGATTGCCTTATAGGTGTTTCTCAACCGGACCACAATGAGGAAAGGTCTATGAAGCAAGCTGTTTGTAAAAACCGTGAAGTGGATTCAGAGGATACTAGTAGAAAACAGAAGTTCATGGGGTGCGGCCTCTTACAGGCCAACCAGGCTGAAGTAGATGGCAGAATATTGCCTATTGAGGAGGCCGGTTTGGGTTCACCGAATAAGCAGTTGGGTTGCAGTGGTTCAACACCTTGAAGGGAGCTACAAATGGTGGATGAGAGCAGGGGTCCTGGCTCGATTTAGATCTCAGTTCCCCTATGCAATAGATTTGAAGGTTTATCAGAGGATAATTGGAATTTGGAACACATTACACCATGTCAGGAAGTTGAAATTGGCATGGAGGGATGCAATCTGAACGAACTGGACTATTCGGCTGAAGAGGTCTCAATTCCAAAGAACAACCTGGACTTCAAAAAGAAGAAGGTGAATAAGGACTACTCCTCTCTACCCACACCATTGGAGAACCGTTCGGCGAAGAAGTTTCCGATGGTATTGCTCAATGATGTGGAGGAGGATTATCAAGTTTTGATCAAGGTGAGCAACAATGAAATGGGAAGTCCTTCTGGAAAGCTAAGGAACATAAAGGCACCCATCCTTTGCTCTGAGGAGGACAAGGTAGAGGATTTTCTGTATGTTGACATCCCATAGGAAGAGACTGATATGATGGGAAGAGCTGTTAGAGTAGTGGTCAATAACGAGCAGGCTAAGTGGATTGACAAAAAGGATTTGATCCAGATGATAGGCTTCAATGATCAGAAAATCAGCAAAGAAGAATATATCTGAACATGGGACAAAATGGAGGACCGTTTTGAAGACATTATCAGGGAAGATCCTTATGCTAGGGTATGGATAATTAATTGGAATCTTTTTAGTGAGGAAAGCACTAATAGGTTAAGGCTATGTTTTGGTAACTTCTCTTTTTCTTATGAGGCTTCGCCTCCGGACTGATTGGGTTTGTCTCTCACTTTCTCTTTATAGTTGTTTTGTGGGATTTTGTGTTGTCTGCGGGCAGGATGCATATGGTGTCAGGAGATGGTCATCCTCACTCTGGGGTTCTTTGACGTCCTAGTGGGTGGATCATGGGGGTCCATTCTTTCGATTGACGACTGGGTGAATTATTCTAGAATTTGCCAACAGGAGGATTTCGGCCGGTGTCGATGGTCGCGCAGGGGGACGTTCAAGGTAATCCTGGGTGGTTTTTTCTTGAACATGGTTTCTGGTTTTTGGTGTTTTCTATCTTGGTTAATGTGGTTATGTTGAAATCTTGTAGCAGGGTACCGGGAACCCATAAACCGGCTTTTGAAAATGGAAAAAATGATTAGCGACAATACAATAGTGTAGGATGTATGCCAATCTTTCCAAATATCATTTTCTAATTGGTACAGTGAATTTATGTGGTCAAATCATCTCTGAGGAAGGTTTGTTAGTTGATCTTGAGAAAGTGAGATATCTTGTATCATGGGAACAACCAATGCATGATTCTAATATCCACAGTTTTCATGTTTTGTCTAGATATTACCAAATTTTAACTAAGGACTTATTCAATTTGGATACCCGACTTTTGGTTATTTCTATGAATGGAATCATGTAGGAATGTTCTAGTGCATGTTGGAATTTCTTCCAAGAGTAAATGAATAAGTTGATGTACAAAGTAATTATGATCATAATTGACCTAGGTAAATAGTATATCATGTTTTGGTATGTTCTTGGTGTTGAAATTGTGGCAGTGTTGATGTAGAATGATAGATTTTTTGGAATATGGTTTACGGAAATTGAGGCATCCAGATAGAAATTACCCTATTCATGATCTTGAGATAGATTCTATGGGTTATGATTTAATGTATTGAGGAAACTAGATGTTTAGAGAATAATTTCCTATGTATAATGATCCTAAAATACTTAATTACATATTCATTCAAAGTGGTTTGAATCATTTGATGTGAATATGGGTTGATTACTTGAAGTATTTTAACATTAAGTAGGATTTCACTCTGGGAAAGTGGAATAGTGCTGCAGATGACTTGTGATGGAAGAATCATGGTTAAGAAGTTTAGGATTATAGTTCTGAATGGAGGATGACAAAATTGTTTTCTAAGATAATTCTCAAGATTCTAATTGAGGATCGGCATGTTCCCCTTTCTTCCTTGGTGTTTGATTTAATTCTTTTAAGATAGATAAAGGAAATATATCATGATGATTCTTAATGTTTGGTTTTACAGGAGATTCATAAATGTGGGGCGTCACCATCCATCTGGATTGTTAGGGATGATGTGATAGTTTATGTTCAAGGTCATGATGTTGTGCCATCTTTTTTGTGGGGAGAGTCAATGTATGAGTTTTATGAATAAAGGAGGAAGGTGAATCTTGGTTTCACCAAAATGTATCATGCTCTTCGAAGATATGTTTTGTGTCTATGAATGAAAAGTGGTAGAAGGTTTCGTGGTGTGATTCCAAACCTGGCAGAAGCCGAAGGTCGAGCATCAATGGTCGGGTGGACTATTTCAACCATTTCAAATTTCAAAATGCATATGTGATGATGTAACAATAGATTTTTGGGTAGGTCTATAGAGGAATACTCCAGAAAATAATGAGATAAGTGTAATTGTTGATTAACTGACCATGGTGGCACATTTCAAACCAATTTTAATGAGATTAACTGGTAATTAGTTGATTGAATTGTATGTTTGGGAAATAATGTCATTTCATGGTATACAATAGACTATAGTTTCATGTTGTGATCCACGTTTTATATTGTGATTATCATAGAGATTACAAAAACCATTTTTTACTATGGTGTTTTTGTATATAGATTTCCACCCACAAATAGACAAGAGACCAGAGAAAACTATTCAAATACATGGGTATATGTTGATGGATTGTGTTCTAGATTTTGGTGGATCTTGGGAGAAGCCGTTGGTGGTTTTTTATTCACCAATAACAATAGTTACTAGGTGAAGATTCATATAACATTGTATGATGAGGTTTATTGTAGACTATATAGATCCTCATTGTGTTGGATGATGGTAGGAGAATCTGAATTGTTTGGGCTGAGTCCTATGAAAGAGACATCTGAATTGGTTCAATTTATTCCGAAATGCAATTAAAGGGAATAATACATACAGAAGTTTTATGTGGATCGACATCATAGACTTCAGGATTTTATTGTTGGTGATCATGTGTTTCATTGGGTGTCAATGTGGTTGGGTCACCCTCAGATACAAAAATATGGAAAAATGGAAACCACGTAAATGGGGCCATTTGAGAATGTGGAGAGGATCAAGCCAGTGGCATACCGATTGGCTCATAAATAGAAGTATAGTAGAATACATGATGTTTTTCAGGTGTCACAACTACAACAGTATTACCCTTACCCATCTAATGTGTTTGATGTCTAGGATGTTAAGCTTATGGTTGATACATCCTTAGGGTATCATCAAGTTCTTATTGTGGATCATAGTGAGAATTACTGTAAAGGAATGAATATTCGTTTAGTTCGAGGTTTTTGGAAGCATGATAATGTTTAGAAAGAAATCTAGTAGTGGGAAATTGATATATTGGCTAAGTGTCCTGGACACTTTTCTTTACATGTTTAGTGATACTTTCGAATGTGTCCGGTGTATGATCAATTATATGCTAGTGAGGTTGTAAGATCATTAATTTTCTCAATATATGTTCTTGTTTATATTTTCTTTACTTATTTTTATTGTGATTAATGGAATGTTTTATGGATGTATAATGAAACATAGTGATGTCTCAAGGGATTATGATTTGAAATAATGGATATTTTGGCCAATAAGTCCATGTTTCACAGTTGGTGCATAGTTATTAATAACTGTGCACCAAAACTGTACTAGCCAAGAAGAAGGTGTCCACAGTTTATTAATTCATGAAAGAGGGGAAGTGAAACTGTGAAGGCATATAAAAGGCACTACCCACAGTTGGAACAAGGTTTGTCAACCCTTGAATGGCTCCCCAATTAACTATGTGACTTGAAACCTCTTGGATAAATCATGCCCATGGTTTGTGCAGTGCTTAGAAAACCATGTGACCGGATCATTGCCCCATTAAATGTGGAATTTTACCATTTCCTACCTTCGGATTTTATGATACTCACTCATATTCTGTATAAATTCTTCCTCCGCCTGCCCTATTGAAGAAATGAAACAACCAAATCATCCCATGGAACAATCTTCTTTGTTTCTTAGTCATTTTTATTTTCATTAGTTTCACATAAAATCTAGGGGTATGACTTACACTTCTCTTGCTTAAATTTTAATGATTAGGGTTTCTAGTTTAATTCTTGTTCTTCTAAAACACTAGACCCTTATTAATCCACTGTATCATTGGTTTGTGATTCAAAGGGTAATTTAATCTAGATCATAGACAATGTTCAGTCGATTCTAGTTTGCAAAATTTTGGGATCCATCATTGTTCTAAATTTCATCTCTTTAATCAACATCAAAGGGAAAAAATTTATTTTTGTCCTGTGCTACTTCCACTTACCTTTAGAACTAGATTTTTATCTCCTTTATTTGTAGATGGATGATTCATGATTCTTTCAAATTTTATTTAAAACGATGTGTGGAATAGGATAACTCCCAAAAAATAAAAAAACTATTTCTAGATGGGGTTTCAAAGCATATACATGAATTCTGGTGTGATATAAATGATATTTTTCACCAAAATTTCATCTTGAACATCAATTCAGGTATAATGGAGATTCTTATCTATATGTGTGAATATGAGTTAATTCAGTAAGGGTGATGTTATATCTCGGTTTGTGATTTTATGGTTCTGCAATGTCATCGGGTCACTACCAATCCTAGCCAGCTGAGATGTACTGTTGAGTTTTTCTAGAGACCACTTTTCACAGGGTGGATTAAAATCATTGTGGACAGAGCTTCCTATGAAATCCAGGCCCTGCTGGGTGAGGCCATATCAACAGAAATCATCTTGGTCAAATAATTGTGTTCCTTTATAATGGTTGCTGTATTGCAACCTCACTGGGAGATAAAATGATGAGTGTGATTCAAGCCATCTCTTTTTCCACACATCATGTTTGGAATAACATGTGGATTGAACGTCATTCTACGATTATGGTATAGGCCACTTGGAAAGGAATGGCTCACATACCTTGGTCACTTACTACGCATTGGATGAATTGTCTCTGTTCTCTTTAAGTAAACAATTTCATTTTAACCCAGACCTACCAAGAGGTGAATATGGTTGCTGATGGTCTCACCAATAATGAAATTGCACAGGACATAACCTGGCTAGTGGATCTCTTAGACAACATTTTTTTCGACATGTGAATGATTGTAAAATGATATCGTGTTTTAGAATCTTTTATTCTTCTCTTTTAAATAAATTTTTATTTGGTATTTTGACTAAGGCCTCACATCTTAAAATAATCTATGTTTATGTTCTATAATGCATTCATATCAGGCATTGAGGTAGGTGGTCATAAATATATATTCCATGGTCCTGATGTAGATTTGTTCATGTGTGGTTGGGTCAGTGTTTCTCTCTTATTCTGAATTTGATTTCTTTTAATGGATTTATTAAAAAAATTTATGAATGATAAATTAAACCCCACATGATCCCCATGGGATTGATTGAGGTTGACTAGACATATATTGGTCCACCCATGGGGTGTGACAACATTTCCTTAACATGAAAATTTTTAATATCTAGTATGGTATTGTCTTGTGATGAATCAGATCCCATGATGAACATTTTGATATGTCAGTTGAGTAGGAAAATGGAATATTAATAGTTTTAATAAGAAATTGATAATGGAAAAAATGTTTTATTAGAACAATGTAAAGAGGGTTAAATGTAATAATTTAAAAGTGTCAAATGAAATGTGACATTGAAATTAAAATGCATGGATGAGAAAAAATGTGAAATGATGAATTATGTGAAATGGGACAATGTATAGAAATAGTTGAAAAAGTTATTTGGGATATGATATGAAAGTTAATTGGGATAAATGTGATATGTAAGGTGAGTGGTAAATGTGAAAATGGGTTATGTCCTAATGATGATTTTATAGTGAAACTGAATGTAAATTCTGAATGTCATGTGTATTGATTATGCATTGTTTAGAATTTGTAATATGTTATAATTTTCTGAATAGTCTTGTTCACATGGATTGGAGGTATGTTGGGTATTGTATTGAGGATCCTCCCATGGGTTGGTTTGGATTAAGGCTCTATCCCTTACCCCTATAATTAAAGGGGTTATGGATTCAGACTATGGATCTAAGTCCCTTATAGATTCATCTTATGATACTGCCTAGACATAGGCTCCATGGTGTGATTGACGTATTTTTTATGAAATGATTATCTCTTTTGAGATAGATAACTAAACATATTCCCTTATGTCTTATAATTTACTGCCTTATGCAAGACTGTAAATTATGTAAATTCATAACCCATAGATTATGTGATGGAAATGGATTAAGTGATCGAATATAATAAATGATCTATTATTCTTAACTGAATATTGTTAACTAATTAATAATCTGTTGAATTTTTTTAATATTTCCATTTATTAGTACTTGAACACACTATCTAATTAGATTGGAAATTTTGTAGACACTGTAAGTGGTGGGTTATTAGGTTGTATTCAATCCCTTCTCGATCTTTCATTGGGAAGATGTGAAAATTTTATTAATGCTGGAATGGACAAGGGAAAATGGCCTATGATAAGGAGTTGAGTTGGGATTGGGATGTGCATGGATGTGGATTTCGACTTGGATTCAACATACATTTTTTCAGATGTTTCTATTATTCATTATATTGGATTTTGTTTACATTTGGCATCTTATTATGGAATGAAATATTGAATTTTTTTATTGTACCAAATTTGGGAAATGGTTTGAAATGAATGTTCTAGTTTTTTGTCTAAATTTTATTATATGATATGTTATCTATTGTAGTAATTTAATTAAAAGAGGGTATATTCTCCACAAATAACCAATTAGACCCTCACTACTAGTGATAATCCTATATAAAATGGGGTGGCAAGATTGAAGTCATGTGGAAAATATGCTTAGAGCACCGATTTAGTTGCATTATAGCTGGGGGTGTTACATAGAGTGATCCACATGTGAACAACAATTCTCCGAACATCCTTGTAGGATTATTTGGTTGATTACATAGAAGATCTTAATTCATATGTTAATGAATTTTTATTTCCTTGGAAATCTCTTACACATGATTATCCTTGATATTTCAATATTTGAGAGTATTGGTGGAATATTTCATTACATTCTTGGGAGAATTCTTGTAGGGGAGATCCCTAGGGAATGGATGATTTTCTATGGCTATCATTATCAATAACAAAATTGAAATTGAATCTCTTTAAAAAATAAAATTTGGTTTCAATACCAATAAGGTTAGAAATAAATAATTTCACAATTGCAGCTTGTAATTTAGTTAACCCCTTAAGAACCCCATTTCAATAGTAATATTAATAATATTATTATTTAATGGCAAGCACTAAAGCTATGAATTAGTATTTAATACCATTTAGTCAAATATTGTTCAATATATATTAATTCTCATTGAACCTATAAACATGATCCACAATTCCAGAACAATTTTTTGGGCGATCATTAATCAAAATTTATTTGATAATTAAATATCACCACATTACAAACCAAAAATATGTATATATTATTTTTAATAACAGAAAATAAAAAATTATTTAAAAATTTTCTCACATAATATTCTATCAAATAACTAGTTTTTGAATTTCTAAAATCAAGAAAAATGAATAATTATTAAACCAACTAAGAGAATAATATTTATTTACCATTTAAAATAAGAAAATGATATATATTATTTAAATGAGATTCTGAATTCATTTACTGTGTGATCCTCTATGACACTTTCTCAATGGCATTAGGTGAAGCATTCTAAAGTCTACGCATAGAATTTGGAAACATGCCATGGCACCTATAGAGAAAGAAGTTAATGAGACAATAAAATAATACCTTATATGGGTGATCACTAAGTAGTATAATCTAGTTATCATGATATCTTTAATCAAAAAGGTTTTTTTTCTCGTGTCATCAACCAATTTTCTTGATGTCCCCAAATTTATTTTCAATAAATTTAACATTCCTATAAAACACCATGGTCATGTATTTATTTATTCTATATCATTTTCTTGAAGTGGCCTTATATTTAATCTTTCGTCAAAGATTAGAAGGGACAACTCCTTTGTCAGGTTATTTATTAATGCAATATTACTCAAGATGCAATCAACATATCCTACCTCAATTAAATCATATGTTATTAATATTTTCATCAAAACATGAAATTACATTTCTTATAATATTCATTAATCATAATAAAAAACTGAAGGAACAATGCACATGTTCGTAGATAATAACATCCAATGAAACATATATATGTGGATTTCCTACTAGTGGGTCTCGTTCCAAAAATATCATAAATTGGATATTACCAAGGTAGTCTAAAATGAGAATGTTCCTCAAAGTCCAATGATTTCCCACCACTAATATCTTATATCATTTGATTCCTTTAAATGATATCATCCAACTATACAATATTAATTTTCGAATACTATTTTGAAACATCTGGTATCTCATCAATGTGGATTACTACAACGAACATTCTGTGTGAAATGCACTCTTAGGTTGTTACCACATATAACATCATGTATGTGGATGCACCCACATTACATATTAGAAGATCTAAATAAAAATGAAAAAAATATTACATAATTTACATTATAAAAAATAATTTCACTTAATTCTGAATATATATAAAAAATGTGATGCAGACTGGTCATTATTCTCAGATGGATATTTGGGATATCCTATATCAGTAAACATTAATGTATTCCTATGTTCCAATGAATTAACTAGGCCATCTGCATGCACTATAGTTGAACCAGATGGAAAAAAATCATTACATCCTGTAAGTATAGTAGGAAATGGATGTGATATAGACATGGGGGGATAATGATAAAAGTGATGGGGATGCATCATACTATATAGATAAGGTATATGTGGAAACATTTAATAAATAAATGTAGAGAATGCATGAGAATAATAGGATAAATTGGATGATGATGGAGGCCAGGGTGGGAATAACCGTAGAGGCTCAAGTAGAGGATGATATAGAGTTGTAGATGGGGATTATGTTTGTAGTATAGGGTGTGAATGGGTACTAGTGGTTCCCCATGTAGTTTTAGGATATTCCCCACATAGAACCATACTATAAGGTTGAGAAGAAGTCAACTCTGGTTGAGTTGTATGTCACTAAAATAATTTGGTACAGAATAATATCATGGAATTAAATGTAATGTGGAAGAAAACCATTATAGTTATTATAGATAATAAGGAAAATATAGGAGCATCCCAACTTCACACATACATATATAGTTATAAAATAATATCTTCCATTGATCTTCATCAATATATTTCATAATCTACATAAGAATAAAATGTACACTTTTCTTCATGATGAAAAAAATTTACTCTAGAATAACAACAATGTGTCACCCAACATCAAAACCACAACACATGGAATAACAATATTATAAAAATTATACTATAATTAGTATTAATATAATTAATCATCCAATCCTAAAATCCTAGAAACTAATATTTTAAAAAATATATACAAAATTTAATAATGAATCTCGATGCTTTATGTTTCATTATATATGAAATGCAATACAATGTTTTTTATAAAAAATTACTCATCTCTAATTGGAAAAGAAACATGTATCACTTGTCTTCTTCCATAAGACTGAATAATATACAATTATCATTCACTAACTGAAACATTAACATTAAACTACAATAATAAATGGAAATTGGTTCTACATACTCATAGTGTGTGCAAAAATTCTGAAGAAACTTCCGTTAAATAAGGATTGACTAAGGAAGAATACGTCTGTAGTGACAAATATGGATACCAAAGAACATGAAATAAATAAATAATTCCACAATGATTTTATAAATCAATCCATAAGGAAGTTGTTCATATTATGTTTAATTTCCCTCACATAGAAGTAGAAACATGATTAAGGGTGTGAGAAAAATGATTCAAAAGAAGAGACATGTATTAGATGGATTGGTCACATAATGTTTTTACATCCCAAGGAAAGGATGATATATAATCTCATAGAAAACATTTTAAGATGAATGATCACTGCTAGTTTTTCAAAAAATAATCCATTAGCATGGCTTGGGGGGAGAGTGGATGAAAAGAGTTGGTTCTTAATGAAAATCAACATCCATTAACATGAGGATGTCAGAGCTCCCCATTCCCCTTTTATAATATTGATATATATGATAATAGGAGTGATGAAGGATTGATGGGTAAATACAATCCGTGGGGGGTATTAACCACATGTGTATTAAATAGTGAATTAAAAATATAAGATTTCATGATAAAATGAAATTTATTGATAAATATGAAATTGAACACACCATGAATTAAGTGTAGAGAATTTTGAATTTTATTATACATGTTGGAGTATATATGAATCTACAAAATTATTAATATAATTTTCTATATAATGTTTATTTTTTTGTGATTTGGTTTTCAAATCTGGGGTTATGTTTTACTAATGAATATTGTCTATTTTGAAAAAAATTACGATTTATTATAAAAAACATATTGGTTTTATCTGAGTTCATTTCAGGATACTTGTAAACTAATTGAAAAAATAATTATACCAAATAAGTTATTTGAAAATGAGGCATCTATAGCTTCTAAAATTTAGTGGGAGATAAATATTGGCGCATAATTCAATTTTTTTTCAATAGAATGAATTATTAATTTTCGATAAATTGGAAAAAATGGATTGCTATTGGTTTCATCTATCTCATCAGGTGGAATGTTCCTCACCCATGTGTAAGTGTATGAGATATACATTGAATAATCTACATAAGTTTCATTTAGGATTATCAATGCCTATATAATGGCTTGTAAAAAATACACAGACCAATGTAATAGTAATCAAAAAAAATTTAAAGGCTACGGAAGGGTATACCGATATAAAAAAAGCAACTCATGAATTATTCTATATAATCGCATGACATTAAATAACCACCTAATAAATTAATAAAAAAATTAATTCATTAAAGAATTACAAAATAATTTAATAAATATTACCAAAAAATGTGTTCGATTATTGAAAAATTAGTGGATAACTAAATTAAAAAAATCATATATATCTATTACAATCACATTTATTTTTCCAATAATAAAAATAAAAACAATAATATGTAATTGAGAAAAATAATTTGGATGTAACTTATAAGATATTAAAGAAGATCAGAATCAAAATATTTCTAAATTATGAGAGAGGGAGGGAGGGGAAGATAGTCCGTTGATGCTTGAGTGAGGGCAGATTATGGCTCATGAGTTAATCAGGGAGGGTGTGAGGCCGAGGTATGTGAGAGAACTATATCCCAATGTGTTTAACAAATTTTTAGTATATGTCAACCTATAACCATGTTTTTATAAAAACCATTAGGATGAATTTTCTAAACCAACAGTTTACGTAAACCGATGTTATAGATTGAATATAACCTCTCTATACTCATGGTTTATCTAAACTGTGATTATAGATTCATTGGTATTACCCCATTTTACAATAGTTTATATATAATATTTTAAAATATATAAATATTTATACATAAATTAATTTAATCATGTTTTACATTATCACTATTAAAAAAATAATGAGAAAGGGACCACATTAATAGTACTAAATAAAATGGGGAAAAAGAATATTTTTTATCATTTCTTATTTAATCACGGATAATTGAATCATTTATCAATGATTATTGTTACCAGGGATAACAATTTATACTTTATCAGTGTAAATGATGATAAATAAATATAGTTAATAAATATATAATTGTGTCACATGGTGGTGTGGGTAAGAACCGTGAAATAGTTTACACTGGATTATAAATTTTGAGATCATTATTTATGAATAATGGTAAGTTGAAATTAGGGAAGATAGTTATTATGTAAGAGGGTGTTTTAAAAAAATCACAACATTATAGATGTTTTACACATTGAGTTGCTTTGATGAAAGAAATGAGATTGTGTGAACATGATCATATTTCAACATCTTAGATAGAAGAAAAATCCTTCTTACCCAAATATTGTCTAACATATATCATTAGTACTCATGGACTCATATTATGTTTTAATTCTCAGGTTACCACACTTGGAATATCTCATTAATTTATTTTTCAAAATATCACCCATTATTATCATTTACTTGTTCACTAATAGATTCCAATAAAATATTGTTGATCAATCCCAATTATCAAAATATTAACTTTTTAATATGTATTATTATATAAAAAATATATGTCAAAATTTCCTATATATTTTAAAACATCCAATTTTGTTATATTTATAATTTATTAGTTTTAAATTGTTGTATCATTCAAAATAAAGAAAACACATAAACAATTATTATTCTAAATATAAATCAATAACCCAAAAAATGGTAAGAAAAATAATTTATCCACTCAATGTTTTACAATCTCATCAAGTCACCTCCCACCACTCAGGGATAAGAATCATATTTATAAAATAATGTTTTTTGAAATAGTTCCTTCTTGATAATTTTATCTTATTTGGATGTTTTTATATTGTTTTACATATTTTTATCTTTATGCTTAATTTATAAGAGTTTCAATTTAAATAGGTCCAATCAATTACATAAAATTAAAATTTGAACATGTATGATTATTACAATAAATCTCAACAGAACAACCTTTAACACGCACAATATAATGTTTATGTGACCCGATATGAAAGATATATAAATGCTAGAAAAAAGATCACATATATAATACTATGATATATTTAAACTAGAAAATTATAATCAATGAAAAAATTATTATAACATAGAAGAAGAAATTAATAAAATCAATGGTAAATATAAGATCATTGAACTAATCTTAGACATGATCTAATTACATATTTTTTCATATTGGACAATTTAATCAAATTCAATTCTAGGAATTTGACATAACTATTTTAAATATAATGAGTTAAAATAAATTAATCTCATTAGTGTATCATCCATCAAAATTCATAAATCGTTGATCATGGAAGACCAACCTCCACTTCAATAATATGATGTTACATAGTTCAGGGATGATAAAGTATTGTTTTTATCTATCAATGTGAGGGGTTTTCATTGGAAACGTGGATGATGATGAGGATGGGTCACCATTAGGTATGGTGATTTTTCCTTGTAAATAGTTTCATAGACAATGATGTAATGTGAGGATTTAGGTCGAGAAGAAGCATAGGGATGAGAAGGCAGACCCACCCCATCATATCACAAGCAATGTTCCACATCATACGATTATAGATCATAACATAAAATTCATGGATTACAGGTAATCCTTAATGTTCATTAGAGGAAGTCCTTTCAAGCATTCATGGCTAGTATCAAAATAAATATGAAGACTCTAAGGCACTAGGAATAATTACAAATATGATGAAATGATTACGCATCGAAATCACCCAACACAGTCGCACCAAAGTTGATTCACCGAGGAAAACAACAATGCAATGAGGTCATCGAGGGATGTAGTGAGGGGAAATGGTTAGAACTGACTAATGATTCTAGGGGTATAGAGAAAATGGTATGGAGGAAGAGGGATTTCGGTTTCCCCCTTGTCAGGTGTTTCCCTAGCACCACAGCTCATCAGGCTCGCCCTCTGGTCATCCCTGTTCAGATATATCAACCATGTTCTTGGTATGACATTCTTTGTGTTATGTAATCATTCCAATATTCATTGATTTTTAACATTCAAATGTTCACTTATACAAACAATTTTCATTGTATTACATTTTTTGTGAGTTTCAACTATGGAAAGAAATTAATCATTTTTTCAATGTGCTTTTTGTTATTGATAACAAATTAATTTTAAATAAATATAAAATATCCACATGACCATGTCTTTTATTTCACCATCTATATAGAGAAAAATATATCCTAAATAAAATAAATTCCATGACTTCAATTTCACACACTAATCATGGTGAAAATGATCTCATGATTTGGATTTTATCCAATAACATAAATCTATTTCAATGTTATAAATTTGAATTTTCAATTTTTCAATAAAGTTGTTCCCCTTAATGCCGACAACTTCCATGTAATGCACTACAAGATAGTTGACATTTTTTAGACCGTGACATAGATAACCATCATTGGTGGTTGTTAAAATGAAAAAATACCTTACATATCACCCACACCCTACTCATGCCCTCCATAACCTGATTGTGCTCTTTACCCTAACTACCACACCCCCTACCTACCGTCACCACCACCACCAAAGTACCAAGCCTATCTCCAATCCTTCATTCCATTCATCATAAACTCAAATTTCAATTGACATTAATTTATTCCAATCCCAATAACATTGCGGCACTAATGTCCTCATTTTTCTTGATCCCTCCATTAGTCCCATGATTCACCAGGTAAACCCTATTTTCTATATGTATTATTAATTCATTGAAAAACCATTATATTTTTGAGTTCTAGCTTATCTACTATAGATTCAAGAAAAATATTTTATTTCCATATATTTCACATAATGTTCATTCATAAATTTTGGTCTATTATTAAAAAAAAGTAGATTTATTTATTATTGAACTTTAATTGAGTGAATTTCTGCTGTTATTTAATTATATTGAATTGAAATTTTTCAAACAAAATACAATTATTTTGGAATCATAACAATGTATATCATAAATACATCTATAATAAATGATTTAAAATATTTATTTGGTTTATCCAACTAATAATATATTTACAAAAAAATATTAAACAAAATAAACATTTCAATACAGTGACATACCAGAGGAGTTAAAAAATACAATAAATAGATGGGGTTTTCTCTCAATATTGACATTGGTTTGTTATTAAACTATTATATACGAAAAATATACATCATTATAAAACATAATTTTGATTTTTTAAAATTTTACACTATAAATTGAATTATTTAATTATTATTCATTTGATTCTATGTTTCATATTATGCGGTATTAATAACATGTTAATCACTGGATAATAGTGTTATTACTAATCATATTGAATGAAATATTATTAGGATTTATTGTTAAAAAAATTTATATACCATCATATATATAAGATAAATATCATAATATCATTATTGGATAAATATTTTATAATAAAAATAGGAGTAAATAAAAATATTAATAAACTGAGTTCCAACGTAAATGGGGACATCATTATATATAGAGTGAAAGTTGTATGTTTGTATTTTTTTGGGAATGAATTTAATTTTTTAACATGGTCATTGAAATTGGGATAATTATAAGGTGATATGGTAATTCATTATGGGATTTTATAATATATTTGTATTTTGAAAAGAAATTTTAGTCTATGTTATCAATTATTGATGCTAGATATCATGAATTTTTTTGATAGAGTGATTTTTATAAAATAATATTTATTTTAAATATGTACCATGAGACTATTTAAATATATTATGAGATCTTAAATTCAAAAAATTCAATTAATATTTTACTAATTGTATCTATTTTTTGTACATATATAGAGTTATTGATCGAACCAGAAATTTTTTTCAAATTATGTGTTATTAGTGTTAGAGTAACATGGAGTATGTTGAATGGAATATGGATGGTAAATGATAGAACATGTGAGTGCCATTGTCATTTGAGTCTAGGAGGCAACATGAAGTAATGGGTTGTGCCTTATTTTAGGTTTCTACACCATTGTATTCTATTGGATGTGTAGTTATTTTCCAAATTGAAAAATTGGGGATACTATCTTTTTAATCATCGTTTCATCGTGTTGGATGTTATTGTTGTTGCCCAATCCAAGGTGTCAAGTTATGAGACATGGGGTGAGGTGGCTACACCGAAGTGGGTTTTGAGGATACTCCGAAATCAAGGGTGGCTACAATGAGAGTTATAATATAATTCATAGTGCCTTGCCTGGGTAAATAGGATCTGCACCATTGATCCAACAATGTATCACTGATTTTAGTTTTACTAGAGGTTATGATATGGACTCTTCCTAATGTGTAGTCGTCTAGGTGGTGTACGATATGGTCTTAGGGTCTTTATTATTTTCCTCTGAAAAGTATTCATCCCATAAATATCCCAAGGCTCCTGGACCCAATTTTCTCCAACTCCTACCCCTTGAACCCTAGGCACCCATACGTTCATTTCAAATAATTTGAAGCCCTCTTTTGTCAGGGATCAATTCTGACATCCCTTTTAAAAACTATGGTGATATTAGAATTGATCTTCCTCTTTTCAAATGGTTTCTCTTCACATAACCTCATTTCATAAAATTCCGTATTTTTATTTAGTGGTAGAATGTTTCCATAATTCTAATAGAGATTTATATTTCATTTTTCAATTCATTAATATAACAAAATACATGGGAGAATGTAGTTTCCTCATGATAGATATGATCATTAATCTGCAAAAATGATTCATTCATGTGAAAAGAATTTTGAATATTTGAGGTAGGGGATTCATTAAATACCATATTTAATTATTAGAAATCATAAATTGACTAGGAATAACACTTTTAAATGGTAGTGGAATTAGACTAAAAATTAATAAATAATATTAAAAAATAGAACATGTTTATGTTTAGTGATTTCTTGTGCTTTTTTACAGCTCAATAATGGATTTCTTCTTATTTTAATAGATAGTGTGGTATTTGTAATAGTCAATGTATATCTTGTTGTTATTAATGGTTAATCATGTTTAAATTGATGGATTTGGATTATGAAAATAAATTATATAATATTTTATTGTTTGGATAAATAATTAAAAAGTAAGCATCTTTAACAAAATAGATTATTCTCATAATTGGATTATATTCAAATATTGCAATTAATGTTTATTTAATTGAATGTGATATTCCATTTGTTATTGGAATTGGATAAATATCATGAAGTTCTAATACATATTGATGATAATAAATTGCACAATTAATGAGTTATGTTCATCCTTATGTTTTTTGAAACATGAATCTTATGATATAGAGCATGTTTAAATAATTCAATCATTTATTATAGTTGATTACATAGGTTTTCATAGTTGGAACATGATGAGATTACCCATCCAGAATTTAAGTAGCACTAAGAAGGGTAGAGCTTAATTAGTGATATATTTTTAATTTAAATTTCCTTTGTTAAGAAACAACCTTATCATCTAGTTAATTATTTCCTTCTCTTCTTAAGTAAAATGAAACACCTATCCGCAAAAACATAAGTATTTACAGTGGTCAGAACTCAACTAGATTAGATATTACTTACCATGGTTTGAAATTATTATAATTCCACACAATACACTAGAAAATAATTCTTTTTTGTGTAATACTATGATTAGGATATCCCCTTGTACTCGTGTACCAATATGTTCTGTCCAACAGTACAAGTGCATCATGTAGAACAAAATGAAAAAGTAAAAGTTTTATAACAATCATGTTTTGATGGTTATTGATTTAATTTCAAAATTATGGTCTTTTAAAACAATATCTCTCATTCATAACCAATATATAATATAAAATTACTTGACATTGTAATGATAATCAGTCTGATTTCGTAGTCCAATTCCAACATTCGATTTCTCAATACAAATAATATAACTCTATTAGAATACTAGTGAAACAATTATAAGAGTCATATTATTTAGTATAGATATCTCAATACCATTTTCCCAGTCCAATTATCTAGTCTAATAAGATAAGATGTTAGCAATGTCAATCTATTGTTATTTTTATTCATTCTCTTCTCTCTAATAATACTTTTAAAGTATGCTCATTCCAAAAAAAATCTTCTTGTTTGTAATGAAGAGAATCTCTCTTGGAAGAAAAGAATATCAAAATCTACATTTCAAAACATTGAATCATAGAATGTGTTTAGGAAAATGTTAAATGTAAGGATTTCACTCTCTAGTTTTACCTTGTTATATTAATATACTAGAATATAATAAAAATATTAAAAATTATATAACATGAAAATCATTTTTTTTCAAGTAGTACAAACTAAATTAAATTCCTTATTTATTATTTTTTTGGACTCTATGTTTTTATATTCAATAGAAATAAAAAAAATTAACATTATAATGGATTGTTTAATAATCTTATTTAAATAAATATTATTTAGATATATAGTTAGTTGACATTTTATACTAGCATATTTATATATTAAATAGGTCACACTAATAATTGGATGAAAACACTAAGACAAATACAATAATAAAATATCTTTTCTTGAAAAATGAGTATGAAAATAAACTGAAACACAATTATATATAGTGACAATAGTTTCATGATTCTATAATTTTATTAATTAATTAATAGAAATTTTATTAACACGGTCATTGAAATTATGATCACTATAATGCATATGGGGTGTCATTAGAGGATTTTATAATATATTGAAAATTGTTAGACATATTTTATTCCATTTTATCTGTTATTCAGGATAGATATTCTTAATTATTCTAAATTAGTGATCCATATAAAATAATAATTTTAAAAAATTCTTAAAATATGTCTATATAAATATATTATGTTATATAAAATTCTAAAAATTAATTTAATAATAAATCATGGGATATTATTAATATTTTTTCTACATAAATAATTTGAGGGCTTGAACCATAGTTGCCCTTCCATTTGTGTGTTGTGGGTATTGGAAGAAGATGAATAATGCTCAAGGAGTTTATAAGACAAATAATGAATAAAGGGGGGTTCCACTACTATTTGATGCCAGGTTGCAGGGTTGATCAATGGGTGGTGTTGTATGCGAGTCTTCAATAGTGTGGTTTTCCAACTATGGAATATTGAAGCTCGAAGGAAATTTTTTTGGCTACTAACATTTTTCTAATTGGACGACTCATGGTTGTTGTCTATAGTGTAGGACATTTCCCAGCGTCGAGTGTTGTTTCATGGAGAATGGTATCTACACCATAGTGGGTTTTTAGGCTACTACAAAATCAATGGAGGAATCAACGTGGGCTGTAGGCTTGTTTGTAGTCCACCCCATGGATAAACTGGATATGAACTAGGGATCTATCATTGGATCCATGAAATAGGATATACTAGGGCCATGATATGGTCTCCTCCCACTGTGTAGTTGTCTTGGTGGTCTACTTTGTTATATTAATGGTTGCATCATGGTTCTATAAATGTAGGTTTGCCTATATAAACCCCAAAGGCCCTTACATGTGAGTTTCTCCAAACCCTACATCTTGATCCCTAGGAACCCAAGTGTTATTTTTTATGTCTTTGAAGCCCAATATCGATAAGGATGAATTGTAAATTCTCAGGTTCAATCCTTGGTTATCTAAGTTAGTCTCTTACACTTTTATAACGTGTCCACTCTCTTTGATCTAGTTTCCTCTCCAAACATCATTCCATGTTATGTAATATGATCTCCATCATTCTAATGGATTTTAATGTATATTTCCATGAATTCATGGAACTATATCCTTGATAGATCGTAGTTTCCTCATGGTATAAGTAATTAGAGATCCACTACATTAATTCATTATTAGGCGATGAATATTGAATCTTTGAAGTAGGTGATTCCTTTATTATGATATTCAATTATATGAAACCATAAATTTAACATGTCTTATCCATTTTTATGAAAAAATAATTAAACTCATAAATATTAAATTAGATTAAATAATGGGATTTTTTAGGTTTAGTTATTACATGTTTTATCTTTGCACCATGATAATGGTTTGATTCTTGTTTTTCTAGATAGTGTTATATCTATGGAATAAATTGTATAACATGTCTTTATTCAGGGTTTATCATAATGAAATTGAATAATTTGGATAAAATACATAAATCCAATAATGGTTTTGGGTTGGATAATGAATTATATAGGAGACATGTTTAAAAAATCAGTTGTCTCTCATAATTTGATGGTAATCAAATTGATGCAAGTATGAATGTTTAAATGAATATGTTATTCCGTATATTAATGGAATTGGATAAATACGATGAATTTAGAATTCTTTCTTATGATTATAAAATTCATGAGTAATTATTTTTGTTCATTGTTATGTTTGTTGAAACTAGAATCTTATGTCATAGAGAATGATTAAATAATATAATCACTTGTTTATTTGGGTATTATTTGTTTACAAATTTAAAATTTAAATTAACACGAATAAATTTTTATAAAGTTTTAATTATTTTAATATCTCGAAATTTAATTTTAAATATGTTCTCATTTTAATATCTTCATAATTTTGTATTTATTTTACCGCATGAGCTGATTTATGATACCCTCTCAATTGTTTTTCATGCCCGATTTGGGATTCCAACATTGCATTCAAATGTGTACCTATTCACTTAATGTTTTCCGCTAAATTGAAGTTACCACCTTATCTATAATGTCCATTGCTTTATTTGATCCATTACATGTGTCTCTACGTGGGTCGTTTGGCATTGTATTTGTGTTAGCCTCCACATGGCATTATAGTTATACAAATTGGGGTTATAGAAGGGAGTTGTCATCTCCCCAATAGTTGCTACATTCTACATAAAAAAAAATCTGCAAATAACATTCTTAGATGGTTGAGTTAATATAATAAAATGTTATCCAGATTCTGGAAATTGATTCCCTCTCACTAATGGTGGTTTTTTTCTTCCAGTTGGTCGTGCGGTCTACTTTTCCTCTCACCCGATGTGGAGTATTTCTATCCTCATTATCAATATTTTTGGTTGTAGTGCTATCATCCTCATTGATTAACATATATTTCCCCCCTATGACACCCCTAAATTCCACTAGTGCATGATTCAAGGTGGAGGCTATAGGGTTTCTTCACTATTGAACATATGTGACAATTTCATGAATCCAGAGACCTAGCGTGATGATCTTACAGCATGATCCAAGCAATGAGATCAGTGTTCTTGGATATTTTAGTTAACTGGATTCTCGTACATTTTTTTGAGGATGTATGTTTTTCATAAACACAATTCATTATGTGTTGCTGCTTCAAGTGCATTTTTTCTATTTTGGAACATCTTTGCATTTCAGTTGGCTAACTAGTTTTCATCTGTATAATTTAATTATTCATTGTTTTGAGAATATAATATGTGTGCATTTTTGGTTGGCAGTGTTCCCTTATTGTTGTTCACATAGTGATAAAATCACATAAATCCTAGGGAATCTAGTGATTTCTATTTTGTTTTCATCTTATTCATTTTTTTTGTTTTACTCATCCATATCAGAACTTTATTTGGTTGTGTTTTCATTGTAATCAAACTCATTTCACTGTTTTATACATTTAGGAAAAAATAGTGTTTATTAGGTTTTATTTGGAATTATTTTTATTGAGGGGTGGTTTGGTACTACGATATTACCCAATAATTTAGTGGTCTCAGGGACACCCGTATATAAAATGGAGTTTTCTAAATATGAAATAAGATGATTCGTTGGGTGAAATATTGTTAATTTGTGATGATTAAAAATGTGTGAACTATTTGTCCAAAAAGGTCATCAAGATGGCCTTTAAAGACCTCCTCATCTGGTGTTTTTTCTAATCATGAAAAAATAAACATGAAAACACATTTAGTTAGCTGTCTATAAAAGAGTCATAAATAATATACCTTGATGATTAATCATGGAACCACCATCAAGAATCTATTTGATGAGTTTAATAAAAGGTTATTTGGGATCTCCAATATAAATTATGATGTTAATTATGGGGATAAATCCATCATAATTTTATTATATTTTGTGAGTTCATATGAACATATTATTGACTCTACAATGTATCGTAGGTATTCCTTCACATTTGAGGCCTTACATTCACATGTGTTGTGTAACAAAGATAAGGATAAACCAAAATCCACGATTCAAAATCTAACGGTCCATTAAAATATTCCATGGAAAATGAATGTGAAACATATTAATGGAAGTAATATTTAGATCCATTCATAATAACATTGGTTTAAAACAATCCAAACATGGTTACCTACTACCAAAATGGGGGACCTAGGCATATTATACCCAAATGACCCAATCTAAAATCTAAGAACATTCTATGAAGTCTAGTAATCAATTTCTCTTTTCTAACAAAGGTTACAATGGTGTTGAGGTTTTTTTTGTGTCCCAAGATACTCATGATGTCCAATGGGTCTTAGACTCAGGATGTCCATTCTATATGAGCCCAAATAGGGGTTCCAATTTAGGATTGATAGAGGGAGATGAAGGAGTGATTTTATAGGAAATAAGAGGAGATGTTGTGTCATGGGTAGAGGTTATGTTATACTAGAGAACTTTGAAAACACTTTTGTTACCTTATAGGATGCGAGATGGGTCCTGTATTTTCATGTGAATCTAATCTTACTAGGTGTCTTAGATTATAGAGGTTTTATAATTTTATTGTATTCTGTTCGTCTTGAAATCTTTGAGGGAGACCGTATGGTTCTTAAATGATACTCCTTAAGAGAGTTATTTTTTTATATAGAATAACACATGTCATGTAGTTGGGATACACTTACTTCACTAACAATGGAAACACTCTTCTATTTTATATGTGGTTGGGTCATGTGAGTAATAATGGTCTATATAAATTGATCATGAAAGAGATTCTCATCAATGTTACACAATTTAACATATAGTTTTATTATGATTATGTCCTGGGATTGTCTAAAAGAGTCAGTTTTCATAGAACCACCTTTAAAAATATTATCCCACATTAGTATGTTCCCTCTAATTTTCGGGGTCCCGCTTGGACTACCTCCGTTGGTGGAGACTCTTAGTTTTTCAAAATTATAGATGACTATTCATGGAATGTATGGGTTTATATTTTGAGAAATAAATCGTATGTATTGGATGTGTTTATTAACTGGACAAACTATATAGAAAATAAATTTGTGAAGAAGTGAATGTCTTTGAGGAATGATAATGATGTTTAATACATGTCTTCTGAGTTTCTAAAGTTTTGTGAATGTGATGGAATTTTAAAGCACCAGATGGAGAGTAATACTTCTCAGAATAATTGTGTAAATTATCATATAAATCATACTATTTGTGTACATGTTTGTATATTGCTAACATGATGGAGCAACCCCAAATCCTTTTGTTCAGAAGTTGTCGCTAAATATTTTACATAATATATAGGTTTCCCTTACCAGCTAATAAAATTAAGACGACAATAGATTTGCAGACCAATCAACACCATCATATTAATATCATAGGTTGTTGGGATACACTTCCTATGATCTAGTTAAGGATGATAAATTTGGTCCTTGAGCAATAAAATTATTTTTCATAGGGTATCCGGTGGTAGTGAAGGGCAATTACTTTTGGTTATATAAAGGTGGATTTCAAAAAAGTATTCTTTTCTAGTATGTGGTGTTTCAAGACCCTGTTTATATTGAAGTTAAAACTCCCATTGATGACTGTTTTTATACTTCTATGGAGAGGGATCCTGAGGTTGATCATCCTAGTGAAAGTAAGTATCATGTTGTCACTTCTTATACCTCTGAAATACACATTTTTTTTTCTTGAGCCATCATCTTGGTCTTATTCTAATTATACTCATAATGATGAAATTCCTAGTGACCTTAGGGGTTATCATCTCACTACGGATCAACAGAGTGGGGTCATTACCCCGCCTCCTAGGTACAACCATGCCGATATGGTTGCCTTTTTCCATTAAAGAGGTAGTAGATATTGGTAGGTGGAGAGGAACCCCAAAGCTATAGTCAATATGTCAATAAAAACAACTATATGAATTGGATTTTAGATATTGATGATAAGATGAAATCAATATAAAAGGACCATACTCGGTCTACAGTCAATAAACCACCAACTACAAAAGTGATTGGATGTAAATCGATAAATAAAACCAATAAACACAATACAATAGGAAATAAAATTATGTATAAAGGTATTCTTGTATCCATAGTCTTCCATTAATGAGAAGGAATGGATTACTCAGATATTTATACTTCTTTAGAGAAAAACTCTTCAATATGAATTCTTCTTTCTTTTTCTTCACAATTAGATTTTCATAAAGAATAACTAGATGTCCAATATACTTTCATGCATGGTGATTTAATTGACAAACTATACATGAAACCACCTACATGTTTGGAACATTAATTTAAATATAAAAATGTTTGATTTTTGAATAAAAAATTATATGGATTAAATAAATTTTCAAGATATTGATATATGAAGTTTTATTAGATTCATTAAGAAAATGGTTTCATTTGGAGTCAGATTGATGCAAGTGTATACATTAAATCTACAAAAAATTCAATGCTTTATTTACTACTCTATGTAGATGACATGTTACACATATATAAAGAAATGAAATTAATCAACCATGTTAAAATGTAATTGAATTAATATTTTTAAATGAAAGATCTAGGCTGTTCTATGAAAATTATATGCATGGAAATTTTTACGGACAATAATCATAATATTATTTTTTTACCTCATCATTCCTATATACTTAAAGCGAATAAGAGGTATTTTTTGATACTTTGAAGCATGTTAGTGTTCCTTTTTGTCAAAATTTTAAATATTCATTATCTCAGTTGAAAGAAAGAACCTCTAATATTGAATATATTAGTAGATCCCCTTATTCTAATGTAGTGGGAATTGTTATGTATATGATGATTTATTTCTTCAATACGTGAAGTATTTTCTATATGTACGTTGAGAATGATTCTGGACAATCATTGAAAAACATATTAGTGTGCTATTAAAGGGTTGTTTAGGTACAATTATTTTACTTCATCCCATTCAATTTTCAATTGTAATAATATTAATTCATTGGAATTATTGAGTGGTTTTATAGATTCTGACCATGCTAAAAATATTGATACTTGGAAATCACTAAGTGATTTGGTGTTTATATTATGTGATGGAACTTTATCATAGATGAGAAATATTAAATCCATGGTGACCCTCTAAAACATTGCATCTATGTTCATAACACTAACAGTAGCATTCAAATATGCTATATGGCTTAAGGGTTTCATTTCAGAATAATGTATTTGTAATTCTGTTTTTATTGAACATTTTGATTTCCATTATTCCCTTTTTGGTAAAAAAATAATGTAATACATTGAAGGATTATGAAAATAGATATTATGTTTCATTTTATTAGAGTTGTTTTTAATGTGGAGATGTTTGTGTCACTAAGATGCACACGGATGAGAACCCAGTCGATTATTTTTCTAAGGCTGATACTTTAAGAAATTTTATGAATTACCAAGATATCTAGTAAATGGGTGCACATGAATAATAATTAGGTGCAACAACATCATTAAATTTCAATTGAAAATGGTGGGGATTTTTTATTTTTTGAATTCTTTGTTTTCATGTGGAAATTTTAAATTTACTCATTTAAATTTTTCTTCCATTTTTTTTAAATACATGAAATTTGTTAATAAATATTTTTTCATTTTAATATATTCTGGATTATGGTTTTATTTGATCATATGAGGTTATTTATCTGTCTCACTCAAAATTTTCACCCTCTTGATTCAGGATTCATCCTATTCAATGTATACATATTGTATTCATTTTTTGGCATCAATTGACGTAGAAACATAATCTATCCTACCCATCCAAGGATTTAAAAATTTTCATGTTCCATTATGTGGGAATTTTAGAATTCCAATCATGGAATCCTCCCCTTGGATGTATAGTTATTTATTTATGGTTATAGTAGTGAGTTTCATGACCATTGTTGCCCTTGAATTAAATATACTAAACTAATCTGAAAATCATCTTTATATGTGTTCAAGATCATTTGGTAAGAGGTGTTCAAAATGCATGAAATTTATTCCCTCTCATCACTCGGTGATTGTTTTCTTCTTACAGGTGCTTCAGTCTTCTTTTTCATTCACCTATGTTTGAGAATCATATTCATTGTATTTAATCTAACATGTGGTGGTGCTATAATCCACACCATTGGAATCATAGGGTGTCTTGCTGACCCCCCTACACAAAGCTAGTGTGTGGATCATGGTGGGTCCTTTCGGTATTCTTACCAGTTGAAGATGGGTGAACAATACTCAAATTTGAGGAACTAGAATGATCAAAATATAGTGATATCAAATGAATTAGAGTTGGATTGATTTTCTTGGATTTTGATGTTATCTGGATGACCTAACATTTTTTTGGATAGTAAGTTTTTCCTATACACAACTCTTCGTTTGTTCCACATCTAGTGAATAGTTCCTATTTTAGTGATTTTATTCATTTTAGTTTCTTATCTTCATTTTCATCTATGAATTATAATAATTATTTTTAGAATCTAATATAATATCATTGGTGGGTGGTGTTCTTTCAATTTTGTAGACCCCAAAGGGACCGAAGAATGTAAATCATGGTGTTGACTTTGTTTTCTATTTTCATTTCATCTTCTTCAATTGGTTTTGTTTTTTTATTCCAATGCTAGCACCCTATTTTTTTGAATTATTATTTTAATCAACTTTATTTTTTTATTTTTTATTATTAATTAAACCTTATTGTGTATTTAGTGGTTCTTTGTGTTATTTTAATTGGGGGTAGTATTACACCATTACCCTATAACATTTATTCAAGACCATTCATTGGGTTTACAACAGTTGAAACCAATTATTATTTAATTAGTTAATTAAATATTGAATAAAACTGATTGTCCAATAGATATAAATGTTTGGGGCCATGTTTTATCATTATCATATGAAGGCTTAGTGTACTGGGTTGGGTCTATGAGAACTTGTTTGAATTTTAATGTTGTATGCCTTGTTTTTATGGAAAATATTACTTCTTGAATATGTTTTATACTTTACACCTTATGTGTGATAATGACATGAGACTTTTTAGGATATTTTATATAAGGTTTGTATGGTATATGAGATACGGGTTGGGACGTCCATGTTTGTTTTAGTGGTTGACAACAATGATGGTGAGATGAATGGTGATATGCAAGCGAGTGTCTGGGATGACATAAGAGATAGTGGAAATAGATAATGATTTACTTAGTCATTGTAATTATGAAATCTACTATTATTTCTTGTTAATGAATCCACAAATTGGCTGGATGATTGGGTTTCATATTTTACCTAAATTTATTTCCCAAATACTCAATGCTGATGGATGTGTTTGATTACGACTCTAATGGTTAATTATGATGTATTTAGAGAGTACCTAGATTTATGGAATAGTTATGAAATTTAATAAATGTTTAACCAATGGTTTTAGTTCTTTATGAATTTAAAATGTGAATGTTAATCGTGAGAAACCAAGGACTCCATTTGATTATCCTTGGAGTTCATGCCCTTCACATGGATAACTAATCAAATATAATTGTAATAATGATAACTAATAGATAATTAATAAACTAAAATTATGTGAAATGTTAAATGTAAATAACAAATATTGTATTTATCCTTAAATTGATTCTGTCTATATAGGGTATTTATCATGCCCCAGCCCCAGACTGCCCCGGAGAGGGTGAATTTTTAATAAAACATGGGGTGTTTTAATTTTTTTATAAAAATATATTCTGATAAATTACATATCATGTTCCATACCTATAATATTTGCAGTTTATGTTCTAGAAAATGATATACAAATATTAAAATTCCTAAAAAAACTGTATTTAAATTACTCTACAAAGCTACATCCAATTAATGTAACTCAAATATACTAAAATAGTAAAATTTAAAATAAAATGTATGGTGAGGATTAGATTTCCTAGTAAGGGTTTTTTGTTAAATATAATATTTCAAATAAACATTTTAGAAAATTCTGAAAAAAAATATTCTATAAATTTTTTTTAAAGAATGTTGTAATATGTGAAATATAACAAAATAGTTTTCCATGAAATACATGTGAGTATTTTTATGAACATAAATAGGGCTACCATAAATCTTATTCCAAATATTAGAATACATATAGAAAATATATTGTGTGAAGAATATAAATCAAGAGTTATTGTATCAATACTAAGTGTAACATGCAAAAGTGCAAGTACATGATTTATAAATGAAATTAATGCATAATCAGAGTTTCACATAAAATTACAACACAAATTTATTTTCTTTCTAACTTTAAATAATATATTGGGAGATAAATATCATTAATTTTTATAAAATCTCAGAAGATGATTGCTGAATAAAAATGTATGTCATGTTCATTTACATCTTCTGATACTCATAATTACATTCTCTTAACCAAGCATATTCTCCTGTAGAATACACACACGGTCAACAAAATACTATAAACATAATGATGGAATATATAATTCTAGACAGTGTCAAGGACTTGTGTCGTGACCTAATTTGTCTCATGAGAACTATTGATGCATCGTGGGGCTTTCATTAACCTGTCTCCAACCCATAGGGATTTCATTAACCAGTCCCCAACAATTTATATATTGAGCCCAATACATTAATCTTTTGTCTAAAAGTCTTTAAAAAAAGTGTCCAACACCACATTGATTTATTATATTCTATCATTTATTAATAGTGTCCCATACCATAATGAATAATTATATTCTTATTTCATAAATTATCATAAGTGATAAATAAATAATAGATTGTTTGATTTATCACATAAAATAAAAATAATAAAAAAACATATTCCACGATATAAAAAATTCAATAAATATATGTTTATGACTTCATTATATATATTATTCATTCTCATGTCATGCAGTGATAAATGGAAATATCAAATAAACTAAATCATGGACATAAATAAAAAAAAGAATCCACAATTAAAAATTCATCCTAGATTGAAAACATAATAAGTTTAAAAGTCAAAAAAATATTTCATGGGAGTTATTTACTATATCATTGTCTAAAATGCCATTAAATGCATGTATAATAAAACACAAGGGTACATCCAACAATTTTAAAACAATGTTATAAATTAAGAAGCATGAAAATAAACAACAAAAATTACTAACCTAACCAATTCAATTTATACATTTGGAAATAAGTGTGTAATCTGTATATATATAAAGTTATTATAAAGGGTTTTTATTATAAAAACAAATTCCAGATTGTTTAATGAAAACCTTTCACACCTCAAAACTAATTTCAATGATTTTTATCAACCCTTTGTGAACCCATATTGTGAACCCATATTAATATCATGATCGAAGAATATACATTTATATACATATAAATGTATGTACTTAAGGGTTCTTCATCAAAACTGAAGAACCCAATACATAATTTAATTATAATAGATACCTAAATTAATCCAAAGTTAACTAATTTAAATCAATTTTGTAAAACAAAGGTTTTGATACAATAATGAAAAAAACTATTTCTATATATTCATACATAAATATTTATAATTTCATCAACAAAAAACACCACTAAAACTCGAATTGTTCACATTTGTTATTAATTCCACTACAGTAGAGGTTCTTCTACCTTAATTAAAAGAAACTAAAAATGTTTAATTAAGAACATATATATATAAACATATGTTTCTATATGTAGTAAAACTAATTTTAGGTAAAATTATAAAACCCTATCATTATTTGCACGACAACAAAATATTTTTAAACAAAATGAATTTGTTTTTATATGTTCATCCATGAAAAATCAGTAGGACTTATGAACATGTATATATGTATATATATATCCATATATATAAACAATAAAAAACCATGAAATGAAACTCCTAATACCCTCACCTAGTTCGACGAAAGAAAAATAGTCGAGTGGAGGTTGATGGAGGTTCTTGAAGGAGAAAAACATTAGGGTTCTCGGTGAATAATAGTTATATATATAAAATGTATATAGGATATATTTTATGGAATCATGCAAGGTAATTAGATGTGATTTGGTTTAAAAAAAGACCTAGTGTGTTCGGTCTTGTGGAAGAAGTGAAAGAGAAGGTACCCCCAGGTGTCCCGAGAGAGTAAAAAATGAAGAAAGTAGTGTATCGAATGATACTGGTGTAGCGCAAGGCATTAGGATGAATATGGTGACATAGGTGAGGTGTTGAAAAAAATTGATGGTCAGCATTAAATGCATGTTCATACAATTGTTGTAGTGACACCACCTTTTTTAGAAGGATTTCATGGTTGTGATACAACCGCATCCAGATCTGATAGATGTGAGTGATACGATGATCGATTGTTTGGATTATTGACGTGGACTGCTAAGATTCGATCATGGAGAAGATCAAAAGTCTGACAAAAAACCTGGGGAAAACCACGATGGTGTAATTTCGAAGGATGAATTGATTGAATGGTCCAGATCATGTGCGACAAGATTAGACCGATGAGACAAGATCTCCCTTACAAAGTATGTCCCACAGCGAAAGTAGAAGGATACCAGGTTTGCATTATAATCCCAAATCTCTCGAATTATACTCAGAAATCCCACCCCTCCCCAGTACCACCATATACCGGGTCTCTGGGGGCGCGCTTCCACACCCCCTATCACCGTGACTCCCCACATGGTGGTGTTTTTTTAAGAAAACATCCAATTTAAAAATCAAAAATCAATGATTAATGTGTTATAAATGAAAACACGGACTAGTATTATATTTTAAAATCAGAATTTTTTTTTTGAATTAAAACCTTTTTCTATTCATCCATGGATGAAATAATTTAAAGTTAACTTTTATATCATTTTGAATAACCAAATAACTAATTCACAATGTATAGATAAAATAAAAAAAAACAACTATTGTAATAAGTTTCATTTTCCCAATGTATAATATCTAACTCAATAACATATGTCTAGTACAAAAATCCATGAAGTAAATATTCTATACTTCTCTTGGTATTTTCATTAAAACCAGAGTTTTATGAATTCAAATCCAATAAAAACATTATAACATTATCCTTTAAGAAAATAAAGAAGAGTCAATTACAAACATTCTTTAAGATATAACATTAATGCATATTTAAATCACATAGTAAAATCAATATACATATAAAAATAAAATAAAATTACCAGAATACCCAATAGATATAATTTTGTATAGATTCTATAGATTAATTGATCTCCAAAAGGAATAAACAATAGAATTAGCCATATTCTCTTATAAAAACATGATTAGGGTGTTCTTGCTTCAAAAACTGTGCGAAAGAAGATGGTGATCTTCATTCCCCTAATGATTATCACGGTTGATGTATTTCTGGCTATAATGTTCTTCATAGTGGTAGACCCAAAGGAAATACACTATTTTCTAGGGCTTTTTTGGTATTTTGTGGTCTCCTTGTGATTTCGATAGATCTCTTGGTAGGAATTTTAGGTTATTATGATTCTCTTGGCCTTGTTGTAATGTAATCATTTTTGGTATTTAATTAAAAAAAAATATGATATGTTTTTTTAACAGTTGTTTGTGTAGAATTAAAATTACATGAAGTAAAGCATACAATATTATCATTACACGTGAAACATGTTCAGGGTGTCACATTATCCCCCCTTGATGGAATTGTCCCCTCACAAATCTAAAACATTCATACAATTCCACCAGAAAAAATAGTCACACATTACTCCCAATGTCCCTTCACAAGGACTACCAATGTTGATAGGATATTGTGAACCTCATGTGGATTCCTAATATAGTATTCAGCTACTTGACTTCCTCAGTCCGAAAACAATGTGTGCAGTTAGGCACAATATTGTGTATAAAACACACATCCATCCAATGAGAGCCAATAGAGGTGTGGAAGTTGGAGATTTCACAGTGGAATCGTTTTCAATAAATACCTTGAACTATATCTTGCTTGAAATAATTGATATAGTAGAGTTCCCCATACATACAAAAACTCAGAACCATGAATTAGTAGGATGCAAAATGGTCACCCTCCATTGCAGCTTCTATAAATTTTCCTACAACTTGGTAGTTATTGGTGAATGTTAAATGTAGAATGAGACCTTCGTGATACTTTTATCATTACCTAAATTATGAAAATTGTTTTTTTAATATGTTAATAGATAAATCTATCTCTTGGTAGAGATAGAGGGTATTTGGACTGTTCGACACATGATGGTGTTTTTTGATAGACAGATGTAAGGTAGCATAGGGATAGTATTCTTCTGAAGTCGTCTTGACAATAATAATCTATAGTAGTTGGGTAATAAGTGATTAGAGGTTTGTTGGTAATCCCGTGACTTAAATTGAAACATTTTAAAATAAATGATTTACTCCGTAAGGAATAACCAAATTAAAAGAGAGACATTATTTTTTAAAAGCTTATTAAAATACAAAAACACAAAATTTATCAATATTCATTTGAACATGGTTTATAATACTCAAGGTGATACATAACCATTAAAAACCTCATAAAACTCACTGGTATGGATTTCATGATATCCATCATAACATCCCATCCTTGTTCCCACTAGCAATGGTGATTTTCCCAGTTCCCGATTAAGCATATCCTTAAAGCGGTACAAAACTCTTCGATATCATTGGTCCAAATGCAGCAGGGGAAACATGGATCAATGAGGTGTGGACATCTAAATTCCCATGTTAGAAATGATTGATGTGTATGAAGCAAATCTATATTAGCATGAACATGATGTCGATAAAACAAATAGGAAGAATTGTCCCAAAAAAATTGAAGTCTCAAACATGACCATTGAGACCATAGGTCAATATTTGACAAAGAAATGTCATTTTATGGTAACCCTCATATGACGCTTCTTTGAATTCCACTAGGGTAGAGTAATTCCCTACTAGGGTAAGGAATTTAAAAAAACCCTCAAAATACATTCCTTTACGTGAATTTAATGGAAATTCTGCATGCATCGTAATGACGTAGTCAAGTCCCGATCCTTAGTAGAGTTGGAGTAAATGAGGATAGTTGGATACACGGTAGAGGTGTTTCACTACTGGAAAAACAGGTATTTGCGACGGGCTATTTGCGACGGGATCCCGTCGCAAATAGCCATTTGCGATGGGGTCCCGTCGCAAATAGCCCGTTGCGGAAAACGCCGTCGCAACTAAACTTATTTGCGACGGAACCGTCGCTAAAGCCTGTTTTTGCGACGGGCATTCTCCCCGTCGCAAATAGTATTTCGTATTTTTTGTAAAAAGCTTTTTAAACAGTTATTGCGACGGGCCCGTCGCAAATACCTTTTGCGACGGGACCCGTCGCAAATAGTTTTTGCGACGGGACCGTCGCAATAACGTTTTTTTTTAAAAATAAAAAAATTAATAATACTATTATTTGCGACGGGAACCGGGACCCGTCGCAAATACTATTCATAGTAATTGCGACGAGTCCCGTCGCAAATACTCTTTTAAAAAAAAATAAAAAATTATTAATAATACTAGTATTTGCGACGGGCATAGTATCCCGTCGCAAATACTATAAAAAAAATAAAAAAAATAAATTATTAATAAATTATTTTAATTAATATAATAATAGAATTATAATTTACAAATGAAAATAATAAATTATTTTAATTACTATAATAATAGTAGAATTATAATTCAAAAATAAAAATAATAGAATATTAATAAATAATTTAATTAATATAATAATATTATAATTATAATTCATAAATAAAAAAAATATTAATAAGTTATTTTAATTAATATAAAAATAATAGAATTATTTTACATTCAAATATTAAAATAATTCAAGTATTACAAAAAAATAATTAAATTATAATATTATAAAATTTTAATATATATATAAAATTTTAATATATATATAAAATTTAATATTATAAAATATAAATATTATTATTATTCATATTAATATTGTTATTTAAAAATATAATATTATTAATATTTTATAATGAGACAGAAACTACGAATAGAAAAAAAAACTATTTTGATTTCACAAATTTTATAACAGAAATACAAACTCTAATCTGTAGGAGGGGGGGAGGTGGGGGATCTGCAGATGGTGGTGGAGGAAACTCCATCCCTAAAGCATGAGTGAGTCGGAGCATGTACTCCATCTGCTCCTGATGCTGCTGCTGCCACCGACTCGTCTGCTCCTCGTACAGCTGCTGCTGGCGTCGACGCTCCTCCTCATGCTGCTGACGTATCTGCTCCTGCTCCTGTCGGAGACTCTCTATCTGTGCAGTCTGAGATCGCAACTGCTCCTCATACTGTGTAGAAGAAGATACACGAGCTCCCCTCGAGCTGGACGCCGACATCGCAGCACTGCCATAATAATCTCCGGGAGTCAGTCGAGAGCCGATACCAACTACCCGGCCCTTCTCGAAGGCATACTGGGTGGCCTGCATCCATGCCGCCTCATCAAACTGACGGGCAGTGGTCTGATCTGATGACTCGGCCTGACTCTCAGGCCGGGCCTGTGCCGCTGCGGCCTCATATGACTCCTATAGTTGCAATTTAAAATTAAAATTGTGAATATATTATATGCAGTTAATTTTTAAACTTGAAAACAAATAATACTGACCACGATGTGATGCTGACGATCACCTCTGAGCTCGCCAGCGTTCAGAAACTCCACCAAAACCAAGCTCTGACTGGTTGAAAACAGATAATTGATTGTCGATTTCATCAATATTCCTCTCATTCCGTCCCATTCGGTTGTGTTTTGAAGGATACTCAGATTCAAAATAATGGGAGCAGAAAAAAGATATTTCCTCTTGCAAATAAGCTTCTGCAATAGATCCTTCAACATATGCTTTGTTGCGTACTTTTCTTTTCAATTTTTGCATGCATCTTTCAAATGGGTACATCCATCGAAACTGTACCGGACCTCGACATTTGGCTTCATATGGCAAATGTAACATCAAATGTTCCATTGAGTCTAAGAAAGACGACGGAAATATTTTTTCCAGTTTACATATAATTACAACAACATCTTTTTCAAGTTTTCCTAGAGCATCATAATCTGCCGTAGCCGCACAAATTTCCCGAAAAAAATGAGACATGTCTGTTATGGAATCCCAAATCACAGAATTCAACAGACCTCTTAATCCAATGGGTAGAAGTCTCTCCATTATAACATGACAATCATGACTTTTCAATCCAGTAATATGACCATTCTTTACACATCTACCCAAATTGGAAGCACAGCCATCTGGAAGTCTCAAATCTGCAATCCACTGACAAAATAATAAACGGTTTTCTTTAGACAGTGTATAAGCTGCTTTTGGTTTCAGTAACCTTTCTGTTCTGACATTCTCAAATAGTTCCAATTCTGGACGCCTGCAAATTTGGGCAAGATCTAAACGTGCATTTACATTGTCTTTGCTCTTTCCTGGCGTATCCAAAACTGTATGAAACAAATTATCAAAACAGTTCTTCTCAATATGCATGACATCTAACATGTGTTGGACCAACAAATCAGACCAATATGGCAAATCCCAAAATATGCTACGTTTAATCCAATTGTGTTCTTTCCCAAAACCAGAAATTTTCTGTTGGTTTATTGTGGGACCAAAAGTGATGGGAGGTAATGAAAATACAACCGATTTTAACTCCGAACCTGATAGCATTTTTGGAGGTCCATCCCTTTCAGCTGTTCCTTTTCTGAAATGAGATATGTTTCTGTGAAAAGGATGATCAGCTAGAAGAAATCTGCGATGACAGTCAAAATAACAAGGTTTCTTTCCATGAATGAGCATAAATGCTTTGTTCTCTCCCATACAGTAAGGACATGATTTCTGACCATGTGTACTCCAGCCAGATAACATCCCATAAGCCGGGAAGTCACTTATTGTCCACATCAATGCTGCTCTCAGTATGAAATTCTGTTTCGTTGCAACATCATATGTACTGACACCAGTACTCCACAATAAATTTAATTCATCAATCAATGGCTTCAAATAAACATCAATATTTTTCTTCGGATGTCCTGGAATTAGTAAAGTCAAAAAGATATATGGCTCCTTCATCAACATCCATGGAGGTAAATTATACGGAGTTAAAAAAACAGGCCAACATGAATATTGACTACCATAAGATCCAAACGGACAGAAACCATCAGTGGAAAGGCCCAGTCGAACATTTCTAGCTTCTAAAGCAAATGATGGATGCACTCTATCAAAATGTTTCCATGAATCACCATCGGCTGGATGATTCAAGCTTTTATCGGTTGAAATATTCTCTTTATGCCATGACATCATTGTCGCTGTATTCTTAGACATGAATAAACGCTGAAGTCTGGATGTAAGCGGAAAATATCTCAACTGTTTTACAGGAATCAAACCAGACTTCCCGTGTTGTCCTTCTTTATATCTCTATTGCCCACATGTGGGACAACTATCCAACGACTCATTTTCTCCTGAATATAAAATGAAGTCATTTGAACATGCATGAATCTTCTGACAAGTAAGTCCCAAATTTCGAACCAACCTCTTACTTTCATAGTAATTTGCAGGTAAAACATTTCCTTCGGGTAACAGTGTTTTCAGCAAAGAAAATATCTGGTCAAAACATGTGTTTGACATTCCGTTATCTGATTTGATAGCCATAAATTTTGCAACTGCTTCTAATTTGCTCATCTTGCAGCCAGGATATAATGCATCCTCAGCAGACTTCAACAACTCATAAAATTCAGACGGTCCCAACTCAGGATTTGAAGCTATATCAGCCGGAGTTTCTGTATGTTGAACAGATGAACCTGCAACATCATGTACTAAATCTTGAAACTGGGATGGATCCGGAATCAAGTTGGTATCATCTGCTCTGGAACTGCGTTCACCGTGTTGATACCAAAAAACATAATCTGCTTGAAAACCAAAACGCAAGAGATGTTCCCCCACTTTGTCAAACGTGTCAAACGTTCTCAATGCACATTTTCTACAAGGGCATTTTATCTTTCCTTCTGAAACAAATTCTGAATTTGATGCCGCAAATGATAAAAAAATCTCCACACCCTCTATATATACTGGATTTAAACCAGAACCATTTGGATTTCTACGTTGATTTATCCATATGCGGTCATCTAATAATGACTGTTGACGACCTCGTTGTTCCATATTTTTCTATAAAATATAAAAGCATTACTAGTTTTGAATAATTTTTTAGAAAAAACACTCAAGCAAGGATTACTAATTATTACAATTTATTACTAATTATTACAATTTATTGCTAATTATTACTATTTATTACTAATTTAGCAATACTTAGCAATACTTAGCAATACTTAGCAAAAGGAAAACTGCTTGAATAATGAAAGGAAATTTGATAATCATCGTTGTGGAGATGGTTATAGATTTTCCCTTCATTATCCAAGCAGATTTCGTTTACTAATTATTAGTAATAAAAAAAATATTATCAATATTTACGAAAAAACAATATTAATATTATTAAAATAATAAAAAAAATTAAAAAATATTAAAATTATCAATATTCAGAACAAACTTTGTTCTATTATTAACATGTTCAAATCTTAAAGAGTCGTCAATTGTCAGGTCATGCGCAATAAAAAGTTTGTGTCAGCCATGTCTAATGTAAACTCTATAATTGTCCTTGCATGGTGGATCACTTCGCAAGTAATGTTGCAATCAGACAAACCAAGTCATTCCCTTCTTAACTATAAGAATTATCTCACATGAACCTTTACATAGATCATTCTTCCTTAAAAATTTGAGGGGATATCATTATTTTTCCCTTAAATTTTCAAGGAAGAATGATCTATGTAAAGGTTCATGTGAGATGATTCTTATAGATAAGAAGGGAATGACTTGGTTTGTCTGATTGCAACATTAATTTTGAGGTGATCGACCATGCAAGGACAATTATAGAGTTTACATTGGACATGGCTGACAGAAACTTTTTATTGCGCATGACCTGACAATTAGCGACCCTTTAAGATTTGAACATGTTAAGAATAGAGCAAAATCTGTTGTAAATATTGATAATTTTAATATTTTATAAATTTTTATTATTTTAATAATATTAATATTTTTTTCATAAATATTGATAATATAATTTTTTTGCTAAGTGTTCTTGAGTATTCCTGAGTATTCCTGAGTATTCCTGATTATTCGTGAGTATTCGTGAGTATTCGTGATTATTCGTGAGTATTCGTGATTATTCGTGAGTATTCGTGAGTATTCGTGAGTATTCGTGAGTATTCTTGAGTATTCCTGAGTAATCCTAATTATTACTAATTATTCCTAATTATTCCTAATTATTCCTAATTAATACTAATTATTCCTAATTATTCCTAATTATTGTTAATTATTCCTAATTATTACTAATTATTGTTAATTATTCCTAATTATTACTAATTATTGTTAATTATTCCTAATTATTACTAATTATTGTTAATTATTCCTAATTATTACTAATTATGGGTAATTAATACTAATTTTTGGTAATTAATACTAATTATTGGTAATTAATACTAATTATTCCTAATTAATACTAATTATTCCTAATTAATACTAATTATTGGTAATTATTACTAATTATTCCTAATTAATACTAATTATTCCTAATTATTACTAATTATTGTTAATTATTCCTAATTATTACTAATTATTGTTAAGTATTCCTAATTAATACTAATTATTGGTAATTAATACTAATTATTGGTAATTAATACTAATTATTGGTAATTAATACTAATTATTGGTAATTAATACTAATTATTGGTAATTAATACTAATTATTTCTAATTAATACTAATTATTTGTAATTAATACTAATTATTCCTAATTAATACTAATTATTTGTAATTAATACTAATTATTCCTAATTAATACTAATTATTGGTAATTATTACTAATTATTCCTAATTAATACTAATTATTCCTAATTATTACTAATTATTGTTAATTATTCCTAATTATTACTAATTATTGTTAATTATTCCTAATTAATACTAATTATTGTTAATTAATACTAATTATTGGTAATTAATACTAATTATTCCTAATTAATACTAATTATTCCTAATTAATACTAATTATTCCTAATTAATACTAATTATTCATAATTAATACTAATTATTTCTAATTAATACTAATTATTCCTAATTATTACTAATTATTGTTAATTATTCCTAATTATTACTAATTATTGTTAATTATTCCTAATTAATACTAATTATTGGTAATTAATACTAATTATTGGTAATTAATACTAATTATTGGTAATTAATACTAATTATTGGTAATTAATACTAATTATTGGTAATTAATACTAATTATTCCTAATTAATACTAATTATTGGTAATTATTACTAATTATTCCTAATTAATACTAATTATTCCTAATTATTACTAATTATTGTTAATTATTCCTAATTATTACTAATTATTGTTAATTATTCCTAATTATTACTAATTATTGTTAATTATTCCTAATTATTACTAATTATTGTTAATTATTCCTAATTATTACTAATTATGGGTAATTAATACTAATTATTGGTAATTAATACTAATTATTGGTAATTAATACTAATTATTCCTAATTAATACTAATTATTCCTAATTAATACTAATTATTGGTAATTATTACTAATTATTCCTAATTAATACTAATTATTCCTAATTATTACTAATTATTGTTAATTATTCCTAATTATTACTAATTATTGTTAAGTATTCCTAATTAATACTAATTATTGGTAATTAATACTAATTATTGGTAATTAATACTAATTATTGGTAATTAATACTAATTATTGGTAATTAATACTAATTATTTCTAATTAATACTAATTATTTGTAATTAATACTAATTATTCCTAATTAATACTAATTATTTGTAATTAATACTAATTATTCCTAATTAATACTAATTATTGGTAATTATTACTAATTATTCCTAATTAATACTAATTATTCCTAATTATTCCTAATTATTACTAATTATTGTTAATTATTCCTAATTATTGTTAATTATTCCTAATTATTACTAATTATTGTTAATTATTCCTAATTATTACGAATTATTGGTAATTAATACTAATTATTGGTAATTAATACTAATTATTGGTAATTAATACTAATTATAGGTAATTAATACTAATTATTGTTAATTATTGGTAATTATTACTAATTATTCTTAATTATTGATAATTATTAGTAATTAAATGAATAATTATCAATAATTAGAAATAATTACCAATAATTACAAATAATAACATTATTAATATATTTTATTATTAATATTAAAATAATATAATTTTCTAATTTATATACAGTTCTTTTTTCATCTGTGCGTTTTCTATCTCCACATACAAATAATACATGTGAAGACAGCAAACACACAGATGAAAAAAGAACTGTATATATATAAAAAATTATATTATTTTAATATTAATAATAAAATAAACTAATAATGTAATAATGTTCTTATTCCTAATTATTGGTATTTATTACTAGTTATTAATATTTATTCTTAATTACTAAAAATTATTACTAATTATTCCTAATTACCATATAAACAATACTTATAATTTAAATTAATTAAGTAATAAAACAATGTAAACATAATTAAATTACAACTAATTAATAATAATAGAAACTAATAAGAAATTAAAAATAAATAAAAAATTAAAATGAAGATAAATACCTTGAAAATTGATCTGTTCTGATCGTTCTTCAAAACTTTAATATCAGCTCCAGAGAAAAAACTTAAACTGGAGAAAAACTCAACTCTAGAAATATGATTCTGAGAGAGAGAGAAGATAAGGAATGAGAATGAAATGAAAAAAACGGATGGGGGTATTTATAGGTTAGATTATTTGCGACGGGACCATTTGCGACGGGATTCCCGTCGCAAATAGTATTATTTACGACGGGACCCGTCGCAAATACCTTAGCCAACATTTATTACGGTCAACCGGTAAATAGTTATTTGCGACGGGTCCCGTCGTAAAAAATCCTCTGCCGACATAGTATTTGCGATGGGGGAATATTCCCGTCGCAAATACCTTTTACCGTCGCCGGTTATTTGCGACGGGAATATTTCCCCGTCGCAAATAAGTTTCCCGCGATTTGGCGCGCATCGCGGGAAAACTATTTGCGACGGGGAAAGCAATCCCGTCGCAAAAGCCTCCTTATTTGCGACGGGGAAATACCCCCGTCGCAAATAAGTTTTTAACATGACTATTTGCGACGGGATTTATTCCCGTCGCAAATAACCCGTCGCAATTGCTCATTTTTCCCGTAGTGTTTTTATGACAAATTAATGTTTTTAAAAGTCTCATAGCCTTCTAAACATGATTTGGAAGCCATTGTGTCTAGTATTTCGATTGGATGAGACTAAAATCTTGCTTCATCTGCCATCTGAAATTTTAATGAAAAATTCTGTTTAGTAAGACATAATCAAGTTTCTATTATTGTTAAAATTTTCAATGGTTGTCTAAACTGATCATCTAATAACAAAAATCATGCCCCATCAGCATACAGCCCGGAGCCGGTGTGTTTTTAATAAAACATTGTGTTTAAAAAAAATTTATAAAAAGAAATGCTTATAAATTATACATAATGATCCATTCAGAAGATCTTTGCGGTTTGGTATCGGAAAACTAGATTCAAATATTACAATCCGTCAAAAAAATGTTCAGAAAAGACTCTACAAAGCATCCACCAATCACTGTAACTCAAATATACTAAACTTGTAAAATTTTAATTAAAATTTATGGTGAGCATAAGAATGCCTAGTAAGGGTGGTTTTAAAATTATAATATGTCAAATAGAACCATTTGTAAGCTTCCCATTTAAAAACTATTCATAGATCAATTTCTTAATGAAATCTGCATTATGTTAAACATAACATAATAGTCTACCATGATTTACCAATGAATATTATATAGAACTCTAAAAAGGATAAAATAAAAAATATTCCAATCATAATAATGATTATACCAAATATGTTCTATGCATAACATAAATAAAGAGTTATTCTAACTATACTAAGTGTGACATGAGAATGTGAAAGTACTAGATTTACATATGAATGTAATACCTTTTCATGGTTGCGTATAAAATAAAAACATTAATTTCTATCCTTACTAATTGTAAATCAAACATTGGAAGATAAATTTATGGTATTTGAATTAATTCTCAGAAAATCAGTGGTGATTAAAAAAATATGCCTTGTGAATTTAAATCTTTGATATTCATAAGTACATTCTCTTAACCAAGCATATTCTATAATTGAATACACACTTGGTCAACTAAAACCTATTAACATATTGGGTTAATGTCTAATGTTATATTATGAGAAGGCCTAATTCCATAAACTGATTTGTCTCATGAGAACTAATGATGAATCATGGGGCTTTCATTAACTGGTACCCAACCCGTAGTGTTTTTATTAAACAGACCCCAACCCATTATATACTAATTCCATAACATTCCTCTTATTTCTAATTTTATTTAAATCAATGTGTCCCATTAAAAATTGATTTATAAAATTTTGTATTTTATTAAATGTGTGACATACCACATTGAAAAATTAAATTCTGCTTTTATATATAATAATATTGGATAAATGAATAATAGATTGTATTGTTTATCTCATGAAATAATAATTTAAAAAAAAATTACATTGTAGTTAACATTCAATAAATACATGGTTATGACCTCAAGATATATATCATTGAAGCTCTTATCATGCATTGATAAATGGAAATAAAAAATTTAATAAATCAATAACACAAATAATGAAAAACATACATGATGTAAAATTCATTCTGGATTGAAAACATCATCAATTTAAACACAATCAAAATATTTCATGTGAGGTATCGAATGTTTAACTGTATAAACAACCATTACAGCCGTGTATATCATAACACAATGGTACATACAACTATTTTAACCAAATTTTATAAATAGAAAAGCTTGGAAATCAACCACAAAAATTACTAACATAACCAATACCATTTAAACATACAAAAATAAATTTGTAATCCATATATACATAAAGTAATTATAAAGGGTTTGTATTACTAATACAAATTCCTAATTGACTATTAAAAACTTTTCAAACTTCAACACACTTTTTATTACATTTTAACAACCATTTGTGAACCCATATTGTGATCCCATATAAATATCATGATCCAAACACACACACATATATATATATATATCAATACATTCATTAGGTTTCTTCATCAACACTAAAGAATCCATTGATTAATTTTTGTATAGTAAAAACATTATTTAAAACAATGTTCAATATTTTAAAACCATAATGTAAAACTATGGGGTTGTTACATAAAAAAACTATATATATATATATATATAATTTCATCATTATAAAATAACACAAAACCTATCATGGTTCACATTTATTATGAATTACATTAGAGTAGATGTAATTCTTCTTTAAATAAAAGAAACTATCAATGATATACTATGAAAATATACATATAAAAATTTGTCTATATGTAGTGAAAAGAATTTTATGTAATATCATAAAACCCTATCCTGATTTGCAGGACAAGAACATCTTTTAAAACAAACAGAATTTGTTTTTTTAAGATCATCCATCAGATATCATCACGATTTAAGATCATGTTCATATATATATATATATATCCATGTACATATATATATATATATATATATGACAAAAATTAAAGCAGGGAAACCCCTAGGACTCTCACCTGGTTTGAAGAAGGATAAGAAGTCGACCGGAGGTTGATGGAGGCACTAGAAGTGTAAAACCCAAATTGTTCTCAGTAAAAAATGTTTATATATATATATAATATGTATATATAATATATTTTAAGGAAAATTCCGTTGCTATCTGAGGAGGTATTGATTAAAATAATACCAAGTCTGGTTAGTCTTGTGAAGATTAGAAAGAGAAGGTGCCACCAGATGTCACGAGAGTGGATCAAAATGAAGAATGTATTGTAGAGAAAGATACTGGTGCGGCGTGATGTGGGAGGAAGAATAACGAGATAGAGGAATGGTGTGGAAATAAATGTGTATTCGGGATTAACAAGGCCACGATCTAATGACTATAGAGAGACCACATGTTTTCAAATGATTTGGATGGCTGCGATACAAATATATCTAGATCTGACTGCTATGAGTGATGTGATGATCGATCATTCGGTTCAACGAATTGGACAGGTAAGATTATATTATAGAGAGGATTTGATAGAAAAAGATAAACTTGGGGGAAAATTTCATGGTCAATAATTGAAGGCTGAACCGATCAGATGGTCCAAATCACACACGGTGAGATCGGATGGCTGAAGCACGATCTCAATTATATTTTTTTGTCCCACATCAAAATTTGATTGATTTTATAATAAATTTATAAGGCAGCATCTCTCGGACTATGGTCAAAAATCCCCCTCCCCCATCCCCAATATGGTCCCATACCAAGTCTCTATTGGTGTGCTTCTGCACACACCCTATCCACTGTGTCGCCTCGCATGGTGGCGCGCTCTTGGGAACCTTTGAACCCGCCCATGCATGATTAGGGCCTTATTATGAACAAATGAATGTGCGACTCAGCATGCACCATGTGTGTACCACCATAGGTCCTTGGCCTAGAGAATCTAATTGAGATGCCCAAAAGATAATGTGTGCATTATCCTTCTATGTTTCCCTTGGTTAGGTTGGGTACTCACCTAATTTTAAGAAAATTATTATTCATTTATTTATTATAAATAAAAATCAATTTATATATATAAATCAGACTTAAAAACCAAAAAATATAAATTATTTATTATGGTTAAAAATCCTAATGATCCAATAATCTCATTAGTTTTTAATAATTTATGTTTTAAAATATTCAATGTTCCAAATCAAAAATAAAATATTAATATGTCATAAAATAAATCCCACACTAGTATTATATTTTAAAATATGCAACATATTTTTAATTAAAATCAAAATTTTCTTCATCCAAGGATTAAAAATTTAAATGGTAAAATTTAAATCATTTGAAATAATTAAATAACTAATTCACTAAATATAGAAAAAATACTAAATATAACCACAGTAATTAGTTTCATTTTTCTAAAGTATGATTTCAAACTCAAAAACATATTTCTTGTACCAAAAAACAATGAGTAACAAATGTGTACATCACTTTTTATTTTCTATAAAACACAAGGGTTATGGAACACATGTGATATAAAAAATCTTAATATGGTTCTGCTCTAATTTAATAACTTACTTTTTTCAATATTCAGGAGGTTAAATGTACACTCGCCCAATGTAATGTGCAATGTAAGATTTAATTTCACAATCTATTTATTATATGACGTATTTTTACATAAGTATTTTCTATGACATTATTATTATCCATGTCCATGTTTTATAAAAGTGTTTTCGAACGGGTTATTTTTAAGGTACTTTTTTACTAAAACATAATTTTAAATGTTTTAATTATTTATTCTTCTAAACATTTCTCATTAATGTCAATGTTTTCAAAATGGGTTTAAGGATTTATTTATTTGGACAAGAATGATTTAACATGTTGATTCCATTCAAAAGATTCAAAGTGATATGAGACACTATGATTCAAAACTATATTTTAAATGACTTCCTTTATTAATTAGTTGACTTTTAAATGATTTCAAGAAAATGTGATATTTCTCTCAATGATTTTTACTGATAATTTTTACTATGTTAAAATCCTTTAGTGGATATTACTATTGATCGAGGTTGATTTATTATTATACAAATCCTCCATTTTTTATTGGAGGTTTTGTGATATGCTTTACAGTTTATGTGTTAATTTTATATCATTCGTGATTTATGGATAATGTATTGACATTTTTATGCTAGTTTTAATACGAACATGAATGTTCTATTTAAACATTTTCATATAAGTAATGCATTGGACATAGTATGTAACCGGTGGAGCAAGCTATAGCTCCTTGATGCATCAGTAGGTCTTATTAGACAAACTAGTGTCTTGGAACATGTCCTTGAAAAAATCTTATTTGAAGTCTTGGCACATGTCCTTGACTATGTGGTTATGTTGTCTGACATTATGCATTCCATCATTAAAAAAGTGTCTATTGATATTGCATGTGATTACTCAACTAGTAGAATATCCATGTGAATAAATTAATAGAATTATTTGATTTTATGATTGCCATTTTATATTGATGATATGGTTTAAAAGGGTTCGGTTTTAGTATTATACATTTCCAGAAATGTTTGTGAGTATTTTTGAAAGTATCTACTATATTGTTATCCTTACTGAGCATCTGAGTCCACCCCTTTATATGTTTTATTTCTCCTAGGATGTGAAGAATTATTTTTTGGTTGACATGTATGGATAGGATAAGGATATAAGTGTGGTCAATGGGGATAAAATGTTGTTCATGTTTGTAATTCATGATGGAAGGTAAAACTTATGAATGTATCTAGTACTTCAAAGGATTATAAAATGATTGGTCTTTTGGGATTTGATCCCTTGTGATTATTCCAATTTAATGTTATAATGCACTGACATAGGTTAATTGGGGTCAGCGCATTAAATGGTGTGTGTAGATGTTAGCCTGATGCTTTGACGAGACACCCTACTACCTACAAATTTCATTAACCATCATTATGATTAAATCACTAGAATGCTAGGAAGGACAAATATATCCCTCTCATATGAAGAGAGATGTAACACAACTAAAGGATTTTTCATTAAGAGAAAATGTCCTTCTACTACCCTTTAGTGATCTTCATTAAACCATTTAATAGTATGAATATGTAATAGTATCATTGTTGTGTAACATTTATATAGTTTTATTTTTGTTCATTATTTCTAGTTTTTAAACAAAATATATAAATAGCTTGGAAGTCTTGGAATGGGTTTCTAATCGCTTCCATTGTTATGATTTAGTCTTAATCTAACCCTATAAAACCTAAAAAAAACATTTATATGTTTTATTGATTATTTATGTAACAAAACCAACATCATGATCACCCATAATGGATTTATTGATAAGGAATATAAGGCATGTACCAACCCACATAGGTTACCTAAACACCCCTTATATGGTGGATCGATATATCCATCATCGTGGGTAAAAATCTCACCATAATATTTATATGACATACTATCATAATTAAATAACATAATTTTTCTATGTTGAATATCACAAAAAACTTATATTGGGAAATAATAATTTTTTGTTGAATTGTTAAACAGCTAAACCCCCATTGTTAGTGAAATCAATTTAATACATGCCCAAAAATTTCATGTGAATCTAAAATTCCAAATATGATGCATATACATAGGCCTCCTGGAACCACATTCCATGATCCAAAACCATAAATAATAATATCATATATAGACAACATGTCTGAATTAATACCTCATCTCTATCACTAATAGTAATGAATAACCATCCCATAACCCTAGTAATGTAGACGTTACAAAAAAAATGTGTCCATAACTCACCAAATTGGTATCCATGAAAAGTAATGAGTCATTAATATTTTCTATCCACCATATACCTAATTTTATGATAAAGAAAAATGAAATATGATACCACTTTGTAATGATATAAATCGATACAAAACACTAGTGCCCTAGATAGAGTGTTATGTGACGTTATGAATACCTCCCCATATTTCAGATGCTTTCAATTAAAAATGATGGTCTATGGTATTTCACTGGGGATACAATTACCTCACATACGGGGAAAAATTGTAGAAAAATAGATGTTCCTTATGATCATATAGATCATTGCGGGGGGGGGGGGGGGGTGAATGAGTTGTAATATATTACAAATTTTCTTTTTTTCTAAAATGAATTGTTGAAGCCAATTTATGTTTGGGTCCCCTAAACATTATAAATCAACCTTAATTGTACGAAATGATTAGAAAATAAATTACTATACACATGTTTTTACATGGTCAATCCCTAGTGTGGGTGACTATATCTATTTTGTGTCAACTCCATGTAGTAAAAAATTAGAAAAGTATAATAAAGTGAATAAAAATGTTCCAGCTTCCATTAAGCACATTCTCTCTCCCAAAAAGTAATTATATTGATTCTTAATAGATATAATATTTTTATATACATTAGATCTGAAAATATATAAAACAAGGAATATTGTCATGAAAAATCTATCCAGTACCTCTCTGTCTAATGTGTCTTTATCTTGTATGCCTTCATATTTTGTGAATAAGTCACAATAAAGAATGCTTCCATGCAGTGTACCTCAATTCAATGTACGTCTATCCATTATACTATATCTATTCTACATTTGTATGGTATCTATATAGGGTATTTCTATCAATTACCTCTCCATATGATGTGTCTCTATCGATGTTGATCTATTTGATGATCTCTCATAAGTCTATCTGGACAGACTTCAATAAATTCTCATTCGCTGGTAATGGGTTCCTTTGTTCAATATAATGAAAATATTCCTTATTTTTCTGATCTTCTCAACATACAAAACACATCTATAAAATTCACTATCTGAGAATCTCAATATAGTATCCTTAATATTTACTCAATTCTGTCAGTATTTATAGCATCATGACAATTTATCTTGGACACTGTACGTTTAAAACACTGACTTTATGACTCAAACATTTTGATCATCAACATCCACTTCATCTGATGTACATTATATACCTCAATCTGATATGAAATTATACATTGAACATTTTATTGTCGGAATTATAATAATTAAAACATAAAATTCATAAAAAATATCTTTGTCTATATAATTATTATTGAACCATGATTGATTTTTATTTTTCAGGAATTGGGAGAAATATAGGAGATGAATATTATCATCTGACTGTGTATGAGTATGATTTCATTATTTAATAATCAGAAACAAATTTTGCAGTATAAAAACATCCACACAAATTTTTTTTAGAACAAATAAAAAATATTTATTAAAAAATAAATGTATATTTAATATCCACCTATGGATTTGTAGAAAAATTAACAAACAACTATTTTCTAAAATGTTATCAAACCACATCCATTATAATAAAAAGTTTCCTAAATGCACACATTTAGATTAAGAACATTTTTCATGGAACTATATCCCATGGTGATTAGAAATTATGGCACCGTGATATTGATAAACTTCTCTTAGGGATCGGAACACATGATATTATAATTTCCAAAACATTATAATAGCCCTATTTTAATAAAACTAGTTTTCGATTCAGAAAATATTGAGTGTAGTGTTTTAATTATTCTCTCTTTATTCATCCACTTTGAAGGTATAATCTAAAGAAACATGGGGGTACAATAAAGAACATTCTTAGTTTAGTGGTGGGGGATGAACATGTTGTTTCTTTCTCAATTCCTATTTTTTCCCGTGGCATAGGTTTCTTGAAAATGTCAGAAATTTGTTCTTTATTTTATATATACTAAAGAATTATATCATAACTAGTAATTTTATATTTTATGGAATGATACTTACTATAATTTTGATTTTATATAGAATGTTGCATTAGATTTTTGGAGTGTCCAATAGAAATTAGATTATCAAGAAGATTGTTTAATGGTTTTTCCACATTCACCCTTAAATATACTAGTTTAAATATCATCCACAACATTCATGAACAATATTTGTTAGTGAAAAAATATTTTTCTTTTTCTATACTGAATGTAACCGAACATTATTTCTTACTCAACCAGATCACGAAATTTATCCTAGGGATAATGTTCCTATTGATGTTGATTATGGATCTTTACAATTTACATCCCAATTAACTTCAGTGAAAACACGAAAGGTCATATTTTTATCCCTTTTATACACTAAGACATAATTTTATGCTCCTTTGATATACCTAATTAATAATTTTACTACATGAATGTGTGATTCCGTTGAATAATTATGACATATTGTAAAAAACAAACAGCATATGAAATATATGTTATTGGAATTGTAACATAGAAAAATATTCCTTGTAAGTCCTGATTTGTAATATTCACAGATTAATCATTAAACAGTCTAATTCCAATAGAATTATGTATAAAAACTTATTTAAAGGCTTCTAAGACAAAATTTTGTAGCAGTTACAGGGAAATGTTTTTAGATGAGATGATGATATATATAACATTATATCAAACATTTAATCTTAGAAATATCTTTGATGGCCTATGATTTAAAATATAAAATAATTGATCATTTAATTCAAAAAATCTTCAATAGGATTATAGCTATATCTTGTAAAAATTATGTCATCAAGACAAATAATGAAAATTTGGTTACCAATGATTATTTATTTCAAGTAAAATATAATATTAAATTTCCATTTGTGAATGTTAAAATACCCAATGGAACATTAATTTTTCTAATACAAATTAACAGTGGACTATTTCAAATCATACAATAAATTATTATATTTATAAACCAGGGTTCCATCATTATCAAGTATGAATCCACTAGGTTGGTCAATATAAAACTATTCTTCAATTTCTCTATTTAAAAAGGCTAACATGAAATTCATTGGATATAATTTTTTATTTTAATGAGAAGCATGAACCAAGAACATTCTGATATATTCTATCCATGCAACATGGGAAAAAGTTTCTTCAAAATCAATTCCTTTTATATATGAGTATCTTTTACAAACTATCTATGCTTTATTTTTTTAAATTTATCTCATTTTTTTGATGTTATATTTTAACACCAAATTTTTCATGATAAAATACATTCCCTTAGATTGAGGGATAATATACTATGTTTTATATTTTTTAAATCGATACAAATATTTATTCACCATTATCAACCATTATTTTCACTCAGCTACTTCCAAGACAGATTGGTATTCCACTTGTGAGTTGAGAGTCATTTGATTCTAAATCCACATTTCACACATGTTTGGAAATGGATATTTGTGATCACTAATAATATTATCTCATTCAACTTATTTTTTAATACCTTTACTTTTTATGGTTTTCATTTGGTCATCCATCCTCATCACCAGACTGATCAAAATAATCTTTTAGATGATTGGGCTAACAATCATCATCCATCACATTAACTTATATAGATGTGGACATTATAAAATTCATTACAACATCCTCATCATCATCTAAAACCATTGTTTTGGAGGATTGGGAATCAAAAACATTATCATCAATGGAATTAGCCAATTTATTTACTCAATTATTCCAAATCTTATAACTTTTTATGTTGGATGAGAATCCCATGAATACACCTTCTTCATCTTTATCATCATGGTTTCATAAATCTGAATTTTTAGTATTTATTAAGTGAGAAATAAAAAAAACATTATGTATTTCACAATATGTATTATTATACAAATACTATTAAGGATAATTCCATGATTCCGATAAAAAATACCTCTATTTTTAATATAAAAAGATATACATACAATTTCTCCCTAGAAATTTATGGAAATTTTATATTCAATGAGAATAATTCGTCCCATTTCAACCAATATTATATTTTTATATTCCACTACACTGCTTTTCTCTAGAGAATATGGATAACTATACTAGTGTTTAATTGTAGGATTCAACATTTTTGGCATGATAATGATAATTTTTTACTCTATTAAACTGTTTATCCCAATTTACAATATGTATACAACAAATTCATTCTCCAAATACCTTATATTTTTTTTAAATATTTCTATAAACATTGGTTTTATTTCATAAACATTAGCCATATCATCTGAGTAAAATAATTAATGAAATTATTAAAGTTATAATAAATGTTTTTTTATTTATCATTAACATACATAGATTAGTGTGTATGGGCTCTCCTATTCTAAGCGATTGAATTTTAACCTTCTTATTCCTTCAAGTAACCATATTACCATTCAAATACATTTTATAAACATCATCCTATTGCTTATTTAGTTTAGGTAAGTATCAAATTGAATCATTATTTAAAATTGTACTTATATAGTTCTAGGTAAGATTCCCATGTTTTTGGTTCCGTAAGTTGTATTCTTCACAAATACATATATATTAATAATTTCTAGAATATCCATTCTAGAATATATACCCATTAGTTCTCTCCCCCTGTATTATAAATTCTTTATTTTTTAGACATAATATGATATATGAATATTAATTGAAGATAAAATCCCATCCACAATCACATATTTGACTTACACATAGTCAGTTTTTCTTAATCCTATTACTAAACAGATCTTCCTTGTAATTTGGCATCTTATCTACAATATAGCATGTTCAATTACCCCTTATATTTAATGAAATATCATTTATCAAATTAACTACCCCATACTCATTTTCTTAAATATGATTGAATATTTTTCTATCACTTGCTATATGTAAATCACAACTGCTATCATGAATCCCTGGTTAATTATTTTTATATAGCTTTTAGTGGAGTATCAATAACAAAATCGTTGTATTTATAGTAAATCGTCCATATTTACATTTCTTTTCTAGTATAAGAATTTTTTCATAGAAGTCTTGTCAAATGATATTTAATATAGTGACCTTGTTGGTTAGACCTTCCAAAATGTTCCACCAAATAGTCTGTTCAATTTTTTCTTATGTGTTTCTTAACTCATGATGAATTTAATTTTGTTTCTTCTTGAAAATTTGGAATGTTTTCTTATATTCTTACACTATTTCTCTCCATTAATTCATTCCAACAATCATAGAGAGACATTGATTTCTTACTATTATATACATTATTCTCTTATATCTCACAAAACAAAGAATAGCTATTGAACCAAGATCATTTATTGATGTATGGTTTTTCTCTGTGTTATGTTTTTTGAGATTCGACTAACATTTCAGTATTCAATTTATATTATCATGGGTAATCCTTATTTCAATATTTATTTTTAACTTCCATTGATGTGATGTGTTTCTCACATCCTTTCGAAACCCAATCTATCCCATTGCTGGTTCTTACAACTATCTGTCTAGTACATTCATAAGAAATTTTTGAGTTTTGTGGGTGTAGATTTTACCTCATTCTTTGGATGACTTTTCCAGCAGCATGAAATGTTTCGACCTTTAGCTTTTTTTTGAAAATCTCTTTTATTTTATTTGACACATGTTTGTCCTAAATCTATCTTTATTATATCTTATATAACTCATATTATATTGCAATAAGTTTTTCATTAAGATCATTCACCATTTTTAATTATTCCCAATCGTTAATCTTGATATTATTATATTATTTAATCTGCACATCTTCCTTCATGAGAAATTCTTCTTTCCCATCATTCTTGTTCTTATATTCCTTCTTCGTTTCCTTAGATTTTTTCATGGGATTTGTGTTTTTAAGGCATTCCATGTGCTTTAAATTTAGATAATATTCTTTATAAGTTTCTTCACCTTATTATTCATTACTATTTAAAGTATCTTCATTTTTTACTACATAGGCCCTAGAGGTTTTTAATGTTTCTAGTGCTTCACCATAGGATGATCTATTACCAATAATGTCATACTCTACCATTATACTCAAAATAATAATTTTGTTTTTTCTCTGACATTTTCATTAAATATGGTGGGATGCATAACTTCTTTGTATGTTTTCCTCCACATGAATATTTAAGTATTTTATTTAGTATCTTCATCAAAACCATCATTATATTCTACATATTTATTCTTAGGATTATTCATTAAAGAATTTTTTATGAAACCACACTCAAAAAATTTAAGTGGGAGTTATCCATTGTACTTACCTACACCTTTCAGTTAATTTTTTGATATTAGATACCTAATTCCATCATTCATTTCATAAAAATCCTCATTATATTTATATTAATTAATTCCCATTACCTTATATTTATGTTTTTATATTTTCAAATTCTGTATGGATTCAAAATATGTTGCTTCCTTTGTATTTTTTTTGAAGGCATGTGTTTTCTTAAATTCATCTGAAACATGAATGTTATGTAATTCATCAGGGGTTTAATAATATTTATCTTCAAAATTAGATATTTTAGGAGTAAACCTATTTAAAAAGGTCCCCATTATCTTTCTAACAATAACAAAATTTTCCATGGGATCCCGGGATCTTCTAATGTTACTAAGAATTTCATTTAATCAGACGATGTAATCATTAAAAGTTTCATATTATGGAATTATGATATATTCAAACATATTTGTCTAGTTCTTTTATTTATTCATCCTATTAATTTATATTTCTCTTGATGATACTTTCAATTTTTTCCCTTTATTCCTTTTCATTCATGAGACCTATCATCATCCTGGAAATATTTTTTTAAAAGAGAATTATAATAGCATTTTGACATTTTACATCAACCATTATATTCCATTTTTCATAAAATTTCATCAAAGGTTATTTCTCCATGGGTGGAAGTCCAACAGAAGATATATTATTTACCACTATGAAATGAGGAAAAATATAGAGTATCATTCAATTTTATTCATCCATGATACTTTTTTCATTCAATGGTAATAATAAATATACTACTAAAATGGTTGAGATTATCCATGATAATTGATGAATATTTTTTATTTTCTCATAAAAAACTATGTGTTTCTTGAAAATGTTTTTTTAAATGGTTTTTTTAAAATGGTGGGATATAAGTTTCTTCGATTTGGCTGTGAATGATTTCAAATAATGTTTCTTGTGGAGACTAGTATGTTTCCTTATCTTTTTATGAATCATTCTTACAATTTTAGATGAAGAGAATCTAATAAAAATGTTTTTGATAACATGAAAATATCATGATCCATGAATTAGAAGAAAGGGGAGATCTAATTTGTTATAGGGAAGATTTTATGGGAAACATTTACTAGATGAAGTCCACCAAACACAGATCACCAAACCAATGGCAATGAGATGAAAAAGTTACTAAATTATAGTGTAGTACAACATTATTAGAATATTCACATTACCAAACAAATATTAGAAAAAAAAGAAAATTAGACTAATGAATGTGTATAGAGATGAAATAGTTCATGAAGTCCATGTAGATAAATGTTCTACAATATTTCTAAATTGATATTTTTATTAAAATATTTATTATGATGTTTGTAATTAGCATGTAAAAAATATATTTATAACAAAGGGGATTTTGTGCAACAAAAAAAGATAACCAGGCATAGGTTCTGGTCAATGGGTTATACCAAAACCATATAAATAATTTATTAGGGTATATTAAAAATATGAAAATGTTCAACATTGATAAATATAGTAAAAATTGGAAGAATCCTAAAAATAGAGAAGTCCGAATATACATTCTTATTGATACAAAAAATTATGTTAAATAAATATTTATGTTGGTATGAAATGGTAGTGAAAATCCAAATAGGTAATCTGAAATAGAATTTTCACAGAACAAATAGATGGAATGAGGATTATCTTTTGATTTAATAAAAATAGAAAAATACTAAATTTTAGGTGGCTAAAATTAGTGTAGACAAAGGGCTTCTCCGCTAACAATGAGCTTACAATCATTCGAGAGGGATCTCATACACAAATATAAATTTATAGTATCTCTATGACCCCCTTACCATCCATGGAAACATTAGTGAAATTTACTTCATTCTATTTCTGGACAACCTCAATACCATGATCATAGATCATCCTACACTTCATGATAAAATGAGTCACTTCCCATAGCAAGATAGAATTTCCTGGAGGATCATAACTAGAACATTGGAATATAATTTGAACTATACTATGTTAATGATATCATTTTTATATATCATGATACCATTACCCATATCTCTAGTCTCTACTCATATGGAGTTTCACTGGGCTTAAAATTTATTTAATACAAAAATGATAGAGTCTATACTATCCCATATCATACAACCTCCTCTCATTTCTATGCCAAAACATGATTCATCATTACTAAGTTTCATCACTATATTGGGATGTTTCGAGCAAAAACCCAACCCATTATTGATCCTTTTTGTTCATTCTTCATTAGTAATAAATATAAAAATGAATCTCTATAGTTAAATTGAGAACCCTAACAAGTGGGAGAATTATCTACATTCCCTTGAATGTTTCATGTGTCATGATTCTTTTAAAGAAGAAATTATATTTTCAACTATCTTTATGTGATCAAGATTATTAGAAAAATCTAGATGGATTATTCCAGATTGAATGTTTTTAGGAAATTTCAATTAGAAAATATTTTTTTTAAAATATAAATGATATTCAATAATGAAATGTTATGAGGCTTGATTTTTGAAGGAATACATAGAAAAATATTTCCCCAACATAACGATGAGTATCAATTGAATATTATCTATCCTCTTAGTGTGGTTATTCTGATATTACTCACTAGACAATGTTTCGAGTATAAGAGAAACATAAAAAGTTTTAAGGAAAGCATTATGACCGCACAATGTCAGCCAGATGAAGTATAATAGACCAAAGAGAGTAAAAAGACACAACATAATGATTTTATAGTGTTTTTAATAATGTTTAATATTATTCTATAATAACCCATAATTTTTTATAATCATTCAACAAATTTATCTGATCATGAAAATGAAATTGACATCCAACTATTTATACTTGTGGAGAACATATATAAAGTGGGTGAAAAGAATGATTATACTTAACACAATTCACATATATGAACGATAAAAATAATTTTTTTTGTGAATGTTGAGTTTCTATGCTTGCTTCTATGTTTAAGTGAAGTAATGGAACATGATTCTGTAATGTTGAATCTGTAAGAGAAACCAGATAGCGAGTAACAAAAATAGTTTCAAATCAGAGTTTGAGGCATAATATATTTGTTCTGTAGACATAATATTTGTTATAAAAGTATCATAGATTCATAGAGGTGAAATAGACATTGAATTTTGGAAAAGGTAGGATCACCAAATATAATCTTACTAGATGGATAAATGCAGATAGATATTTTAGAATAATCTTTTGGGGGATAGTTTTATATAGTTTTTCATCATTTATGTCGTCTAATTATGGAAATAAAAACATTGTAATTTGATGAGATTTAGAATAATAATTCCTATTATGAAATAGTAAGAGTATATTATATGTTTTCTTAAGTTTTATTCAATTTTTCATAATAGTGAATTTGCATATACTGATGAGCGTCACCATAGAAATGATGTAGTAACTCAAATTGTGGCAAAAACATATCAATCTTGTATGCATTGCATTATATTCATATAAATTTATTCTTTTTATTTTATTTAAAATATTAATAAGGTGAAATTGTTAACATGTTTTAGAGGTTAATTATAGAGAATTATAAATTGTAAAAGTTATCCTCTAATTTTACCTCCTCCGTTATGTGATTCCAAATAGTACAATGAAATTTCAATTGGTATAAGGGCCATGGTTCCCCAATTATATAACTATCATGGAAATTTAAAACATAGTAAAAAATGGAGTTATTACTGACTTTAGTCATCAAAAATTATCATGGATGAAAAATACAATGATAACCTATCTTATGTATCTTTTTTAGAGGTTATTTATGAAACTATAGTTGTGTTTGAACCCATTGGGGTAATCGATACCACTATGATTACTAAAATAATAACTTTTGAGATTGTTGGGAATTATAGAAATTCTATTATAATTTCCTTATCAGAAAATGTATCCATGAATGTGATATCTATCAAAATATCAAACACAACATAGTTCAAACATGAAAGCATATATGAGGGAAACATCAAAGTAAAGGAGGAAGAGCCAAAAATCTGATGTAAGAATTTAAATATATCTGAATGGTAGAAGAAGAAACTATTGATGAGTACTTCACAATAAAAAATAATGTTTTCGGTATCATCAATGTATTTGGAGTTGTATTCATATATTATACAATTGATAATAATAGCATGAGAATCCTTCTTGATATTTTATTTTAAAATATATATATATTACAATGTAATGATGATTTATCTTTTTATGAATTTGATAATATTTTTTTTTCATATAATATAATGAAATTTCCAACATTCTAATATAAGATCCTGGATGAAATGAATTTTTATGAAATGAGAAAGTTTAAAATCCAAAATATTGGTCATGAGTTGGTGGGAATCCGTGAATCAGTATATAATGAAGTTAATATTTAATAAAATGAATGAATCATGTCTATTTTCTCGTAAAATTATTTGAAACATAATGGAATTATCATAGGTATGAACCAAATCAATTTTTTGTGGGTCGATTAATTAGAAATTTTTCAATGAATTAGCCTAAGATGTAATTTGGAGTATATGAAGATGATTCAAATGAAAAACCATGAGGGAATAAAAAAACATTTCAAGAAGATAAGAAATCCTATGCTGGTATGAAATTTTTTTATATAAATGAAATAATTATTCAATGTAAGAAATTCACATATGATTTTTTTGAAAACAATTCATTTGAATATAAAAATCTAGAGATGTATTGAAATATATTTTCTTATTTTGAAAGGAAGGAAGATAAGTCAAGTGGTGAAAGCAAAGAAGGTGTATAAACACATAGGGTGTATCATCTGTCACCAAATATTTTTGAATGTACTAATCAAAAAATGAAATAAATAAATTATAATGTTTAATAAGGAATGTGGAAAAAATTATGAATAATGAAAATATGTCTTTTAGTATGAATATGTGTATATCTATAAGATTTTAATCCAAAAAATGAATTTTTTTAACCAATAAAATATAGTTTAAGATTACTATAATAATCATACAACAATGGATGATGAATTTTGTAAATCGTAGTTTATATTAGTTAGGGGTGAAATTAAATTAATTAAAAAGAATTAAAATTTTATCATGGAATTAGATATAAAAGATAAATATTGTCATAAAAATGAGAAAATTCATTCCAAAAATCATATGTAACCCACATCCACTAAAAAATATAGTTCATCAGATAATACTAACCATGAATGTGTTAGAAAAATTATTTTGAATTATTGGAATGATAACGTATATGTGAAATCCCTCATATAAAAACATATAAAATAATCTTCATATGGGATGCCCACGTAGAGGGAAAGAACCACTAGGCCACTTGGGGTAGGTTGGATCGCTCTGTCTATGAAGGTGGTGTTGGTGTTAGAATCATCTCAGAAATGATTCATGGTTTTCATGGTAAGATAACATGGGAGGTTCAGGCTGGCCAGTCCCTCTAGGTTTACTTTGTGGGAAAGAAGAATCAGGATGTTCAGGAGCCTCCCTAGGGTTTCCCTTCCAGACTTTGGTGCTTGGTGCAACTCTACATATCAAAGGAGGAAAGTCATTCCCATTGGATTATTAGAGAGGGTGTGATAAGCTTCTTGTTCTATAACTGGGCTGGTGAAAATATTGGATTTCTAGGTTTCCCAACTCTAGAACAAACCTTTTTCCAAGCATGTGACCACCTAATGCTGATCCATGCTATTTTAAATAGAAGCTAACATATGTTTTTTTTGAAATAATTTAACTCTCAAACTCCCATGATGTTTGTGTCTTCACAGCAGCATCGTCTGGTGATTTGTTTGGTAAATTGTACTGCAAAATCATATGTGGAACTACTGGTCTTGTCGAATATAGTGAGGTGGCATGGTTGAAGGAGATACCTGAAAAATATATCTTCCTTGTCTGGCATATCTAGAAGAAGTCCCTTTCTACTGATGTGATTTTTAAATGCATTGGTATCCCTTTTGAGTCTCCGTGAAGCTATTGCATCATCATCCAAGAGGAATCCACTAACTACATATTTTTTGAAGTACAATGGGTGAGTCAGGTATAATCTTCCTTTGGTTTATTTTTCATAAAACATCCCCTCAGGCTGATGGGGTCTTGTTCCATTTCTTACTTGTTATAAGGGGTGGGGGGGAACACTACATAGCTTAAAGTGTGTGCAGCCATTCTCTCTGCCCGTAGATGCTACTTATGGAAGGCAAGGAACATGTCTATGTTCAAGGTAAACACCCCCCCTCTAGAATTTCCATTGTTTATCATGCAATGTTCCTGGTCTTGGGATTTTCCTGACTCATTCCCAACTGGGAATCTACCCCTCCCTTCATGTTGTTCTTGGGACCTATTAGTGCTCTCCAAATAATACCATTTCCACTTCTAGCCAATGGATCAGTTGGCTCCCACCAAATAGGGAGATGAAACATAATACGAACAGTTCGTGTTCCTTGGGTGTTATGTGAGGTCTCAGTTTGGTTCAGGATTCCCTTTCCATTATGACCCTTTCATTCTTGAATTTCTTAAAGAATGGAACATCACATCAATCTGAAGCTTCGACGATGTTGGATGGCGTTGAGTAATGCAGAGGGTTGAACATCTACATTGGTGTATTAGAGACAGACTCTAAAATTCTCCACAAGTCCATCATGGGTATTGCCTCCACTCCATGGTCTACCGTGTATCATGCTAGGAAAATCAAGAGGATGATTTGGGGTGGGATAGAGATTTCCCAAACTTTGTGTGGGGGAAATAGAGTGGCCGACTATATTACTTCCTATACTATTCCTGATGACTCTCTCACTGGTTTTTGTTAGCCTTGGGTCATTTCCCACTACTGGGGATGGCATTATTCTTAGGGATTCCCTTGGCCTACTTTTCATTAGGCCCCCATAGTTTTCTTATCCTTCTCATCTAGGTCATTTTAATGAAATACATAAATGATAATCTTAAATAATAATGAATGGGATAAATAGTGGATGATAAGTGAATAGCATTCATAAGAAATAGGAATAAAGATAGTAAAAAAATAAGATAGGAGAATGTTTCCAATGAAAAATCACTTTGGATTCTTAGATGATGTTTATAGAAGATGTAACCAAACAATATACGTAGCTGAATAATGTTTGACAACTGTTCATAGCCATGTTTCTTATGATAGAAATTAAAAGGTAACTATAAAGAAGAAAGTTGATCAAATATATATTATTATTGAGATGAATTTTAAATATTGAAAAACAAGTAAACCTTACATTTTTAGTGTTTTATTCCCCAAACCTAACGACTGATTTGAAAATCTATAAAAATGTTGAAAACCATGATGTGAGATTACCTACTTTTAAAAATGATGGTTCTACTGAAATAAGTGGAATATAGATACATAATATTGATACTCAAAATTGAAAGCTAAGGATGTCCTATTTGTTAATAGGCATAAAAACATAAAAATGTTTGTTATACAAAATTGTGATGATATTAAGGAAGATTTATTTAATAAGGATTCTTCTATCATCAGAAGTGTTGAAGATGAAAAAATTATTACCATGGGAGAAAGAACTGGTGTAAATTTTTTTTTCAGTTTGGAATGCTTTATAACTCATGATACATGACTGATGGGGATGAAAAAAAGTTGTGGCATTGAAGGCTTGGCCACATTATCCAGAAAAAAATATGAGGATAATGTCTATTATATATGATGTTAGAAACGTACAACCATTGAAAATATAATATGATAATTTTTATACAATATGGTTGAATGGTGGATAATTAGCATAAGAAATAATAAAGTCAATATCTGATCCATCTGACCACGTAAGATCATTCAGTCTAATATTTTTGTAAATATGATACATCAAAAGAAATTATGGAATTTTTAATTTATCAAATTTACTTATCAATTCACATTGATGACCAATATGATGTTTATGAAGAAAAAAATTATTTGTTGTGGAAGTTTAGATATTTTATAGAAGGTAAGTTGAAAGTGAACAGATTTTTAAATGGAGAAAAAGAGAAGTAATAAATGAAAAGGATCACACAAGGAATGATTTTGAATGTAGTATGATGAAAAATGGAATCTAACACAAATATATTTGTCTATACACTTCTCAATAAAATAGAGTTTTGGAATAGGAAAACATATTTTTAGATGAAATTGGAAGAAGTATACCGACTGAATTTAAAATTTTGAATAATTTATAATGATAATCCATCAGTACTATTGTACACATGCAAAACATAAATTTATTTGTTCCAAACCCAACATGAATCCCTTTGAGATATTGTGTAATAATAGGCCTTATGTGAAATATTTCACAAATTTTTGGAGACCTTTCTTTCTTAAGATAAAAATATAGATCTTAGAAAATTTGATTAAAATGTCGAAGATGTAATTTTCATAGGATATTAATTGAACATAAGCAGATATAAATACAAAATAATCATTTACAAAAGTTGGTGGTATCATATGATGTGATATTTATTGAAAATAAATGATCCCTTATAAAATTGATCATTTTATTGAAAAAAAATTAAATCATTCCAATAATGAGAGAAATTGAAGATGAATGCTATATTAAATCAACACATGAAGATTAAGAAGAATCATTTGATGAATAAAGTAACATTGGAATAAAATATATATAGTTTTATACTTTATAAGAATATGTTAAAAGATATAACATCATTTGTAGTAAAAAAGATTTAGTTTAGACTAGAATAACGATCAGATTAAAAAATTATACATCACCTATCTCGTCAATTAAACAAGAGTCAGATGAACCAAAAGAGTGGGTTAATGCTATGGATAAAGAATTAGATTAAATTGTTAAAAATTAATATTGAAAACATTTTCCATGTCAAATAAAAAAGAATATTATTTGGTAAAAAGGGTGTATATAAATAATCTAAATAAACATGTATAAATGTTTATAAATAAACCTCAACTTGTTTTCATATGTTTCTCAAAAGTGAATGGTTTAGACTTTGAAAAACTAATTTCAAACTTTTGGAGATTGAAAACTATAAGAGTTTTATTGACACCTATTTCACATCATTGTTACAATTTTTATAAGATGGATGTGAATTTAGATTTCATTAATGCAAAAATAGAATAATAATTTTACATTGACAGACTTAGTGGGTTCTTACTTGATAAAGATGGAAAAAATGTGAATGTTGACGAATGTTTTATATGTGATAAAATAAGATCCCCATACATGGTGATACAAACTTGAAAATTTCCTAAAGATGTTGAACATTTATAATGTAAAGTTTTATAGAAAATTATGTATGGAGGAGGTGAATTATAATATGCTTATTATTACTGTTTATACTGATGACATATTATTTTTTCAGGGATAGAAACAATGTATTCAAATATATATTTGAATAAATAAATAAAAAAATTAATGAAAATGATAAATATATTAACATTAATTATATAATTACGATTTAATTATAAGGAAAGTTATATTATCCAATCAAGATAATAATATGACATTAATTTGTTAAGAAAAATTTGCACGAGGGATTCCAAAGATGTTATCCTCCAATTTCAATTTGTATGAAAATAAAAAATGATAAATATAGGAAAATAATTATTAGATATGGTTAAGGAACATCTTATTATGGGATGTTATATAAAAGAAGTTGTGACATGAAATTTCATGGATACATTGATGCTTATTTGGCTAGATTTTGCAGTGATAGATAATCAACATCAGGAGGAACAATTTTCTTGTAAAAATGTTATTTGAGATGACATAGAAAGAAATAGAGTTCAATTACATTGAGTAATATGGAGGAAAAATATGTTTCCACAACACATGATTCTTTTAAAATGATATCGATTAATGTTTATCTTGAATATTTGAGGTTAAATGTTTCTATATCATTGAAGATTCTCTATGACAACTAGAGTGTCATTGATCAATAAAAAGATTCTTTAAAACATTTGTGATCAATGTACATTGATATTAAGTACCATTTCATTAATGATAAAGTTGATTTTGTGTATTTTTTTCATTTTTAAATTTTAGAAAATATATCAAATTGAAGATGTTTTCACCATATCTTTGCCAAGGAAAAAATTGTAGAATTAGGGATACGACTACATGTTCAGGCTCTACCAAAGACATCCTATAGTCTGTAAGGTATATGACCACTGTCATTTATGTTATGAAAACATAAGGGGTGATAAAATAAAAAATATTGTAATAGTAATTTACACTATTTATTATATTAATCTAAAGAGGTGGTCATCATAAAATGGGGGATAGAGAAAGAGAGAAACATTAATTTGTGATTTTTTCATAACATGGCCAGAAATTTATTTTCAAATTTGTATATAATTATATTAAAAATAATTTTTATCTAGTAGTGTTGTTTTAGGATGTTATTTTTCTAAAAGATAATTTTTTTATAATTGTTAAAAAATTTGAGGATTTATTTGTTAAAAAAATGAGTTGGTAATTTTTTTTTGTAAATGATGCAAACAAATATAAAGGGGGGATTGGAGATATATTATTTATTTTCATAAAATAGTATTTTATTTGATGAAAACATTTTTTTCAGAATGTTTTTTTAAAAAGGTGAGAAATAAGTTGATATATTTTTGTTAAGACTGAACCATTATAATTCTATTGATGATTTTAGGATGTTTCCAAAAATTTGATATGAAACATTATTAAAAAGTTAGATGACACTAATATGATCAAAAAGATCGTAAAAATATAAAAATATCATAATCTATGTGTTTGAATAGAGGGTGATATCAACACGGTCACTAAAAAAAATTTATTATCAAAAGATAATCGTTGTAGTCTATTAGACATAGATCACTAGATGAATGGAAAACAGATGGACAAGTGGGAAACGGGAGTGTAGTGAAATATTTTCACCAGAGGAACATTACTAGATAGAAATCAACATACACATATTTTTTGATACATGATTGTGTATTAAGATGATGTTGTATATGAATTTTATTGGGATAAATGTACAATTACATATTTAGACAAATATTTTCATGAAATCCTTATTACTATTCTTCTAAAAAAGTGAAGATAATTGTTTTTTATGTAGTATGATTTATAACCAACATTTATTTATGGAGATATTGAATATTGGACAATGAATTTAAAGAGATAATATGTTGATTTTTTAGGATTATATAAACAAGGATAATTTGTTTGACTATAATAAATAAATTTCAAATTGGTAGAATTAACGAAATGGTATCTAATAATTCATGTTTATATCTATGCAAAACCAAATAGATGGATATCATGTTGTATTTTTGATATAAAATGAATGAAGAAAAAAATAGGGAACGTTAAATAGAAGATGAAAATAAAATTATTCATTATAAGTTCAAACAATGTAGTCAACTTTTTTTAAGGTCTCAACATTAATATATAGAAGAAGATAGGTTATTTTGGATTGAAATTTTATATGAATTTTTGTTTGTAATTTGTTAAAGATTATACGATGATTGAGGATGAAATGTTAGGATTTGTGATCTTGAAGGAATCAAGTGATAGAGAATCCCCCTTCATAAAAATGAACATCGAATAGACATTATCAATTCTGATGGACGAATGATTCGTAGATGTTGCAAAAGACAAAGTATTTTGAATCAGAGAAACAAATGAATTATAAGTTGAGGGAGGATGATAAGATTGAGTTATTAAGATAGAGAAGAGTTTACATAATGTATTTAGAGGAAAAAATGGATAAAAATTACTTATGATGTTATCAAACAATCTTTTTAAAACCGAGTTAGGAGAAAAATTACATAACGTTTTGGAATTATTTTTTAATATGATTATGCTGAGATATTTCAAAATTGGTTTCTCTTATAGTGTTTTTTTAAAGAAGTTTGAATGAGCTCATAATATATGAGGTTACATATGTTTTAGGATGGTTTAAATTTATAGTGTTTCCATGAATGTTTAGGATCTTTCCCAAATATTCTACAATGTTTGAGAAACATTCAATGAATTTAGATGAGAAGGAAGTTGGAATTTTGTTTTCACCATTTATACATAAGGAAAACATATATAAATGGTTTGAAAAGTATGATTGTATTTAGCACTGTTGACATGTATAAAAATTTATGACTTGGAAATTCTTTTGATATTTGAGTTTCAAACATTGATTTCTGGTTGAAGAGAAGTTACAGACAATGTTTTAGTGAAGATGGTTTAGATAGATAGTCCCTTTAAAGAAATAGAATCTATATTAATATATAGAGTTTCTTTGTAGAGTTTGTGGCACTATAGTTTTGATCAGTTGATAGAATATTGTTAAAAAATTATCATTGTTTTATTGAGGAGATAAAAAAGTATTTTTGATGAAATAAGGTACACCAGAAAAACACTTATCGAATTAAAACATAATAGATAGAGAAATTTATTTTTGATGCTTCATGATGAAATATTTGGATTTTTCATTACAATATTTTATATCCTTTATATTGGCCCAATTTTGTAAGAAAAACGTTACAAATGGATGGGAGTAAGTGAAATGATTCTTATCAGATGATAGATGGAGTCTAATTGGGTTTTTCTATGTTTTATTCACTTATTCATAATTTTAAATTTACTTGTAAAAAATGGAGTTTCCATGGAAATGTTGTAGGTTCTCAATCTAAAGCTGAAATATGTAAATCGTCCATTCCATACGTTACATTCACATCATTTAATTCTAGTGGGTTTGCAATAAAAATTAATAATGGTAAAACCCTTATAGGTTTTAGGGTTTAATTTTAATGAATTTGAAATTATAAAAGGCCCCCAATGATTCAACCCTCCCTTATCAGTGGTTCAAAATGATCCTATGTAAGTTCTATAAGTAATACAAATAATATATTGGGACCTATCACGTATAACAATTTAAATTCCTTTGGATCAAGTAGACCTTTGGGGGGGTTGATTCAGTGATAATACTTTACATTATTCAATTTTTTTTGTTATAAGAACATGTAGCCTATTAAGGATTAGATCCCCTAATATTTTAAAATCAACCTTAATCATGTGAAAATATAAGAATAAAAATAATTTCACACAAGTTTTAAGAAGGTTCTCACCCAGTGTGGGTGAATAAACCCTTTTTTGGTTATCTACAATCATTCCATGTATGTGATCTATATAATAATTTGATAATAACTCTTCTAACTCTTATCAAGGACCTTATGTCTCATTAAAACATATATATATAGTACTCCATTTTATATTGTGGATCAATATAAACAGAATATGATTCCATCCAGTGCACCTCAATTAGGGAAACCTTGGCCTTTTACTCCATTATCTAATAAATCGTTCTCAACTATGATATTCCTTTGATAGATCCTCACATTTTAAAAACATTAGCACTTTCACTCTATGATGGTAGTTATATAAACTCCCCATGAAAATTTATCCATTTATATAGAAGACTTCCTCTAAAATTTAATGAATAATCATGAGATACAATTTGAATTTTCCTACTCAAATCATCATTTATTTGATAGAAATCAAATCAGCTAAATGTTCAAAATCAACAATCTTCATCAGACATTCATTATATCCCATCATCAACGTTGGTCATTAAATATTTCTTTAATAATTCAAGATTCATTAATATTGAAGGAATATCTCATCCTAATCATATTTAAAAACATTACAATGTTTTGGATGTTTCTCAAAACATTATCCAAATTCAGTTATTCTATTAGGAACTTCTTCATCAAGTACAGTTCTGTCTGACATGACTCTGTCTATAATTTATCATCTAATTAGCTTATATTTGTAATATAAGGATTACGTAATATAGTTGTCTTCAATGGTTTCATGTTTCCATTATAAATAATGATGTTTTTTAGGTTGATCTATCTGATGAATTAGCTCTTCCTTGTCTGATGATCCTACATCTACCATGACCACCAAGTAGAGATAAGTCTATTAAACATAGTCCAGAACAACTTCATGTAATCATCTGTATAATAAAAAAATATTACCTCAAATTGATACTCATCCATATAATGATCATTCATATTTTTGTATGGTTAAACTTCTATAAATATTTTTCTTGATAGAAATAGTTTCCTTTATTATGTATAACAACAAGAATCCTTATTTTTATGATTATATTGATTTTTAAAATTCATCTATAAAAAACACTATCTGTTCTACATGTTTCAGGTATTATTCACATTATTCTATCCAATTAAAAATTTGTAACTTAATCAAAATGTAGATTGATATTTGTATAGATGTTAAATGAACTTCAAAACTCAAACGTATTGACCGTAGAATCTCTCTTCATCTAATGGATATCATATATATTTTTTCCTATATGACTTCATAACTATAACATTTATTGTTTTAAACACAATATTTATAGCATAAAAGTTATGCAAACTATTTTTTTCTAGAATCATCGGTTGGAAAAATGAAATCCATTTTTTAATGATGTTGTTCCAAATAGTGAAAACCAATATACATTGTCTAAATATGTATGATTAAGAACTCAATTTTTTTTTCTCAATAACACATTTTTCAGAAACACACAAATTCGCAAACAAGGGATCTAGACAAAAAAATGAAATTGATTACAAAAATGAACTAAATGATTTTAAGAACAACTTAAAACATCCAAAAATAATCATCATATTTCTAAATAAATAACCATACAATTTTATAACAAATAAATCACTATCATACAAGATTATATCAAAACTAATCAATCTCCAGGATGATAACATATAAAAAATAAATTATAATATATGAAAATACATATGTGGAACTACATACATCCCTAAGCCTTACCACCTCCCAATATCCAAACCCTGATCAAGCTCACTTCATTGATCATCCAACTCTTGGAATTTCTTCTACCTAGACCTACAAACAGATGTGATGCTAGCGTAACAAATTTCTAAGGTCACCCAAATTGTTTGTGAATAACGTATAGTAGGATACAATGAAAACTATCCTTAACATAAAATATAATGTAGTGCAAGAAATATGTAATATAATCAATAAATAATTATATTACTAAGACACATTAAATAAATCAATCCGGAACCTTTTGTACTAAGGTGATTCTAGATATCTTGCTTTCCTACTTAGGTTGGGGTTGTATGTCTCTGAGCATAATACATACCCCCCATTATGGGACAAATATGTGGGTTCAGATAATAATATCATATAAAATTGGTTATGGGGGTGGGAGAATAATTCACACCCATATATATTAATATTACATATCTCGTGGCATAGGCCCCTCCCAACAATACATCATATATCATACAAGGATGAATATTTCTTAACATGTGATACCTCATTTCTCATTGAGGGTTTCAGTGTGTTCCTCACAATACAATAATATAACGTATCTAGGGGAATAATTGTTACATTGTTATAACTCAAATATCATTGAGTGAAATAACTATCACCTCATAACTCCATCATATTTCATATATGGGGAATAAAACCTGCCTCATAATACGACATATGTCATCAAAGTGAATAAAAAATACCTCACAATACCATCAGATATCATATCAAGGGGAATAAAACTCGCCTCATAATACCTCATATATCCTCAAGGGGAATAGATCCAACCCTATAATAACCCCATATATCATATCTAGGAGAATAATTCTGGATTTATAATATCTCTTATAACAACGTGGGGGAATACCCACTACCTCCAAATAGAATTATTTATCATATTTGGGGAAAATCACCCACCCTGTAATAACACGCATATCATCATTGGGGAATATATCCCACCTCATAATAATATCATATATCATATCAGGGGGAACAAAAACTACCATATTATAACTCATATATCATTAAGGATAATTATTCCCAACTCATTGTACCATCATATATATTACATCAAATAGAATAGTGATCATCCTGTAATACCTCATATATTGATGGGGGGAATAAAACTGACATTGTAATGCCATAATTTATCATATGTAAGAGAATATTTAAGGATTCAGATGCAGTAGAAGAGTGGTGGTTATAAGGGCCCAACTTTTCCATTTTTGTAATCAATAACCAATCTGGGATCAATACAACGATGAATACCAGTATCCATAGATTGAAATTAATGATTTAGACAAAGATAATTATAAAACATGATTTAAGAAAGAGGATCTTTCATGACATGTTTATAGTTAATTTAATAATTTAAATGAAATTAAATACTCGGGTCTTTGGTACTTTCTTCGTTGACGATCATTGATCAACTAGAATGACCCTTCCGTATTGCCTTTATTGTGCTTTTATAGATCCAAAGTTGAATCCCTCCAGCTGTGAACCAAATATGATCCAATGGTCTCTGACCAACGTCAATTGTTCTCAATGTGCTAGAATGACAGACTGGATGTCTTATGTTGATCATTTTTGATTTCTTGTTCTTCAGCCTGGAAGATCTTCTCCCATTTTTGAGAGGAAAGACGAGGGATGTCCGAAGATAAAATGTTTGGCTACGAAATTCTCAATTCACTAGTGTTTGGAAAAAATATATATACATACATATTAATCAACATGGGGATTCAGATAAAATATTAAATTGTGAAATAAGAATTAAATGAAAGTATAACTATTAGAGAAAACCCATGCCACTTAATGACAATAACATCCCCATTATTTGTGGTGCTCCAACTTGCGTAAAAAAAACCAAAAATGAAATCCAATGACCCATAATGATAATAGTTTAATTATTATTTATTACACCAACTGGATAAACATTATTTACCAACATGTAAATAATTAAATTATCAATAGACATGGTCTTGGACCATTCGAATTCTTCATTCATTTAATGATCAATCTAATAAAATATTTTATTCTCTTATATGATTATTTTTATTTAAAAAGTAGTAAATAAATATTTATTAAATTTACTTTAAAATAAATAAATATATTTTATTCCCAATCTGGTCAATAAATATTTATTTAATTAATGCAATAAATTTAGCTTGAATAAAATTATTCATTGGTCTTGAGATTAATATTTATTCAATTAATTAAATTCAAATATAATTTAATTGAGACAGCTAGTAACACTTTGTCAGTGACAGTCTATGATTCATTCTCATTGACATTAGATGATCATTCTTATTGTCGAAGGTTGATGTCTAGAAATGGGTCATGGAACGAAAGACAAAGAAGTTAAAATCACAATGATGACATCCTCATACAAATGATCACTATGTAATATAATCCCATTTTCACAGTATCTCATCAATAAGGTTTCATTATAGTTCATCAACCTATATGATTGTTATGTCATTCATTGATTACATGAAATAATCTCATCATTACACCATGGCCATTGAATTTAGGGTGACTGTTCTACTTCAATAAGAGGTCTGAGATATCATCTTCCATAAATGAAAGGGAAAAATCTTTCCTCCACTTTTCCATTAATAACATGTCATTCATGATGCACCCAATGCATAAAACTCTTATCAAATGAGGTGCGATGGTTTTCATCAGTAATTCTATGTTCATGATTAATGACACATAAAATGATAATATTAAAGTCCAAGGACCATTACACATGCTTGCAGATAGGAATATCCGATGACACCCAAACATGTGTAATTCTTACTCGCGAGTCTATTCTCATAGTATCTTATCATGGACATTGAAAAGTACAAACATCTGTAGACGATGTCTCATCATCTTATGAGTCCTTGAACATGATTGTTTGTAAACTATATATCTCATCATTATATGACATCTATCTACAAATCTATATTTAGAAATATTTTCATTGCACTTCATGGTTCTCATCAAAGAGAGGAATTGTTATGACATTATTAATGTGATAAATACTCATTGACATTATTACATTATAGTCATACAAAACAACAAAAAATATATAATAAGATGTTTAATATTTGAATACATTAAATATTCATGTAATAATATATTTGGTTCTAGGACATAAACTCTAACATACTCCCCCTTGGACTAGAGCCTATTGCCAATGAATTTCATTTCGCTAAACCTCACATGATGGTCATGTTTCTATAGAGTCAAGTCATTATTAAAGGGGTCTACCATGCTGTCTTCCATTGAAATAATGCTCACTGAAATGTAACCACTCTATGAAAAATCCCTTATGATATGAAACATCTATAGTATGTTCTATATTTGCTAATGCGACCTTGTCTCTTTAGCGAGAACCGCCGTTGTAGTATTTTCACAAAAATGTGTGATTGTAATTTTACTTCTAGGTACCACATCAGCTCTTGGATATATCCATGAATCCAAAATAATTCTTTATCTACATCAAAAACTATGATATACTCATAATCTGATGTAGAATCTATGACCACACCTTCTGTTGAGCTCTTTCAACTCACAACCCCTCTATTCAAAGGGAAGATGTATCACATTTGTGAATTCATGTCATATTGATCTGTCTATAAACTAGAATATAAATGTCATCTAATGAATACTTCATCATCTCCTTCATAAACTAGGAGGATTTCCTAACTACGGCTTTGATACTCAGGGATCTTCTTGACTTCCATCCAATCGCAGTCACCTGCATCAACATGATATATTCCTACTACAATCAATATGTAGATGACATCTAGCCTGGTACATAGCATAGAATACTTGACTGACCCAATTGATGATGAATATGGAATTATTTCCATTCTATATATTTCCTCATAAATATGGGGACAAATTTTCATGGAAAGATGAATTCAATGTGATGCTGTAAGCAATCCCCTGAAAGATTGATTCACCCTGAATATCTTCAATATCTTATCTATCTATGTACTTTGAATTAGGCCTATTAATATCTTGGATATATCATGATGGATCATTATCCAAAGAATATATGTTGCCTCACCCAATCCCTTCATCGAGAATCATTTATTCATCCATGCGTTAATAGACTGTAAGACAAGTATTGCGTTTCTTGTAAATAATACATCATCAAAATATACTATCAGAAAAATGACTGCACTACCACTAAACTATTTTTAGACACAAGGCTCACATTCGTTCTTTATAAAACCAAATTCTATTATAGATTTATAAAAATAAATTTTAAATGAATATGATGATTTCATTAATAAATAATTAGATTTTTGAAACATTCATTTCTTATTGAAATCCGTTGGATTCATAAACCCTTTAGGTTGTGTCACATAGACATCTTCTTAGAGGTTATCGTTAATGAAGGATGTTTTTTCATCCATTTTTCGAATCTCATATCATTTTAAGCTGTAATTTTCAATATAAATTTTTTGGATTTCAGAATTGCAACTGGTGAAACGTTTAGTCGTAGTAAATGCAGTGATGCTATTTAAACCCTCTGGTAACCATCATACCTTATAGTTACTTACATGTCCTTCTGTGTCCATTTTCATCCTGAATACCCATTTCCGTCAATTTTTTTTACATCTAATGGAGGTTCTACAAAATCTAGACAAGGATTTGTTGCATGGAAACCATTTTATAATTTATAGATTTCTCCCACTTGGAAATGTTTGTGCCACTTTCTATTTATTTAATGGTTAGAGGATCATTGTAATCAACAAACAATGAGTTTCTATCCTCAGTAACTAGAAAACCATACCATTCTAGTTCTCTACCATCTCTTGTACTCCTACGCAGAACTTGTGTCTATATAATAGATCTTTCCTCCATGGGTCTTTGTTGAATTTTATCCTATACTAACTCTTGTATACCTTGAGCCTCGAATTCATCAATGTATATATCACTCCCACAATATCTTTTAGAGATGTTCTCCCTCTCAGGGAATATGGAGTGGCTTTCTAGTAATTTTTTTTTCTAAGAGTTTGTATAATAAATATCCCCATGTTTCCTTGGGGAATCCTATAAAGGAACACTTTGTGACTCAAGTCCATTTTTTTTACCTAAAGAGGCCTTAAAAAATGAATCTCTCCCCCAAACATGTAAATTTTATTAACATGGATTTCTTTCCTCTCCAGAACTCATATAGAATACCATTTATGGATTTAGTTGTTAATTGGTTAAGTATGTGTAATATTGTTTCAAAGGATTATCCCCAAATGGATAATGAATGAAATGCATGAAATATCATTGATATCACCATGTCCAATAAGGTGTAGTTCGGCCATTCAATCACACCATTACAACTCAGAGTGTAAGGAAGAGTGAGTTGGGAAAGGATCCCAAACCCCTGTAAGTAATCAATGACGTCTTGATTAATACATTATCCACCTCAGTCTGAGTGGAGTTTCTTAATCTAATTACCATGTCGGTTATCAGCTTCATTTTTGTATTATTTGAACTTATCCAATGAATCTTTCTTATACCTCATTAAGTATATATATTCATATCTATTAAAATCATTTGTAAATGTTATAAAGTACATGTACCAACCCATTTAATCAACTAGAAATGGTCCACACACATTTGTATAAACTAATTGAAGTAGATTATTGGCTCTTTCACCTTTCCCACTAAATAGGTCATTGGTAATTTTTCTTGTAAACATGAGTGACATACACATAGTGATTTTAGATCCAAAGAATCTAAATATTCATCTTGATGTCACTTTTTCAATATATTCTCATTTACATGACCAAGATGGTGATGCCAAAGTTGTGTGTGGTATGAGTCATGTGAAGTAGGTTCGTTATCTATTTCCATTACATGGTTTGTTTAATCCAACATGTAAAGAAATTTATATAAATTTTCCTTTCAAAATAAAATTCTATCTTTATAAGAGAATAAAAATTCATTTAAGAACATGAAAATAAATCCATATGTTTCTAGTCTGGATACAAAAATTATAATTTGGTTACAGAAAGCACATAATAACATCCTTTTAATATGATGATCATCCCAGTCAGCAACCTGAGGCGGTAGTCCTTGACAGCTAAATTTGCATGTCTAGGTTCGTTGATGTCTATTTGATCAACCTCCCCTTGGAAAATTTTCATGAATCTATGTGGTTACTATATTTGGATACACATATGATCAACACAAGATGTATCTAATAATCAATTTTTAGAAATAGGTAAATTGCACTCGATAACAAACACACTTGAAACATCTCCTTGCACCTTTAACTGTGTGTAGTTTTCCTTCCCATGGCCCTTCATTCCATATGCTAAACAAACAGATTCATGTTCCATTCCATAACATGATCTTCCTTTTATTTGAATGGCGTGAAGAAGCTTTGGGCTTAAATATCATATCCTTCACTTTCATCTTATTAACCATAAGGGTATATGTTTTTTCACACCTCATGTCATTGTCCACATGGAGGTGGAGGATTAAAATATCTGGTACAGACTTCTCAATGTTGTTCATATTGATATCCACAACAATGCTAGAGAATCTCTATGGGAGTGATGCAAGGATGAAATTGGTACCCGGTTATTTGGGGAGTCTAAACCCTTGAACCTATAGGGTCTCAATGTATCCAATGAGGTTGACTACTTATGGACCACCTGGGGCACCCTCTCTGAGATTACTCTTATAATGTTTCTTGGAGATCTCAAACAATTCTTGTATTGCCCTCTCTGGTGACATCAAAACATGCAAGAATTTAAACTTGTGGGTCTATTCTCATAATCTCCCATCATAGAGATTACCAAGTTCTAACATCATGAGAAGAAGTTTTATAATCTTACAAGTACTTTCACCTAATAGTATGAATACAATGATTCACATCATATTATTTCATCCAACCATAGAACTATAATTTTTAATATTCTCACAGCACTTCATGGTTCTCATTAATGCAGGGAACTGCTATGACCTCATTATTATGATAAATAATTTAGGACATTATTACATTATAGTCTCACAGAACAATGTATAATATTTAATAAAATATTTAATATTTAAATACATTAAATATTCTTGTAATAAATATACAAAAAATTGCTTATAGGATAACAATCCAACAAATATTGTCTACCCCATAATACCCTATAGCATATTACATGGGATAATACTCCCCTCCTGAGACATAACTCATATATAATATACTACTAGGGGAATACACCCACCCATGAAAAATCATATAATAGATGCAATATAGGGTATCAAATCCTTCCCCAAAAGATAAACAAATCATCACCAAGGTGCTAACCAATCACACTTATCTCCATATTTTAAGGAATGCCTCAATGTACATCTTTCCACATGGACTATTCTCGACATGATAAATAAATCCAACAATAAATACACACTGAACCTTATAAAATTGATATCTCACCAATATTTCCATCCTCTAATATACTCTAGACACATCTTTGTCTCCACCCTCCGGCACCCAGAATCTCCCAACATCCCAAGGGGCATTCATAGTCAGTATCCCCATTTCAGACCCTAGCATCAAGTGGTTGGTCCAAAACACGTCAAAATTATTCATTCCAACAAATATCACTAGGGTCTCATGCCACATATTCATTAAAAGAGTTCTCAACCCATATCCTAGAGTAAAATATCTCACCATACTTCATTAACTCCTGAAGAACATACCCTACACAAAAAAACTCACTATGAGTCCATTACACCCTTAAGTGTGTGTTTCTTATCATGCATGAGATGTACGATGATCTCACATATTATCATTGGTCCAAAGACCCACATGACTACATGATTAGCCTTAAAAAATTAACATAATATATTTTTGACCAATATTAATTCCAAAATCCATATCCATAATATCTCATAAATACAACTGACATCCTTTCTCGCTGGATGATATTATTACGGGGTGACTCCATTTCCCCACAATAGAAATTGGTGCACCTACTCTAGTCTAATGGGGTTTTTAGAAACTTTATTTCTACTCCATAATATTTTATTACTCGTTCTAAACCCCTATAGGGTCAATATTACTTGTACCACATACCTATAGTTTAGACCTTATCCATATGTGGATGATGAAGCATATTAGTTTCAAGGTATTATAATGACACATGTCACTTGAATTCTATTCAAGGTAGAACATGAGAAAAAATATATTCTTCATTTAAATATAAGGTCAATACCACTTGAGTGGAAATAATACATATCACATGTACATATCAATATTCTTAAACTATATAGGAAATATTTGGGGACAACCAACCAAATATAATGTGATAATCATTAATAAATGTTTATCTGAAATATATAGAGCCTGACTAATCGTGTATCAAAACTTGAGCTCCTATATTAGGCCATAACTCCAAGTTAAATAATTATAAAAAATATATAATTAAATATTCAATTTAATATAAAGATTCATATTCGTTGTAAGTTATCTAGGTTGTTTCCACTCACAAAAACCTCGAACAATGACAAGTCAACATCCTAGGACGTGATCCCAACCCAATCTCAAACGGCCCTATCCTTTAAAATTTTATCAGTTACTAAATTTATAAAATTTAATCAGAATCCTAGAAACATTTATACGCTAATTACCTTGAATGACCTAGTAATAAATTTTTGGTGATCACTAAACCATGTCATCTGATGGGTGAATCATATGAAATATCACTTTCTTCCACTCAAGTATACAATTATATAGTGGAATCAGAACAAAACCCTAGACTTGGGACATCTGAATTAGTTAATATCACGAGAAGATATAAATATTGGAAAGAGGGGGATGAAATAACATTTATCTACTGTGAAAAAACACTAGAGATAACACCCTATAAGTTACAACGAAAGGCGGATGAATAGGAGAGTGGAGGGAAAATATTTATCCTCATACAAATCTTGCTTGAACTATATCCATATGTGCGACCTTGAAATTATTGGTTTTCCCAATTTTAGTAAAAAAATGAAAAGGGTACATCAAATGAAACTATGTGGTCCCATAGTGATACACATTCATGGGTTATGTCAATGTGTGATTCCTCAACTATAGGTACTCTCTATCACCATGATCTATCTCTCACAATATCTCTATCCTTCAACAAAATATTTAAGGCCCCAAGACCACAAGGAATAATCTCCCACTCATAGAATAACATATATGTTCCATTTCATTATGCCACTAAAATCCATATCCTATGACGTGACCCTCATTCTTTTTGTAATGACCCTTGTTCACCCCCACCATGACACATCTCCAACAACAATACTTCACAATTTCTCAGAAGGGTTTCTATGAAATCATCCTTTTTGGTGAATATCCCAAAGGATAAAATTAATGCCCCTCAATTTTTTTCAAATAGGCCCCATCATGGAATAAGATAAATTTTTCATGGTATAACACCATTTTAAAAGGTCCAAATAATATAATTTAATTAAAAAACACACCACACAATGAAAATAACTGGTTATTACAATGCCCAATAAACTTTCCCAAAAATTAGAATTTTATCGCACTCATAAAAAATGAGTTTACACCTATGGAGAACCATCAACAATGAAAATACCTTATCCATGAAAAGTTTAATTAACCAAACCCTCATCATATTTTATCCTTCACCCTTCAAGGTGTGACGAGATGGATGCATCTAAAATTAGTGTAGGGGCCTCCCTGACCCAAAACAGACATTAACACGAGAACATTGAAAACATCTCAAGTCTGGATCTATATCCAAAAATATCTAATCTAGATGTTCCATCCCTTGTAATCCTTATTCCTAAAATATTCTCATATCATAGATAAAAAATTCAAATTTCTTATGAATTTCAAAACCCCTAGTGACACAGGTTGTTACACTTATATCTCTCTCCTTAATCATTATATGTATATGTGTGCGAATACAAATAAATATAAAAATATATTCTCATATCCATTTATATATTTTTCACCACACACATATATATAAATTAAATTATCTTTAATATATATATATCTCAAATATTAAGTGATTTTCTATTAGAAGTAATGGAATGTAATATTTAAATTTTTTTAAAGGAATATAGTTTTTTTGGGTCAAAAAATGAAACGATGGGGATATATTATATCAATTTTGATGAGTATAATTTCTAAATAATTAAAAAAATAAAAATTAAAAGGTGTAGAATATAAGATAGAATGTCATAATGAAAGTTATTTTCATTGGAATTGTGGGTGACATAGCTAATATCAATTAAATGATAGTGGTTTAAATTCATTAAAAAAATAATTATTTTAATAATAAATTCTATAAAATGTTATATGCATATATATATATATATATCTAAAAATTTATTTATATGAAAATTGCTAAATTCTTTATAAATAAACCACAATGAGAATATCTTGTCTCAAATTAATTCAAAGACGAGTAACATAGATAGTGATTATGACTCAACATTACAAATAATAAATGTTCTGAAAAAAATATATTAGAGAATCATTAAATATCACAATGATTGCATTGGTCATATAAATACCTAAATAATATTTGGTTTTTATCATTTAATTACACTTATAGAAAATATAATATAGAGGGATATAAACTATGATTGTTGTATAATGTTCATGTTGATGACACCAAATATTAAAGAATTAAGAGAACCATAATGACAATGTATGGTATTATATTGTTAATAATTTTTTGTATAATGTTTATAGAGTTATGTGGATATTTTATATGTGGATAATTTAAATTGTCCATTCACACATAATGATTATTTAGAAACACTTTCAATGTGAATTTTATCTAATGTGATATAAGGTAAAAGTCATTTAAACATAGTGAGATAACATAATAAGGGAATATCAATGATTGTTTTAGAATCAATTATATATATCTATATGTATTTGTGTCTATTTATATATATATTATATGTTATCAATTTCTAATTTTGGTTATGAGGTACAAACTATTTACTTTGTAAAATATTTCATTATATATTGAAATGTTTTTAATCTTACAGATAAAAAATATGACATTGATTTTTTATGTCTGAATAATTTGAATTTTTTATAATGAGATATAACATTATCATTAAGAAAACATTTGTTCTATGAAATTTTTATCATATAACATATGGATCATATATAATTTTAATAATATGAATTTATCTTTATATTATGAATTTAATATATGATTTGTGTCATTAATTCTGATAAATTATTTTAGGAGCATAAAAAATCCTTCTTAAAATTCATATTCTGTTTTAAAATTATTTAAATTTAATACTGAAAATATTTTTTAGGTGAATTTGAATATTTATTTTTGAGAATCATAATTATCAAATTTATTTGATGTTAAGGGTATTTCTAAATATAAATAATGTATACATGTATATAATAATTTAACATATAATTTAGGATTTACATCTATTATTTTAAATTATTTATACATGAATGCATTATTATTTATATGTATATTTTTTATTTTTATACTATATATAATTTACGTATTAAAAAATTGATACATTTAAATATACCTCATATTTATTTTTTTGATAAACATTAATATTGTTGAACCAATTTAAATTAATATGAAGAATGTATGGAATTCTATAATATGATAAAAGAGTTTGAGGATGTGGTTAAAGATTTCATTAAGGCTACAACATTGCATATATATGGTCCTTATTAAATAATTTTCCCATTTTTACAATGTTGTTATTCAAGAGAAATTTACTTTTTTGAGTAGAAAGAATACTAGATTTATCATGAAATATGTTGAGATTATAAATGTTAGACAAATAATAGTGTAGAAAAAGATTTTACCACATTATTGTATATTAGAATGGTTTATAGATTATCAGATATTAATGAAACTATAAATGATTATGGGAATGGTACTGATTAAATTAATAATGTACTTGAATATGACCATGAAGATTTTACAAAGCTATTTTAGAAGTTAATGATCTTTAAAAATAATTTAATATATTTTTATACTAAATATTAAACATTTATATACATAATGTATCTATATAATTTTAAAATTGGAATTTCATAGAGTGAAAAATGCTTTACAAAACCACTTAATCTCATGATGGATATTTTAACAAAAGATAATAATATTCATTTTCAAATATATTATAATAAATTAATGATACTTTTAATGGGCATGATCTCCAAAACAATACACGAATTTATAAATAACTTTATATTGTTTCTTAAGGATCTTGAATCACAAATGAAATGACCCAAGTTTAGTGCTTCTCAATAGAGGAAATATGAATCATGCCTTTTATTTTTTTTTGCTAAATTCCAATCATTAAATGTTTATATGGCTATATGGATGTCAGGAGACTATATGAAAATTTATACGATACAATATTTCAAGAATTTTATATTGAAATTTTTTTCACCCAATAGAAATTACATAGTGGAATAATATGTAAAATGGATATAAATTTTTATATTGAGAATTGATATGTGATTTAGTTTAAATGTTATTAAATTTCTCATTTAAATTATCATACATTCATATATGTAATTATCAATTTTGAATAATAATGAATTTAGTTTTTTCAACCTAGATTTTATATTATTTAAGAGTTTTAGATTGAATTTAGAAGTTAATTATAGCATACACATCTTAGTAATTATGATTATGATGTAATTATGTTACCTCATCATTATTGAATCATTGGTTGTAGGACTTGAGTTCAGACTACTCTATAACATGGGAGGTTATTCTATTTCTAGAAATGTGGGGGTTCTCTATCTATCACACCATGATTCACATGTGTGGATTGTTGTTTCATATTATTCTAAGAGTTTATAAGAATGTGGATTCATGAAACTTCTACATGTGATGCTTTTGAATATGTATAATTATATTTAGACATTAATTTATGTTAATAACACAGTATATGAGTTGTTTAAAGAGTTATACTGCAATATGGATTAGGAATATTGATTTGGTGATAATAATATAGTTTAAAAACAAAATCATTAGAATAGAGAATACATGTAAAAATATATATAATATAATAAAACGAGAAAATAAAACACCTTAAAAATACTAATGTTTATATTAATTCAAAATAATATTTGTGTCAAGACCCTAATTTCATCCATAGTAGGGTTCCCATGGATTATCTTGTATATGGAAATAATGTTTTTGGAAGTCCTAATAGGATTTGGTCCCCATATTAAAAATTATAATTTTTCTACACATAACTGGAATACCATAAGAGTTAGGATACTATAGGAAGGGAGTTGTGATAATTCCTATGATAGATTGGTCAAATATTTTTTCACTCAACTATAGAAGAGTTATATGTGAAATAAATTTCATGTTTTTCTTACTAAATATCTAAGTGGTTTGTGGAATTCAAAACTAGACTCATTACATAGTAAAATATTGATCTTTTTCTTATAATGAAGTTTAGTAAAATAAAAGGGATCAAAATTTTTATTGGTTTAATTTTAATAGATGTCCCTATTAAATAAATGTAAAAGATGAAAATCATCTAATAAATTTTCATATAGAAAAAATTAATCATCATAAATCATGATATTGAGGTCAATATTTTTATTTGAGAAGAATAATGGATGAAAATGTTTACTTTGAATAATTTTTTTTGAATGATTCTTAATCATGAATGAGTCTTTTCTGTTTTAGATTATCCCCATCTTGAGGAACTGATAAATTAATTTATTCCACAATTTGATCTAGATTATTACGATAATAGTTTGAAGTATTTATTTTATTCCCTAATAATTTGTCCATATATCATATATCAAAGACAAAAATTAAAATATATATATATTCATTATGATATATTTCTGAAAATTTTAATTTTAGAAAGAATCTAGGAATGAGAGATATGAGGTTTGAAATGAATTTTTGATAGGGAGGAAGTCTGAAAAAAATTTAGTCTCCAATAATTTACAACATATGATTGTTTGTTTTAGTGGTTGTGTGAGTCTAGATTCTCCTTTAAGTCTTGATATAGATACATGATTTATTCTATATTCATTGTTGAAATGTATTAATAGTATATTATAAATTATGGAGTAAATGAGTTTGATATAATTTCACGAAACTACTAAATAATTTAAAGATTGTTTAGAATAACATGGGAGGTTTAATCCCATGTGCTATATAGACAATTTAAGAGGGTAAAAATTTAAATTTAATGAATAAATATTAAATTGGAAATTCATTCAATGCTTCTTCCCATAGCTAGTAGATTTTATTGATATGTAAGAGTAGATTCAAGAAAGAGGGTAAATGCTTCCGTTGTTGTAATTATAGTCTCTAGAGAGGGAATTTCTAAAAATATATAAAGGGATTAATGAATATCCTTTATCATTACTTGTCATGTATTAATGTTATAGAATTGAATTATTATATTTTATGGGGTATATGATTCGAAACCAGATAACAATAAAATTGTTGAAAATGTGTCTCAGAGTTAAAAAGAATAAGGATTTATGTTAATGTATTATAGTAAGAATAAATGTGATAGGGAAAGGGTTTTAACACTAAAGATTTGAATTCGATGGATTACATTAAAATATCTAATTGATCAAAATATATATTTTATAATTTTCATATTATTTTATTATTATTTGATATGAGGGGTTATTAAAAACAAGGGTTATTGTGGAAAAATGATATGACTGTTTTGATAAGTACAGTTATATTTTTATGCATTTATATGACATGTTTATAAATAAATAAATTGTAAAAAAAATTAAATTTGATAATGGTGTTTTATGAATGATATTTGATAAAAATAAGGGAATTATATCCACATCCATTTAGTGTTATATTTCAAATAATAAAATATATTGTTAAAATTTTTATTAAAATGCATATAATATTATATGAAATATAATTTTTAATTAGTTATTTGTATATATTTTTACTTATATAAGAATTTATTATTTCCTAACCTAAAGGAGTCTGTGACATATAAATATATTTTAAATAAAATATTGTTCCTAAAATGCTATTGGGACTATGATTGATCACATAGAATTTAGAAGCCTATAAAAATGATTATATTAATAAAATTGAAATGGAATATCACTTTAATACCTCAATATTATTAGGGTGGGTTGGAAAATGACGACTATGTAAAGAATTACTTTTTTTACCAAAATGATCTCAATTAAATGGTTGAAAAGACTGGTTCTAATTTGATAATGATGAACATAGAAAGAGTTCAAAGTATAAAATAAAATTTACTATCATAATAGCATTAGATATTAGTATGTAATTTTATTAATTCTAATTCAATGATTTAAACAATTTTAATATGATTCATATTGTCAATACTACTCAAAACTATATTTCTTTATAGATAGAACTCACCGAAAAAGTTTAATGGGAGGTCTTATCATAGGGTCACAAAAAGATGAGGAAACAATTACATGGATGTGTAAAGGGTTTTAAAAAATCCCAAATGAGTATCCAAAATAAAAAAATTCTTGAGATATATATTATGATTAGAAGAGAGATTATATATGGTGTTATTTTTATTTATATAGGTCTTTATGAGTTCAAAATATCTCATGTTAAAAATTCAAGGATTCCTTAATTTATCATTCTCTAATTTTGGTTCCATACATTAATTAATTAAAATAATATTTTACCCATATTTTTATAAATTTTATTAATCCAAAATCAATTTACACCATGGAATATTATAGGTTGTGATGAAATAGTAAAGTTAGCATGGGTAGTTTTTAATATTAAGAGAATCAAAATATTCTCATGATATATATAAAAGGTTTTTTGTATCAGATGACCTATAATGTATGCCACATAGAGTGTCATACACTTGTATTTGGTATGATGGGGGTACATGTTTAATATTAAAACCCAATTCCAGAGATTTTCTGAGTGAATTTTTATTTGAACCATCATAATTTAAAATCAGTATTACTGTAACCTTTAGTCTGATCTTATCATATGGTGGTTTGGTATGTTTCTGATCATGTTAACAGTTGGGTATAACTAAGATGATATTTTTCCTCTCTAATGATGAGTATGACTTCTGGTCTCTCATATGAGAAGGAATAAAGATGTACATATTTGTACAAAGTTATGTGACTTGTGATGTTTTTATCGATTGGGAGAGGGGCATGGAATGTGATCATATATTTGGGTGAATTCTAGGTAATGTGTTCATCAATTTGGTTAGTCTATACTTAGAGAATATCGAGTGATGTATATATACATTAGTTATATATTATTTTTCTAGTGGTGACATTATGTATTATATAATGGTATTATCTAAATATGTATATGTATATATGACACAACCAGTTGACCTAAATATAAAGATACTTGTGTCTGATAGAGATCATGCAAGTTCCTTCTGTTGAAACCATGGCATGAGTAATTTTCTACGAGCCACTATTTTCATACATTTATGGATCAGAGAATTCATACTGGGTTTTAATGCTACAAAGTCAATGGCGTAACCCATTGTGGTTACTCAGTGATTATTATGTTTTAAGAAAGATAGAGGGTTTCTATAAAATGATTTTGAGTTTACACAAATAAATTTTAAGATGGTTATTTTAATTTTATTTCATATTATATGACACAATTTGAGATTTATTATAATTTTTCTTGTGTGTTAAAAATATGTGAAAAATGTTTTTTAAATGGTTTCGATTTTTTTTATATGATATTATATATGGTGAGATGGAAAAAAGTCTTTATTGATTAAATTATTGTGAGAGATTGATTAAGATATAACAAATATTCTAAAGCCTAATATTGATGTGTGACTATATATATGTAATATTATCTTATATTATAATATATAGTATAATAATTCTATATGGATTGAATTACAATGACATAAAGAATATCATATGACATGATATAGTGAAATCATGATACTAACATAACTATATAAATGGGTATGATATAGTCATATCATAGTGGAGTGATATGTATTAATAAAATTGTAAAATTTATAAAGTAAATCAAACGTTAAATGATAATGTTTCAGTCCCATCCATGTATGGATATAAATAATGTTTTAAATGTATGATAGATTCAAATATAAATGAAATTTTAAATTATGGTACATTTTTATGGCTGACATGGGGTTTATAATAAAATATAATTAAAAATGTTTTATATAAAATTCAATTAAATTCTTTCATGTATTGGGGATCATTCTCTAAGCCAATATAAGAAATTATTTTCTTAAAAATGGAATCATTAAATTTTATATATGGAATTTATTTTCTGTATTCCCAATCTATCTTATCTTAAATCCTTTAATCCCGAGGAACTACCAAAACATGGACAAAAGGAGTATAATTTTCAAGAATTGGGTGAATCATTAATGCATGGATAACCTATATGGTAAGAGTCCACTATATACTTAAATGGGATATAAATCAATAATATAGTTGTAGAGAGAAGGCATGGCCATCATTGGTGAAGAATATTTTCTCCATTTTATATGATACATGACATTTATTTCAAATTATTGATGATATTGGTTATGATTTCATATATTTATTGATTCATTAATAAATGTTATTAAATCTTAAGAACCCCATTATATTAAATCATATAAAACAAAATGCTATATTTCATACAAGATTCATATATTTAATTTTCCTAATTATTGTCTTGTTTGTATACTTATTTTGAATTCTTTATCTATTCCCTCATGAAACATCTTAATTATGTGGTGCATCCTCACTCAAATATTACATGGATTAAACCATTATTGAATGGAATTAAATCCAGAAATAATTTATTTAACTTCCACAAAACATATCCCATTCACACTCCCTCACACAAACGGCATAGATAGTAATATATATCAAAAATATGACATCAAATATGTTAGGGAAAACTAAACAAAGATATATAATTTCTTACCATAGATATATTTCCATCAAATAATAATTAGATAAATAAAAATTATTAGTTATATATATAACCCAACATTTGATAATAAATTGTATTATAAATAGTAAATGTCCATCATTGAGAAATCATTAAAAATCGATGCCATGAAAAAAACAATAAAAATTATCTCAATATATCCCTTATGTTTCAAAAAAAATTAATCACAATGTATCTTTTTTACCCTTAATACTTTCAAATAAATATTTTTAGCTTCTCAAATACACCTTCATTATCCAATCATTGATCGCACGTGTATCAAAATACATTTTTAGGAATAATTTTACACATAAATTAAATATCATTGTTTTTTGGAGTTTTGTATTGAAATTTTAGAAAATTATTTATTCTTAATATAAATAAAAATAAAAATATAATATATGTTTTATGGATACCCCATGGGAGTTCTGGTGGGGGGGGGGGGGGTGGGGTTGCAAACAATAACCCAGGTTACTATTATTTCAAACAAATTTTTTTGACCTAGACTAATCATTTTGGTTGAGTAGTGAAACAACAATGGGGATATAAGTGTTCTAGTGTGACAATCTAAAGTTATGTTGACAAAAAAATTTTGTATTTAGGGGGACATTTTATAAAAGCATATTTGTGTCTTCTCCTTTTTTCCAATGGTGAAAACACCCTCTCCCAATTTTGTTTTTATGTCCCACCTCATTTCTCTCATAGTCAGTTTATTTATTTGATTACGGATTAATGATATGTATTCAATAATTATATTATAAGATATATCTTAAAGAATGGTAATTATCTATTTATTATTTCATGATTCACTACATGGTATGTATTAAGAGAAAAAAATTGAAGAATGTCGTAGTGTTTTTGAGAAGTAAAAAAACAATCCATTTAGTTTTGTTATTTTCCATAGGTAGAATTTTATATAAATTTAATGTGGGAAACATCTTATTTTGTCATGGTTTGGAAAATTTATGAAATTATATCAAGTACCAAATCATAAGTGTAACCAAAAATACTATTTTATTATTTTGAATTATATAGGGATAGATCATGATTCTTAAATTTTATTATTATATAAAATTTTAATATGTGAATTATGTGTTAGTTTTATAGAAAAATATAACTTTAAATATTAAAATTAACTATGGAAAACTAAGGTAAAAATTTTTTATGTAGGGGAATTTCGAATAACAATTTGAGAGGTCTTCATTTGATCAGATACTGTGAAGTCATTGTATTATTTTAAAATTATATATTCAAGTATGTAAATTTATGGAAATATATTTTACAATAGTCACTAGTGTATAGATATTAACGATTGAGTTACACAAAAAATTATACTTATTCGTTCAACCAACATCTAATTAAAGCAACTAACCACTAGTTTTATTATGTTTATTTACCGATTATCATATGAATTAAAAATTATCATTGACAACATCATTCATCTATGAATTATGTTCAACATTATAGTGCATGAATTATAGTTCCAATTTAAATTCATCAACTAATACCTGTGTATAACTATTTAGGGTTCATGGGAATAAAATTTATAATTTCAATTTTATTAAATAAATAAAAATTCATTCATCTAATTATTAATCATTAAATATCTAAATTACATCATATATCTACTCTACATAATCAAATTGAAATATTCATGGTCAATTTGAAATCATGAAATAATAATTATAAATGTAGAAGAATAAATATAAGAATAATCAAGGTTCAATAATTTTTTTTGTAGATATTGTCCTCCTCAATTATTGGCATTCTAATTACAACATGATTATTAATTTTGGGGTGAATATTGTAGTCAATAATAAATTTATCTCCTTCTTAAACATCTCTATATTCCCTAATTTGTCCTCATCCCTTTATTCATTCCAATATTATCCTCTTCATCCCAAAACCCTAAAAATATTTATAATATATTGTTTTAATCATTCATAATATTATAGAATATTTTTACATATGATATGGTCATTTATGGTCTAATATATATGTCAAAACGCTAATTAGTAAATTTTTAATTCATTACACGAAACTAAAAGTTCATTCCTTTATTTTTTGTGATCTTATTTTTTTTACAATTTATTTATTAAATTTAATTATTTAATTTTTATGAGTTTTTTAAATGGAAGAAATATACTAGATTCAAGGGTCACAGAATCGTTGAAAAAATAGAGGAGAATCAAACATTATTCCATGTTTTAGTGAAAATTAACGATGATTTATGACGTTTCATTAGTTATATATAAGTTAGTGGAAAATGTGTTCGTGTTTAAAGACTATGTGTCTAAATGAAAAAGGGAAATAGTCATGTTGGGAATTATATTAGGTAGATTTGTGGTAGCTATTTATGCTGGATTTCAGTGGGAACAACACATTTCCATATGAAATAAAAATAATCACAAAAATCAATGACACAATATTCACCAAAAAATCAATTTTAATATATTGAAATAATATAATGAAAATACATATTAATATTTTTGAATAATCTAAACCTTGTAATAATAATATGTAATTATGATAAATACCTTATAAGAAATCAACATGTTTCATCATTGAATCAAATCATCTGTATGACACTAGATTAAAATAGCCACTAAGCCCAAGAATGCCTCCCCATATGATAAACGTTACTGAATACTAGTGAGGGTCTAAAAGATGATAGTTGGGAGAATACACCCACTGATTGAAATAGAGTAAAATTTATTATATAAGATACATAAATCTATAGTTAATATATCATTCACTGGATGCATGACTAGAAATATATGTTATATTGAATGAAATAAATAAATATCATTATGTTTTGACAATTATATAGAAACATAAATCAATCACCCATTGGCAGATCATATTAAATATTGATCTAAAATAAATATAATCATCCTGACAGTAAGGATTTATGTTGTCCTACTCAAAAATCCAATGAAAACATGCTAATGTAACCACAAAACTTCCAATAACCAAGGTAAAAAAAACCACCTTTTCCCTTTCATATGTAACAAACTGCAATGTCTATACATGTGCTAAAGAGACCATGTAGGGTATGATTATGGAGATGTAAGGCACCACCAATGGTGTCCCAAGATAATATACACATGTATATGAGTTTATAAGCAGATCAAAAAATAACGTCCAATTAAATCCAATAATTTCTCCACTCTATGATTGACCATAAATTGTTGAGTAATTATCCTTCATTGGTCAATGCTTGAGTAGGGATGTTCCCACACTCATTCACATTGAAGGCTACCTTTTACTTCATACCAATTACACACCACATGATGACATAGAGAAACACAAAGCCTATATAACTATCTTAAATCATTATAAACAATACCCAAAGGAAAATAAATATACTACAAAATATGTTCTATGGATAGATAATTTCAATTTCAAATACTATGATAATATCCCAATAGAACCCATGAATACAGAGAACCCACACCCAATGTGATGATTGAAATAATTATCAATATATCTTGGTCATCCCTATATGTTTTCCCTCTATAATGATGGTCATCATTTTCCTACATGTGATGCTTGTCTACGGAGGATATTTCCAAATAACTAGTGGTTAATACATCCACATGGTCCCTATTAGGTGTATACATAATCCCAATGATAACGGTCTTATAGTGATAAGAATCACCATCAACCTACGACCAAAACATGGTGGACCACCATCAACCTATCCTCTGTGGTCAATATCACCCACATCATACCATTGTATTCACTAGCACCAATATCAATGTACTATTTTAATAAAAATAACCCAACCCTATAACAACCCATCCCCTATGGATCGTATGGTGACTACCCTATGACCGCCTTCTATAGGCCAGGGGCTGGGGACTTGCATCAGAAAGGCGTATCCCTAAAACAGGAATGTATTGCCATTAAACCTATACTAACACATAGAGTTGAACACCACTAGATAAAACCATGAAGTAAATAGCTGTAGTAAAGAGTGATGAATGTGACGGGGGCTAGAATAAAAGCCCAACTAAATGTTACAAGTATAACTGAAAATAGAAAACAACTCCTAGATCATCCACAGAGGATCCTACGTGAAGGATAGGTATATATTTCCTCCATAGTACTCCACTTCTGTATTTCTCCTCTGCATATTTCCTGGTCTTATATCCCTCAAACGTCAACCCAGATGCTCATTGTCTACACAAGATACAACAAGGTTCGGGTGAAACCTATGCGGGGGTGAGTATAACAACATATAGTATGGTCCCCGAGACCCCTGAAGGTCTCTCATAATTCCACAAAGGAAAACCTCAAAGCATGATATGAATCACAAAGAAAAAAGCAGTAGACAAAACTCAAATAGAGTAACAGATCAAACCATGTTTTATTGAAATATATATGTACATATGATTATTCACGAAGCTAAATCATTTTATTCTATCAAGAGGCATTACTACCAACCATATGAAGTATGGCCCACAATGGATGGATAGATACTATCCCCTGCATTGACCCACAGAGGATCTGATTAGACCAGGATTGATATGTAACTAACCCCCACCGACCCACACAGGATCTGACCCACAATGGATCGTTATGCACTGACCCACATAGGATCGATGTGCTCTGACCCACACAGGATTTGCCTCCAACATCTTCCTCACTACCAGCCACTGGATTCCTCGCACCCGGTGCACTCGATTTTTGTAGTATCATCTTCTCAATATATCGGTCATACATTGACTACCACTAAGATCAACTATGGTGTAACACAAATGACTGCCTTGTGGTAAGTGTTCCAATGAGAAAGACATTGCATCAATTGGACGCCCGGTCTGTGAGTTATTAGTATTTTTAATGTGGGCCCCCCTACAGGATTCATGTTCAATCCAACCCAATCATACTCCATCTATATCCAAAAATAAATTGAAGTATACCTAATGTACCGTCTCTATATAAGGATCCCAACACCACAAATGGTTCGTCAAAAAGAAATTTGGTCCACAAGTAATATCCCTTTCTGTGTTTTGGGGCATGAGTCCTTTCCGGCCCTGTCGGACCAACATTGCCTGACCTGGTCTAGGCTGCGCCATGGAAGGCCTGGCCCGGTAGGCCATGGTCTAACCGATCCCACAAGTTGGGTGCCCCGCAAATCCCGACCCACAAGGGGGGGCGGCCCACAAGGCCGACCAAGCCCATACAGGGTAGCCCGCAAAGGGTAGCCTAACAGCATGATGTACAGCCCATGAGACAGCAGCCCAAGCACTATTTTCTAGAGCTAAAGGGGGGAATCCCCCCTACCCCGGTATCACGAATGTCCCAGAGGACATTTGGTTTTGTGAAACAGCGATGCCACATTGGCACCACCAGAAAACATGTAACCCACTAGAGGCAGAGGTTCTGCCCCACCGCAGCTTCGCCCGAGGTTTCTATATCCTTATAGCACGCAAGTCACACCACCTATCATTCAATAGATTGTTATCATGTCGTCCGCCTCCTCCAACCACCGCAGCTGGCTAGTCGTGGCCCCATTCTCACTGGCAGCGCGCGATGGCGCGCCGCACCTCCTCTACGGCTAGCTTGTGCTGGCCATTCCGATGACTATCGTGGATTTATGTCATAGCCTCTTCATTCAGCGGGCATCGCCGAACTGCCTCCTTTGTAGCTGGTCAGTGTCACCGCATTGGTGGTATTCCATGGTTAATGGATGGGCATATAAAATTTGATGAGGGTCCATGCGAGGTTCGTTAGTCCCACGACCTCTGCATTAGCTCTTAACATGTTGGGAAATAAGCGTTCAACAAAACTAACTTAAATTAAATAGGAATAAAATCCCCTACATCGTAAAACTATTGAAGACGTCCACACATAATGGTGGGTTAGTGTTCTTATATCCCACAACTGGCTTCCAACGATGCTGCATGTACGTCATACTTCAGTTTTAGGTTTGGTGTCTCCCATCACCTCTTTCTGGAATCAGCTCCATTTTTCAAAGGCTTTGGAATCTCTACATTTTATCATCGCATATTATCATGGTGAATATCTGTTGATACCCTTCCCTAGTATCCATATATATAGAGGAGGGTGTGGGTATGTAACGACATGGGAAACTAATGGGGGTTTATTAATTAGGAACCTTTTTAATTACCCAATGATGTCATTACATAAGAATGATTGGTCAATCCATTTATTAGATTGAAACATCATTGGCCCCACACTCTAATTGTCTGTAAGAGGATAAGAATAATAATTAAATAATAATGTTATTTTATTTCTTTTAAAATTTCCCAAAAAATAACATTTTCTCTAGACTAACGGAGCTCAATGTAAAGTCTCTCATAAAAAAATACCAGCTCTGCGGATTCAACAGTGCCCTCAAAATTTTATCCTAAGAAATAGTTGAAAAGATTGAAAATGTTGCCTGCGTGTTTACTGAGTGTGTCGTTAAAAAACATTATAAATTCATTCCGGGAACAATGGGCCTTGGAATCACAAGATATAAATTTTCACAGGCTAAAAATAAATCCATATAATAAAAAAAATTACATGGAAAATATGTGTCTTTACATTCTCCAAACAATTGGGATTTTAATCCCCAAAGACACAACATAGACTATGGAAACAAATGAGGGTACTGAGCATGAATTTGAGCCTCTCGATTTCATGTACTCTTCGAGAGGTTCCTATGCTGCCAGTGAGAGTGCTCCAGAGTTATCGATCACCCACTAAGGACTTGCTCGTGTATATCCTCAATCTCTATTGGAAGCTCTGAAAACATATCCCCATCATCGAAGTATAGCTCTCCATGGATGTCGATGGGAGATGGGTCATGCACATATCTCATCGGCGGGGATATATAGAAGACATCATGCACCATCTCCAACTACGGTGGTAGAGCCACGAGGTATTCCTCCTCACCTATCCGTTGATGTATCATAAAAGGATCGATAATCCTTTTTGACAACCTCTTGCCTCGGCCAAATCCCTATAGTCCCCGTCAAGGAGAGACTCACAAGGATATGAGGTCCACCACCTCAAACTCCAAAGGTCTCCATCTTCTTTCAGCATAATACTTATACTTACTCTGTGCAGTCTTCATCTACTCCTGGATGATTTGAACCTTCTCAGTGGTAGACCATAACATTTCTGGACCCTTAAGTGCGGACTCCCATGGGTTTGTTCAGCATAGATGTGATCTGCATGGTCGATTATACAACTCCTCGAATGGTTCTATACCGATGGTGGAGTGATAAAAATTGATGTATGAGAACCACACCAAGGGAAATTGATCCTCCCAACTAATTAAAAAATGTAGGATGTAGGCACAAAGCATGTCCCCCTTAGTCTTTTTGGTCTGCCCTGTCTGACCATCTGTTAGAGGATGAATGGTGATGCTCAGACATAGTTGAGTCCTGAATGCCTCCTTTAATCCCTTCCAAAACCAGAAAGTGAAATGTGTGTCAAGGTCATAGAAAATCATCAATGGAACCCCATGAAGCCATACAATCTCTTTTATGTAGAGGTGTCCCAATCCCTATACAAATCCATAATCTCTGATAGGTAGGAAGTGGGATGAATTGGTGAATCGTTCTACGATCAACCAGATGGAATCATGTCCCATGGATGTACGTGGAATCCCTACCACTAATTCAATGGATATCCCACCCCACATCCACTCCAGAACCTATAGTTACCAAGCTAAGCTTGCTAGAACCTAATGCCCGACCTTCACTTACTGCCAAGTGAGTAATCTAGAAAAAAACCTTTCCACTTCATTCTTCATCCCTGGCCACCAGTACTAATGGCAGAGGTCTTGGTACATATTCTCCGCATCAGGATGTACTGCTAGAGGGGATGTGTGGAACTCCCTAAAAACCTCCTCCCGTAGTGTCACCAGTACCTTGGTACGTCCTCTAAAGTTGATGACCTTATCCCCACCTTCAAAAAATCAATCAGGTACCTGCACTAAGGATATCTAAGCACGATGATCCCTATAGTCAATGTCCCCATGTTGTGACTCCCAGACTCATTGAAGGAGTGGGGGAGTGACTATCATAGACCGAAGGTAACATTATACATCTCTATTCATGAAGGATATCTACAACACGACTAGCTACTCTGTCGCATCACTATGCAACTGTAGACCAGACCACTTGATGAGTGCATCTTCCACCATGTTCTCCTTACCAGTTGTATAGAAAATCTCATAGTCATAGTTCTTGAGGAGCTATATCGATCATCATTGTCTCTGGTTCAGGTCTTTCTGAGAGAACATATACCTATGACTCTTGTGATCAGAGTAGACTGTAAAACATTCGCTCATCAAGTAATGTCACCACAACATTAATGAGAAGACCAATACTACTAACTCAAGGAAATGTGTAGAATAGTTCTTCTCATTGTGCCTTATTTTTCATGATTTATTGGAAATCACTACTTGCTCATTCATCGAGAAACATCCAAGTCTAGTACCTGACGTGTCATAGTATACTACATACCCAAAGACCACTTCTTGTAGCCTCAAGATGGGGGCACTCATCATTCTTTTAATCGTCTCCAGGAAACTCCGATGGCATCTTTCAGTCCATACAATGGATTCTCCCTTCTTTGTCAACGCTTACAAGGGTTCCACAACTCTAGAAAGGTCAGGCACGAATACCCATTAGTATCCAGCCAACCCCAAGAAACTATGCACCTTCATCACACTCCTCGGTGGCTCCCAATAAAGTACAACCTCCATCATCACTAAATCCCTTGAAACTCTAGACTCTAGGTTAACGTGTCCTCGAACGTGGACATCTTGTATCCAAACTAGAACTTTGAGAGCTCACCATAACGACAGTGCTCTCGGAGTGTATCCAGAACTATCTACAGATGATCTGCATGCTCCTCCTCCATCGCTGAGATATATCAAGATGTCATTGATGAACACCACCACAAAGAGATCATGGTATGGCTGAAAGGTCCTGTTCATGAGTCCCATTAACATTTCTAGGTAATTGGTCATGTCGAATAGAATATCCAAAAACTCATTGTGGACATACCAACATTTTACGTTCATCTTCATCACATCCTCATATCGCTCCAAGAGATGATTATAGGTTGATATCAAGTTTATATTCAAAAACATACGAGATCCCTTCAGTAGATCGAAATGATCATCAATCCTCAGAAGTGGATACTTGTTCTTAATGGTCACCTTGTTTTTTCACTAACAGTCCACACAACTTCTCCATCACCCATCTGCCTTCTTGGCGAACAAAATTGGGGCTTCCAATGGAGAAACACTGGGCCGTATGAACACCTTTCACTACATGTCCTCCATCGATACCTGTTAATCATGAATCTCTGCTGGAGACATCTGATATGCTAGTGTTGATAATAGTGTTGTCTTGGGGTACTGGTCGATGTAAAATTCTACCTCCATTCATTGAGGTAGTGTTGGAACATCATTAGGAAAGACAATGACATACTAGTCCCCCACAAGAGGATTGTTTGGACTCTAAACATCTATTGCTCTGAGGGTAGGACTCGTAAACTGATATGTGATTGGTTGCACTCTCATTTGGGGAAGTCCATAATATTCTACAAATGTTTCCTTATCACCGGTGAAGGAAAACTTGCTCCCTTCTGCACAGATACAACACACTATGTGCCTAATACAGTCAATCTGAGCATGGACTATAGATAACTAGTCCATACCCATAATGACGTCCTAAGGCCTCGATTACACTACTATGAGATCCCAACAAAAGCTATTGTCTCCTAGATTAAGATCACTGTATTGGGACTAGTATTTAATCATCTAATCTACTCCTATTGGAGTCACTAGCCGTATAGATCGAACCAATGTCTCCACCGGAATCTCCAATATATGAATGAGAGAAGTGGCAATAAAAGAGTGACTAGAACCTATGTCTAAAAGTACTGCAGCTAAGGTAGAGTAGACACAAAATGTACCTCTAATACTTTATGGAGTGTTGTGGCTGTAGGCCTTAGCTTCATAGAGCTGAGATCATCCCTGTCAAACTAATCCCTATGGTCGGGGTAGGCCACTTGGTGCGTGTGGTGATAAAAACTCGAATCGCCGCCCACCACTCACTGCACGGACAACTCCCCTACCATATATACCACCCTACAGACCTCCATGCCTAACCCTCTACCTCTACCTAAGTGGTCCCTAGAACATCTTCTAGTCTTCCATATAGCGGGTTGTGGAATCGCGAGCCATGGGACCCTGCATGTCATACGAGTAGCACCGCTTGTCCCTTGTCTGACCTCCTCTACCTCTCGAGCCCCACCCCTCTGACCCTATGTCCCTGGGTCATCCACCAGATGGTCTGGTCCACTAGGACCTCTACTTCACCTGCCAACTACCATCCACATATGACTCTGCTATCTGTCCCCTGGTGGTGAGTCTCTCTGTTGGTGCCTCCTCAGCTAGGAAGCTCTCCACCAAAAGCGCTCGCTCTAGAACCCTATCCTACATCGTTATGCTAAGAGATATCATCGATGCTCAGATATCCCTTTAGAGACTCTGTTCAATGGTCTAGGCCATAAAGAAAGGGTCTTGTACCATGTTGATGGAGTAGCCGGAGTGATTAGTAATCCTCACCGAGTACTGGGCCACAGTCATGTTGCCCTGTTGTAGGAGCAGCCACTCCTATATTCTTATAGAGCATAAGGTCTCTAAGATGAACTCTTCACTAAAAATTCTATCGATGTCCACCCAGATGAGCATAACATTGTCATGTACCTCGAGCATCTAGCTCCACCATCTCCATACTGCTGCCTAAAAAGACTGGCTTCAAGGATCCCTATAAGATCAGCCAGTATTCTAACCATGCAGAAAACTCATACTATAACCTCCATCCAGTCCTGAACCGCATGTGGGTTCATCTCGCCTCAATACCTCGGAGGCCTCTACCACTGAAACTTATGCAAGGCGCTCATTCAGCGTGCACCTTATGATGGGGGGGCTAGTGGAAATAGCAGCACAATGGGTTGTGGTGCTGCTAGAACACCACCCGAAGGTGGTAATGCCGTAAGAGGGCCCTGCACCACGACCTCATAGCTTGGTGGGTCATCAGCATGTACTCTATCAGGAATCATGGATAGCTATCTATGTTGAGGAATCATGAAAGATGAAATTTGTCCCATGGAAAAAAAGTTATACCTGTTGAGCTTACTCAAAATGATTACATGAAAAACTACTCAAAAATACACACAATCAGTGGTTCTATCTACTGAGTCAGAAATTAGAATTCAAGGTCCTGGTGTAGAGATACCTCAGCTGCAACACCAACACTGGAATACCCAAACTGAAGACCACACTCATAACACTTAACACTTTTTCTACATTGAAAATTACATAGTCCTATTTCTTTGGTAGAACAGACTGCTCAGATTCCACTTGGTCATGACCCACCCCTTACGGCCTGTGTCATGACTACCCTATACACGCCTTCCATAGGACATCGGCTGGCGACTTGAATTAGAAAGGCATATTCCTAAAATGGGAATGCATTGACTTAAAAACTGTAAAAACACACAGAGTAGAACCCAACAAGTTGCAACCATGAATTAACTGTTGTAGTAAAGAGTTATGAAAGTGAAGGGGGATGGAATACATGCACAAATGAAGGGTCTAGCTACAACTGAACAGAGGAAAAAACTATTGGATCGTCCAATGAGGATCCTACATATTGGGTATGTACATTTTGCCTCCACAACATTCCACATCCACCAATTTCCTGCACGCACTGCTTGGTCTGGGATCCCTCAAACCTCAACCTAGTTTCTCGCCATCTGCACAAGAGATGACAAGGTGCAGGTGAATCTCGTGTAGGTGTGAGTATAACAATACCCAATAGGGATCCCAAAACCCCTTATGGTCTCTCATAATTTCACAATGGAAAACCACAAAGCATGATCTCAATCACAAAACACAATGAAACTGAAACATTTCAATTAGAGTCTCAACTCACAGTACAGGAAAATCGATCTATACAAACGGTTTTGCAAAAAACCGTGGGTATAGGGTACCCATATTCCCACCATTTTCCAAAACTGTGGGTATAGGGATAGTATGTGAACATATACCCACGGTTTTCTAGAACTGAAGGTATAGTCCACCATTACGCACGATTGTGTAAAAAACTATGGGTATAGTTTTATTAATACCAATACCCATGGTTTTGGAGAAAATTGTGGGTATAGGGTATTTTGCGAATACCTATACCGACGGTTCATCAAAACTGTGGGTATTGGTTTTTTTGAAGACCTATACCCACGTTTCTCCAAATCCTTGGATATAGCTATCCTGAGTTATGGCGGGAAAATAAAATTAGGTGGGACACAGGAAAGTTTTTACCGGAAGTCATTTATTCACGGTATAAATTAATATATTTACATAAATGTAAATATTTAATAACAAAAACTCAGTAGCTCGGTTGGTAAAATGTTCTCGGCGTCTGTTGTAGGTCACCGGTTCAAATCCCGCAAACCGAGTTTTTTGAATTTAAATACCCACGTGGAATATATTTATACATATAAGCATATGTATATATAAATATAAAATATAATTGACAACTCAGTTGGTTGGTTGTTGGTGTGCAGTCGCTGGACTCTGTGTCAGGTACAAGTTCGAATCATGCCAGGTGTTTTGTTGGAATTTTAATACCGCATATTAATATTTATAAGCAGATACAAGTATATATAATAGATTTAAGTCATAACTTTGGTGGTATATTGGTCGGGTGCGTTCTCCAGGTGCAGTGTGAGGCCGTGTTTTGAAACCCCCTGACTTCTTTTTTGAAGATTATAAATCCCCATGGTTTCAGAACCATGGGGTCAACATTGTACCAGCGTGGCCATGCATCTGCCACACTTTGGCAATCCTATTCCAAAGGTTTCAGCAAACCGTGGGTATAGCCCGACCCCTATCCCGATGCCATTCCATCCCATTGTTCCCAAAACCGTGGGTATAGGATCTAACCACAGTTTTGGGGGATATACCCACAGTTTTGAACCATGGGTATATGGTAATTTTCCATTAGTGTCAAACATGGTTTATGTGAATTATAGAATTACAAATGATTAGTCATGAAGCTATATCATCATACTATGTCAAGAAGAACTACTTTCTACCATACAACATCTTACACACATATGATCGATAGGTACAAACCCCCACAGTGACCCACACAGGATTGATCTGCCCATAATCAATATGTAACTAACCCCCGCCGACCCACACATGATTTGGCCAACACATGATCAGAAGGTAACTACCCCACGCAATGACCCACATAGGATATGACTCACAAATGATCGAAAGGTAACTAATGAATGAAATAAACCACATAGGATCTGACCCACACAATATTTGTATGCACTGACCCACACTCGATCATTGAAGGCTTACTCATATAGGATCTATCTCCAACCTCCGCCTCACTACCAACCAATGGATTCCACGCACCCAGTGCACTCGAGTTTTGCAATATCTACCCTCGAGATATCGGTGGTTCCTATAAAATCACTAAGCTTTAAAAATGAATAACCTAAAGTACCACCATGTCATATGGGTTCCAACGTGAAAAAACGGTGCGTCAATCGGACACCCAATCTGTGAGTAATAAGCATTTTCACTCTGGGGCCCCAGTTGGATTTGGGTTCAATCTAACCCGAATATACTCCATCAATCCTCAAAATTCATGTGAAGTATAAAAAAGGACTGTCTAGTTCCATGTATCTAAACGCCGTAGACAGATCGGAAAACAGACATCTGGTTCTCATAAAATGGTCGTTTAAGTGTTTCTGGGCCCGATTGGGCCCAGGCCCCGTCCAACCCCGTTAGACTGACAGAACCTGGCCACGTATGGGCTAAGCCAAGGTGGGATCGACCAACTATTTAGAGGTTTGGTCCATCTCAAAAAAATGGCGGCCCAGCCCACAAAGGGGTGGCCCGCAAAGGGCGGCCTGACTGCATGAGATGCGGCCTGTGAGTGCTCGTGCTGGAAAGGTGAGGAAGAACCCCCCACCCCTCGGTATCCCGAATAGCCTGGAGGCCATTTTGTTTATAGAAATGGTGGGGCCATATGGGCATCTCCCTGTCACAGTGGAACCCACCGGAGGAATGGTTTCTTCTTTCGTCGTGGCTTCTGCTCGTCAACGATGTGCTGGTCGCACCACCTACCCATCCATGTTCGACCACCTTCTCCGACTTCCATAGCTGATAAGCCACAACCCCTATCTCAATGGCGGCACACGATGGCATGCCGCACTTCCTCGGCAGCCTGCATGTGTCGGTCGTTCCAAGGACCATCGCAGCTTTGTGCATTGGCTTCCCCTTCCGGTGTGTGTTGGTGCACTTCCTCCTTCATAGTTGGTCAGTTCCTCCACACTAGCGGTATTCCACAGAGAAGACAATGGTGTACCAAAGTAGCAGAGGCTCGGGGGTGAGATTGTTAGGCCGTCGCCCTCCATGTTAGCTAGAACATGTGGGAGGATAATGCCTCTACAAAATTAGCTTGAATTAAATTAGAATTAACTACCCTACCTCGTAAAACTATTGGAGAGCGTCTATACTTGAAGGTGGGTCACTGTTCTTCGTTCGAACAACTGGATTCCAACAACACTGCTCGTACGTCGCCCTTTAGTTCGAGGATGAGGGTCTTATGTCACCTCCTCTTGGAACCTGCTCCATCCTCTAATGTTTTGGTGTCTCTGCACATTATCATCACATCACTACATGGTGAAGTTTTGTCAATAACCCTACAAAAGCTCCATATATATAGGTGAGGGTGAGGGAAATTTACAATGTGAGTAATTAAGGGGGGCTCATTAATTAGGATCCTTCCTAATTTCCCAACAACGTCCTTACTTATGATTGAGAGGTCATGCCATATATTAGCTTGCCACATCGCTAGCCCCACCATCATCATGTCTATTAGTTGATAAGAATGAAAATATAATAATAATGATATTTTAATTTATTTCTTTTAAAAATTCCCAAAACATAACATTTATCTCAGACCAACTACGGTCAATGTAAAGTCTCCCTTAAGTGAATCTCGGCACTATGGATTCAACAGTGCCATCAGACTTATATTCTAAGCAAGGGTTTAAAAGTGTCAAAATGATGCATATTCTTTTAGTTAACTTACATTTAAAATAGTCCAGAAATTCATTCCGGGCACACAGGGCCTCCGAATCATGCGCCATCAATTTTTGCTGACTTGTAATAATTCCATATAATTAAAAACAATTACATGGAAAATCCTGGTGTTTACAAACCCATTTAAAGCCTTACAAGTATGAATTATTATTCTATCAATAGCTCATTGATAACCACACAATACCCCATCAAAAATATCAATTTATAACCACATTAGTTCTCCCAAGACTCCATTAGGGCATCGCTCAATTATCTTGAATACCATGAATAATTTAAATTTTGGTCACTCACATGACATGTCCCTTTTCTTATTGTGTTACCCATTGGATTCCAACTCCCTTTCCTAACAAACGAGGTACCCCATGCCCTTTGTTTTCTACTGATCGAGTCTGACACCCCATCAAACCTCTTGAATTAGACCTTTGATCCTTCTCAAAACTTTTTTTCACATAAAATTCTCAGTCTTAAAAATGTTAATGCCACTCTAATTCATTTATTACCATACACAAATTCTCATGAAATCATAACCTCTCATCATATGAAAATGAATCCTTGAACTGTGATTGTGCACAATATTGACCCTCCATGATTGAGATATATGCATCCCTCTCACTAAAATATCAAAACATTGAAATGATGAAAAACAAATCATTCTTGTTCTAATTATTCTAGATAATTAAAAATAGATAGATTCATTCTATGGTTTCATTCCACCATATAAATCACATTTCAATATCATCACAATTAATGTACCTAGAATGATTATGGAACCACACTAACTATCAAAAAAAATTCCACATTTATCATACGTTAAACATATTCACAAATCATCAACTATACCAATAAACATAATCAATCATTGTGAACATTAACATAACTAAATTAACTTATTGTATCTCAATTTACAAATGACACATATCGTGCACTAGTATCCTTCATGATAAATCAAAAATCTAACATACTCATGAATTACCTCCAACAATTAATAGATATCTATTCTATGAGAATGTCAACCTGATCACTTTATCTGACACCAATTCACAATCATTGATTTATATCTACCCATGAGTATCCTGCCCACTATTATCACATGTATATTGAGATGAGTCCTAGTATTTACCTCACAACAGTGCTCCAATACCTATATTAGATTCAAGAATCCAACTAGATACCTGACCACCTATTGACTGTTAGATAATATAGAAAAACCACTTCAATTACTCCATATATATACAATCTTTACACCCTATAGGTAGTTAATCATTATGTGATAGAAGAATCATTGTCTATTCACATAGGTAACACCTCATTAATGACCCACTCTATAGTAGTAATGTAAAACATACACCCTAGTTGTACTATTAGGTATCCTATGTATCCTTTGTATGGATAACTTTATATCTGTAACCAATCCTAGAGGACATCAGTGGTTGACTGGGCACACTTCTATCATTTAGGTTATACTTAGCAATTCTATCTTAGTTCACTACCATTGAAAACAACTTCAATGTGAATGTATTAAATATAATACGAAAATATGTTGATTACTTTCTTAAAATAAATATTTCTTAGTGATATCATCTCCCACCATTGTTACTCTATTCCACATTAGATTCATGGACTATAAAACATTATCCATGATCAATTTCCTCCATCAAACAAAGTAATTTAACTCACCAGCTTAGTTTTCCCTTAGCTTGTCAAGAAAACATGGTCAAAAAATCCAAACCAAAAAATCCCTAGATGTCATTCCCTCATACATGACATACTAAACCATTATGTCCCCCTAGCATTTTACTGGAACCCATAGCATATTCATCTCTAATTTTATTTCCCTAGTGGTATCTCAATCTGATCTCGTATAGTCGGAACATACAAGAATTAATACTCAACAACAAATAATTTTCGTTCCCCCTAAAATAAAGGATAATTTTCAGATAGGAACCCCCTATTAAAATATTAAATTAAAGTATTATCCCCCCAAGATCCAAGATTAATGCTCAAAATGAACCTCACCAGACTCTTACTGAGAAAATCATCAAAGCACTATATTAACAACTCTATAATTTTTCAATAACCCACAAATTTATGAACCAACAAACATGGATCATGATAATATCCATCCTTAATGGTATCATTCAGTGCATTCTTCAATGAAACTATATCCCCAACATGGTGATTCTATAAAAGATTCCACTAGGGTGGAATACCATTTGAAACCAAATACCAATATCTAAACATAAATAAAAACATATAGAAAAATCTATAATAGGAATAACATGTCACTATCTCTTACACATCACCACCTATAACATAGGTCTCATATAATCTTACTTCTCAACCCTACATAGTTATTCTATGGTCATGTTCCTCTATTACCAGACACACGTTGGATTCATATACATGATAAAATAAGTAGTCACAATGAAAAATTATCTATGTATTATTCAGTTAAAATATATATAAAAAAACATCATATATGTTTTTTTATACATTAAATAACATAACCCATTCAATAAATAGAATAATAATAATCATAAAAAGGTACATGAATGTCTCATGATCCCTATATGTATACAATGATACCTGATTCAACCTCATAACTCATAGATTCATGATCCAAAAACATTAATAAACTACATAAACTACCTTATTTATGTATATCTAAAAACTCAACCGTAATTATAAAAACCAAAATAACAATCCCATTTCCTTTGGAAACACTGGCTTTAAACTATACTTATGCTATAAAAATTCATAATTAGACATCCATAAAAATTACAGATGCATTCCAAAACTCCTTATACCATTTCCAAGGATACAACATAAACCCACATGTTATTACATTAGAAAAACCATGCTTTATCCGTCTATGATACATATTTGTTGAAACCCTAACATGAAACACTAGAATGGCACTCTATCTAGAGTCCCACTAACCACATGCACATCTACCAGTATGAAAAAATTTTCAGAATAGTGTGGGTCAAAATGTTGATAGTTTAAATAATACCCTTTTAATAATAAGAGACAACGAACCCAGTTTTATGAAATCGAAATAAACAATAAATATATAAAATTGAGGATACAATACTATGAATATTAATTGTAACGAATTTGAAAATAAATTTCTACAAATCATACATTTTACATATATATCTAACATGATATCATATGGGATAATAATATAAAATACATATCCAATTATTAAAATATAACCAACCCAACTCTGAGGATCCATCTAATTCTTCTCAAAAGTCCAATGATAATATATACATGTATCTAAAACACCACTTGCTATTAAGCTCTATAAACCAATAATTCTCTCCTCACTCTTTTATTAACATTAAATGATCCATACATCCCATAGGGACCACGTATAGTCTGATTATAAACTAAGATGTGTCCCACAATTGACATCCCTACATAACATCCATAATACAATTATATGAAGAGTTACATAAATTTGGATAAATACAATAAAAAACCTTCCACACTGGGTGATTAACCAGCTATGGGTGAATACATTACCTACATTATCTTGTATCTATGTGGAATTATGTCCACATAGTCTATCACAATAGAATAACTCTTGGAACTTTAACGAATTCAATGCCACATGGTGGCACACTACAACACAATGCCTACAGCTCAATCATAAAATATTAATAATAACAACCCTAGGGACCATGTACATACCCCAACTCAATTTTCATCATTATCAAATACCCATTTAACTACATACTCAATATCCTTAAAATCTTATCCCTGATGAGAACCCACTTCCCATATAGTATTCCCAATCAACAATTATTCCACATGTCCATCCATAAGATGTATCCATCCTCAATAATTATACTCACCATCTTTTAATGTACACATTTACTCTATAGAGGATACAACTATGGAACCAGTTATCAATACCACTTCATGGTCCATGTCCCTTGTGTAAATAATAACAATTTTTTAAAATGCATATTGAGTAATATCACTAACAACTTACATCCCCATCCTAGTGAACAACTATCTCACCATCCTCGGTGATCATCGCCACCCATTTATACCAGGGTATTCCACACCAATAATATCAATAATTAATTTCAAACACAAGTATCCAACCAATTTATGGAAACATCATCATGAATTCTCATTCGAATCATTGGTCCAATGATCACACCACAACACCCCATTAACACATATTAACACAGAATGACTATATTGTTTTAACACATTTCTAATTTTAATCATAGTATGTTAATATAAATATTCATTATTCATGCCCATATTTTTTATTGATTTTTAAAATAATTTTATCATAGCATTTAATTTTTATTTTAGAGAGAAATGAAGAAAAAATAAATAACATAAAAGATAATTGGGCCATGGGACACCAACTTGTACTATGGTTTGATCAACATTTGAGGAGTCTACTACACAATGACCAACTATATAGTGAAGGTGTTGAAATTTATAATGGATGAAATTTTAGGCCAAAGGAGACTTATATTGGAAAATAATATCTGGGATAGATCTTGAAGTATGAATAATTTTATTATCCCAAATTAATAATACTAATCCATATAAATTAAATATAATATAGATAAAAATATTGATTTATTCATTCCATGAATGTTCATTATGATAAAAAACATGGTGCATATATAACAGGGTTATGTCCCAAGATTAATTCCTATATGTAGAATTTATTGATGCCAATTCAACAGAAGTATCAATATTGAAAGATAAAGAGATATATCTATGATGCAATGTTATGATGAAATGAGATATGGATATGGAATATCTCTTGGGAGATATAATTAGACAATCTCATGTGGATTTCAGGATGACCAAGTGTTATTTAAGTGGCAAAATATGAGGAGAAATATAGATATTAGATAATGGATAAAATTTAGTGGAGATGAAAATATGATATATACCGATTCTTTTCATACAAATAGGAGGAGTGGTGCCTGTCAAAGAGATCAGAATTTGAGAGGTTCAAGAAGTTAGTGTTGATCAACTACATAGAGGAGCTACACAACATATGTTTTTTATTTCATTTTTGTATTACTTTTATAATTTTTGAACTCATGAATCATTTTAAAATGATTTATAGAAAGGGTTTTTGTTTTTAATTTTTTTTAAATCTAATTCATTCATTTCCTTATCTATATAACTAAAATATTTTATGACTGATAATCAATCAAATATATGGGGAAATTTCATATGAGGGTTTAAATTGATGAATGTGGTGTGTATTATATTAGTAAATTCATCTATGATTTGGAAATTTTAATATTTATTTAGTATCCAATTGATATTATTAAATATCTTATTCCCTATTTACCTAGAATGTGTGATGGTGTATAGAGATCTAGACCAAATGTGATGGTGGTGATTGGGGGAGAAATGTTTTACTTAACACTATTTTATACTTTTAATATTAAATTTAAGGTATCTAGGTTTGTTATAGATTACCTTGAGAGAGTTAATAGTTAGACTAGTTAGCTATATTTTTGTTTTTGAGCTACTGATATATTCCCATAAATTATTTGGGATAATGGTATGATTTATTTCAATGGAGTATAAGAGTTGTTCTTAATTAATGTTAACCCAACCCAGGATACTAGTTCCCTTCCATTCATCCTTTTTTTGTTTTTTATTCAATGAATTAATTTTTCGTTAGTTAATTTTAGTTGTGTTTGGTTTTAGTAAAATTTTAAAATGGTTATTCATGTTGTATTACAAGCTACAATTTCTAGATGAATGTCCCCCATAATTTCATATCCTATAATACTTCATTATTGTTTCAGTTATTTATTATTCAGGGTTTCCTATTATAAATAGATTTTATGTAACACCATGATCCTATTTACCCAGAGTAGGTGCATTATTACCTAACATTGGAATGATAAAAAAAGATCATGTATCAAAATACCAATTAGATTAGTATCCTTAAGAGTACTAGATACATGCATAAGTTTTACATTACATCATGAAATACAAACAACAAAAACATTTTCCCCCTTTTTAACACAATTATATCCCATAGCCTATCCCTGAAGGTCAATCGTGAAATACGTCTTCAAATATGGGAAAAAATAAACATAGAAAGGGGAGAGCTCAGATGCTTAGTAAGGATGACAATCTAACGAAAATATTCATAAATAAGCATGAAAATTTATGGAAATGTATAACCCTAAAACAAAAGCCTTTTAAAACATAATCATCATAATAAAATGTTAAAAATAAATCAAATTATTCTATTTACTTATTAACATGGATATTCTACTAGTCAAATAATCATATGCAATATCAATAAAAAATTTCTTAATGATGGAATGCTTAATACCAGACATCATAACCCTATAGTCAAGGCCTCATGCCAAAAAAAAGACCTTTTCAAGGGCCTGTTCCAAGACACTAGTTTGTCTAATGACATCCATCGATGCATCTAGGAGCTATACCATGCTCCACTCGTAACTTCCTATGTCCGACACAGTCCTCATATGAACGATTTGAAAGAAAACATAAACATTAGTATAAAAACTAGAATAGGAAATGTTTATACATTAACCATAAACCATGAATGGTATAAAAATAATACATCCATAGTCAATCAAATCAAATATCCTTCAATACATTATAGAAGATTTTATTATAATTAATTGACATAAAACATGTGTAAAATCCATCAATGTATGCTGACATAGATGAAATCAATATTATTTGAGAGAAATTTTGAAATCATTTTAATGTCACGTAATTAAGAAAGAAAAGATTTATTTTGAAAGTATTATTAGAAGATATTACGAAAAGCTTCAAAGGTGTTATAACAGCAGATAATAGCTGCACCGGTGGTATAAGTTTAAAAAACATTCATACCTTAATTTGTCAAAAAGGCCATAATGTACATTATTTGAAAAACGATGGAATTATTCATTTCAAACCAATTTATAATAAGTCAAAAAGTGTATAAATTTCTTCAACACATTGTATAGAAAGTATTAATTTTTTTTTCAAATACATTTTTGAGAAACACCAATCTGGATGATAAAGATGTCCAAGTAGATACATATGTATTAACAACCACATGTAGGTAAAAAATGGTAAAATAAACCATTACATTGTACATTTTCTTGGTCGGGGGTATGCTAACCACTTGTATAATATTTAAATAACTGTTATTCAATTATACAATATCCACACATAAAAATATGATATCAAATATGATCTTCAAATATTACTTTGTTAATAGTATTTTAGTAGTATCATTGTTTCAGGTGTTAAATTATTCAATTTCCTTTTTATGTTTTGTTACATAAGACAATTTCTTATAGGTAGAAATTATTTTTTCATATCCAGTATGATATTACATTCTTAAACAATATTTTTAATTATAAAATAAAAATTATTCTTGAATGGTTATGATGGAGAATGAATTTCTTCTCATTCGTGGAGACGGTAATCCGTACATACGCACGAGCGACAATATCATTCATTAGATAATAAAATAGTTTGAAATTGGATGTTATATCATATATACAGAATCTTTAACATGTTATATTTATTTTTTACCTCATGTATACTCATTATTTTACCAATACAACTATTGAAGTGTTGAATAAAAAACTACACCACTTTGTGGAGACGGAAAGTCGTACGTACGCATGTTTGGTGACTTTGTCATTCACTGGATAGATAGAATAATCAAAATATTTGTAACATATATATAACAACATCGTAGTATGTAAAAGGTACTGGAGTTATTATTTTGGTATGTAAATAACAAATAAGGTGGATGTGGATGAAGAAAAGAACATTGAAAGAGGTGATGAAATTATTACGTCATCTCTGAGTACTTTTTTTTGATTTGATCAAAAGGGCTCCAGTTCTTGGCATTCTATTCAGAGTAAGAAAACTTGATTGAAGTGAGGATATTTGGTAGGATATTTCTGCAGAGGTTAGCTTAGCCAATTGGCATTGGAGATGTGTTTTTGAGAGAAGGGGAAGTAACCTTTTATAAGAGAGGTGAGGTTGATTTTTGGAAAAGCTGAAAATATAAATTTATTATACAATCCCATTCGGTTGATAATGACTCAAAAAGATTTATTTCGTGTATAAGGTGGTTATGAGTCTAAAACCACTCAATCAATAGGATTTAGATAGGTTTAGGTCACCAAATTAACCTTATATTCAAGATTTAACTCTTAGTTAAATAGATTATATTTTACCATGTATTCTTGTATTATTATAATAAATGGTTTATAATCTTCTATGGAAATCCATAAGAACCTCAAATGGTTCATTATTGATATATATATATATATACTTATATAATTATTATGGATAGTACGTATAATTTTAGGTATATTATTTTAATTAATCATATAGTATTTGTTTTACAAACAGATTTTTGTCAATTTTGACAATATTTAGTATTTGGATTTTGTTAATGTAATAAAAACATTATCAATATGGAAAAAAATTACTAAATCAACCATAAAATATCATATTAACATAGAAAATTAGTTTAATTCATTAAAAGTCTCAAATTACATTTCTTTGGATATTTATAATATCAATTAGTTTAATCATTCATTAATAGGTTAATTAATGCATCATCATTGTGTCATTAAAAAATTTAATTATTTAACTTCTAAAAATTATAAATTAAATACAAATATGTATTAAATAGTTTTATCATTCTAATTAATATTTATAATCTAATTTTTTATTATATATAACCCTATATTAAAAAGTATTTATTTACAAAAATTTGAATTTAACACTTAACTTTTTGTTTAATTAAATAATAATAAACATTCTAATCTAATCCATGTGGAACAAAAGTATCATATTTTTTTATAAGGTTTATTTTGGTCAAAATACACTTATCCCATACAATTAGGAAATGTATTAGGGTAATAATAATATATTGTTTACCTTTAAATATACTATTTACTTTTAGCCATGGTAAATAGAAGTCAAAAGTTATAATTCAACACAAATTATTTTCAACTTATTGAACAACATTTCACATAAAAATATCAACTATGTCTCTCAGATTTTTTTAAATTATATTCATATAAGTGGTAAAATTATGTTTTATGCAAATTTTCAAATGTTCATAGTTGGTGGGTAAAAGATAGAAAAAAGTTCAATAAAATATTATATATGAGATATTATTATAAAATAACTCAAATGAATTAAATTTAAATACTATATGTACTCTGTATCTATTTTATTTAAAATTAATTAAAAAAATAAATTATTATTTAAATAAAAATTCAGTTTTAGACAATAACGCATTGTTTTTCGCAATTCGTCAAAAATTAAAAGTTTTTAGAAAAATGCCAAAGATTCACCCTAAGCTAATATTGATATTTCGAATCAAAAAATGAAAACCATTTTGAAAAATTAATTTTATAAAATTTCAAAAAGTGGGTATTACTATTCATAATGGCTAGTTTTATTTGTCATGGTGTGTTAGAACACGATGTTTTATATAGGCCAAGCTATTGCATTATTCATAGGGGAACGTACTGTGGAAGCTTAATGTGTTACATTTGAGACCCTAGGAATTTATGTCACCTACAGGACTAGTAATGTTTTCCACCATTGTTCAGGAAATGATTATAAATTTAATTCAATAGTTAGTAAAATATTTTTCCCACCATCTATTATCTTTTCTGAATCTAGAGTAGTTTTTATTTTGTATATATTTTATACGGTTGGAATTTTTGGTTGTAATGAAATTATTTTTGATTCATATTAACATGGAAAAAAAATTTATATCCAAATTATGGACTTTCACATCAAATAAAATATCCTCAAAGGATCTATAATCGAGGATCAAAGATCCCACATTTGTACCAAAGTACGGATGATATAAAACTCTGTGTAGTGGAATTTTCATTTGAATAGGCATATCAATATTATGGATAGATGGTCAAGGAAGTTGAGGATTCAATTCTGTTGTATAAGGATGAAAACAAAAAATTTGGTAGCACTGGAAGATATTTTTTGGTGTGTTGCTGAGTCCAAAGTTCAAGCTATAGTAACATTTTTCTAAAATGATGTTTTTTCTTTATAATATTCCATCACCAATGATGGGCTAGAGGATGATGAAAAACAAGAATAACACTACAATGTGGAACAAAATGAGTAGGTGGAGAAAGAAAAGATATGTGTGATGATTTTTGAGATATGGACAGAAATATTCAAAATCAAGGTGGAGTAGTCAATCATTGAAGAAATAAAAAGACATTAAAACATTATAGAATAAAGAATATAAAGACAACCAGAGGGGAAAATAAAATATTGTAAAATAATAAATAATTATTTGAAGTGATGCTAGATGAAGGTGAAAATGAGGAGTGGTGTCTAGTGTAGATAGTCCATGACTTCTTCATTCACACTCTAAATGTAACTATTACATGGTTCTCTTCACAAATAATATTGATTAGATTTAAAAGAGTAGGTGGGAATAAATCACACCATATGAAAAACCCTGTTGGACGAGGAAAATTTCATGCCAATTTTATTTATTCCAAACTTGAATTACATGATCCAACAAGGTAAGGTAATTCTTAACAAACTTAACAAGACTTCTTTTTTGGAGACAACCTCAATTTTTTATTTCTTTAAATGAATTTATTTATTAAGAATCAATTTTAGAATTCAATTCTAAATGACTTTATTAATGTAATCTCAAATTCATGTAACTTGTTATTTCTCATTGGTTATTACTTTTATAAGTACATTATGGATAATGAACAAGAGGAAAAGAAGATGAAAATAGTGGAAATATTATTGGGGAAAGGGAAGTATTTTTTATATTTATTTATTTTTATCCACCATATTTTATTTTAATATTTTTCTTATATAATTAATCTGGATAAAAATTCATGACATATCATTGATTTGTGATATATATTAATATGTGATAAAAAGTTTATTAATAATAACATGTTTTTATATTTTATATTTAATTTCTGATGAGATGTAAGGAGTAATATAGAGTTTTAGATGATTAGAGTTAAACATAGTTGTATAAATTATATGAATAAAGATTTTGGGGGACTAGTTAATTTATATATATATATATATAATTCTACTAAATCATTCATTCTTTTATTTTTTAAAATTCATGTTTAATGAATTTTTTACTATATAAGGAATGTGTGATTAACTCTATACAATATATTTTCATTCCTGAGAGAAATCTATATTTTTTTCCAATTATTTCTTATACACATTTACATGAGATATACATAAGATATGTTACCCACTAGAAATATAAATTTAATATTTTTTAATATGTTATTATAAGAAACCCCCTTTAATATTATTGAGGCATTATGTTATTATAAATTTTTTATCCCTGAGACTTACATTAACATTGAAGGAAGATTATAGTCCATATAATATTTGAATGATTTTAATAGGTAAGAGACATATTAATATCAAATTATTTTAAACCTACACTGATCATTGTTTTTTTATGATATTAAATTATTTTTTTGTAGGGAAGAGTTTTTTAAAGATGAAATGGATGTGTTTTCATTAAAGAGAGAGTGAAAGGTATTTTTCATTGGTTTTTGGGGAATTGTTTTGGTATATAATTTATTGTATTTACAATTTACCACTATTGAAAAAAATTGAACAGATAATTAAAATTGAAAATATTAAAAGAAAAATGTGTTTCATGAAAAATTAAAATATTATAACATTTAAAATTAGTGTCATGAATAAATAATTTTTGTTGGGTGATATATGTTAGATTTTACAGAAGCATTATTTTTATAAAAATATTTAAAAATACAAGAGGGATACATTCATTGTGCTTTCATAATGTTGATGACCATTTCTCTGAGATTTGGAAATGGGGCTAGTATCACTGCAAGATATCTTCATTGAGTCTACATTTTTATATCATGAAATATTATTAAGCGATTAACCACCTTTTGATCCATTAGAGTATTTCACATTATTTTACTACCTATATAAGGACATAGAATAATTTTAAGAGAAATTTTAATTCCTAATGATTATTTATGACATTTATACAAAATGGGAGATGATTTGAGATCCCATTAAATCCTATGGTAAGGATCATATATTAAAATATTGAGATAAATAAAATCAAATATTTACATTTAGTGGTGAACGAAGAAATAATAGTGAGGTTAATCATGATTGTCATTATTTACAATAATAAATCAAAAATATTTAATTTATGTTAGAATAAACTTCATCAACATCAATTGGTAGAGTAAAATACATGGTTTTTTGGTTCCTATAAAAAATTAATAGTTGATGATATATTCTTATGATAAGATAGAAATATTATCTTAAACATTTATAATTGTTCTTTTTTTTAATAAGGGTTTATGTATAATGGTTGTATAGATAACCTATAAAGACCTTGACTGATGAATCCTAGATTCTATGGATACTGTATTTCATTGGTACAAGATATAAGTGATCTCATCCCATTGGATCAAATTGTTTATCAGTATTGGAAAAATAGATACTTACTTCAATGTCACATTCCAATTGAAAAAGGAAAATAAAACGTGGTATTTTCATTGAGAACACCATTATTCCCATTATAATATCCCTACATATCGATCATAATATAATTCATTGATTCTTATGGAAAGGAAACATAATAATGGGGTCAGATCATATACTCTGTAAGGATATGCATACGACAAAATGTAACGAGACATGAATGATATGGAAAAGATAAATTATAATCAAATAATTCCCAATAAATTATAACATGATAATAAAATTTATCCATGGATATCTCAAATAATCAAATTATCAAATAGAAATCAATAACTAAATTTATAATTATGTCTTTTATAATGTCGATTATATGAAACTTATAATCAAGGACTCATTCAAGACATATATAAAAAATGGGAAAGGCCTCATCCAAATAATCAATATAGTTAGCCTAATTGAGACCCAGTAATGCATCATTGGAATATTTAATTTTATCTAACCACCCATCACTATATTTTGCCAATTTATTTCTCATATATGACTTAATCAACCAGAAGTAAAAACTAATAATTTTACGTATATAAAGATCTAGCATATGAAATATCAATAACTTCCCAAATAAATCCAAAAATAATAACTTTAGGGAAATATGGTGGATATAATCATTAGATTATATATTTTGAAAAAGAGTCAGTAAATGATGTTGGCATCAATTAAAATAAATTATAAATAATATTAGAAAATTTCATTAGAAAAAACACATTTCACTTTCGAATAAATTTTTTATAATTTTAAATATTTCCCCAATAATAATTAAAACATTTTCATTGAATGTAAACATATAAATTTGTAAATTAATTTTAAATTGATGATTGTCCATCAAAGAGGGAAGTTATGTTCATTCTATATAAGTAAAAATCATTCCTTTAACAATTTTTTTAAAAAAGATCAAAAATTCCCTCTTTAGAAATAAATGTTCTCTTTTTTAACATTCTGTGAAATTTAAAACATCTATATAAATTCCTTATTCAATTAATTTAGGATGAATAAAAAAACTATATAATACATTAATGTAATATTTGGACATGGAAGAAGAATATTCCCTAATGAGTTGAAAATACAAGGTTGGTTTCCCATAAAAACATTATTTCGATAACTTAACAAATTAAAGGAAGTAAAACTATAGGAAAACTATTAATTTATAGAGATAACCAATGTTTAAGAAAATAAATATGTTTTATGTTGAATTATTAAATAATACTCCCTTTCGAGACTTAAATATTAATAGTCCCGAATAATGAAAAGATTTTGAAATAAACCCTTAGTTTAGGTTCGAATTATTTCATTTGGGTCTCAACATACTATATAATATATATACATATATATATTATTAATATATATTAAAAATCCATGTTAATATATATAAAATACCAAAAATTATTTACTAACAATATTTTTTCAACTGTTTCTTAACAATTCTTTTTAAAAATCATTATTCTGGGTAATAATTTATTCATTGTTCATGTATGCTTTAATTATGTATATTTAGTACTTTTACATTGATCATGGATAAATAATATAAATAATTTTATTCCTGATATATAATGTTTATATATCAATAATCTAAAAATTTATAGTTATCTAGAAAATTTAGATATAGAAAAATAAATTACATTGTTCATAGAGAAAATAGGCCATATGTTCGCATGAACATTGCTTTCAAGTTTTGAAGGATAGAAACATAGAAAGATAAAATGTAATTAAAAACTAAAAAATCTCTATTATATTATATATATCATATATATTTATTATGTAACACCCCATGCTTCCACGATTCATTTTCCTTAGAATAATGTAATAGCATGTGTTGTACGCAACCTCGAGTTCTAACACACCACAACTAAATAAACTAGCCGTTATGAATAGAAATACCTATTTTTTTTTGAAATTGTATAAATATTATTTTTCGAAATGGACATCATTTTTGGATTCAGAATATCGAAATTAGCATAGGTTGAATTTTTGGTATTTTTCTGAAAAACATCATTTTTTAATGAATAGTGAAACCACTAAGTGGTAGTTAAAAAACAGAATTTTTCCTAAAACATAATTTAACCGATTCTATGAATGGAATTACAAAAATCTGAGAGACACGGTTGATATCAGTAAGTAAAATGTGGTTCAATGTGATTAAAATAATTTCTGGTGAATAGTAACATTTAACTTTTATTTACCACGGTTAAAAGTAAATAGGGTAATTAAGGGTAAAAATGATATTAATATCACCCTAACACATGTTCTAATTCTATTGCACAAGTGTATCTCGAAAAAAACAACCTTAGGAATAAAATATTATCATTTACGTCCACTTGGATCAGATTAGGACATTTATTATTATTTAATTCAATGAAGAGTTAAAAGAGTTAAAATCAATGTTTAATTACTAAAACATTTTTGATATAGTGTTTTAAATCAGATTAATTCGATTGTAAATATTAATTAGAAAGATAAAAACATTTCCTATATAAAGATATTTTATTTATAATTTTTAGACATTAAATATGTTAATTTATTTATGACAGAATGGTGATGCAGTAATCACCATAATAGTGAAAAATTAAGATAATTGATATTATAAATACCCAAATAAATATAATTTGCAACTTTTTATGAATTAAATAAATTTTCTAGGTTAATATGACATGTTATTATTGATTTAATTAACTTTTTTCTAACTTATAATTCTGTTATGAGTTTCACAAAAATCAATTACCAAATAGTGTCTAAATTGACATAAAATAGTTTTTTAAACAAATATTATATTATTAATTTATTTTCTATTCATAAAAATCTATAGTTAGGCAAAATGACATGAATAAGAATATATATATTAATAATGAACCACTTGGGGTTCTCTTGGATGTTTATAGTATTTTTATTAACCATATAATATAAAAATACAAAGAGACATATTTAAAGTAAAACTAATTAACTAAGAGTTAATACTTAAAGATAAGGTTAATTTAGTGACCCAAACCTGTCTAAATCCTATTGGTTGAGTTGTTTGCGACCCTTCTCCACCTTATACTCGAAATAAATCAATTTAGAGCCATTATAAACCGAATATTAATTTATTATAAAATAATATTTCTATCTTTTCCTAAAGTGCTCCTCACCCCTCTTATAAAAGGGCACTCCCGCTTCTCTCAATCTCACACCTTCAAAGCCTTTTAGTTCAGACATCCCCTACCCAAATACTCTCCCAAACTCTCTCCCTTCATCCTAGAAGCCCTCCTTTAGACATAAAGCCATCCTACAGAGTCATTTTGATCAAATCAAAAGGAAGAACCCGAAGAAGAGGTAACATTTTCACCACTCTATTTCAAGTGACATCCTTCTTCCACTTCCTCATTGCTTATTATTTCCATTCTAAAATAATAACTCAATTATCTTCTATATACTGTGATGTTATTATAATTATGGCATAAACATATTCAGTATTCTACCCATCATTTGAATGAAATGTCACCCTACGTGCGTACGTACGGCTTATCGTCTCCACGTTGTGGTGTAATTGTTAATCAGTATATTATTATAAAAATGGGTATAATAATGATGTATAATTCAGGTAAATAATAAATATAACATGATAATTATTCTGTCTATATGATATACCATCCAATTATAATTTATTTTAATATCAAAAAGTGATATTTTTCTCCTGCGTACGTATAGAATACAGTCTCCACGAACCCGATAAGATTCATTCCCCATCGTATCCATTCAAGACTAATTTTCATATTGATGGTTATAAATAATGTTTATAAACTTAATATCATTATAAATATTAATAATATACACCCTATCCATTACAAACATGTCTTACATAACCAAACATATAAGGAGAAAGAATCGGTTATCACCCGAAACGACGATAATACTAAGATATTATTAATAAATCAATGATAAAAGATCATATATGATATAATATTGATGTATATGATTATTGTATAATTTAATAACAATTTTTTACTATTATAAAAGAGGTTAACATACCATCGACTCAAGAAATGTACAAGGTAAGGGTTACTTCAAAATCTCTTCCTTATCTGAGGTTGTTCATTCGTAATTATCTACTCGGGCCTCGTTATCATCCATATCCATGTTTCATAAAAATTCCTTTCAAAACATTTTTACTATTTAATAGAAAATGGGTTAAAGTAATTTATTCCATTTTACGTTTTTGAATGAAATCTTTCCGTCGTTTTCCACACAAGGTTCTTTTTGACATTTTCGACAAATTTATGATAAGAATGTTTTTTTAACTTATACGGTCGGTGCAGCTATTTTCCGCCATTATAACTTTTTTGAAGCTTCCTTTACAAGATTATAATAATATTTTCAAAGTAAAGGTTTTCTTTTATAATTATGTAACTTTTAAATGATTTCAAAAAAAGAGATATTTCTCTCAAATACTTTTGATTTCATCTATGTCAACATCCATTGATGGATTTTAAGCTTATTTGATGTTGATTCATTATGATACAAAACATCCATATTTTATTTAAGGTTTTCTGGTATGTTTGACTGTGGATGTGTTATTTTAATACCATTCATGTTTTATGAAGAATGTATTGACATTTCGTATGCTAGTTTTAATACGAATGTTTATGTTATGTTTAAATCTGTTCATATGAGGAATGCATTGGACATAATAAGTGACGGGTGAAGCCCGCTATAGCTCCTCGATGCATCGGTAGGTCCCATGAGAAAAACTAGTGTCTTGGAACAAGGCTTTGACAAAATATTATTTGTAGTCTTGGCACAAGGCCTTGACTATGTGGTTATGATAGTCTGGCATTATGCATATCCTTATTATGAAAGTGGTTTTTGATATTGCATGTGATTATTCGACTAGTAGAATATCCATGTAACTAAGTAAATGGAATTATTTGATATTTTCATTGCCATATTATGCTGATGTTAATGTTTAATAAGGCTTTTTTAGTAGTTATACATTTCCTTAAATGCTTATGTTTACTTATGAAAGTTTCCGCTATATTGTTATCTTTACTGAGAATTTGAGCTCACCTCTTTCAATGTTTTATTTTTTCCAGGATGTGAAGAAGTGTATTATGACTGACTTGTAGGAATAGTCTATGGGGATGTGAAGACAAGTATTTGTTGTAGTTTTATTCATTTTAGGATGTAATGTAGGATATATGAATATATCTAGTGTTTCCAAGGTTACTAAACCAATCGGTGTTTTAAGATTTGATCCTTTGTGATCGTGCAAATTATGTAATAATTCACAGACTCTGGGTAACTGGGGTCGGGGCATTACAGTTGGTATCAGAAGAAGTTTAGTACAAAAACTTGTAAGCTAGATTTAGATACTCTGATTAGAGAACATAGCATTAAGATAGTCTTTGAGGATTAGTATAGAAGAACATCCTAGAATTTTGGTAATGTAGAGATTTTATGAGTTTTTCGAGTAATACATCCCTATCTGAATACGAGCAGGTAGAGGCAGCTCTGGAACAGATGTACCTAGGTTTGAAAACTCTGAAAAGGAGTTTCGGGCTTGACCAGGGGTATCCTGGTACATGACAACGGGCCTTGCTTCACTCTTGGTTACGATAATCTCGTGGGATGTGCTTAGGAATTATTCTCATTTTCTTTACAAACAATTATGAAGGGTTTATGAGTATATACTTCCCCAATGAAAACATTTTTATGATTATGGATTATATCCATAAATTTTTCAATTAATGTTAAGTGTTTTTCAAGTATGGAATTATTTATTTTGATTCATAAACTAATCTAGTTTATGCCATTGTATAGAAATGGCGCCTAGTGGATGGAACGAAAATAGTATCAATGCAATGCTCCATGTAGGGATTGTCCTCCTGCCCAAGATAATTATAGTGTAGCTAGTGAGGCAACTGGTGCTGAACAACTAATTATTGTACTGCGATAACTCACTCAGGTTATGAATAATAACCTTACCCGTATGGAGCACAATGATCCGCAGCGTTGAGGATCAATGTTAGATCGTTTCATGTGGCAAAAACCACCAACGTTTAATGGGGTTACAAACCCACTAGTAGAAGAGAAATGGATCAATTCCATAGAGAAAATATTCCATGCCTTGGGGAGTAGGGAAAGGGAGAAAGTTGTCATGGCAGTTTACCACATCCCTGTAGATGCCGAATAATGGTGGTCCTTAATTCAAAATACAATGGAAGATGAAGAACTATCAAGTATGGAATGGAGGGAGTTTAAAGAGATTTTCTTAGAAAAATACTTTCTTCATGATCATCGAGCAGATATGGAAAGACAGTTTCTCAATCTAATGCAAAAGGAGGATGAGAATGTTGCGATGTATGAGGCTAACATTACAAGGTTAGCAAGGCATGCAGCTGATTATATACGTAACCCAAGAAGTAATATTGATCATTTCTTTTATGGTTTAAAACCATTTCTCCGTTGAGATTTAGTATCACAATCCTTCTCTTCATATAAAGACATTGTCTCGTGTTCTATCATGATGGAAAAGAAATTCTCTAAGTCATATGACTTTAAAGAAAATCAGTAGAAGCAGAGATATGCTGATCACTCTGGAAACAGAAATAAGGGGAATAAGGGAAAAGTTGAACATCCATCCTGTAGTAAATGTGGGAAGAAACAACCGGGTACTTGATTGAAGGGAATGGGGGTCTATTACAAGTGTGGTGAAAAGGCCACCAATCTCATGATTGCAAGGGGAGAAAAGAAGCTACCGATGTTCAGTACTACAATTGCAGGGAGATGGGACATTATGCAAATGAATGTCCTAAGTGTCAGGGGAACTTACCTCAGAAGAGGCCAAGGGATCAAGGCCAAGCTATGGTATCACTACTGATGAGGTAGAAGCTCCGAACGATGTGGTGGCAGGTAATTAAATGGATTCCTCAAGTTTAGAAAATGCATTATTTGATTCTAGATCATCAAATTGTTTCATATCTTCCCAGTTTGTGAAGAAAATTAGATATTTTCAATTTGATTTAACAAGAGAGTTGTCGTCAAAACCCATAAGGGAAGAATCATTGCTACAAATTTCTGTGGATCCGTTCCCCTTAGGGCATATAAATGTTCTTTTTCTACTGATCTCATCATCATACACATGACTGAATTTGATATAATCCTCAGTGTGGATTGGATTTCGGACCATGATGTGAAGATTTATTGTAAGAAGAAGCAGGTTACGATTGTTTATGATGATGATAAGGAACACCTTATCTTTAGAGCATAATTGTTTCCACCTAATTCTTATCTAAATCCACCCCCAATAGCTCAACTGAATTCAATTATTTGGGAGGAAGTGAATGAAACTATTGTGGGTGAGGAAAGGAATATTCAAATAGCGTATGTACCTATTGTGAGAGAATATGTTGATGTGTTTCAGGAAGATTTACCTGGACATCCTCCAGAACGAGAAGTTGAGTTTTCCATTGATTTAATTCATGGATCAACAAACATATCGAAGACCCCTTATAGAATGGCCACTGTGGAATTAGTTGAACTAAAGAAACAACAAGAGGAATTGAGTAATAGGGGATTTATTCTCTCTAGTGTTTCTCCATGGGGAGCCCCTATCCTTTTTGTTAAGAAGAAAGATTGATCTATGAGGTTGTGCATCGACTATAGGGAGATCAATGCTATAACAACAAAGAACATGTATCCCCTACCTCGCATTGATGACTTGTTTGACCAACTGCAAGGAGCTCAATACTTTTCAATGATTGGCCTTCGATCTGTATACCATCAGTTGTGTGTGATGAAGGAAGACGTACCAAAGACATCATTTCGAACAAGGTACGGGCATTACGAGTTTACTGTAATGACTTTTGGATTGACTAATGCATCCTCTGTTTTCTTGGATCAAATGAACATAGTTTTCATGGAATATCTTGATGACTTTGTAGTGGTATTTATTGATGATATCTTGGTATACTCCAAAAGCCACGATGATCATGAAAATCACTTGCGCATTATCCTGAAGTCACTTAAAAGACATGAATTATATGTGAAATTTAGCAAGTGTGAATTTTGGAATTATGAGATTTCTTTTCTTTGCCATATTTTCTCCAATGATGGAATCTATGTTGATCCTTCTACGACCAAGGAAATCCAAGAATGGCCAGCACCGACGAGTATAACTGAGGTACGCAGTATTATTGGTTTAACAGGTTATTATCGACGATTCGTCTAGAATTTTGCCCGATTGGCTAACCCATTAACGAAGCTCACACGTAAAGGGGTTAAATTTGTTTGGACAAAAGAGTGTGAAGAATGTTTCGATGAACAAAAGTGAAGATTAGTCAATGCTCCTATATTGACTCTACCATCGAGGAATAATGGGTTCGTTATTTATAGTGATGCATCGAAGAAAGGACTTGGTTTTTTCTTTATGCAGAATGATAAGGTTATTGCCTATGCATCATGATAGCTAAAAATTCTTGAGAAAATCTATCCATCTCATGATCTCGAGTTAGCTACTATAATCTGTTCTTTGAAAATATGGAGGCACTACCTCTATGGTGAAAAATTTGAGATTTATACTGATCACAACATTTTGAAGTATATTTTCTCACAAAAAGAACTCAACATGAGGAAAAGGAGATGGCTTGAACTACTCAAGGATTATGATTGCACGATACACTATCACCCGAGGAAGGAAAATAAGGTGGCAGATGCTTTGAGTAGAAATGATCATGGATTTTTGAACATGATCAGAGTGGAATGAAATCCTATTTTCATGGATCTAGTAAAGATGGATATGGGAATCACCATAGAAGGTGAAACATCAAAATATTTTCAAATGGTTGAAAAACCATCATTTCTATAAATGATAAAGAGTTCTCACGCTGATGATGAAGAGTTTAAAAAGAAGATTAAAGCTGTGAATGATAGGTGATTGAGTGACTTTGTGTATGAAGATGGAATTTTGAAATTTGGGAGGAGACTTTGTGTTCGCAATATACTTGATTTAAAGAGTGAATTGTTGGATGATTCTCATAGATCCAATTTCTCTATACACCATGGGAGCACCAAAATTTATAGAGATTTAACGGAACATTTTTTGTGGGACCACATGAAGAGAGAGATTGCTGATTTTGTGTCAAGATGTATGGTTTTTCAACATGTGAAAGCTGGAAGGCAACAGCCTAGTGGAGTATTGGAAACTCTTCCCATACCTGAGTGGAAATGGGATAATATTATGATGGAATTTTTCATGGGACTACCAAAGACTCCTAGAAGGAATGATGCAATATGGGTCATTATTGATCGTCTTACTATGTCAGCACATTTTCATGCAATAAGGGAGGATTTACCACTTTAACATCTAGCAAGACTATATATTAATGAAGATGTGAGACTTCATGGAGTTCCCCTATCAATTGTTTCTGATGGTGATCCATGTTTTACTTCACGATTCTGGAAGAGTCTTCAGAAGGCCATGGATACTGAACTTTGTTTGAGCACTGCCTACCACCCTCAAACAGATGGACAATCAGAACAGACTATTCAATCCTTTGAAGACAGTTTGAGATCATTCTCACATGACTTTTAGGGTATGTGGGATCAATATTTACCATTGGTAGAATTTTCCTATAATAATAGCTTCCATTAAAGAATTCAGATTTCACCATATGAAGTGTTATACAGAATGAGATGTCGCATACCCACCTGTTGGGATGACGTTGGTGAAGGAAAACTTGTAGGCCCAGAACTAGTGGAGGAAATGATGGAAAAAGTGATGGTAATCCAAAACCACATCAAAGCATCTAAAAGTAGGCAGAAGAGCTATGTCGATAACCGAAGGAAGGATTTGGAGTTCCAGGTGAGAGATCATGTTTTCTTAAAGGTATATCCATGGAAGGGAGTTATACATTTTGGTAAGAAAGGTAAATTGAGTCCCAGGTACATAGGTCCTTTTGAAATTCTAGATCGTATTGGGGCTGTAGCTTACCATTTGGCAATGCCGCCATGTCTCTCCAAAGTTCACGATGTGTTCCACATATCACTGTAGAGAAAATACATGCCTAAGCCAACGCATGTACTGACCTATGAGGAATTGAACTGGAACCCGATCTGTCTTATTGTGAAGAGCTAGTCAGGATCCTTGACACCCGAGAGCAAGTGCTGAGACACTGGACGACTCGTCTGGTAAAAGTTCTGTAGAGAAACCATAAGATGGAAGAGGCAACATGAGAACCCGAAGAACTTATGATGAAGAACCACCCAAGTCTTTTTTTGCAATAATACCCTAGAAATTATGAGGACACAATTATTTGAAGGAGGGGAGAATGTAACACCCCATGCTTCCATGGTACGTTTCAAATAGAATAATGCAATAGCGTGTGTTGTACGCAACCTCGAGTTCTAACACACCACAACTAATTAAACTAGCCGTTATTAACAGTAACACATATTTTTTTTGGAATTTTATAAATCTTATTTTTCTAATTGTACTTCATTTTTGGATTCGGAATATCGAAATTATCCTAGGGTGAATTTTTGATATTTTTTTGAAAAACTTCATTTTTTGATGAATAGTGAAACCACTAAGTAGTAGTTTAAAAACTAAATTGTTCATAAAAATTTATTTTACCACTTCTGTGAATGGAATTTCAAAAATCCAAGAGAGACAGTTGATATCAGTAAGTAAAATGTGGTTCAATGATATGAAAATAATTTTTGGTTAATATTAACTTTTTTACTTTTATTTACCACAATTAAAAGTAAATGGGGAAATTAAGGGTTAAAATGATATTAATATTACCCTAACACATGTCCTAATTCTATTGGACAAGTGTATCTCGACCAAAAACAACCTTAGGAATAAAATATTATCATTTAGGTCCACATGGATTAGATTAGGAAATTTATTATTATTTAATTCAAAGTAGAGTTAAAAGAGTTAAAATCATAGTTTAATTACTAAAACATTTTTAATACAGGGTTATACAGAAGATAAATTATATTGTAAATATTCATTAGAAAGATAACATGATTTCCTACATAATAATGCTTTATGTATAATTTTTAGACATTAAATAAGTTAATTTATTTATGACACAATTGTTATGCAGTAATTACCATAATAGTTAAAAATTACGATAATTGATATTATAAATACCCATATAAATATAATTTGAGACTTTTTATGAATCACACTAATTTTATAGGTTAAAAAGACATGATATTATTGATTAAATTAATTTATTTAGAACTTATCATTATTCTAGGAGTTTCACAAAAATCAATTACCAAATAGTGTCAAAATTGACATAAAATAGTTTTTTATACAAATATTATATTATTAATTGATATTCTGTTCATAAAAATCTAAGGCTCAACCAAATGACATAGATAAAGATATATATATTAATACTAAACCACTTGGGGTTCTCTTGGATGTTTATAGTATGATTATTAACCATATAATATAAAAATACAAAGAGACATTGTAAAAGTAAAACTAATTAACTAAGAGTTAATACTTAATGATAAGGTTAATTTAGTGACCCAAACCTGTCTAAATCCAATTGGTGGAGCTATTCATGACGCATCCCCACCATATCCTCGAAATAAATCATGTTGAAGCCATTAGAAACTGAATATAAATTTATTATAAAATAATATTTCTAGCATTTCCTAAAGTGCCCCTCACCCCTCTTATAAATGGGCTCTCCCCTGTCTCTCAATCTCACACCTTCAAAGCTTTTTTGGTTCGGCCAAACCCTTCCCAAATACCCTCCCAACTTCTCTCTCTTAATCCAAGAAGCCCTCCATTATTCAGAAATCCATCCTAAGGAGTCCTTTTGATCAAATCAAACGGAAGAACCCGATGAAGAGGTAACGTTTTCACCATCCTTTTTCAAATTCCTTTTTTCTTCCACTTCCTCTTTGTTTATTATTTCCATTATAAAATAATAACTCAAGTATCTTCTATATACTGTGATGTTTTTATAAATTTGTCACAACCATATTCAGTATTCTACCCATCATTTTATTGACATGTCACCATATGTGTTTACGTACAACTTACCGTCTCCACGTTGTGGTGTAATTGTTATTCAATATATTATTATTTAGATGTGTATAATAATGATGAATAATTAATGTAAATAATAAATATAACATGATAATGATTCTGTATATATGATATACCATCCAATTTTATTTTATTTTAATATCAAAAGAATGATATTTTCCCTCGTGCGTCCGTACCGAATACCGTCTCCACGAACGCGATAAAATTCATACCCCATCGTATCCATTCAAGAGTAATTTTCATATTGATGGCTAAAAATAATGTTTATAGAATTAATATAATTCTTAATATTAATAAGATACAACCTATCCATTACAAACATGTCTTACATAACCAAACATATAAGGAGAACGAATCGCTTATCACCCGAAACGACGATAATACTAAGATATTATTAATAAAGCAATGATAAACGATCATATATGATATCATATTTATGTATATGATTATTGTATAATTTAATAAAAATGTTTTAACTTTTATAAAAAAATGTTAACATACCATTTTCTAAGGAAAAGTACAAGGTAAGGGTTTACTTCACAATCGCTTCCTTATCCGAGGTTATTTATTCATAATTATCTATTGGGGCTTCGTTATCATCCATATCCATGTTTCTTAAAAATGCCTTTCAAAAATTTTTTACTATTTAATAGAAAATGTGTTAATTTCATTTATACACTTTTATGTTTTTGAAAGAAATCATTTCGACGTTTTCCAAACAAGGTACTTTTTGTCCTTTTAGACAAATTTATGATAAGAATGTTTTTTTATTTTATACAGCGGGTGCGGCTATTTTCCGCCATTATAACTTATTTGAAGCTTCCCTTACAAGCTTATAAGAATATTTTCATAGTAAATGTTTTCTTTTATAATTATGAAACTTTTAAATGATTTCAAAAAAAGTGATATTTCTCTCAAATAGTTTTGATTTCATCTATGTCAACATCCATTGATGGATTTTAATCTTATTTGAAGTTGATTCAATATGATACAAAACATCGATATTGTATTAAGGGTTTTGTGGTATGTTTGACGGTGGATGTGTTATTTTTATACCATTCATGGTTTATGAAGAATGTATTGACATTTAGTATGCTTGTTTTAATATGAATGTTTATGTTATGTTTAAACCTGTTCATATGAGGAATGCATTGTACTTAATAAGTGATGGGTGAAGCCCGTTATAGCTCCTTGATGCATCAGTAGGTCTCATTAGACAAACTAGTGTCTTGGCACAAGGCCTTGAAAAAATCGTATTTGTAGTCTTGGCACAATGCCTTGACTATGTGGTTATGATAGTCTGGCATTATGCATTCCCATATTATGAAAGTGGTTTTTGATATTGCATGTGTTTATTCGACTAGTAGAATATCTATGTATGTAAGTAAATGGAATTATTTGATTTTATCATTGCCATATTATGCCAAAGTTAAAGTTTAATAAGCCTTTTGTTTTAGTTATACATTGCCTTAAATGCTTATGATTACTTAGGAAAGATTTCTCTATATTGTTAACCTTACTGAGAATTTGAGCTCACCGCATTCAATGTTTTATTTTTCCCAGGATGTGAAGAAGTGTATTATGACTGACTTGTAGGAATAGTCTATGGGGAAGTAAAGACAAGTCGTTGTTGTAGTTTTATTCATTTTATGATGTAATGTAACACATATGAATATATCTAGTGTTTCCAAGGCTTCTAAACGTATCAGTCATTCGATATTTGATCCTTTGTGATCGTGCCAATTATGTAATAATGCACCGACTCTGGGTAACTGGGGTCAGGGCGTTACATATTAAATATGTTATTATTTACATCCACTTCAAAATAAAATGAAAACAAATAACATCATTGTGTAGAGGTTGTAGTTCCCACATTTGTACGAGCAACATTATCATTTTCCAAAGGATTGCAAAGTATGTGTAACAACCAAAGCTTCCACGGTACGCATCTCATAGAATAATGCAATAGCGTGTGTTGTACGCAACCTCGAGTTCTAGCACAACACAACTAATTAAACAAGCCGTTATGAACAGTAATACCGTCTTTTTGATATTCTATAAAATTTATTTATCAAAATGGACTTCATTTATGGATTCGGAATATCTAAATTAGCCTATCATGAATTTTTGATATTTTTCTGAACAACATCATTTTTTGATGAATAGTGAAACCACTAAGTGGTAGTTAAAAAACAGAATTTTTCATAAAACATAATTTTACCGCTTCTATGAGGTGAATTTCCAAAATCTGAGAGACACAGTTGAAATCAGTAAGTAAAATGTGGTTCAATGAGATGAAAATAATTTTTGATGAATAGTAACTTTTTTACTTTTATTTACCACGGTTAAAAGTAAATAGTGTAATTAAAGGTAAGAATGATATTATTTTTACCCTGACACATGTCCTAATTCTGTTGGATAAGAATAATTAGACCAAAAACAACCTTTGGAATAAAATATGATACTCTTTGGTCCACTTGGATTATATTAGGACATTTATTATTATTTAATTCAAAGAAGAGTTAAAAGATTTAAATTCAATGATTAAAAACTAAAACATTTTTAATTTATGGATACATATAAGATAAATAAAATTATAAATATTCATTAGAAATATAAAAAGATTTCCCAGATAATGATATTTTATTAGTAATTTTTAGATATTAAAAAAATTGATTTATTTATGACACAATGGTGATGCAGTAATTACCATAATAGTGAAAAATTATGATAATTGATATTATAAATACACAAATAAATATAATTTGAGACTTTTTATAAATTCCAATAATTTTCTAGGTTAATATGATATGTTAATATTTATTTTATTAACATTGTTCGAATTAATCATTATGTTATGTTTTTAAAAAAAATCAATTTTCCAAATAGTGTCAAAATTGACATAAAATTGTTTTTAAAACAAATATTATAATATTAAATGATATTCTATTCCTAAAAATATAATGTTCTTCCAAAGGGCTTAAATATTATTATATATGGCATTAATGAACCATTTGAGGTTCTCTCGGATTTTTATAGTATGTTTATTAACCATATAATATAAAAATACAAAGAGACATTGTAAAAATGAAACTAATTAAATAAGATTTAATACATAAGGATAAGGTTAATTTAGTGAACCAAACCTGTCTAAATCATATAGGTTGATTTTTTTTCAACCCATCCCCACCATAGCATTGAAATAAATCATGTTGGAGCCATTAGAAACCAAATATGATTTTATTATAAAATAATATTTCTAGCTTTTCCTAAGGTGCCCCTCACCACTATTGTAAAAGGGCACTCCCCCTTCTCTAAATATCTCACCTTCAAAGCCGTTTGACTTGGCCAACCTCTACCCAATTATCCTCTCAGCTTCTCTCCCTTCATCCTTGAAGCCCTCCTTTAGTCAGAAAGACATCTTATGGAGTCTATTTGATCAAATCAAAAGGAAGAACCCGGAGAAGAGGTAACGTTTTCACCACCCTCATTCAAGTTCCTTTCTTCATACACATCCACTTTGTTTATTATTTCCATTATGAAATAATAACACATGTATCTTCTATATACAATGATGTTATTATAGATATGGAATAACCATATTCAGTATTCTACCCATCATTTGAATGACATGTCACCATACGTTCGTACGTACGGCTTACCGTCTCTGCGTCGTGGTGTAATTGTTATTCAATACATTATTATTTGTATGGATATAATAATGAGTATAAATGATGTAAATAATTAATATGACATTATAATTTTTCTTTATATATGATATACCATTCAATTATATTTTAATATCAAAATAATGATATTGTCGCTCGTGCGTACGTACGGAATACCGTCTCCACAAACGCGGAATGATTCATTACCCATCGTATCCATCAAGAATAATTTTCATTTGATGGTTAAAAATAATGTTTATAGACCTTATATAATTATGAATATGAATATGATACAACCTATAGATTACAAACATGTCGTACCTAAGCACACATATAAGGAGAACGAATTGGTTGTCTCCCGAAATGACGATAATACTAAGATATTATTAATAACGCAATGTTAAAAGATCATTTATGATATCAAATTGATATATATGATTATTGTATATTTTAATAACAATGTTTTTACTATTATACAAGGGGATAAAATACCATAGACTAAGGAAATGTACAAGGTAAGGGTTTACTTCACAATCGCTTTCTTATCCGTGGTTGATCATACGTATTTATCTACTGGGACCTCGTTATCATCCACATCAATGTTTCTTAAAAATGTATTTCAAAACATTTTTAATATTAAATAGAAAATTGGTTAAATTCATTTATACCCTCATACATTTTGGAAAGGAATATATCCGTCATTTTCCAGACAAGGTAATTTTTGACCTTTTCGACAAATTTAAGGAAAGAATGTTTTTCTAACAAATACGGAGGGTGTGGCTATTTTCCGCCGTTATAACTTTATCGAAGCATCCCATACCGGATTATAAGAATACTTTCAAAGTAAATGTATTATTTTATAATTCTGTGACTTAAATTATTTAAAAAAAAGATATTTCCCTAAAATAGTATTGATTTAATCTATGTTAACATCCTTTGATGAATTTTAAGTTTATTTGATGTTGGTTTATTATGATACAAAACTTCCATAATGTAATGATGTATCTGTGATATGTTTGACTTTGTATGTGCTATTTTTATACCATTTATGGTTTATAGTTAATGTATTGAAATTTCATATGATTGTTTTAAAACAAATGTTTATGATATGTTTAAACGTTTTTATATGAGGAATGTATTGGAATTAATAATTGACGGGTGGAGCCCACTATAGCTCCTCGATGCATTGATAGGTCTCATGAGACAACTAGACATGGAATTGGTCGAGGCCCTTTTACAATTTGATTTATGGTTTTGGTCAAGGCATTAATCATTTTAGATGTCTTGGCTGAGACCTTGACAAAATGTTTCAGAATGTCTGACATTATACATTCCCTCATTATGGAAACAATATTGATGGTTCATGTTGTTATTAGACTAGTAGAATACCCAGGATTATGTTTTATTATGTCATTACATACTCACCTCATATTCCTTCCCTAAATGTATTCTTGTTTATTATTGGTAATGGAAGGTGGTTTCAAATATTCACCATGATTTCTATTTATGTCAATTTTCATTGTATTTCCTACCCTTATTGAGAGTTTGAGCTCACCCATTTCTTATGACTCATTTTCCCAGGATAAGAATAAGATAGTTATTAGTGACATGCAGGCAATATGTAGGAGGCCTGGATGCTTCTAATGAAATATATTTTTGATGCATTTCTCTTTAAGCTGTAATGTTGAACTTATGTGTGAATCTTGTTTTCAAGGCAACAAAACTAATCGGACTTTCGAGACATTATCTTTCTTGTGATAATGATAGTGTTATGTAATAATGCACTTACTCTGGATAACTAGGGTTGGGGCATTATAGTTGTTATTAGTGGAATTTTAGTACAAACCTTGAAAACTAGATTTAGATAAACTTTGATTAGAGAACATATCCCTAAGATAGAGTTTGTGGAATAGTATAGAATAAATTCCTAGAATTTTGTTATTGTAGAGAATTTGTGAGTTTTCTGAACAATACATCCCTATCTGGATAAGAGCATGTTGAGGCGGCTCTGGCATAGATGTACCTAGTGGTAAAACCCGAAAACACCGCTTTGAGCTAGACTCGAACGGGAACTAGTGCATGAAAACGGGCCTCGCTGCACTCTTGGTTAAGACACTCCTGGGGTATATGCTTAGGATTATTCACATTTTCGTTAAAAACCATTATGGATTGTTTATGAGTATATAATTTCTCAAAGAAACATTTTTATGATTATGGATTATATCCATAAACGGTTCAATTTATGTTAAGTGTTTTACAAGTATGGAATTATTTATTTTGATTCATAAACTAATCTAGTTTTTGCCATTGTTTAGAAATGAAACCTAGTTGAAGGAATGTAAGCCGTATCAATTCACGGACTCCATTTAGGGATTTCCCTCCTGCTCAATATAATTATAGTGGAGCTAGTGATACAACTGGTGCTGAACAGCTAATTACCATACTGGGACAACTCACTCACATTATGAGTAATAACTGTACCCGTATGGAGCACCCTGATCCGCAGCGTGGAGGATCAATGTTAGATCGCTTCATGAGGCAACAACCACCAACATTCAATGGGAGTACAAATCCCATAGTTGCTGAACAATGGATAAATTCCTTAGAGAAAATATTCCTTGCCTTGAGGAGTAGTGAAAGAGAAATAGTTGTCATGGCAGTTTATCGCCTCACTGGAGATGCTGATCAATGGTGGTCATTGATACAAAACATGAAGGAACATGTTGATGTATGAAATATGGAATGGAGGGAGTTCAATGAGATATTCTTATAAAAATACTTTCCTCGATACCATCGTGAAGATATGGAAAGGAAATTTCCGAGTCTGAGGAAGAAGGAGGACGACAATGTCGCAATGTATGAGGATAACTTTACAAGGATAGCGAGGTATGATTCCAGATTAAAAACGTAACCCAAGAAGAAAGATTGATCGATTCTTTGATGGGTTAAAACCATTTCTCCATCGAGCATTAGTATCACAAACCTTCTCGTCATACGAAGATATTGTCTCATGCGCTATCAAGATGGAAAAAGAATTCTCAAAGTCTTATGACATTAAATCAAATCTGGATAAGAAGAAATCTGCTGAACACTCTGGGAAAGGAAATAAGGAAATAGGGAAGAAGGGTAGAATTGAATTTCCACACTGTGATAGTTATGTAAGGAACACCCTTGTTCCTGTCTAAAAGGAAAAAGAGAGTGATACAAATGTGGAAAGAAAGGCCATATTGCTATTGATTGTAAAGGAAAGAAATACACTACTGATGTTCAATGATACAATTGTAGGGAGATGGGACATTATGCAAATGAATGTCCTAAGCGTCCGAGGGGCTTGCCACAGAAGAGTCCAAGGGAACAATGCCATGCTTATGCTATCACTACTGTTGTGGTAGAAGCTCTAAATAATGTGGTGGTAGGTAATTTAATAGTTTCCTCAAGTTTTGAAAATTCATTATTTGATTCTGGATCATCGCATTTTTTCATATCTTCCCATTTTGATAATAAAATTAGATATTTCCAATTGGATTTAACAGGAGAGTTGTCAGTCAAAACCCCTACAGGAAGTATCATTTCTACAATGTTCTGTGAGTCTGTTCCCCTTAGGGAATATAAATGTTATTTATCTACTGATCTCATCTTCATACCCATGACTAAATTTGATATAATCCTCGATATGGATTGGCATTCAGTCCATGAATAGAAGATTTATTGTAAGAAGAAGGAGGTTACAATTCTTGATGATGATAATAAGAAACACCTTATCTTTAGAGTAGAATCATCGCCACCTAATTCTTATCTAGATACACCTCCAGTAGCTCAACAAAATTCAATTATCGAGGAGGAAGGGAATTAAATAACTTTGTGTGAGGAAAGGAATATTTAAATAGAGAATGTACCTATTTTAAGTGAATATGTTGATGTTTTTCTTGAATATTTACCTAGACATCCTCCGGAACGAGAAGTTGAGTTTTCTATTGATTTAATTACTGGTTCAAGGCACATATCGAAGAACCCTTATGGAATGGCCACAGTGGAATTAGTTGAACTAAATAAACAACTAGAGGAATTGAGTAATAAGGGATTTATTCACCCTAGTGTTCCTCCATGGGGAGCCCCTGTTCATTTTTTAAATAATAATGATGGATCTATGAGGTTGTGCATTGACTACAGGGAATGAATGCTATAACAATAAATAACAATTATCCCCACTCTCGCATTGATGATTTGTTTGACCAACATCATGGAGTTCAATACTTTTCAAAGATTGACCTTCGATCTAGATACCATTAATTGTGTGTGAAGAAGGAAGACATTCCGAAGACATCATTTCGAACATGGTAAGGAAATTATGAGTTTACAGTAATGAATTTTGGATTGACTAATGCACCCTCTATTTTCAGGGATCTAATGAACAGAGTTTTCAATGAATATCTAGATGGAATTGTAGTGGTATTTATCGATGATATCCTGGTATACACCAAAATCCCTGGAGATCATGAAAATCAGTTCCGTATTATTCTGAAGACTCTTAGAAGACCTGAATTATATGTGATGTTTAGTAAGTGTGAATTCTGGCTGTAGGAGATTACATTTCATGGCCATATTGTCTCAAAGGAAGGAATCTTTGTTGATCCTTCTAAGACAAGAGCAATCCACGAATGGCCAGCAACGACAATTATAACCGAGGTACACAGTTTAATTTGTTTAGCAGGTTATTGTTGATGTTTCTTCCAAAATTTTTCCTGATTGGCTAAGCCATTAACGAAGCTCACACGTAAAGGGGTTAAATTTATCTGGAAAAAAGAGTGTAAAGAATTTTTCGAAGAACTGAAGAGAAGATTAGTCAATGCTCCTTTATTTACTCTACCATTTGGGAATGATGAGTTCAATATTTATAGTGATGCATTGATGAAAGGACTTGGTTGTGTTCTTATGTATAATGATATGGTTATCTCCTATGCATCACGACAGCTGAAAATTCATGAGCAAAACTATCCTACTCATGATCTTGAGTTAGCTACTATAATCTTTGTTGTGATGATATGGAGAATTTATCTCTATGGTAAAAAATATGTGATATATACCGATAAAAAATGTTTGAAGTATATATTCTCACAAAAAGAACTCAACATGATGCAAAGGTTATGGATTGAACTACTCAGGAATTATTATTGCACGATACACTACCACCCGAGGAAGGAAAATATAGTGGCAGATGCATTGAGTAGAAAAGATCATGGAGTTTTTAACATGATGAGAGTGGAACGGGATCCTATTTTCATGGATCTTGTAAAGATGGATATGGGAATCACCATGGAAGGTGAAACATCAAAACTTTTTCAAATGGTTGCCAAACAATATTTACTAGAAAGGATAATGTGTTCTCAGCCTGATGATGATGAGTTTAAAAAGAAGATTAATGCTGTGAATGATGGGAGATTAATTGAATTTGTTTTTGAAGATGGAATTTTGAAGTTTGGGAGGAGACATTGTGTTCTCGGTATACCTAATTTAAAGAGGGAATTTTTGGATGATGCTGATTTTTCCAATTTATCTATACACGTTGGGAGCACAAAAATGTATAGATATTTGAAGTAACATTTTTGGCGGGACAACATGAAGAGAAAGATTGCTAATTTTTTGTCAAGATGTATGGTTTGTCAACAAGTGAAAGCTGGAAGGCAACAGCCTGGAGGGTCATGCATCCTCTTCCAATACCTAAGTGAAAATAGGATAATATTACAATGGACTATGTCATGGGACTACCAATGACTCCTAGAAGGAATGATGAATTATGGGTCATTATTGACCGTCTTACTATGTCAGCACATTTTATTTATATAAGGGAGGATTTACCACTTGAACATCTAGCAAGACTATATATTAATGATTTTTTGAGACTTTATGAGGTACCCCTATTGATTGTTTCTGATCGTGATCCTCATTTTACATCAAGATTCTGGAAGAGTCATCAGATGTCCTTGGATACTAAACCTCTTTTGAGCACTCCCTACCTCCATCAAACAGATTTACAATCAGAACAAACTATTTAAACCTTAGAAGTCATGTTGAGAGCATGCTCACTTGACTTTCAGGGTATGTGGGATCAATATTTAAATCTTGTAGAATATTTCTATAACAATAGCTTCCATTCAAGCATTCAGATAAAACCATATGAAGCATTATACGGAAAGAGATTCCACACACCTACCTATTGGGATGACATTGGTGAATGAAAACTTTTAGGCCCAGAAGTGGTGGAGGAAATGATGGAAAATGTTAAGGTAATCCGAAACTACATCGAAGCATCTTAGAGTAGGTAGAAGAGCTATGCCGATAACTGAAGGAAGGATTTTGAATTCTAGGTGAGAGATCATGTTTTCTTAAAGGTATCTCTATGGAAGGGAGTTATACGTTTCGGTAATAACAGTATATTGAGTCCTAGGTACATAGGACCTTTTGAAATTCTAAATCGTATTGGGGTTGTAGCTTAACGATTGGCGATGCGGCCAAGTCTCTCCGAAGTTCATGATGTGTTCCACGTATCACTGTTGAGAAAATACATGCCTTACCCAACGCATGTACTCACTTACGAGGAATTGGAATTGGAACCCGATCTATCTTATTGTGAAGAGCCTGTCAGGATTCTTGATACGAGAGAACAAGTGCAAAGAAACCAGACGACTCGTCTGGTAAAAGTTTTATGGAGAAACCACAAGATGGAAGAGGCAACGTTGGAACCTGAGGAACTTATGATGAAGAATCACCCGAGTCTTTTTATGTAGTAATATTATAAGAAATTTCGAGGATGAAATTATCTGAAGGTGGGGAGAATGTAACACCCCAAGCATCCACGATATGCTTCTCTTAGAATAATGTAATAGCGTGTGTTGTATGAACCACAAATTCTAACACACCACAACCAATTAAACATGCCGTTTTGAATAGTAATACACACTTATTTTAATGATATAAATTTTATTTATCAAAATCGACTTCATTTTTGGATTTGGAATATTGGAATTATCCTAGGGTAAATTTTTGGTATATTTCTGAAAAACATCTTTTTTTGATGAATAGTGAAACCTCTAAGTGGTAGTTAAAAAACTGAATTTTTCATAAAAATTAATTTTACCGTTTCTGTGTGTTGAATTTCAAAAATTTGAGAGACATGGTTTATATCAGTATGTAAAATGTTGTTCAATTAGATTAATATAATTTATGATGAATAGTAAATTTTTACTTTTATTTAACACGGTTAAAAGTAAATAGTGTAATTAATGGTAAGAATGATATAATTTTTACCCTAACACATGTCTTAATTCTATTGGATAACCATAATTAGACCAAAAACATCCTTAGAAATAAAAGATGAACCTTTTTGGCCCACTTGGATTTGATTAGGACATTTATTATTATTTAATTCAAAGAAGAGTTAAAAGAGTTATAATCAAGGATTAATAACTAAAACATTTTTAATATAGGGTTACAAATGCGATAAATTCGATTATAAATATTCATCAGAAATCTAAAATGATTTCCCACATAATGATAATTTATTTATGATTTTTAGACTTTATATAATTTAATTTATTTATGACAAAATGGTGATGTAATAATTACCATAATAGTGAAAAATTATGATAATTGATATTATAAATACCCAAATAAATATAATTTGAGACTATTTATAAATTACACTAATTTTCAAGTTTAATATGACATGTTAGGATTGAATTTATTTACTTTTTTAGAAGTAATCATTCTGTTTTGATTTTCAAAAAAATCAATTTTCCAAATAGTGTCAAAATTGACATAAAAGAGTATTTAAAACCAATACTATATTATTAAATGCTATTCTATTCCTAAAAATAAATGGTTCAGCCAAAGGGCTTAAATATTATTATAAATGACATTAATGAACCACTTTAGGTTATCTTTGATGTTTATAGTAAGTTTATTAACCATATAATATAAAAATACAAAGAGACATATTTAATGTGAAACTAATTAAATAAGAGTAAATACTTAATGATATGGTTAATTTAGAGACCCAAACCAGTATAAATCCTATAGGGTGACTCGTTTTAGACCCATAACTACCTTAGCCTCGAAATAAATCACATTGGAGCTTTTAGAAACCTATTATGAATTTATTATAAAATAATATTTCTAGCATTTCCTAAGGTGCCACTCACCCCTCTTATAAAAGGGCACTCTCCCTTCTCTCAATATCACACATTCAAAGCCACTTGGATTAGACAACCTCTACCCAATTATCTTCTAAACATATCTCCATTCATCCTAGAGGCCCTCCTTTAGTCATAATTCCATCATTATGAGTCCTTTTGATCAAATAAAAAGGAAGAACCCGAAGAAGAGGTAACGTTTTCACCACCCTCTTTCATGTTCCTTTCTTCTTCAACTTCCTCTATGTTTATTATTTCCATTCTAAGATAATAACTCAATTATCTTTTATATACTGTGATGTTATTATAAATATGGAACAACCATATTCAGTATTCTACCCATCATTTGAATGACATGTCACCATACGTGAGTATGTACGGCTTACCGTCTCCACGTCGTGGTGTAATTGTTATTCAATACATTATTATTTTATGGGTATAATAATGAGTATAAATGATGTAAATAATTAATATCAAATTATAATGATTCTGTTTATATTATATAACATTCAATTATATTTTAATACCAAAATAATTATATTGTCGCTCGTGCGTATGTACGGAATACCGTCTCCACGAACACGATAAGATTCATTCCCCATCGTATCCATTCAAGACTAATTTTCATTTGATGGTTAAAAATAATGTTTTTAGACTTAATATAATTCCTAATATGAATAAGATACATCCTATCCATTACAAAAATGTCTACATAACCACACATATAAGGAGAATGAATCGGTTATCACCCGAAACGACGATAATACTATGATAATATTAATAAAGCAATGATAAAAGATCATATATGATATCATATTGGTGTATATGATTATTTTATAATTTAATAACAATGTTTTAACTATTATACAGGAGGTTAAAATACAATATATTTAGGAAAAGTACATGGTAAGTGTTTACTTCATAATCTCTTCCTTATCCGAGGTTGTTCATACGTATTTATCAACTGGGACCTCGTTATCATCCACATCCATGTTCCTTAAAAATGTATTTCAAAACATTTTTAATATTAAATAGTCAATGGGTTAAATTCATTTATACCCTCATATGTTTTTTAAAGGAATCATTACATCATTTTCCAAACAAGGTACTTTTTGACCTTTTCAACAAATTTAAGGTAAGAATGTTTTTTTAACTTAGAAAGAGTGTGCGGCTATTTTCCGCCATTATAACTTCATCGAAGCATCCCTTACAAGCTTATAAGAATATTTTCAATGTAAAGGTATTATTTTATAATTATTTTACTTTTATATGATTTAAAAAAAATGATATTTCCCTCAAATAGTTTTGATTTCATCTATGTCAACACCCTTCGATGGATTTTAACATTATTTGAAGTTGATTTATTATGATACAAAACGTCCATATTGTAATGATTTTTTTGTGAAATGTTTGACTACGAATGTGCTATTTTTATACCATCCATGAGTTATAGTTAATGTATTGAAATTTCGTATGATAGTTTTAATACGAATGTTTATGATATGTTTAAACTTTTTCATATGAGAAATGTATTGGACATAATAAGTGACGGGTGGAGCCCGCTATAGCTCCTCGATGCATCAGTAGGTCTCATGAGACAACTAGACATGGAATTGGCCGATGCCCTTTCCCAATTTGATATATGGTTTTGGGTGAGGCCTTAATTATTTTTGACATCTTGGATGAGGCCTTGACAAAATGTTTTAGAATGTCCGACATTATAAATTCTCTCATTATGGAAATAATATTGATGGTTCATGTAGTTATTCGACTAGTAGAATACACATGATTATGTTTTATTATGTTATTACTTACTCAGCTCATATTCGTGCGATAAAAGTATTCATGTTTAATATTGTTAAAGGCATGTGGTTTCAAATATTCACCATGCTTTATATTTATGTCATTTTTCGCTGTATTACATACCCTTACAGAGCGTTTGACCTCACCCCTTTCTTATGTTTCATTTTCCCAGGATATGATGATATTAGTTATTAGTGACCTGCAGGCATAATCTATGAGGCCTCGATGCTTCAAATGAAATATTTTTTCTATATTTCACTTCAAGCTGTAATGTTGAACATATATATGAATCTTTTTTTCATGTCTACTAAACTAATCGGTCATTCGAGAGTTTATCTTTCTTGTGACCATGCCAATGTTATGTAATAATGCACTAACTCAGAATAACTGGGGTCAGGGCATTATAGTAAGATGGTCTATGTGTTATACAAATTAAATTAGACTAATTATATCAAAAATATTTTATATATACATTTAATCTACCATTATATCATTATTTGGGATGTGGTGATGAAAAATTAATTGTGTTGATTCCTAAGGCCGTAGTTCACCATACACCTAATCGATAATTTCATTTCCCATTTGATGGGAGAGGATAGAGATATAAGATATTACAATCACATAAGAATATCTCATTGTTTCTATGAATCTGGTGTGGTTATTTCATCTAATTTTAATAATATTGGAGGGAGGTTGATGTTTAAATAAAATGAAAATGCATGGTAAGTGTTATTCCTCTTATTCAGAAAACCACTTTATGTTTACATGTAAAGCCCTCATATGAAGGTTTTTTAATTAATACAAGGACTCTAGTTCATATTTATTGATTTAAATATGGTATAGGTATACTTATTGTATAAACGAAAAAAATCATGATGTATGTAGAGGATGGGAGATGGGTTTCTCGTTTATAATTGTAGGAGAGGACACACATGGAATTTTTGAAAATAATAAAATATATTAAAATATTATTTAACCAAAATGGCTCATATTAAAAACTAAAAAATATTAGATGATATAGGCTCCCAACATAACAACATAATATAAATTAGAGAAGTTTTTTAGTTTTTTTAATCACAATCACTTTGTTTTAACCACTATTAATCTAATTTAACAATCATCGCGGTAAAATTTTTTTAATTTTTTTACAATTCATTTAACCAAAACTCAATTTCACCTTGTTAAAAAATATTAATAATGTATATTATAAATATTAAATCCAATTTACCAAAGTAAATACATATAATTTACATAAATTAATTGTAAATTAAATATATAAATTCAACAAAAAGTGGTTTTCCAATGAACCAAATTTATTAGGTATAAAAGTTTTGTGAAACAAAATGATGCATAAAATTGGTTACAATGAACCAAATTGGAATAATAATTATATAATGAAACCAATTTTACATATAAAACCATTTTAAAATAAAATGTATCTAATTTAATTATTTCTAAGAAAATATAATTTTTAAATAAAATGAAAAAATTTTACTCTTCATTGTAAAAATAATATATTCAAAAAATTATAAAAAATATAAACAATTATAGTTTTGACCGGTTAAATTTTTAAAAATATGTTCATTTTTTAAAATAAATTTCCTAAAAGTGGGAAAAAAATTATTTTATTGTATTTAAGAGTAACTAAAAATTATTTTAGTAAAAAGTTAATTTTTTAGAATATGGTATATTTACTAAAAATATATTTTCATTATTTACAACATTTATATATAATTTTAAAATGTGGTTATTTCTATTCATACCTCCAAACTAACATCTAGTTTGTAATGATATACTATATTACAGTTCTTTTATACTCAGGTTTTCATGTATCAAAAATATATAATAGAGATTAAATTTATTTAAAAAGAAATATATACTAAAATATTAGTTTTGTTAACATATATCACCATTGAAATGAATTTTACCCTAGAAATTATCTCACTATAATATAAATAGATGAGTATACTTCTTCCTCATCACATTCTTACTTTCCTATATAGATTCCTCTATATTAAGGTTTCATCACAAATCATTAACTTGGTGAGTTGTATTGTTTTGTATCACATTTTCCATACAATACAGAATCATTAATGATTGTTCTTTACAAATAGATCTTGTTCTAATGGTACAAATTTTGAGTTCAGTACCTGTGAAGGATCATGTTTGTGCTTCCTCAGGAGAGACAAAGGGAACACATCCTAGTCATGGTTGAGATTTGGTGGAAGTGTCAGGTGATAAACTACTCTTTCAATATGACCAGGAATCTCTAATTGGGAATATATACCTAGGGATATGGTTCACATTTTTTGAATATAATTACATTATTCCAAGGAGGTATTCATAGGAATACTTTTTTACTTCCTTTATACTCTAGATCTTAGTGGAAATTGTTAGTATAATTTTTTTCAATTTCGTTCGACCCTTATGTATTGTTAAATGGATATGAGATTATCTTTTATTTATTTATCTAGATTAGGTAACAGTTGATTTTTTCTCTAACATTTTCCCAAAACATTTTAGTTAGGCACCTCCCACCCTAGAGTGCTCTATGATAATCCTTATGAATGATTGGGTTAAAAATAGTACTATAATAAAATTTCACCAAAAAAAGGTGTTGATCCCAGTAGTCATTAAAATACATAAATTTGGATCTCAACATTTCATCCTGTGTTTGGGTGGTTCACTCAGATAAAAAATAAATTTGAGGAAGATATGTGGAACTAAGACTCAACCTTTAATCTAGATCTCATTAACGACTTTTCTATAAAATTGTGGTACACATTAGAACCTAATTTGATAAACTAGTATATGATATCCCATTAAATCATACCAGTTACTTAAAATATATAATGGAATTATGATCAAGATTGAAATATTATTTTATAGTAATGAAGTGTTTTGAATTTGTTTGGAAATCAACTACTACCCAAATAGAATTATTTCCCTTTGATGTTCTGGAGAGTCTAATGATAAAATCCAATGTGATTTTTTTCAATTTAAATTATGAAATAGGAAATGGTTATAAAATACTATCTAATTTGAATCTGTTGGCCTTAAATGTTTTATATACTATCAACTGAGATACATATTCGACAATTTCTCCTTTCATGTTGTCCCACCAGAAATAATATTTCATATCTCAATATGTATTTTTTACATCCCACATAAATTGAGAATGGTAAACAATAATCATTATCAAATAGATCTATATTCATTTTTGGTATATATAGGACACATAATCAATTCCTAAACATTATTATTCCATGATGACCATTTTTATACATTGGAGCATTCATCACCTTAATCATTGACTCCAAATATTTCTTTTATGCATTCATAATAATCACATGGATGGATGGTTAAATATTAATCTAAATAAGAAATGATATTTATTCCTTCCTTGTGATTTAACGATCCATATTATACAACTACATAAATATTAGATCTTTTTCTATCCTATTAATGGGTAAACTTGAGTGGTCTTTTCAACTCAGTGTTTTAACCACCTTTCTTTCCATCCCATTATGGTAGTGTATTAAGTAATGTTAATCTTTTATTTTCTCCATTCATCTTCATTGGAACTTATTCATATATTAATATGTATATATATATATATAATTAAATATTTTATGTCCAATATATATATATATGTACATATCAAAATTTTCATCAGACGGACATTGCCCCCAAATATTCAATGTGAAAATTACTACTTTTAATTCCAAATCATTAGTCAATTAATTTTTCACAGGAGTTTTTAATTAGAGGTAGGTATATGCCAAATCTATGTCATTATACATTATGAAAAATTATCATCCTATTTTTGATTCCTCAAAAGATATCACAATCAATTATACATATTTGGGTAGTGTAAAAATAAGCACACTGACTAAATTTCTCATCAGTTAATGAAAAAAAAATTCACATTAATATATCCTCAGGAACATAACCCAATTATAAGTAATGTTGGTGAGTGGATTAGATGATTGTTATAAGTAATTAACATATAATAATTAATATCACACAAATTGAAGAAAACTACATATTTTTGTTACTATGGTTGGCCATGGCCATTTTCTCAATAACAGACATCTTTCAAGGATCTATTAATATGTTGAGTACAAATAAGTTTCAACTTTATCGTTCATAATTTTATTTTATAAATCAAACATTATTTTTTGTTTATTATGTATGTTATATTACAACGTAACCTTAAATGATGTTTTACAATCGTAATAACATATATCAATATAACATATATCATAATCATATACTGATACATTATAATCATAATCATAAATTTTGATTTCCATCGTAACCACACCTGATGTTGTTATACATCATAATCATATGTTGTTTGATTTTAATAGTACTAACTTATTCTATTTCTCATCGAAAGTACATATTTTTTTATAATCATTACCACATATAATATTTTGTTTACCATATATATCGTAACCAGATTATGTATAGTATTCATTTTATGAATTGTAACCATGCTTTGTAACTAGGTTATACATCGTAATTACATTGTGTTGTGTATCCTTGTTATGTATCATATTCATATTATGATTCATAACAATGTTATGTATCGTATTCATATTATGAATCATAACCATGTATCGTAACAAGGTTATACATCATATTCGCATTCGGCATCATAACCAATTTATGCATCGTAACCACGATATACATCATAATCAAGATATACATTGTAACAAGTAATGTATCATACTCATGAAATGAATTAAATTAATTTCATACTCCAATACCACGTACATATTTGTCATTATATTTGACCATAATCATTTTGTAATACTCTTATACATATTTTTTTCAAACAGAAACAATGTCTATGACTTAGTTATATACCAATTGAAACGATGTCTTGTATTTTGTTTGTTTTGACCGTTCTAATGCCAGGTGTACATGTCCCTCCGAATTTTCTAGAGAAATAGAATTTTTGGAGAAAATATAACCATTGGACCCTGATTCATATAAATAGGAGTCCATTCAAACCAAACATATCAACTTTTTCATATTCTAGTTCTAGAGAGAGACTGTGTGGCTTCTCTCTTACATTGTGTGAAATCCTTGGAGATACAAGATGTGAATGACTTGTTCCTAGTAATTGTATTTAAATAAGTGATTTTTCATTCTTTGTGAATTTTATCATTGTGATAACAATTGAGTACATATGTGTATAAGAAGGATGTGGTATAGGTCTTTGTATCGAGGTCATTCAAGTATTTGAAATACAGTGGTGCCAATTACCTTCTTAATCATGGGCTTCTGAGGATAGTGTTGTACGTTTTGGTGTCCTAGATCCAACTGGTTGTAATTTGATTACATGGACATTTTATTTATTCAAATATTAAACATCTTATTATATATTTTTCATTAATCTTCTTGAATACAATGTCATAATGTCCTATAGTATTCATTGCATTGATAAAGTGATGGTAGTTCCCCACTATGATGAGAACCTTGAAATGCAATAACAATATTCTTAAATATAGTTTTACGATTAGATGAAATACTTTGATGGTACACATAGTATGAATATCGTTAGGTGTGAGTACTTGTAAGCATATGAGACTTCCTCTCTTGATGATTGCACTTGGTAATCTCCAAGACAAGAGATTATGATAATAGAACCTCCATTAGGAATTCTGATTGTTTTGGTGTCATCAGATATTTCTATCTGCAAGAATGTGTAATGATCCCAAGACTTTAATATTATCTATATTATATGTCATGACACGTGCACTATGAGTATCTGACGAAAACTGTCACGCAGACAGTTGGCGGGAAGTAGGGTACGTTGGGTGTGTCACGAGTGGCATGTTATTAAAGGATAAGTCAAGGAAGGATTTGTCCCTTCTATTTATGGAAATTGATATCTTTGTCCTTTGATTGAAATACAACCATCACATGAAATTCCATATTCATGGTGTAACTATGAGTTTATTTCTGATAGTCAATAAATGATGTACATAGCATAAACGTTTATGACTCTATCATGAAACATTCATGATAAGATAATGAGACAATTGTATTATATTATAAAGTGAGTGTTCATATTTTGTTGTCATTGTGGTGACATTACGTTCCTTTTTTGGGTTCCTTGAACCATTTCAAGTAAGTACTCTTGGGCTTTAAGAAGGCCCGCCTAATGCCAACTAGAGAGACTAATAAAGGGTCTCACACTAGGTGTTTTTGTTGGCCTCCGTTAAATTACATTTTAATATAATTAATTAAATAAATATTATACTGAATACCGTTGAATAATTTTATTCATTTTAAAATGATTGAATAAATTAAATAAATTTTTATTCACCAGATTTTTGATAAAATATTTTTATATTATTGAACATTTAATAAATATTTATTTACTAGTTTGTAAATAAAACATTTATTTAAGGGAATAAATAAATTATTTATTTATTTTGGTGTTTAATTAATAAATGTGGAGTTCGAGCAGACCTAGGTTGGTCTAATAGTAAAATAATTATTTTCAAGATGATAAATAATTATTTAAGAAGTTGTCACAAATTAGAATAATGATGCAATTATTTTGTGACATGGAATTTTATTTATAATTCTGTATTGTGAAAGTGGGCTAACCAAAAATAATGACATGGAATTATTATTAAATGCATATATTTTATTTAAGTACATGAATTTATTTAATTTTCCCCATACCATTAAATATTGTTACTGAAATTCCAGGTATATAAATAATAAATGTAACTATTATTCCATACACTACACCACACGTCTGGTGAATTGAGAATTGTTGACCCAAACAATTTCTATTTCAAATCCTATTCTCTCCCCTCTAAATAATGAGAGACATTCCTCAAGTCCAACGAAAACTCGATCAAGAAAGACTGACATAGGACACTCACATCACCTTGCTTGAACCGAGAGAACTTGTTTTGATAATCAGAGATCATCAGAGCACGTGTGGATCACTCCTAGAGAGATTCTAGTTTGGATCCTTAAAATCACAATGAGATAATCCAGAAAGGTCATTCTGGATAATAAACATCATAAAAAATGAAAATATCAAATATCTAGGTATTATTTTATTTATGAAATAATTAAATCAATTATAAAAATAATGCGAAATATCCTCTCTAAAGGTTTTAGGCATGTTCCTTATTTATCTAAATCATTGATTATATTCTGAGGAGATTGGCATTCATCATCGTATTGATTCCAGAACAATATTTGATCATGGTAAAAATAAATGTTGGGTCCCATCCCAACAACGCTTCCACAGCGCCTAGAACCATCATGTGGTATAAGAGCGGTTACATCATAGTTTATAGTTATTTAAATATTTCATTGATGACATAAAAATTAAATAATTTAGTTGTTTAAATTCAAGTTAATAATTCTGAAAATCTTAATTTCAATATATATACCTATTATTTGGTTTCTCATTCACCTTAAAAAATAATCTTCTCGTTTTATTTTGATTAAAATAAAATAGAGGATATCATCCAGAGGTTCCAAAGCATCCTAGCCTTACAACACCAGAACACATGGTGTGTAATCAGTAGTACACGCCATGTAGTAATGTTTCAATCCATCAGACTTGTCCGCCAAACCAAGCCATTTGTTGGAGCATTTCTATGTCTTAAATTACTACATGTGTTGACCTAGAATAGGTGGAACATGGTTTCCAAAATACAAGCCATGTTGTCCATTGGACACCGTGTGTAGTTCCTTCATGCCCCGGTTGGAACGTGTACAACATTCATTACTTTTCCATCTAGATACCATGTAATAAGGAACGACACAGTGTGTGGCCCAGTGAACATACCATGTACTTCAAAGATTTTCGAAGTACATTCACACGCCTTTTCACCGGGCATGTACTTCAGAAGGATGGTGATAAATAGTGCACACCATTTAGTGGAAACTAAACATCGTTTAATCATCCAAATTATAATGATTTATTAAAAATTATTATTATATTTTACAAACCCTTGAGACGTGTACCATCGTGTGGGAATAAATCTGAGGTGAAACACGTGATAGGTTGTATATGTATATATATTTTTTAATTTAACATATGTGAAATGTTCCTTTCTAATCGTTGGGTTGTTATAAATCGGATTTCATCAGGTTGCCTCCAAGGTATAGTTTACGTACATGGATAATTTTAAAAGAATTTATTTTTTAAAAATTATGACAGATGAAAATCTAAAGGAAATTTAGAAAAAGGTTTAAGAAAAAAAGGATTGATTAATTAAAAATGATTATTAATTGTTTCATGTTTGATTTATCTTAAATAAGAATGATTAAGTAAATGAATTATAGTTTTATTTATGTGTAAACATCATTGCATTGGTGGATGATCATGAGATAGAACAAAGACTTTGTATGTGGATGATTTCTTTTAAATTATTTATTTAAATTATATTTATTGGCTTGCAAGCCACCTCTCCCAATTAATATGTAGATCCTGCATGCCGAGGTTTTCTTTTATGTAATACTCCGTTTTACCCCTCACTTGCATGTGAGTTAAAAAATGGCATATATAATGGATGGAACTCCGAATCTAGTTGAGGTGGTTCAAGCTGGAGACGAAACAATACCAATCCTAGGAGATATAGAGGTAGACAGGTGGAATGTTGTAAACATGAACCCAAAAGGATCCATATATTGTTCCCCTAGGTTAGGGATAGTGTATGAAATGATAGGTAAACAAACCATTAGAAAAGCACAGGATAATTCTCTTTGTTTAATTTCTGTCAGTTTCCTGGTTTATCATAATGGATTTGTTTTCACAATCACATAATTAAGGAATTAAATAAGCATGCAATATGGAACTAAAATAAAACAAAATTATGTATAAATAATATGAAAACATTGTTAATCACTTAATTAAGTACCACTTTATATTAAAAATCATACTTTAACGATAATAAGGATTTCTCGCATAAGATATAAATATCTCCCAAATAAAATATTAAGTCGGACCAAGACTTCAATTACATGATTATGGGAAAAAATCAATAAAACTATGTGTTTGACCAACCCTTGTTGGGACACTTACTTTTATTAAGGAAGCCCTTATGATAAAATTCGAGTTAACATAACTATATAACATAAAAGGGAGTAGCCCTATATAGACTTGGTGTAATATTGGAGGTAAGAATTGAGGAAATCCAATGTCATGATTTCAGGATTGGGGAGTCCACTCAAAAGATAATGGAGATGAATGCCCACAGTTGGAAAAGACCTACCTACATAAATACCTTCTAATAGCTAGACCAACTATTTTTGGGGTTATAAAATGGGGAATATGGATTTTTTCCACTAGAATATCATTGAATCTGGACATTCTGAGTTCAATGGTGAGGGCCATTATGACTTTATAAAATAAAAGGATAATTCATAATATTTATTATTTCTCATAAAATGTTATTAAGAAATTACTAATGATCATCCCTTTTAAATTTTAGTATAAAAATAACAATCTCGACAACCTCACTATCCCTACAATCAATTCTAGATAAAGTCAACATCCTCAATGGTAGTAATGTTGTGGAATGGATTAGGCTCCTACAAGTTATCCAATTCCCATAACATATGTCTCACAGGCTCAAGTCATCATTTCATGATCCACCTTCCAAATAGGCATGTGATGTGGATTTAATGGTCTATGAGAAACATACGAACGATGCAGTCGACGTTCAATGATTGAGGCTATCATCAATGGCTAGTGAGCTCATGATGTCTAATGAAAACATGGATGCTTATTGCATGATTAAGCTCCTCCATGGTCATTACTGGGAGAGAGAAAGACAAGATCTGTTTGAGATTTATAAGGCACTCTTTCAGAGTATGATTTTAAAAGGTTCCCCATCTAGGCCTCATGTAGTCATGACCATTGGCTACATTATGTTCCTAGAAGTTCTAGGGTTTAAACTCCCAGATGAACTAGGAACCGATCTCGTTCTCTTATCACTCCATTAGAGATTCACTAACTTTTTTGTCAATTTCAATATGAAGAACATTGAGAAATCTCTATCTGATATTCTTATCCCCATTTCCCATGTGGACTAAGATATTGTAACACCACGACCATAGTTATTGAGAGTTGGTACATTATTAAATAAAATTGTCTTGATCACAAAACATCTAGTCTAAATGACCTATTAGTTTAGTAGCCTTGGAAATAATAGAAACATTCATAAGTTCTACAATACATTATAAAATGGAAAACTACTACAACATAGTTTCCATAGGCCACACTCATATCCCTTAGAATATACCTAAAAATTAGTCATAATATATCTGTTCACATCCTAATAAAAATAAAATATATAATGGGGTGATCTTAGATGCACAGTAAGGAAAACAATTTAGCAAAAACACTCATAAATAAGAATAAACATTTAAGGCATTGTATGACTAAAACAAAATCCATTTAAACTTGTACATAATCATAATATGTAAATGATTTAATCAAATAATTACATTTACTTATTCACAAAGATATTCTACTGGTCGAATAATCACATGAAATATCAACAGCCACTTTCATAATGATGGAATGTATAACGCCAGACTTTAAAACCACATATTCAAGGCCTCGTGGCATGTCTACAAAAAAGAGTTTGTCAAGGCCTTATGCCAAGACACTAGTGTGTCTCATGAGACATATCGACGCATCAAGGAGCTATAGAGGGTGACACCTATCACTTACTACGTCCAATGCCTTCCTCATAATAAAATTTTTAAACATAACATAAGCATTCATATTAAAAGTAGCATACAAAATGTAAGTAATTTATCCATAAACCATGAATTGTGTAAAAACAACACATCCATAGTCAAACAATTCACAATGTCTTCAATAACATATGGAAGTTTTTTTATCTAAATAAATCAACTTCAAAGAAGCTTAAAATCCATCAAATGATGTTGACATTGATGATATCAAAACTTTTTGAGAGAAGTATCTATTTCTATTTTGGAAAAATTTAGAAGTCATTGAATTATAAAAGAAAACATTTATTTCGAAAACACAGTAATTATCGTGTAAGGTATGCATCGTTGATGTTATAACCATGGGAAAGAGACGCACCCGCCGTATAAGTTAAAAATATTTACCAAATTTTTGATAAAAATGTCATAAGGCAACTTGTTTGGAAAATGATGGGAAGATTCATTTCAAACTATTTTATAAAAATTCAAACAAATGTATAAGTAACTTAACCCATTGTATATAAAATGATAAAAATGTATTGAAATACATTTTTAAGAAAACATGATTGTGGATGATAAAGAGTTCCCAGTAGATACCTACATAAAAACAACATCTGATAATAAAGTGATTTGGAAATTAACCCTTACCTTGTACCATTCCTTGGTCGAGTGTAGGTTAAACTAATGTATAATGGTGAGATAATTGTTATTAAATTATACAAGAAAAATATACATTAATATGTTATCATATATTTTATTCTAATATTTCATTTTTAATGAGATTTTAGTAGTATCATCGTTTCGGTTGTTAACTGATCTATTTTCCTTTATATGCTATGTTACATAAGCCATGTTAGTTATGTATAGAATATATTTGATTCATATGCATAATGATATTATGTTCATCAACAATATTTTTAATCATAAAATGAAAATTATTCCTGATTGATTATGAAGGGGAATGAATCTTATCGCGTTCATGGAGATAGTAATCCGGACGTATGCACGAGCAACAATATCATTATTTTGATATTAAAATGGTATATAATTGGATATTATATCATATATACATAATAATTATCATTTTATATTTATTATTTACATCATTTATACTCTTTATTATACCCATCCAATTGTTGAAGTGTTTCAATAAAAAACTACACCACGACGAGGAGATGGTAATCCGTACGTACACATGTATGGTGACTTTGTCATTTACAGGATAAATAGAATAATTAATATTATTGTAACATTTTAAAATAACATCATATTATATTGAAGATACTGGAGTTATTATTTTATAATGTAGAAAAAAATGAAAGAGGTAGTGGAAGAAGAAATGAATTTGAAAGAGGTGATGAAATATTTACCTCTTCTTCGTGTTTTTTCATTTGATTTGATCAAAATGTCTCCTTATGTTGGATTTCTAAATAAAGAAATGCCTCTAGGATGATTTTATTATAGTTTAGAGTATATTTGGACTGGGGTTGGCTAAGTCAAATGGCTTTGAAGGTGTGATGTTTAGAGTAGGATAGGTTCTTTTTTATAAGAGAGGTGGGGGTCACTTTAGAAAAAGCGTGAAATATTATTTTATAATAAAATCCATTTCAGTTTATAATTTCTCCAATTTGAATTATTTAATGTCTAATGTGGGTGTGGGTCTATAAAATCTCAACCAATATGTTTTAGATAGGTTTAGGTCATCATATTAAACTTATATTTAAGATTTAACTCTTAGTTATATAGTTTGACATTTACCATGTCTCTTTGTATTTTTATATTATATGGTCAATAAACATACTATAAATGTTCAAGAGAACATCAAGATGTTCATTAATATTATTTAATTCCGTTTTCTGAACCTTATATTTTTAGTAATAGAATACAAATAAATTATATAATATTTGTTATAAAGACTTTTTAATGTCAATTTTTACCTATTTGGTATTTTGTTTTTGATAAATTCTTAACATCATTATTGCTTTGAAAAAAAAAATAATTTAATCAAAACTAAAATGTCATATTAAACTAGAAAATTAATGGAATTCATTAAAAGTTTCAAATTAAATTTAATTGGATATTTTTATATCAATTATTTTAATCGTTCATTAATAAGGTAATTACTTCATCATCATTGGGTCATAAATAAATTTAATAATTTAATGTCTAAAAATTAAAAATAAAATACCATTATGTAGGAAATAATTTTATAATTCTAATGAATATTTATTTTCTAATTTATCATATGTATAACACTATACTAAAAATGGATTAGTTTTTAATCTTTGATTTTAACTCTTTTAATACCTATTTAAATGAAATAATAATAAATGTCCTAATCAAATAAAAGTGTACCTAAAGAATCATATTTCATTCATATGTTTTTACATTGATTTACACTTATCCAATATAATTTGAACACATGTGTTAGGGTAATTATAATACCATTTTTACCTTTGATGACCATATTTACTTTAAACCGTAGTAAATTAAAGTAGAAGATTACTATTCACCAAAAAAATATTTTATCTTATTGGACCAATTTTTCTTACGTATATCAACCATTTCTATCATAATTTTAAAATTCCACTCAGAAAAGTATTAAAATTATGTTTTGTGCAAATTTGAAATTGCTCTTGGGTGGTGGGTAAAATATGGCAAACAATTTTATAAAGTTTTATACATATAAACATATTATAAAATGACTCCTATGAACTATTTTTATCATAAATATGTATTATGTATCTATTTTGAACTAAAATAAATAAAATAAAATAACAAATTCCTTAAATATAATGTCAGTTTTAACCAATAACCCAATGTTTTTCAATATTCATAAAAAATTGCACGTTTTTAGAAAAATACAAAAAATTCACCGTAATTTAATTTTGATATTCCAAATCAAAAAATGAAGTCCAATTAGAATGATAAAATTTATAAAATTTAAAAAAGTGGGTATTAATATTCAAAAAGGCTAGATTGATTGGTCGTGGTGTGTTAGAATCTCGAAGTTGCATACAATACTAGCAATTGAATTATTCAAAGTGAAACGTACCATGAAGCTTGCAGTTTTACATTCTTCCATTTGGAAAATAATTTCATCCTCAAAATTTCTATAATACTACCTCACAAAAAGACTTGGGTGGTTCTTCATCATATGTTCCTCTGGTTCCCACGTTGCCTTTTCCATATTATGGTTTCTCCCTAGTATTTTTACCAGACGAGACGTCTGGTTTCTCAGCACATGTTCTCTAGTATCAAGTGTAACGCCCCGACCCCAGTTACCCAGTGTCAGTGCATTATTACGTAACATTGGAATTATCACAAAAGATCACGTCTCGAAAGACTGATTAGTTTAGTAGCCTTGAAACACTAGATAAATTGATAAATGTTACATTACATCATAAAGTGAAAAACTACAATAACATAGTCTCCATAGTCCACACCCATATACCCTTCAAACTATCCCTGCAGGTCAGTCATAAAATATTTCTTCACATCCTGGAAAAATAAAACAAAGAAAGGGGTTAGCTTAGATGCTCTATAAGGATAACAATATAGCGGAAACTTTCATAAATAAACATAAAACTTTTAGGAAATCTATAACTAAAACAAAATCCATTTAAACTTGATCATCAATATAACATGGCAACAATAATGTCAGATTTTTTAAATTCAATTCATAGAAGTGGTAAATTTTCATTTAAATGAAAAATTAGTTTTTAACTACCAATTAGTGGTTTCACTATTCATCAAAAATTGATGTTTTTCAGAAAAATATAAAAAATTAACCCTATGCAATATTTGATATTCCAAATTAAAAAATGATTTCTATTTTAAAAAATTTCAAAAATACAAGTTTCATTAATTATTTATATCATTAATTCCCATTTTCAAAACAAATAGCGTGTTTTTTAGAAACAATATCAATCAAAAGATTGACAATTGTATATGTCTGATTTCAAAGTAAAATAAATTCTAATGACCACCATTGTATATAATGGTAAAAGTATATTCTAATAATAATTTAAAACCACTCAATAGTATAATTTATCACTACAAATTATTTTGATTTAAACAGTTGTTTGAAGTATTCTTCTCTATTCATTGAAAATTGGAAGTTCTCAAAAAAATACCAAAAATTCAACATTGGATAATTCTGATATTCTGAATCCAAAAATGAAGTCCATTCTAAAATATAAAATTTATATTATTTCAAAAGGTGGGTATTACTATTCATAACAGCTACTTTGATTGGTTGAGGTGTGTAAGAACTCAATGTTGCGTACTACACACACTTCTCTATTATTCAAAAAGAAGCGTACCGTGGAATCTTGGGGTGTTAAATTCTCCTCTCCTTCAAATAATTCAATCCTAGACATTTCTAGAATATTTCTGCATAAAAAGACTTAGGTGGTTCTTCATCATATGATCCTCAGGTTCCCACATAAGCTCTTCCATCTTATGGTTCCTCTATCGAACTTTTACTAGATGAGTCATCCGGTATCTCAACACTTGTTCTCTTGTATCCAGAATACTGACAGGCCCTACGTAATAAGATTGATTGGGTTCCTGTTCTAATTCATCATAGGTGAGTACATGCAATCGGTCAGGCATGTATTTTCTCAATAGTGATACATGGAACACATCGTGAACTTTGGAGAGACTTGGCGGCTTTTCCAAACGGTAAGCTACAACCACAATTCGCTCTAGATTTTCAAAAGGTCTGATGTACCTGGGACTCAATTTACCCATCTAACCTAAATGTAAAACTCCCTTCCATAGAGATACTATCAAGATAACATGATCCCCTACCTGAAATTACAAATCCTTCCTTCGGTTGTCAGCATAGCTCTTCTGCCTACTTTGAGATACGTTGATGTGGTTTTGGAATAACTTTAACTTTTCCATCGTTTCCTCCACCAGTTCTGGGCCTACAAGTTTTCTATCACCAACGTCATCCTAACAGGTTGGTCTGCGACATATCTTTATAAATAATGCTTCATATGTTGCTATCCTAATACATGAATTGAAGCTATTGTTATAGGAAAATTATACCAGAGGTAATAATTGATCCCATATACCTTGAATGTCAAGTGAGCATGACCTCAACATGTCTTCTATGGTTTGAATAGTCTGTTCTAATTGTCAATCTATTTGAGGGTGGTAATCAGTGCTCAAACAATGTTCAGTGTCCAGGGATTTCAGAAGACTTTTCCAGAATCTTGATGTAAAACGGTGATCTTAATCCAAATCAATCGAAAGGGGTAATCCATGAAGTCATACAAATTCGTTAATATATAGTTTTGCTAAATGTTCAAGTGGAAAATATTCTCTTATAGAATGATAATGTGCTGTCTTGGAAAGATGATCAACAATGAACCATATTGCATCATTCCTTCATGGAGTCTTTGGTAGTCCAGACAAAGTCCATTGTAATATTATCCCATTTCCACTCTCGTATTGGAAGAGAGTACAATAATCCACTAGGCTGTTTTATTCCATCATTCACTTGTTGACAAACCATGCATCTTGACACAAAATTACAATCTCCCTCTTCATGTTGTCCCACCAAAAATATTATTTGAAATCTCTATTCATCTTATTGCTTCCCAAAGTGTATAGAGAAATTTGAACTGTGTGCATCATCCAATAACTGCCTTTTTAGACTAGTTATATTGGGAGCACAATGTATCTTCCCAAATTTCAAAATTCCATCTTCATACACTATGTCCCTCAATCTCCCATCATTCACAACTCTAATCTTCTTTTGAAACTCTTCATCATTAGTCTGAGAACTCTTAATCCTTTATAGTACAGATGGTTTGGAAACTATTTGAAAAAGCATTTATTTTTCACCTTCTATAGTTATTCCCATGACCAACTTCACTGGATCCATGAAAATAGGATCCCTTTCAATTCTCATATTATTCAAAACTCCATGATCTTTTCTGCTCAAAGCATCTACCACCTTATTTTCCTTACCCGGGTGGTAGTGTAACGTGCAATCATAATCCGTGAGTAATTCAATCCATCTCCTTTTCCTCATGATGAGTTCGTTTTGTGGGAAAATATACTTCAAACTCTTGTGATCGATATATATCTCACATTTTTCTCCATAGAGATAATGTCTGCATAACATCAAAGAAAATATTACAGAATCTAACTCGAGATCATGACTATGATAGTTTTTCTCATTAATTTTTAGCTGTCGTGATGCATAAGCGATAACCCTATCATTACGCATATGGACACAATGATGTCCTTTCTTCGATGCATCTCTTTAAATAACGAACCCATCTTTCCTCGATGGTAGAGTCAATATAAGAGAATTGAATAATATTCTCATTAGTTTTTCGAAACATTTTTCACACTCTTTTGTCTAAACAAATTTAACCCCTTTACACGTGAGCTTTGTTAATGGGTTAGCCAACCGAGCAAATTTCTAGACGAAACATCTATAATAACCCGGTAAACCAATAAAACTGCGTACCTTAGTTTTACTCGTCGGTGCTGGCCATTCTTGCATCACTCCTGTCTTAGAAGGATCAATATAGATTCTATCATTGGAGACAATATGGCCATGAAAAAAAATCACCTGAAGCCAGAATTCACACTTGCTAAACATCACATAAAATTCATGTCTTATAAGAGTCTTTAGAATAATGCGCAAGTGATTTTCATGATCTTCATAGCTTTTGGATTATCCCATGATATTATCAGTAAATACCACCACAAAATTATCAAGATGTTCCTTGAAAAATCTATTCCTTAGATCCATGAATACAGAGGGTGCATTAGTCAATCCAAAAGGCATTACTGTAAACTTGTAATGCCCATACCTGGTTCGAAATACCGCCTTTAGAATGTCTTCCTTCATTACACACAACTGATGATATCCAGATCGAAGGTCAATCATTAAAAATTATTAAGATCCATGCAGTTGGTCAATTAAATAATCAACGTGAGGTAGTGTATATTTGTTTTTACTGTTATAGCATTGATCTCACTGTAGTCAATGCACATCCCCATAGATCCATATTTCTTCTTAACAAAAAGAACACGAGGTTCCCATGGAGAAACACTAGGGCCAATAAATCCATTATAACACAATTCCTATAGTTGATTCATTAGTTTCACTAATTCCACAGTGGGCATTCTATATGGGGTCTTTGATATGGGCCTCAAACCTGGCATTACTGCAATAGAAAACTCAACTTTTCATTCTGGAGGATGCCCAAGTAAGTCTTCTAGAAACACATAATCATATTCTCTCACAATAGGTACATCCTCTATTTGAACATCCCCTTCCTCACTCGCAGTTATTTCATTCACTTCCTCCACAATAAGTAAATTAAGTTGAGCTACTGGGGGTGGATCTAGTTAAGAATTAGGTGGTGACGATTCTGTTATAAAGACAAGGTGTTCGTTATCATCATGGTCAAAAATTGTAACTTCCTTCTTCTTACAATAAATCTTCACATCATGGTACGAATGCCAATCCATATCAAGGATTATATCAAATTCCATCATTGGTATGATGATGATATCATCAGATAAAGAACAATTATGTTCTCTAATAAGAACTGATTGAAAAAACATTATTGCAATGATATTTCCCTTAGGAGTTTTGATTGACAACTCCCTTGTTAAATCAAATTGTAAATGTATAATTTTCTTAGCGATCTAGTAAGATAATAATCAATGCGATGATCTAGAATCAAATAATGCATTTTCTAAACTTGATGAAACCATTAAATTACACGCCACTATGTCTTTCAGAGATTCAACCTTAGCAGAAGTGTTAGCATAATCTTGGCCATGATCCCTTGGCCTTTTTTTAGGTAAGTTCCCCTGATTCTTAGGCAATTCCATTGAATAATGTCCCCTCTCTATGCAATTGTAGCATTTAACATCAGTATCTTCTTTCTTCCCCATGAAATCACGAGCATGGTGGCCTTTTTTACCACACTGGAAACAGAATCCCATTCCATTCAAGCATGTACCGAGGTGTTTCATCCAACATTTACTACAGGCTGGATAATCAACATTTCCCTTTTCCCCCTTATTTCCACTTCCAGAGTGATCAAAAAATCTCTTCTTCTCTTTCTTTGCATTATAGTCTTAAGACATAAAGAATTACTTTTCCTTCTTGATAGCACATGTGACAATATCATCGTAGGATGAGAAGGATTGTGAGATTAATGATCAATGAAGAAAAGGTTTTAACACATCAAATAAATGATCAATATTACTCCTTAGTTTACGTATATAATCTGCTCCATGCCTCACTTACCATGTAATGTTAGACTCATACTATGCGACATTCTCATCCTCCTTCTGCCTCAGACTCTGAAATTGCCTTTCCATATCTGCTCGATGGTCAGGTTGAAAGTATTTTTCTAAGAAAGGCTCTTTGAACTGCCTCCATTCCATATTTGATAATTCATCATCTTCCTTTGTGTTTTTAATCAATGTCCAGAATTGATTAACATCTCTAGTGAGGTAGTTAACTGCCATGATAACCTCTACCTTTCACTACTCCCCAAGGCATGTAATATTTTCTCTAATGAATTTATCCATTGCTCAGCTACTAAGGGATTTTTAATCCCATTTAATGTTGGTGGTTGTTGCCTCATGAAGCGGTCTAACATTGATCCTCCATGTTGCGGATCTGGGTGCTCCATATGGGTAAGGTTATTATTCATAACCTGAGTGAGTTGTCCTAGTATGGTGATAAGCTGTTCAGCACTAGTTGTATCACCAGCTCCACTATAATTATCTTCAGTAGGAGGGAAATACCTACACGAAGCGCGTGCATTGATATAGTTTCCATTCCTTACACTAGGTGCCATTTCTAAACAATGTCACAAACTAGATTATTTTATGAATCAAAATACATAATAACAAACTTTCAAAACACATAACATAAATTGAATAGTTTAGGGATATAATCCATAATCATAAAAATGTTTTCATCGAGGAAGTATATACTCATAAACCCTTCATAATGGTTTGTATAGAAAATGAGAATTATCCTAAGCATATCCCCCGGGAGTGTTGTAACCATGAGTGCAGCAATGCCCGTTGTCGTGGACCAGGATACCCTGGGTCAAGCCTGAAACTCCTTGTCGAATTTTTCACTCCCAGGTACATTTGTGCCAGAGCTGCCTCTAATTTCTCTTATCCATACATGGATGAATTTCTTGGAAAACACATTAAATCTCTACAATACCAAATTTTTATAATGTTCTTATATAATAATCCTCAATTTCTATCTTAGGGATATGTGCTCTAATCAGAGTTTATCTAAATCTAGCTTCATGGTTAGTACTAAACTTCCTCTGATACCAACAATAACACCACGACCCCTGTTACCCAAAGTTGTTTCATTATTATGTAACATTGGCATGGTAAAAAAAGATCAAGTCTCGAAAGACCGATTAGTTTAGTTGCATTGAAAACACTAGATACATTCATAAATGTTACATTACATCACAAAGTGAAAAAATACAATAACATAGTCTCCATAGTCCACACCCATATCCCCTTCATAATTTCCATGTAGGTCAGTCATAAAAAATTTCTTCACATCCTGGAAAAATAAAACATAGAAATGGGTGAGCTCAGATTCTCTGTAAGGATGATAATATAGTGGAACCATTCATAAATAAACATAAACATTTAAGGCAATGTGTAACTAAAAAAAAGCCTCTTAAATGTGATCTTCAGCATAATATGGAAATAATAAAATGAAACTATGCCATTAATTTATTCAAATGGATATTCTACTTGTCGAATAGTCACATGTAATATCAATAACCACTTTCATAATGATGGAATGCATAATTCCAGACTATCATAACCACATAGTCAAGGCCTTGTGCTAAGACCACAATTATGATTTTGACAAGGCCTTGTGTGAAGACACTAGTTTGTCTCAGGAGACCTACCGATGCATCGAGGAGCTATAGTGGGCTCCACAAATCACATAATAAGTCCAATGTATTCCTTATATGAAAAGGTTAAAACATATCATAAACCATAACATAATAGTATCACATAAAGCATGCATAAAGGAAACATAACATTTCCACATTTCAATCATAAGATATCAATAAAAAACATTGATATAATAAAACCATTTTTAATACCAAAATAAATGAAATGTAAAACATGGTACTTATTTTTTTCATTTAAAAAAATGTTACGGCTTGTAGAGGATGCCGAAACTCAAATAATGGTCTTGGCGACGGAGAAGTCATTGTCACCGCATACCTACGACAGAAAAACATTCCTTTTTGACATTTAGTAAAACTCTTCATATAAAAAGATTCCTTTTGAATAATCATAAATGTTAAAGGGGTTTATACATAGTATAAAATAATGTTGTGTATAAAACAAAATATGCTTCAATGAAAGGAGATTGAGACGAAGTCCCTTACCTCGTGTCCGACTTGACTCGATCATTCTATAACCTCCTGAATAATAAACAAGTGTCAATTTATACTTGCTTATGAACCCTTTTTAAGTTCATTTTTCATTTTATATCACTTATTAACATTTTATGAACATTATGTAATTATTTATGTTAATAACAGCCGTTTTGTCGATCTTTGGTACTTGAGTCAAAAATGAACTTATTATAATTACAAGTTGTTCAAGTGGTAAAATATCCATTTTATACAGAAATATATTAATGATGTAGATATAATTTATATCATATATATTCATTATATATATACATTTATAATATTACATAGCATTTAGAGGTAATAAATTAAATGCACTGTTCATGGAGACTGTAAGCCATACGTACGCATGAACGCTACTTTCAATTCTATTTCATATTTAATGGAATGAAATCATAATGATATAAAGATATATTATAATTCCAGTATAATATCATATATAATATCATTTACTCCATCCATTATACATCCTACATATGGCATTAACGATTCAAATCACTTGGAGGGAGCAGTTGTCCGCACTTCTTAAAATGAAATTATCGCGTTACCCATAATCGAAATCATAAAGGAATGCCATAAATGAAAAATACAGAAGAAAAAGAAAACATAAACATAATATATATCATATATAAATATAGTTACATCTTAATTCCTACCATGAGAGGTGATAATATATGATTGAACAATCATCATTTCGTGAGGTTGTAATTCACAACCCACAGAAACAGTATGTTCATTAACCATTAGGAAAAGGTGTGTGTGAGTTTAAAAAAATACATATCATAACAACATCCTAGTATATTTAAAATACTGGTTTTGTTACAATAGAAAGGAATAAAAAGTGTTTAATGGGTTTGAGAATAAAAATAAAACAAAAAAACATAAGAGAAGACATTACCTTAAAATCGGGTAACTCTTTTTTATTTGAGCCAAAGGCTTCCTTGGGAAGTCTTATTCCAAAAGTGAGGCTTCTAGGAGTAAGAGATAGAAGTTGAGAAAGTATTTGGGCAGAGGTTGGGAAATCCAAATGGATTTAGATATGTGAATAATGTGGTTGAGTTGGGGGCCTTTTATAAGAGGAGAGGAGGGGCACTCTTGGAATATTATGAAATGTTACATTATTATGAAATGCTTTTCAGATTATAAATGTCCCACAATGATATATATTGAGGATAAGGTGATACGGGTTCGCATTCCACCCATCCATTAGGCTTTAGAAATGTGTAACTCTTAGATTTTACATTATCTTTTCATTTTATTTAAACTATTCATTAATGAGGTAATCGTTGCATCATCATGGTGTCATAAATAAATTTATATATATAATGCCTGAAAATTATAAAATAATTACCATGATGTAGGAAATATTTTTATCTTTCCAATGGATATTTATATTCAAAAATATTACTTGTATAACCTCTTATAAAAATTGTTTTAGTAAAACTATACATGTTTGTGACACTTTTATTTTTTACTGTAAATAAAAAGTTATTAATGTCATTTTCATACCCAAGTGTCCCCGTGGGTTCCCCAACATGACCCATGGATTGTCTTGGTCGGACATGACATATCCAATAAGTGTATTACAAGTTTAAAGGTAATTTCATATTATTATATCATTATATTTACCTTAAATTACACAAATTACCTTTAATCGCAATTAATAAAACTTAAAAGTTACTATTCAACAAAAATTATTTTCATCTCATTGAACCACATTTTAATTACTAATGGAAACCATGTATGTCAGATTTTTGAAATAAAATTCACAGAAGTGGTAAAGTTTCATTTGAACAAAAAATTAGTTTTTTAACTACCACTTAGTGGTTTCACTATTCATCAAAAATTGATGTTTTTCAGAAAAATACCAAAAATTCACCCTAAGCCATATTTGGTATTCCTAATTCAAAAATGATGTCTATTTTAAGAAATTCCAATCATATAAGTTCAATTAATTAATTTTATAATTAATTTCTGTTGTCAAAACAAATAGCGTGTTTTTTAGAAGCAATATCAATCAAAAAATTGACATCTGTTTTTGTCCAATTTCAAAGTGAAATTAATTCTAATGAACACCATTGGATAAAATGGTAAAAGTATATTCTAAAAATACATTTAAACCACTCAATAGTATAATTTATCAATATAAATTACTTTGATTAAAAAAGTTGTTTTTAATTATTTTTCACTATTCATTGAAAATTGGAAGTTCTCGGAAAAATACCAAAAAATCAACATAGGCTAATTCTGATATTCTGAATCCAAAAATGATGACCATTATGAAATATAAATTTTATATAATTTCAAAAAGTGGTTATTACTATCCATAATGACTACTTTGATTAGTCGGAGTGTGTTAGAACTCGAGGTTGCGTACAACACACACGACTCTATTATTCAAAGATAAGCATACCATGGAAGATTTTGGTGTTACATAAAGTATATTGACATGATCTTCACAATATGAAAGTTCATGTTCCAGTTCAATTTCCCCATAGGTGAGTACATGTGTTGGGTCTGAAATTTATTTTCTCAATAGTGATACTTGGAACACATCATGAACATTGGAGAGACTTAATGGAATTTCTATACGATAATCTAAAACTCCAATTCATTCTAGAATTTCAAAAGGTACAATATACTTGGGCCTCAATTTACCCTTATTACAGCAACATCTAACACCCTTCCCTTGAGAAACCTTTAAGAAAACATGGGCTCCTACTTGAAATTCCAAATCCTTCCTTTGGATATCGGCATAGCACTTCTTCCATCTTTGGGATTCTTTGATGTGGGTTTGGATAACCTTAACCTTTTTTATCATTTCGTCAACAAATTATGAGCCTAAAAGTTTTCATTCACCAACATCATCCCAAAAAGTTTGTGTGCAACATATCTTTCCATATAAAGATTCATTTGGTGCTGTCTGAATAATTTAATGGAACATATTGTTATAAGAAAATTCTACCAGTGGTAAATATTGATCTCACATAACTTAAATGTATTTTGAGAATGAGATAAACATGTTTTCAAAGGTTTTAATAGTCTATTCTGATTGTCCCTCAGTTTGAGGGTGTTAGGAAGTGCTCAATTAATGTTTAGTATCCATGGATTTCTGAAGAATTTTCTTGAATCTTGATAAAAAATTGGCATCATGATCAGAAAAAATCGATAAGGGTACTCAATTAAGTCTTACAAATTCCTCAATATATAGCCTTTCTAGATGTTGTAGTGGAAAATATTCTTCTATATAATGATAATGTGGAGACTTGGTAAGAAGATCAAAGATGACACATGTTGCATCATCCCTTCTATGAGTCATTGGTAGCCCCATGAAGATGTCCTTTGTAATATTATCCAATTTCCACTCAAGTATGGGAAGTGGTTGCATGAATTCTCTAGGATGTTTCCTCACAGCATTCACTTGTTGAAAAACCAAACATCATGACACCAAATCAGAAATCTCCATCTTCATGTTGTCCCACCAAATATGTTCCTTCAAATATCTATACATCTTGGTGGTACAATGGTGTATAGAAAAATTGGAGCTGTGAGCATCATCTAAAAATTCCCTTTTTAGATCTGGTATATCGAGAACACAATGTCTCTTCCCCAATTTCAAAATCCCATCTTCATATATGATTTCAATCAATCTCCCATCATTCACAGCATTAATCTTCTTTTGAAACTCCTTATCATCATCATGCAAACAATTTATTTTTTCTATTTAATATGGTTTGGTAACCATTTGAAAATGAATTGATGTTTCACCATTCATGATTATTCCAATATCCATTTTCACTAGATCCATGATAATAGTATCCCTTCCAACTCTTATATTCTAAAAAACTCCATGATCCTTTCTGATCAAAACATCTACCACCTTATTTTCCTTCCATGGGTGGTAGTGTATTGTAAAATCATAATCTCTGGGTATTTCAATCCATTTCTTATTCCTCTTGTTGTGTTAGTTTTTTATAGAAAATATACTTTAAAATCTTGTGATCAGTATAAATAACACATTTTAACCATAATGACAGTGTCTCCATATTTTCTATGACATGATTACAGCTGCTTATTCAAGATCGCGAGTAGGATAGTTTTGTTTTTTTATTTTTAGTTGTTTTGATGCAAAGGCAATAAATCTATCATTCTTAATAATGACAAAACTATGTCCTTTCATTGAATCATCATTATAATTAACAATCCCTTCATTCACTGTTGGTAGATTCAAGATAACTGTATTGACTAATCGTATATATAGTTATTCAAAAAATTCTTCCCAAACTTTTTATCAAAAAACATTAACCCCATTATGTGTAATCTTGTTTAATGGGTTACCCAATCAGGCAAAATTCCAGACAAAACACTGATAATTACATACTATACCAAGAAAACTATGTACCTCAGTTATACTCATCGGTGATGGCCATTATTTGATTGCCTTGGTCTTTGAAGGATCAATAAATTTTCCATCCTTAGAGACAATGTGGATAAGAAATGAAATGTCATGAAGCCAGAATACACTCTTGCTAAACTTCCCATATAATTAATTTCTTCTGAGGGTTTTTAAAATGGTGCACAACTGATTTTATTAATCTTCATAGTTTTGGGAGTATACTATGATATACTCAATAAATACCACTAAAATGTTATCATGATATTCCATGAAAACATTGTTCATTAGATCCATGAAAAAATACGGTGAATTTGTCTACCCAAAAGGCATTACACTAAACCTATAATGCCCATACCTGGTTTGAAAGGTTGCTTTCAGAATTTATTTCTTCTTCAAACACATTTGATGATATCTAGATCGAAGTTCAATTTTGAAAAATATTGAGATCTACGAATTTGATCGAATAAATCATCAATGGATGGTTGGGGATACTTGTTATTTTTAGTTATAGAATTTATCACCCTATAGTTAATGTACAACCTCAAAAATATGACTTTCTTCTTAACAAAAAGGGCAGGGGATCCGCCTGGTGAAAATCTCATGTGAGTAAATCCATTATTACTCAATTCATCTAGTTGTTTCTTTAGATCCACTAATTACACAGTGGACATTCTACTAGGGGTATTCGATATAGGCCTTGAACCAAGAATTAAATCAATGGAAAACTAAATTTCTCATTCTGAAGGATGTCCAGGGAAATCCTCTGGAAACACATCAACATATTCTTGCACAATATGTACATCTTTTATTCATTCATTGTTTTCCTCTCCCATAATTATTTCATTCTCATCCTCCCTAATAATTGAATTTTGTAGAGCTACTAGGGGTGTATCTATATAAGAATCACGTTGTGGCGTTTCTTCTCTAATGATAATGTACTCTATATCATCATCGGATGGGAACTGAATCACAAAACATTGTTGCGATGATACTTACCTTAGGTGTTTTGACTGACAACTCCCTTGTTAAGTCAAATTCAAAATATCTAATTTTCATTGAATACTGGGAAGAATGGAAACAATGTAATGATCTAGAATCAAATAATTCATTGTCTAATCTTGAGGAAACAATTAATTTACCTTCCACTACATCTTTTAGAGCTTCAACCTCAATAGTAGTGATCACATACACTTGGTCATGATCCATTGGCCTTTTCTGAGTTATGTTCCCTTGATTCTTAGAAAATTCATTTGCATAATGCCCCTTTTACCTTCAATTGTAGTATTCAAAATGGATAGCCTCTTTCTTCCCCTTTCAATCACGAGAATGGTGGAATTTTTCACCACACTTTTAACAGTCACCAATTCCCTTCTGGCAAGTATTGGGGTGTTTCCTCCCACATTTACCGTATGATGGATATTAAAGTATTCCCTTCTTCCCCTAATTTCCATTTCCAATGTGTTTAGATGATCTCTTATTCTCCTGATTTTATTTAAAAACGTAAGACTTAGATAATTGTTTTTCTAACTTGATTGAACATGTGAAAATATATTTGTTTGGTGAGAAGGATTTTGAGACTAATGCTCAACGAATAAATGGTTTTAAACCATCAATGAATTGATCAATCATAATCCTTGGGAAATGTATATAATCATCACCCTACCATTCTATCCTTGTAAATTTAGCTTTATAACAATGCAAAATTCTCAGCCTCCATATTCCTTAGACTCAGAAATTACCTGCCCATATCTGCTCAATGGTCACAAGGAAAGTATTTTTCTAAGAAAATCTCTTTGATCTCCCTCCATTCCATATTTGATACTTCATCATATTCCATTGTTTTTTGAATCAATGACCACCATTGATCTGCATCTCCCGTGAGATGATAAACTGCCATGAAAACTTTTTCCATTTTTCTACACCCCAAAGAATGAAATATTTTCTCTAAGATATTTATCCATTGCTCAGTTACTAATGGATTTGTACTACCATGGAATGTCTATTGTTGTTTCCTCATGAATACGTCTAACATTGGTACTCTGCATCGTGGATCAGGGTGCTCCATACGGGTAAGGTAATTATTTATAACCTGAGTATATTGTCCATGTATGGTGATAAGCTGATCAGCACCTGTTTCATCACCAACACCTCTATAATAATCTTTATTAGGAGGGAAAACCCTGCATGGATTACATGCATTGATACAGTTTCCAATCATTCCACATGGCGCCATTTCTAAACAATGGCATATACTAGATTTGTTTATGAATCACAATAGATAATTCCATACTGGTAAAATACATATCATAAATTGAACAATTTATGGACAGATTCCATAATCATAAAAAAAATTCTTTTAGGAAGTTTATAGTCATAAAAACTTTATAATGTTTTTTAATGAAAATTAAAATTATCCCAAGAATATCCCCCGGGAGTGTCATAACAAAGAGTATAGCATGGGCCGTTGTTGTGCACCAGTTTCCGTTCGAGTCTAGCACAATGTGTTACATTTGTGGTAGAGCTGCCACTACCAGCTCATACCCAGAAAGGGATGTATTTCATGGAAAACTCACAAAGTCACTATGGTACGATAATTCTAGGACATTTTTCTATACTAATTCTCAATGTCAATCTTAGGGTCCTGTTCACGAATATGTGTTTTTGTAATTCTAGTTTCATTTATATGATTGGTTACGTAAGCCATGTTTGTTATGGATATGATGTATTTGATTCATATACATAATGATATTAGGTTCATACAATTATTTTTAATTATAAAATGAAAATTATTCTTGAATGATTATGATGGGGAAAGAATTTCACTGCACTCGTGGAGACGGAAATCCAAATGTATGCACGAGAAAAAATATCGTTCTTCTAATATTAAAATCGTATCTAATTGGCTGTTATATCATATATACAGAATCATTATCATGTTATATTTCTTATTTATACAATTTATACTCATTATTATACCCATCCAAATAATGATGTTTTTAATAACAAACATTACAGCAATGTGGAGATAGTAATCTGTACGTACGCATGTATGATGTCTTTGAAAGTGTGGTTTTGAGAGAAGGGAGGTTCCCTTTTATAAGAGAGGTTAGAGTCACTTTAGGAAATGCCTGAAATATAATTTTATAATAAAATCATTTTAGGAATCTAATCGCTCCAAAATAAATTATTTAACGGCTAAGGTGGGGATGGGACTAAAAACTCTCAACTAATAGGTTTTAGACAGGTTTAGGTCATCATATTAACCTTGTTTTCCTGATTTAACTCTTAGTTAAATAGTTTGACATTTACAATGTCTCTTTGTATTTTTATATTATATGGTTAATAAACATACTATAAACATCCAATCAAACAACAAGTGGTTCATTAATATTATTTAATACCTTTTTCCGAACCCTAGAATTTTTTGGTATACAAAACCAATTATTAATATAATATTTTAAAAAAAACTATTTTATGTCAATTTTGAAACTATTACGTATTTTGATTCTGTTAAATTCATAACAACATTGTTAAATGAAAAAATATTCATTTAATCAACTCTAACATGTCATATTAAACTATAAAATTAATTTAATTCATTAAAAGTATCAATTTTATTTATTTTGATATTTATAATATCATTTATTTTAGTCGTACGTTAATAAGGTAATTACAGCATCATCATTGTCTCATTTATTAAATTTAATTATCTAATGTTTAAAAATTATAAATAAAATACCATTATGTTTGAAATCTTATTATCTTTCTAATGAATATTTATAGATGAATTTATCTTCTGTATAACTATTTATTAAAAATGGTTTAATTTTTAAACTTTTATTATTACTCTTTTAACTCTTATTTAAATAAAATAATAATAAATGTCTTAATCTAATCGATGTGGACCTAATGGATAATATTTTATTCCTTAGTTTTTTTGTTCTAATTACACATTACCAATAGAATTAGAATATGTGTTAGGGTAATTATGATATCATTTTTACACAGAATTACCGTATTTACTTTTAACCGTTGTAATTAAATGAAAAAAGTGTTACAATTCACCATTATTTATTTTCATCTTATTGAACCTCATTTTTCTTATTAATATCAACCGTGTGTCTTGGATTTATGAAATTCCAATCATAGAAGTGGTAAAATTATGTTTTATGCAAATTTTCAAATGTTCTTAGGAGGTCGGTAAAATATAGTCAAAAGTTCAATACAATTTTATAAATGTAAAATTATTATAGAATTACTCCAATGAATCATGTTAAACATATATATGTTTTATGTATCTATTTTGAAAAAAAATAAATTAAAATAAAACAACTAATTACTTATATAAAAAGTTGGTTTTAACCAATAATGCAATGCCTTTTCACTATTTATCTAAAATATAAAGTTTTTTTGAAAATACCAAATATTCACCCCATGATAATTTTGATATTCCAAATCCAAAAATGGATTCAATTTTGAAAGATAAAATTTAAATATTTTAAAAACTGGTTATTTCTATTCATAACAGCTAGTTTTATTTGTCGCGTTGTATTAGAGTCCTGATGTTGTGTTCAATGCATGCTCTTTCATTATTCAAAAGGAAACGTACCATGGAAGTTTAGGGTTTTAAAAATCCTTATATCCCTATAATGAATAAGATAAAAGGGAATTTCAAGAGATTTAAGGCCAAAAAATTTACATGACCTTCCATGAAAATGAAGATCAAATGGGAGACAAGGGAACATGGGGCTCTTTATTTCACATGCGGTAAGAAGGGCCATTTGAAGAAGAACTGCACCCAACCTAAGAAGTCGGGAGAATCTTAAGGTGCACCTGTTATCGAATTCAATCTATCTATTTCTACAAATTAGGTATTAGATATATCTTGTAGAGCTCAAATATGTATCAAAATATAAGAACCAAGTATATTTTGAAGATTGATCGAGGGGAGGTATATCTAGAAGTAGCCAACTGTGTGAGACAAGATGATGTAGCTGTCGGGGACTACCACCTCACATTACTAGTTGGGATGATCCTAGGGTTAAAGGGTTGTTTTTAGGTTCCTTCTGTAACCAAAAAACTAAAATTCTATATCCAAACTAGATATATATGGTTTTTTTCATGTGTGAAAATGAATGTTTCTTCTTTTATAAAGAAATCATTTTTTTTCTAGGGCACATTTATACAATGGTCTTTCTATGTTGGATTACACAAACCATGTAATGGAAATCATTGAAAAAGATACTTCCCATGACTCATACCACACCCAACTTTCAAATCACCAACTAGTTCATGCAAACGAGGAACACTTAACAATGTTACATCATGATGAATATTTATATTATTTTGAACTAAAACCACTGGGCATATATCATTCATGTTTACAAGTAAAAATGACCAAATCCCCATTTGGTGTGAAAGGTGAATGGGCTGAAGAAATTCTTGAATTGGTTCATAATGATGTGTGTAGACCATTTCTAGTTGAATAATATTGTGGGAACTCATACTTCATAACATTTTCTAATGAATTTTGTAGAAATGGATATTTCTAATTAATGTGGTATAAATTTGATTTCATTGATAAGTTCATGGAATACAAGAATGAAGCTGAGAGCCAGCATGGTAAGAAGATTAAGAATCTCTGCTCAGATTGAGTTAGGGAATATCTTAATCAGTACTTCATTGATTACATACGGGAGTTTGGGATCCTATACAAACTCACTCATCCATACACCCCTCAATGGAATGGTATAAGTGAAAGGAGGAACCACACCTTGATTGACATGGTGAGATCAATGATGAGTCATGCAAGTCTTCCGTTATCCTTTTGGGGGTATGAATTACAAACAGTGACATAGAAACGAAACCAAGTACCAACTAAATTGATAAATGGTATTCTATATGAGTTTAGGAGTGGAAGAAAATCCATGTTATCGAATTTACATGTGTGGGGTAGGGAAGAATTTTTTAAGGCCTCTTCAGGTAGAAAACTCGAGTCCTAAGGAACAATTTGTACCATTATAGGATACCCCAAGGAAACAAAGGGATATTACCTATACAACCCCTCAGACAAAAAGTTTATATTGGAAAGACATTCCATATTACTTGAGAAGGAGAACAACTCTAAAAGTGATAGTGGCAGAGAGATAGACATTGATTAAGTTCAGTATCAAGGTATATAATAGATTGTACAGGAACAGATTCCACAAATACTCATTGAAGAAGAATATGTTCAAGAGACACAAGTACTGCATAGGATTACAATAGAGGGTAGAGAACCTGGAAGGTATGGTTTTCTAGTTACTGAAGATAGTGACTCATTATTAGATGATAATAATGGTCCTCTCACCTAAAAAAGAAGAAGTATGTGGAATAGATGTTTCCAAGTGGAAAGAATCCTTGAATTATAAAATAGATTCCATGCACCAAAATGAAGTCTGGATTTTTGGTAGATCCTCTAGTTGATGTAAATCCTATTGATGGGAAATGGGTATTCAAGAAGAAACTGGACATAGAAAGAAGTGTCAATACTTATAAGGAAGGACTGGATGGAAAACAGTTTAAACAACATTAAGGAATTGACTACGATTAAAATTTTCACCAGTTACAAGGCTAAAACACATGAAAATTCTAATTCTCATTATGGATTTCCATGACTATGAGATTTTGAAAATGGATGTAAAAACAGCATTCCTTAACAAAAACCTTTAAGAATATTCCTACATGCCACAACCTAAAGGGATTGTGACTCCAAAGGATGAAAATAATTTTGGTAGGTTCCATAAATCCATTTATGGATTAAATTAAGAATCCAGGTCATCGAACATTAGTTTTGCTGAAGCCATAATAGAATTTGATTTTATCAAGAATGAATATGAGACTTGTGTCTTTAAATGGTTTAGTAGGAGTGCATTCAATTTTCTAATAGTATATATTTATGACATATTACTTATTAGAAACATGATACAAGTATTAAAACATGTTAAGAAATGGTAGAATTAATGCTTCTCCAGGAAGGACTTGGGTGAGGAAGTATATATTCTTGGATCAAGATCCATCGTAATAGATCCAAGAGACTGTTGGGCCTAATTTAAAGTATATAAATTGATATGATACTGATGATATTTAGTATGGAACAATCCAATCAAGGATTGTTTCCAGCATCACATGGCATTAATCTTTCACTGAAAATGTGTCCTCAGACACATGAGGAATGAAATATATTGGCAAGGACTCCATACAAATCAGTGATTGGGTCAGTCATATATGTCATTCTATGTACTATGATTGACGTCACCTATGTATTGAGTGAGGTAGTAAGATATCAAGATGACCCACGTTACCACCATTGGATGGTATTCAAGTATATACTAATGAGTTTGAGGCATATTAAGGATATGATCCTTGTTTATGGAGGAGATGAGGAACTAGTCATAAAAAGGTATGAAGTTTCTGGTTTCTAAACTGATCTAGATGACATGATGTCACAAATATGATACATGTTCACTTTTAATGGAGGTTTAATGGGCTGGAAGAGCTCAAAAATAGATGTGGTCCTAGATTCTATAGCAGAATATGAGTATATCACAACTTTTGAGGAATCTAAAGAAGCATTTTGTATAGGAAGCTTAGTCCATGAACTGGATGGGATACCCTGTATTAATGATCCCATCACACTGTACTGTGATAATACATTAATGGTGGCTCTCCCAAAAGTTCAAAGTCCACATTAGTGGATGAAGCACATACATCGAATGTATCATATCTTAAGAGATTTTTCTTAGATAGTTGAGTTTCAATGATTAGAATTACCAGAGAATAATACATAGTGGACTGCTTGACTATAACCTTGAATCAGAAGAAACATGATCACAATGTGGGGTCTAGTGGACTTAAAGTCGTAGGAAGTTGACTCTAGTCCAAGTTGGTGTTTTTAAGAGTTTGTGTCCTAGAACCAACTGGTTGTTCTTTTATTACATGGAAATTTAAGGTATTTAAATATTATTCATCATATTACATTTTGTTCATTATTCTACATGAATATGTAGTAATAATGTCCAAGAGTATTTATTGCATTGATAAGGTCATGGAAGTTCCCCGCATTGATGTGATCCTTGAAATAATATAAAAATATTCTAAAATATATCTCTACGATTGAATGAAATCATATGATGAGACACATAGAATGAAAAATTTCTATTGTGAGTACTTTTAAGCAGATAAGACATCCTATCATTAAGTTCACAATTGGTAATCTCCATGACATGAAATTATGAGATAGACCCAGTAGTAGGAATTCTGAATGATTTGGTGTCATCAAATATTTTTATCTACCAGCATGTATAATGATCCTTATAATTTAATATTATCATTAATATGTGTCATTACTCGCACACTTTTATTTACTGGTGATAACCGTCATTCTGACAGTTGACAGAAAGTAGGGTACATTGGGTAAATCACGAGTGGCATGTTATTAATGGATAATTCGAAGAAGGATTTGTCCACAAAATTTATTGAAGTTCACATCTCGACCCTTTGATGGAAATAAAACCGTCGTAGGAAATTACATGGTGATGGTGCAACAATGAGTTTATTTCTAGTAGTCAAAGAACAACATATCAAGCATAAAAGTTGATGATGCAATCACGAAACCGACATGATGAAATATTACGACAATGGGATTATATTACATAGTGGGAATTCATATGTGGATGTCATTATAATGAATTTATGTTCTTTCTCTTGGGTTCATTGACCCATTTCTAGATATTACTCTTGGAATTTATGAAATCCCACCTAATGACAATGAGAAATAATCATAGAGGGTAACACAACATGTGTTTTTGGTGGTTTCAGTTAAATTCTATTTTAATTTAATTAATGAAACAATTATTATTCTCAGGACCATGGAATAATTTTATTGAATCTAAAATGATTGAATGAAATAAATAAATATTTATTCACCTAATTGGGGGTAAAAAAAATTTATTTACTAGTTTGTAAATATAATATTTATTTAAAGGAATAAATTATTTATTTATTTATTTGGGAGCTCAATAAATGGATGTGGAGTTCTATTGGACCAAGGCCAATATAGTAGTAAAATAATTATTTTCATGATGAAAAATAATTATTAAACTATTTGGAACAAATTAAAATAATGCGGCCATTATTTTGTGATACCGAATTTTATATATAATTACTTTTTGTAGAAGTTGGCACACCATAAATAATGACTTAAAGCTTCGAATTTCTCTAAGATCATGTATGTATTTAATTTTTTCTATGAAATCAAATATTTTAACTGAAAATGTAACGACCCAAAGTTTTTCAATGGAAAATTCCCTTCTTATATCTATGTCATAAAAACACAAAATAATGAACTACTAAGAGATAAGTGACCTTTAAACATAATTTTTCAACCCTATGTTTGGAATTTTAAAAATCCGGCATACACGGTTGTGCTCAAGATAATTTTTGGAGTCTAATGAAACAAAAATAATTTTTGATGAATAGTAACATACCCTTATGAATAGTAACCTACCCTTAGGAATAGTAATATGACCCTTATGAATAGTAAATAGGAGTAACATTACCTATGAATAATAAAATAAAATTTAGACATCATAGAAAGTGATGATTTGACCTTAGTAAACGTTTTTGGTATTTTATAAGTCATAAATAATTAATTAATTAATTTAAAAGAATATTTATTTTCCTGAAATATATTCATAAATTATTGAATCAATGTCTAATAGTTTTTAGATAATTTTTAAGACCCTAAGTAATTTTTGAAAGAATTTCAAAATCAGTTTTAATTTTAAAAACTGTTTTTTAAGTAAATTATGATTTTAATTAAATATTAAATTAATAATATTTAGAAAATTATTTTTGAAAAATGGACTTCATTTTTGGATTCTACACGTCGAAAAATGGTTGGGGTAAAATTTTGGGATTTTTCTGAGATACTTGAATTTTTGATGAATAGTATAATACATTAATTTATCATATAAATGCATTTTAATTAAAACCCACTATTCCTGACATCACAACTGATGTAAGCACCCAAATCCCGAATTCACAAGTAAAATTTACTATTCTTGGTCATCCAAGACTCACTATTCCTTGTCCTTGGTGGAATTAATAAACTAATCAATTTAATATTAAGAAAACCCCTCTCCCCTCCACTATAAAAGCCACCCTTCACTCCCCCTTTTCCTCACACCTCTCAAGCTCCAAGCCTTCTCCAAATTCTGCCCAAACACCTTCCCTAACTCATCCCCCACGTCCAAAATCTGCTGGTCTCATCAAAAGACCAAGCCTAACTTCCTTAAAGAGGAACTCAAGAGGAGGATTCTAAAGGTAATTTCTCTCCCTCTTCTCCTTTAATTTCCTTTCAAGTCCAAGTTCCTTTCTTGATCTCCCTCTATCTATCTTCATCCAAATTGTTCTGTAAATCCATTATTATATATATACTGTAATATTATGATTCTAATGTTATATTATATCACCCCTCACCCTTTCCCCCTTCCTTTTATTTTATTAAAGGGAACGTTGTTCATGTGGTGATAATTTATCACCTTCAAAAACAACATGCTCTCTTCTTCCATTTATGCCTTCAATATGGTCATGAAACCATTTTTATGGTTGAACCAGAATGTTTTATATGTATTATGTTCTATTTTAAGTTCTGGAAATAACCTATGGCCATACAACTAAGTGAAAAGTTAAAATGAGTTGGTTGTGATCCAAAAACCGCTCAAATTAGCCCAAATAATCTTCATTTAACTCTTATCTAATAATTCGGCCACATGGATCTAATATAACTCATTATAAAATCATTCAAGCTTCTGTAATATCATTAATTACTTGTAAAATCAGTTATGGATGTTTAACCATGATCTACCCAAACATAAAATTAAGAATACAAGTGGACCGCTCAAGAAAACCATGAAAAAGAACATCCCCAATCAATGTTTTTAAACTATATAAGTCATCCAAAGGAACATAATATGAAATAATGAAACCAGAATGAACCCTATTAATGTATACAAGGTTCTGGAATTTCTAATTAATGAATATAATGTCATTATACAGGACATTAAAGAGAAGGAGGCATTCGAGTAAAAGGTAAGGGGAAATCTCGAACCCAATTTTCTTCCTTCGGGTTCTCCCTCTTTCACTCCATTTTTGATATGGTTACTCCTCAAAGATCATTTTTTCATCATTCCCTTTACTTTTCTGGGATATACATGTTTGTCACTGGTTTTTATGTCCATCAAAATGTTTTCCAAAATAACTCTTCTTTCAAGATCTCACATTTTGCCTCTCATTCAAGATTGATGGTTCTTATATCAAGTATGTTGTTCCCTCTTTCTTTTGGGAACCCAAAGCTTATGAATGTGTTATTATGAGATGAAACCCATTCCTTTCCATGGGTTATTTATGTACATGTTTGATATGTGTTCTATGTGGCAAGCATGATAATGATAATGTTATGATGTGACGGGTGCGCCTGGAATTATATAGCGCAATATGAATGTTTAAATGTGACGGGTGCGCCCGGAATTATATAGCGCTCCAATGCATTGGGTAAAGTGATGAATCTCATGAGTAAATGTGAAATTATGCGTGAACATGATGCTAGCTTTGTTCACAACTATGTGTGGTAGTTAACCACTAAGACATGATGTTACATTTTTATGCTTTGCCACATTTCAAGTTTATTGTTTATGCTCCTCTCATGTTCAAGATCTTCTTCCTATGTCATGATTATGCTCACACCATGCTATATTGTTCTTATCTATCCTCTTACTGGGCTTTTAGCTCACCCCTTTTGATGTATATCTTCAGGTGGCTACATGTACTAAGGAGAGGACAAGTGCTACTAAGAAGCTATACAAGAATAGATTAAATGAATTTTTATGCTTGATGTTGTACTTGTTATGTGTAGTCCTAGTTTGCCCAAGACACTAAACCTCTGGATCCTCCATGTGTAATACTATTATGTTGTTTATAATTGAAATGATGTAATATTAATGTAAGAAAAGGCCGGGTCGCTATAGAAAATATATGTATATAAGTAGATAAGTACACATATTATTCCAATTAATAAACCACATTCCTGGTGAATTGAGAATTGTTGAGCCAAAAAATTTCACTTTTGAATCCTCTTATATCCCCCCTTAAGAAAGAGTAACATTCTTCAAGAACAAAAAGCATTCAATCAAGAACAACTGAAACAAGACACTCACTTCTCCATGGTAGCACACAGAGAACCAGCGATGTCAATCAGAGGACATCAAATCATGTGTGGATCACGACTAGAGGGATTCTAGTTTGGAAACTTATAAGTGAAATGAGATAATCTAAAATGGTCATTCCGAACGATCAACAACATTAACAATAAAAATACCAAATATCCTAGTATTATTTTCATTATGAAATTAATAATATTAATTATAAGAATGATTTGCAAGATCCCCTTTAAATTTTTGGGCCTCTTCCTTATTTATCTAATTCTTCAATTATATTCTATGGAGGCTGGAATTCATCTTCATATTGATCCCAGAATAATCATTGATTATGGTAAAAATAAATATTGGGTCCCATCCCAAACATGTTTCGGTTGTTCTCAAAACCTTCATGTGTGATAGATTTATGAATTTTTGTATTGAGGAATTACCCGGGTGGTGGTAAGATAGACCTTTTATCCTAGGATAAAGGATAACCTCTTATTTGGAGTAAAATAAATGTGATTCTTTTTATGTTCCATTACTATTATTAATATAAACGAAATTGTATTGTTTCTTATTTTATTCATATTCATTTTTATTGTAATTTTTTTAAATACGATAAAATTATTACATATTGCATTAAGAGATTATATATGATGTATTGTAGAATAAAATAAATTTTATTTACTCTAATTATTGTATTCTATACAAATAAAATCTTTTGAATAACATATTGTATCATATCATATCATATCCATTGGATCTAGGAACCTTATGGTCTTTTGTATTGGTTGGGAATTTTATTAGTTTATGACCTCTTAAACTATGCTCATATTTATGTGTTCAAATACAATAGTTTAAAACCTACAATTCACCCCCTGTATTATGTCATCTCATATACATTTAAATTTATATTATAATCCGACAATTGGTATTATAGTAGGTTTCCACTGTTTTGTACTAGTTTCATTATTTATTTCTCTAAAACAATTGTATTTATTTTACATATTATTTGTTTATAATTACATATAACAATAATGTGTCGAGTGAAATGTATTTTTTATAATATGAAAGGAATGAATATTGGATAAAATTACAATATGAACCCAACTGGACCACCTTTTTTTGATTGGAATGATTACGAATACTAGTGTGATTAAATGATGATATTTGTTATTTATATCGGAGAAGATAATTTTGTGATGTTCACTGGAGATTGCCAAATTTCAGAGAATGAAGTCAAAACCTTCACAAACCAAAAGAAACTGGAATACCAACTGATTTACAAGGAACACAATAATTCGTTATGTTCTATGACATAGATTATATATAGTCAGATATCTTCATGCATAGAATCCAACTGAAACTGAAAGAAATATGATGTCACACAATTTGGTACATCTAATGTTATTGAAACAAGAATATCCACACTCTGAGCAGATTACTATGGTTTTGTTTTTCCCTATGGAGAACTATTATAAAGTATTCAACAAATATTTTTGGCAATTGTAAATAGTCATAAATCCATGGGATAAAAGGGTCTTTATGATGATGTTATTATTGAAATGATAATTGATATAATTCCAAAGGAGTAGGAATAAAAAAGGATAGATATTGATGAGAACATGGATGTTACTAAAATCGATCTTGATAAATTATTTTGAAGTAACTTACAATAGGAGACAAGAATGAAAAAATGTAGATTTTAATACGAAGAAGAATGCTAATGAATGTTTATCTTTTACTACTACGTCATAAGCTAAGACACCAGAAAGGGAAACTAGATCCAAATCTATAAAATCTATTATTATATCAGAATCTAGTGAGAGTGATCATTCAGAGAGTGAACGAGCCAATCTTGCTGGAAAAATTGATAGGATTATTGGAATGAAATACCTTCATGATAGATTCGAAAAGAAAAATATAATGGAAATGAAATAAGTAAAAGTAACTTCCTATGAATGTAAAAGATCAGTTCATATTAGACCATGTTTTATTTTTCTAAAAATAATGAACAGGAATGATAAACATTGTGAAATAAACACAAAAAATTATAAAATTCTAATAATCAGATATTATTGAAGGAAATTGATACTTTGAGTGAAATTGGTGGTGATTCACCAAAATAATCTTATGGTCAGAAGAATATTGGACATTTATCCAAAATATCTATTAGAAGTCATTGTCTTATGGATAAGTTTCACAATTCATAATCCCTTACAAATGTATCTTTAAATGTTAATTACCCTGATGAAAAACATTCATACTATTTGGATGAATAATCTTTATCATTAGATGATAATATAACTTCTTTTGAAGAATTATATAGATTTTCAAAATTACTTGAGATAGAAATTCCAATCTGAAGAAAAAAAATGAAAAGTAAAATTCTAGAATAGCTAACGATATAAAAAAAGAATCAGATGATTCAATTGATCATGATCAGAAAAATCTGGATTTAAAAAAATATTTCAAAAAATATTTTGAATGTAAATTCTGAGAAGGATAAACATTCAAAGGACATTGAATAAATTGTTTTAAATAAAATTTTTTTTGAAACAAAAAACAATTGCAAAAAAAATTTTCTATGAGAAAGATAACTTATTCCTGGAACTAAAATATGAAATTTATTCTCTTTAGAAACATTTCACTTATTTTATTTCTCGAAGAAAATAATTTGAAAAAAATATTTCCAAATTCCTCCTCTGTGGAATAGTCCGGGAATTGTTTATACACATTTAAAACTAGTTTTTAGTCAAAATTATAATGTTGCCCAAGGTTCTCAATTCCTAACCAAGTGTCAATGTGGTGGACATTGGGAATGGAATTTTTCTCCTAATAAAACTGAATCTTTAGGATATCATAAGTTCCACTTTTCATAAAAAATGTGGATTACAAATTTTCTTTGGTCCAACATTTTCGTATCTAAGCATGTTTGGGTTCTTAAATACTATTTGTTTCCTTTTTAAGAAAACAATAAGTGTACCAACAAAATAAAATTTGGTACAGGAATATTGGTTGATCTCGACATATGACTAGAAATCAATATTTCATTGAAAGGATCATTAAAATGAAAGGTGGAGTAGTGAACTTTAGATATAATGCTCAAGGAAATATCACTGGAATAGGTAATATTGTTATTTTAGGAATTTTTTTATTTCAAATGTTTTGTTTGTTAATGTTATTAAGAACAACCATAAAAGCATATGTCAATTATGTGATGAAGGTTAACTTATGAATTTTAGGAATGATAAATGATTAATTCACTATTCCAAGGATGAATTCATTCTCTATGCTCAGAGGAAGCATAATTTATGCCCAATTAACCTAGAATACCTAGGATTCAAGACTTACCATTGTAAAGTACAATGGAAGACCAATATTTGTTATGCAATAGAAGGCTAAGACACTGTAACCTTAGGAACCATTTCTAAACTCACAAGGAAAGTCATGTTAAGGATATACCAGATCATATAATTGATTCATAAAATGTCTTTGACACTTTTCAATATGGAAAGAAACATAAACCTCTATTTAAATCAATTAATAAATTTTCAACATCTAATGAATTACAGTTTGTGCACATGGATATTTTTGGTTCTACACTAACTATATGTTTTTGAGGAATGTACAATGAATTTGTTTTAGTTGAAGACTGCACTTGACTTACATGAGCCTATTATTTATCAAATAAATATGAATTATTTTTCATTGTCAAAAAATTTAGAGTCCCAATTAAGAATGAGAAAAACTGACCACTGATAACTATTCTAGGTGATCATGGTGGAGAATTACAAAATATGGATTTCAAAACATTTTGTAGTAATAAATGTATTACTCATAACATTTTACCTCCATGAACCCATCAACAAAATGTTGTTATTGAAAGAATAAATCATATTCCTTAGAAAACGGAAAGAACCATGTTGAGTGAAAACTCAATTGCTTATCATTTCTGGGATGAAGTTGAATGTACTATACATTATACTATAAATCATGTTTTAACTAGTACATTTCTTAATAAAACACCTAATGAATTATGGACTGGCCGAAATCACAAATTATCATACATCAAAGTATTTGGATCAAAAGTATTCATATTTAATACTACAGTTTATTTACACAAATTCAAACACAAATCCAATTATGTAATATTTCTAGTTTATTCCAAAAAATTGACGACTTATAGAGTCTTTAACAAAAACTCATGTTTTGTTGAAAAAATAGTGCATGTTAAAGTTGGTGAAACTAATACAAATTTTAAACAAAACCTTCCTATATAGACAGATGTGTTTTCAAAAACAGGTTTTCAACTCCTGATTAAAAACTCTTTTTAAAAGGGAAATACTCATGAAAATGTTTCTAAAATATTTACCCCATAATACTTTCTATCTTATGTTGATGAACTTTTTTTACAAAACTGAAGTTCATTATTTATTAGCAATCATCCCTGTGATAATATCATTTTTTATGTAAATCGTCCCATAATAACAAGTAATTCCTTGAGAAATGAAATTGAACATCTTTTTTTTATATCCCAATTTGATACTATAATTTCTAATGAGGCCTTAGGAGATAAGGACTGGATTAATGAAATGCAAGATGAACTAAATTAATAAGAAAGGAAATATGTCTAGACCTTGGCTGAAAGACGAAAAGAAAGTATTATAATTAGACAAAAATGGGTTTTTAGAAATGAATGTGATGAAAATGAATTCAATATATAATATAAAGAAATACTTGTTGATAAAAGATATAATCAACAAGAGGGAATATACTAAGAAGAAACATTTGGCCTGGTAGAAAGACTTGAATCTATTAATATTTTATTAGCATTTTCGTCATTCATTAGTTTCAAAATATTTCAAAGGGATGTAAAATGTTCTTTTATTAATGATTTTGTACAGGAAGAAATTTTTGTATAACAACCCCACTTTTTGTAGATTCAAAACATTCTGATCATGTTTTTAAACTGTCTAAATGATTATATGGGCTTAAACAAGCCCCTAGAGTTTGGTATGATAGTCCAATAGGGTATTATATAAAAAAAATTATGAAAAAGGTACTAAAGATCCAATAATTTCTTGAAAATCCATAAATAAAAACATTTATGTTGTTCAAATCAATGTTGTTGACATTATATATTGATCAACTAAGCAATCCATAACTGATTATTTTATAAATATAATTAAATATGAGTTTGTAATGAGTATGATGGGTGAGGTATCAATTTTTTAGGTTTTCAAGTATCTCAAAAACTAGAATGAGCATATATATCCCAATATATGTATATCAAATATTTACTTAAAAAGTATAGATATGACAACACTAAAAGTATAAACACTCTACACAATACCTCAAATACACATGATCTTGATGAAGCTGGGAAATCCAGAAGATAAAAAAACTTTTAGAGGTATGAAACAAAATTTGTTATACTAACTAGATAGACATCCAGAAATAATGACTGTAGTTTCTTTATGTACAACATATCAATATAATTCAATGTAATCTCATTTAAATGAAGGGAATATAATTTTTCTCTACTTATAGGTAACTATAGTTTTAGGACTATATTATTCTTCCGGAAATGATTAATTTTTAAAACGTTTTTAGGATGTTGATTTTGCGGTTTATTGAATGGATAGAAAAAGTACCTCCAGAACATGTCAATTTTTAGATGATTAATTAGTTTTTTGGTCATGAAAAAACCAAATTCATTAGCAGTCTCCACTACTGATGTTGAATATATAGCAGTTGGAAGTTGTGGTGCTTATGTGTTGTGGATTCAACACAAACTCAATAACTATAGAATATGTTCTTCAGAAAAACAAAACTATGTTATAATACATGTGAAATTTATATTAGTAAAAACAATGCACAACCCTCACATGAAAAACTCATAAATATTCGTCATCACTTTCTAAGTGATCACAAAAAAAAATATTATTTTATAATTCATCATAATGCAAGAACAACATGCTGACATTTTCACAAACCATTATCATCCAATTGATTTAAATACATTAAAAAATTCTTGGAATGATCATTTTAAAGTAATCAATCACTTTTAATTTTTGATTAAAACATATCCTTACATTATGTTATTCATTTTCAAAGGAGGAGTATACACCACTAATATCAATGTTACTTTTTAATCGGTTTCACTTTTATCAGTTTTAGATTTTAAATAGTATCACATTTATCAGTTATACTTTTATCGGTTTCACTTTTAGTAGATTTCATTTTTTATGTTTTATAATAATTGATTTCATGTTTATCAGCTACATAATTATTGGTATCATGTTTATCAGTTTCATTACAATCAGTTTCATATTTCTTGGTATCATAATTATCGTTTTTATATTATTGGTACTAGATTATTTTATCGGTATTTAATTATTTTATTATATTTATTACTTTAATCACTCTCATGTGTTTTTTTGTTTTACAATTTTGTTTGTATTACTACCATAAGAACAATATACTAATACCAATATATATATCGAGATACTTCGGAAGGTATAATTTCTAAAACCATATTTTAGTTTTTCAAATTGTATTTTTTCAATTCATTATTTTAACACCTAATTAGATTCATTCTAAATATGATTTTATTTTAAGAAATACCTCATGAGTTAGATGTCATTATCAACCATTGGATCTTTTATCCTCAATCCAAATCTTCAATTTTTTTAAATAACCCCTCCCTTGCTACCGCTAATCGAATTGTAAAAAATTTATATCCAATCCTAATGTTATATAAATACTCAACGTGGTTCATAATCATATTTTACAAAAAAATTCATAATCTGAGAGGTCCTCAGCTTTTCAAATCATGGAATCTTTAGTGTTTGAGATAGTCTTTCAATCTATGTCAACTGCTTCATCTCCAAATAAAATGTCTCCAAAAGATTCCTCTCCAATGGTATTCTGTGGTGAAATGTTAGTTACATGAGACATTTATGAGACTATTGATTCATCTTTGAAAAGTATAATATGTTTCCAAGGATTGGAATCCATTTGTGTTGAAAAATCAGATCCAGGTCAAGAATTTTAGTTCCATGAGGAGGTAATACAATTTTATAAAACAAGGGACATAGAAAATGGTCTCAAGATTTCTTTTATGATGTATGATAAAAAGTAAAGAACTTTTATAAAACAATAATCTATCTTCCTAGGAGTACCATATGAGAGTGATTCCCTAGGTCCTTACCACAAACTACCAGAACATAATGGGAATTTTGATAGGTGTAATGCAAAAGAATCTCTTTTTTCTATTCATGATGTCAAGAGAAAGGTATGTCATTTGTCTGGATATTATTGAATCATTTATCTCTAGATGTAAGGAATTCATGTTTCAAGAATGGGTGACAATGAATCATTGAATGTTTTAGATGCTTATGTGCATAACTATTTGGTGAATATGAGAATGTTCAATTTTATGGGAATCATTTTCTTGATAATTAGTAAGCTTTAATCCAGTTCTCTAATGTCACAGTTGATCATGTTTCTCAACATTCCCAGAATGTGTTTGAAAGAATTCATAACTCTATTAAATGTTGCAATCAAGTCAAATTCTAATACATTAAAAAATCCTCTCATTAATAATGATACAATTAGGTGACTTAAGTCATGATTCAATCATAAATAAAAAATGTTTTAAAAAGATTTGGAAGATGATAAAGTAAAAGAAGTATCAAACGGGAGAGAAAAACGTTATATGACCTCCAATTCTAATTCAATCAAAAGAAAGTAAGTTATGACTACACATCATATTAATAAAAGAAAAAAAGGATTAATCTGATGAGGTTTCTTTAGATTAGAGGAAAATGATAGAAGGTAATAAGTGGATCTTCAATTTGGTTCAGATCTAGATGAAACCATAGTACTAAAAATAATTTCAAAAGAAACCTTAATATAAGAAGAAATAAAGGATAGAATAATTAAAATAAAGGATAAATCTGTAGATATTTATAGTCTTCTCAAAATATATGAGCAAGAAAATATCGATATTGTAATACACGAACTTCCTGTTCAGACTCAATCAGAAGCAGCTGAGAATGGAAAAGAAAAACAGCCATCTCAATAATTAACTATACAATATCTTAATCAAGAATCATAATATAATAAGATGAGCTAGGGGAATAATGACAAGGAAAATAAGAAGAAATGGAAGTGAATATAGCTGAAAATGTAATAAATGTTTCAGTAGAATCATCAAAACCTCTATCCTTTTGATTTCCATCTCCTGATCCTTAGCCATCCATGGAATTTTCCGAAAGGGTTTCTTCGAATAAAATCATTCACATTTCAGATAAAAAAGTATAAGAGGAATCCAATATGAATTGTTATCATCCAGCTCAATTTATATGTACTAAGACTCATTTTGTAGATCATCTTGAATAAATTGAAGATATAGATTCAGAAAGAACAATCACAGTGAAGGGAATTCAGTTCATTGAACAAGATTTGAACAGATTGGGAGAGATGATACAATTCCTTCCAAAAATTTAATCCATGTAAGAAATCAATTTTAACAGTCATAATGAAATAATGGACTATATCAATATTACTAAGGGAAAGTTTCTAAATCTTGATGCTGATTTCAAGAAATTCAAGGAACGTGATGCTAAGAACAAAAATGCTTGTAATAAAATTTTCAAGTGGATATACAATATTGATGATAATTTCAAGTATAATGTGGACTAGCATGAAAAATTTGTGAAGAGGCTAAATGATATCAATTATTTCTATAAAATTTTGGTTGTTTATTTGAATGAAAAACAAGAAGTCTTTCATAGACTGGGTACCTAAAAAAGAATTGCATATGAAGAGCTTGATGGTCTAATGGAAAAATTGAAGAATGATTGTAATGTGGTTTTTTTCTATGAAATAGTGTCTTAATTTTGGAAAATGAATATAGAGTTATAATGGTGTATTTCAACACATAAGATGAAAGGATTAAAGATTAGGAAGCAATCAATAAGCTTATAGAACAAAAGCTCCAGAAACATGAAATGGTTATTGTAGAATAGGATGTGAAGATGAAGGCTCAACCACAAGAACTTGATTAATAGATGGATGATAGAAAAGTGTCCAAGAAGATGAATCTTTCAATTTTCAACCTCTTAGAAAAAAAATGGGGAAATAATGAACATTTGAACTCTAGTTGTAAAAAAATCTATTTTTTTCCAAAAAAAGTCTATTGTTGTACAATCTAGGACTCCAATTATATCCAAAATATGAATGATTTCATTTATTATTTTTGAAAATCATAAATGGGAAGAATATTTTGGATATGAAGAAATTTCATTCATAAAAATTATAAAGGGTGAATACCTTATTAATGGGGGGAACACACAAGTAAAATAAAAATAATATGATTGATAGAGATATTTTTTTCTGAGGGTGAATTTAGTCATAATCACTATTACATTCAACAGATTTACTGAACTCAGAGGGAGATAATTCTTTATTGTTTGTTTTGTGCTTTCTAAAAATTTGTATATTGTTGAGTCCAAATATGTTTTGAGTTTCTCATTGATCATTTTGTTTTATAAATCATGATTTACTTCTTCTTTATAATGTACATTGTTTTACAATGTGACTAGATATGATGTTTTACAATTGTAGTCACATATATAATAATCATATATATTGAAATCATATAATAAATCTTTAAAATATTAATCATATTTTTTCCATAGTATCCACACATGTTGTTGTTCAAAATTGTAATCATATCTTGTTTGTTTTCAATTGTAATCACATATATTGTTTCTCATAATAACCACCGAAATTGTTTAACAATCAAAAAAATATATGGTATTTTCATAACAATGTGCATTATAACCAGGTTATGTATCATATTCATTTTATGAATCGTAACCATGTATCATAACCATGTTATAAATCATAATCACATTATACATCGTAACAATGTTATGTATCGTATTCATATTATGATTTATAACCATGTTATGTGTCATACTCATATTATGAATCACAACCATGTTATGTATAATAACTATGTTATACATCATAATCTCATTGAGAATTGTAACCATGATTTGTATCATAATACCAATATGCATCATAATCACTATATACATCATAACCATGTAATTTATCATTCTCATGTAATTAATTAAACTCCTGTATTACTCCGGTACCGCATACCTGATTTTTATTATATTTCATATTACTCATTTATTCATACATTGGTACTTATTTTGTTTCTAATAAAATTTATGTAGGTGATTTATTTATACACCAAACGAAATGATGTTGTGTATTTATTTTGTTTTAACCGTTATAATGCTAGGTTTCCATGTCCCTACGAATTTTCGAGAGAAATATAACCGTTGGGGAAAATATGACTGTTAGAACATGATGCCTATAAATTTGATGTCATTAAAATCAATCATCACAACAACTACACCATCATGTTTTATAAATCAACAGTATTAATTTTCTCTTGCTTTGTGAGAAATAATTGAACATAAAAGACGTGAAAAGCTTGTTTCTAGTTCTTGTATTTCAATAAGTGCTTTGTTTTTCATTATGCCTCCAATCATTGTTATAATGATCAAAGCCTTCCAGGGATAGGAAGATGGTGGTACGAATTGTTATATCGATGGCTTTCAAGTACTTGAAAGATAGAAGTGAAAATTACATTATTAATCGAGGGATTATGGGGATATGAAGACAGATGTGTTGTTCAACATATCAAGTCCATATCCAGGGGTTGGTATGAAAGTCCTTTTATTCTAGGTGAAAGGAAAACCTAATCGTTTGGATAAAATAATTGTAATAATTTTTATTTTTTGTAGATATTTCTAATAGAGATGAAATTTTATTATTTCTTATTTCTATTCATATTCATTTCTATTGAAATTTTTTTTTACTTAATATAAATTCATTACATACTGCATTAAGATATTATATACATTAAATGGTAGAATAACTTAAATTTGTTTTACTCTGATAATTTTATTCAATAAAAATACAATTATTTCAATATCAAATTGTATCATATCATATCATATTTATCAGATCCATGGCCTATATTGTCTATTTTATAGGTAATGAATTGTATTAGTCTAATACCTCTTAAACTATGCACATTCTTAAGTGTTAAAATTAAAAAATTTAAGACCTACAATTCACCCCATCTTGTATTATAAAATATCATATACATATACATTTATATTATGATCAAACATAATATACCATTACTTGTTATCATATGACCCATGAATGAAACTCGATGATGTAAAATATCACACTTGATCAATTTACGATACGACTTTTCCTTCCTCTTAGACATTAGGAAAATTCTCTAATGTTATTCATGTTGTTCATGGATCAACGAATATATGAAAATGTAATCTACAAAGTATACCAAACAATGATCAACGTAATCTCTAAAGAATCTATTCAATAAATCCATAATGATATTAGGATCATTCATAAATGAAAAAATGAATTACTTTATACAAATAATGAACATAACATATATAAAAGTTTCCATATGTATACTATATTTTTTATCCTCATATGACGATACCCATATTGAAGATCAATCTTGGAAAAATATATTTCTCCTCATAATTGATCAAAGTATTCATTAATATAGTTTAGAGGATACATTTCTTAATAGTGATCTTATGTGGTTCCCAATAATCAATGTATATATGTTTTGACCCATATTTCTTCTTTACAAAAATATTGGTGAACCTAATTGTGAAGCACTATTATAAATGAATCCCTAATATATATTATCATATATATTATACATTAATTCATTAACCTCAATCAGTTCTTTTCTGTATGAAGTCTTTGAAATAGTTGTAGCACTAGGTATGAGTTCTATTGAAATATCAAAATTATACTTTTCTATAATACTACACGTGTCCTCGGGAAATAAGTTAGCATATTCTTTAACAATAGGAACATTTTCAATGTCTAGATTCAACCAAACCATTTCAGATAAATAACATATAATAATAGTTAATAAACTCTATATGATGGATGTAATTTCCATTTGGTGTTCCATTTCATCCTCACACTGATAAAAGATTGAAGGTTGATTCTGAATATCAAATGTATCATCACATCCATGAAAATTGATATGGGATTTTTACTGATAGATCGAATTAATACCATGTTTTTTACATATTCAACCTGATATGAAATAACATAATCTATAGGAAGAATCATCTAACATTATTCTATTAAAGAGGTTTTATTGACAAGATATGGGATCATCATACCATTATGAGTTTTTCCCTTGAACTCAATATATAATCATTATGGTTATAATGTGATACCCTTATAAAATTTATTAAATATAATATATTGGATAGAATTTGAATCAAATAATACATTAAAAATCATAGATTGGATGACAAGAATGCCTTCCACAACATTTCAAAAAACTTCCTAATCAGTTGTAGTAATTTCCTTGCATTTCCATTCTCCCATTGGATTATTTGTTTGGTAACTTACCTTGATATTTGGACAATTTATTAGAATATTTTCCTGTATCCTTACACTTAAGGAACATTACATTAATTTTTTCTCTATTACATTTTCATTCATGAGAATGATGGATTTCTTCTCCACACTTTACGAGAACACATTTTCCTTCTTGGCCTGTACCATGGTTTTTCATTCCAAAAGTACCACATATTGGAAAATTATCCTTTTTCTTTTTATTATAGTCCATTTTTCTACATCATACTCTTGTTATATTTCTTTATATAAAATCTATAATAAATGGAGAATTATTTCTCTATCATAATATCACATTATATTATATCCTCAATTGATGAGAATGTTTTAGATACTAGTTCCCATTGAATAGTTGGATTAAGAATGTAAAAGTTATATCCAATCTTTCTCTTTTAATTATGTATATTGTTCATAACATGGAATTAAAACCATGTAAATTTCTCTTTATAATTATCAACACTTTCCTCTTCATTTTGTCTCGGACTCAGAAAATATATTTCAATATCCTCTCTTTTTCATTTGGAAAAAAATTTTCTAATAAAGTTTTCATGAAATACTTCCATTCCATGAATTCTATTTTCTTTTAATAATTTTATTTTTTTAAAAATGAACACCATTGATCATAATCTCTTAAAATATGATAAAATACAAGGATATCCTTCTACCTTTCACTACATCCTAATGTGAGAAATATTTTATTTATTTAACTTATCCATTTCTCAGCTACACTTGGATTTTTAGAGTAATTAAATGATATAGGTTTTTGATGCATGAAGTTGTATAAAATTGTTACACCACATTATGGATTAGTATGATACTCCATTAGATCAAGGTTATTGGTCATAACCTATGATTGCGGCCCCAATAGGGGTTATAAACTTTTGAAATCGAGCTGTATCTCTAACTCCAGATTCACCATATTTATCGGGTGGGGAATTCTTTCAAGGATTATTTCCATTGATATAGATGCAGTTAATTACATTATGTTTCATTTATAAACAACATAATACAAATCATTATATTATAACTTTATGAATCATAATCAATAATTTCAAAACTAGTGAAACACTTATAATAATTTGAGGAATTTATGAATAGCTAAAATCATTATCATAAAAATGGTTTCATTGGGAATATGATCAAATCATTAAAATATTTTCAAATATATGATAATTTTTTGTAAAATTAATGTGAATAAACAATAGCATATCATCTAGGAGTGTCCAACTAGGTGCACGATAAGGGTTCACCCACCATGAACTATTATGATGGTCAAGATGTACTGAAACCAAATCTTTTCTAGGTTATTACCACTATATGAATTTATAAAAAACTATATGTACATTTAGTTTCCTTAAAGGTATTTGTTTCTTGAAAAATCATATAATAACTATTTTACAAAAACATTAGCTTGCTATCCAATTTTTCGACATATCGTTAAAGTCCATCAAATGATTAAATTTCCTAATCTATGTTTTTATAAAAAAAATCCCAAGGGATATAATAAACTTGGGTATTATAGAAACTATAAAGACCCCAATCGTAGTAGCCCAGATTAATTAATAATTTATTAAATTGTTACAAGATATAATTAATCACAACTAAATGGACTAAATAGTTTATTAGTTTTGGAAAACAAGATACACACTTCATTCCAACATTACATTTGAAAACATAAAATAAATCATGATATTTTATTTGATAAAAAAATTATTCACATTATAATATCCATAAATATCAATCATAACACACTTCTAACCATCATATAGAAATGAAAAAAGAATAAATGAGTGAGCATAAAGGCACAATAAGGGTATGCGTATATTGGACGATAACGAGGCATGTATAATATGATATAAATAAATGAAAATAAATTAAAACCAAATAAATAATCACATGATATTGAATCATATCAATGGATATCATAATTATTAAAATAATCACATGGAAATCAATAACCAATTTCATAAGGACAAAATTTCTAATGTCGGACATCTAAAAATTATTATTAAGGCCTCAAGCATATAAATATTACATAAATTGCTACAGCCTCAACCAAATACCAATTATTCTCTTTCTTTTTAGACATTCCAATTAATCGTGGAAATATCTAATTATGGTCTTCACTCATAAATTAATAATTCTGACACATTTTTCATTTGAATATATAATATAGCTTAATCAATATGCATTAAAAATAAATAACCACCCGTATTGGAAGATCTAGCCCATGAAATATCAATACTCTCCCTGTTAAAAACGATCATAACCATTATTATGAAATATGATAGATAGAATCATTAGATTATATTCTCTACATAAGATTTAAAAAACGATATTCACATAGATAAAAATAATTTTAAAATATCATTGATTTTTTTTGATGAAAATACACAAATCAATTTGAAATAAATTATTTAAATTATAAATTTTTGCTTAAATATTAATGAAAAACATTTCATTGGAAGGAAAATATTAAAATTATAAAGGAATCCAGAAATTTATGATTGTTCTTGATTATATGAAATAACATTCACGCCATATAATTTATATAAAACAATTCATTCACACATTTATAAAAAGGATAAGAAATTATTCATGTAGAAAATGCTAAGAAGATTCCTTTCAAACAAGTTTATAAAAATAAAAATATGGGTAAAAAATTTCATTATTTAATCATTATATGATGTTAAAATATTATTTTAGAAATTTTAAGGAAAATTATTGGCATGGAAAGGAAATATTCTCGGCTATGTGGAAAATATATGGTCAGTTTTTTAAAAAAAATAATGTTTTAGTGTCTTCAGTAACATATGATTGGAAAATGAAATGATGATGATTATTATTATTATTAAACATAGGAGAAAAAATAAATTTTTTAGGATATAAGGACCATATAATACACCAATCAAATAATTACATATAAAAAATCCCAAATAAAAGTGAGAATGTTAAATAGATTATTACATCAACTTTGACAACCTTCATAGGTGTATGAAACTCATGTATAATAAATATAGATTTATTATAAAAATATTATAGATCCATATTCATATATCATACCATATATTTACTGAATTAATATCTTTTATCATTATTTTATTATGTATTCATTTTTTAAAATCACTACTATGGGTAATAACTGCTTCATTTTTCATGTACGGTTTAGTTAGGTAGTTTAAATCCTTGAAGTTTTATCATGGTTACATCATATATAGAATTTTAATCATGATATAATTATAATATATCTTCATTATATTTTTATTTATATTAATTGTAATATTTTATATATTTAAAAATTAAAAACACCGTACATGGGGATGGTAGTCCGTACGTATGCACGAACGTTATTTTCATTTTTCACGGGATGGATGAAAATAAATTTAAATAGTAATTAAAAATTAAACAATAATTATTATATCATATATATCATTTATATTTATTAAATATATCCTTATTACTATATAGGTAAAAATAAACTAAGAAATGTGTGACATCATTTCTGGAATGGGGTAGTACACACATACACCAAGCGATGTTATATGTTTTACAACCGATTGCAAGGTAATAAGGTATATGTAATATTTTAATTATTGATGTATGATTATTTCATAGACAACACAAACAGAAATATATATATATATATATATATATATATATATATATATATATGTAATACATCATTATATCCCGTCGTGGGAGGTGGTGATGGGAAACAAAAGTGGGGGAGAGGACAAACATGGAATTTTCCAAGAGAATAAAATATATTAAAATTTTATTCAAAAAAAAATGGATCCATAAAATAAAATTTATGAATATTAGATAATATTGGGTTGAAATTTGTCTATAAAGTAGAATTTAGATAAGTTTTACATAATTTTAACCATTATATATTTAATTTAACACTCTATAAACATGTATTGAACATAACCATGGTAAATGTTTTCCCAAGAAATAGACATTCCATTTATAAATATATTTTATATAAAAATTACAAAAAAAATTTACAAAAAATGAAATAAATAGGATTGGTGACAATATAATTGATATATGTTTTACATTTAAAAATATTTTAAAATAACATGAAACTTTATAAAATAATTAAATGAAAAGACAACTTTTATATAAAATAATTATTTTTCACTATTCAGTGTATAAATAATTATTTATTAAAATTCTCAAAAATTCAATCTTTGATAATTTTTAATATTTTTTAAAAAATAATTTAAATTTTCCAATTTTTTTTTCTAAAACATTAAAAGGTACATATATTATTTCCGCCACAAAAAATAAAAACTATATTAATGAAAATGTATTTTTTTAAGAGAATAAATTATTTATTAAAAATATACTTTCTTTATATAAAACCATTATACATATTTATGAAATGTTTTTATTCATATTATTACAACAAATTTTATTTCTATCTTAGAAATTTATATTATTTTAAAGTTCATTTAAATTCATGGTTACATGTATTACAAGTTGTCAAAAAGATTGACTTTATTTTAAGAGAAATATTTCATTAAATCTCCTAGAGTAACACCTCATATGCATTTTATGTTGACACATATTGTTAAATATAATCATAATTTATGTTTGGTTGTACTGTTTGACTTTATTTTTTGAATACATTGATAAGTTTTATCTTAGTAAATATATTTATTAATTGATAATTCTTGTCCATGATTTTAATTTATTTGATCATAAAAGATTGTTACTTCCCTAGCTATTAATTTTCAGATTTTTCTAGTTAGGGAGTTTTTTTAGGATATCCAAGAGGGATCAATTGTGGTTGGATCTGTCAATGTGCTGGAAGATGTTGTTCATGAAGTGAAAAAAATTTAAGTCATAATGTGGAAGTTCACGGCTAGCACAGTTGACTGGTTTCACATTTTTTTTGGTGGTGGTTGTGATAAATAATGAAATGAATTGACATTATGAAATTTATTCATGGTGTTAAATTAATTCAGACTGAGGTGAGGTGAAATTTAGTGGAAGTTTTAATTATGATGACTTCCTATGGAACTCACACAATTAATTGATTTTACAACATGAAATGGGACAATTCTAGGATCGTCTACCTTTTTTTCAAAAAATGTTTCTCCCTATTAGGACACTATATATCTATCTTTTTTAGAGGAATCCTATGTGATTTTTAAGGATAATTCAACCACTGTTCATGTTCTTCAATCCTTGGGTTCCGATGGTGGTGTTTCAACAATCTGTGGTACGTCATCTTCTTTTCTCTATTGGTTTCCCTTTAATTTTTCCTTAATGATCCACTACGATGTTACGAATTTTTTTGGGTGTCTGTGGGATGCATTTTTCTGATCAATTGTTGCAGTTTGGGATGATCCATGGTTTACTATATGCAGTTATGATTTTTATCATTTATTTCTCACCAGGCAGAGCACTACGAGTTAGAAAGATTAATTAAGGTGGAAAATCACACATTTATCATATTTTATGTATCATGTGGTTGGTATTTACTCTTATTTATCTATTTGGTATGGTTTTTTATATCATATTCAAGTTAAAATAATTGATTAATCAAAATTTAATTGTTAAGGGGATTGATCTACATTTTTTGTAGCTTTGATATTATTATATTGTTATTATGAATTGATGATATTGACAAATGACTGAAAATCATGTATATTAGAATACATTAATTGAGTTCTAGTTGATTTGATAAGTAAAATGATTTTCGTATTATTTTAACATCACCCCAAAATAGAAATTGGCTAACCCATTATATTCATCTAATAAAATGGTTTTCCAAATAATTCATGGCTTGTGTGATAATAACCCTAAAATAGAGAAGTGTAATTGATAAAAATACCCTTGATAAATTTGTAAAAAGTTTTTTGATGTTATGTGATGCGTGTTTGTGATGTTTGGAGGTGATGTGTGGTTGTGGTGCATAAGGATTATGAGTTATTTGAGGTCATCATGTGGGGGTGATGTGTGGTTTTTATTTGGGATCTATTTTTTTTATTTATTCTGATGAGATCATGATATGAAGAGATTATTTGTGTTTAACATAAGGACAAGTTGTGGGATGTATATGTGTGGTTGTGATGCAGTTTGGGGTGATGTGTCGTCATGATATGAGCCAGATGAGAGGATAAGGGTTTTTTTACTAGATGATTGTTGAGTAATTGAAGAACTGGTTCATAATGTTTTAAATGGATTAGGATGGTATGTTTAATGGGTAGGAAATGGTTAATTAAATAATTAATATTTTTATCTGTGGATAAATGTGGTCATTGATGAATATTTAAATGTAATTGTTAAATGATATTGGCTATTAATGTGGTTTGTGGCTTGTTGTGTGGTTTTTTGTACTTATAGGTGGCTGAAAATGTTAGGATTTTGTGAGTTGGATAGTTCTTTATTGTGAACCCGTAGGTTTGAATTATTTGTGTGGTTATATATATATATATAATTTTTATATACCTTGTGATTCGAATTCAAATTCCACTCGCATCGAGAACCATGTTCCAACACCCATATATAAATGGGTTGTGTTTTTCCAATATATTTGTGAGGAGGATGGATGTATGCAAACCCTCTTTTTTCCCATTCTCTCATCTATGAAGGTTGATATTAATAATCATTGATGGATATAGGTCTGTTATTGAACTAGATGATAGAGCATGTGTTTGTGGGTGAGATATGAAGAGTCCGTGTTGTGGGGTAATGATATGTGACGTGATAGTGTTGTGAGGATGTGTGATGTGATTTGATGATGATCTATGGTGGCTGATGGTGGGGGTCATTCATGGTAGGAGGTGGATTTTAAATTTATGTCCTTGTTATGACAACCCTGATTTTTATTACAACTTAAGCATGCTTTATTACATAAAACTTCACTTGATACAACAAAGAAGATCGAGAGGTTTAGTGTCTTTGGGGCTTAGGATCATTACATAAAAACTTTAAACTTGAAATACAACATCTTTATTGAAAACTTCCTTTACATGACCACTACATTCCTTCGTACTTAGCATTTCATGGGATAACCTGAGGACATGCATAAGAAAAGGGTGAGCTATAAAGCCCAGTAAGGGAGTAAACAATGAATAACATGAGGAGTGAAATACATGTTAGGCAATAGGCATATCAATAGAGCATAAGAGAGACATGAACATAAAGGCATGATAAAGCATGATAATCATAACATGGAAATGTGGCAACAACACTTAACATTGAATTAGCATGAGCCAAGGCTCATTGCACATGGAGCATGAGTAAACCCTCATTTCACTTGAAGCACGAGTAAACCCTTGTTGCACTTGAATTAGCATGAGTAAACACTCATTGCACATGACGTATCATGATACTATACTTTACCCAATGCATTGGAGCGCTATAAAGGGCGCACCCTTCTTAAACATTTCATTTCATGCATAAGTGTGCCACATGGATCATAAAAGATGGATTCATAAAACATAATCATTTCTTCCACGATAAAGGAAAGTGGAATTCATAAATGAAACTTTATAATCAATATGTAAATGTGCATAATGGTGAATACCCTTGATGGAGAAATGGGCATGGTATTCACTACACAAAGACATTGGCTTAGAAAATCGGCGTGATTTCGGCAGCGTAACGGCGTTACATAAGAATTCATAAAAAAAGGTTGATGAGAGAGAAAGGGGTTACTCATCAAATTTACATGTAATGGAAAGTAAGGAGATCTTATATATACATGTCCCAACAATTGAAATGGAATTTAGATTCATGATACAAAAGTATTTCTTGAATGTAAAAGAAGAGAGAGAAGTTCCTTTCAGAATTTCAGCATAGTAACAGGTGTACATGGGAGGCATTTAATGAGAGATAAAGGGTTCTCTCATCATTCAAACAATGAGAGGGAAGTATGGGGGAGGTGAGAAACCATACCCCAACATTCATAATTGAAATAAAAAGGGCAATACAACTTAAAGAAAATTGACAAAAAATGAGAAAGGAAGAAAACCCCTTACTTGGAAGTGTGCTTCCAAAGGCTAGAGAGAGGATTGTGAGAGGCTTCTTGGGAGCTTGGGTCACCTTGGGAGGATTCTAGAGAGAGTAGGGCAGAGGTTGGACGAACTTCAAGGGCTTTGAGTGAGGAGGAAGTGGGAGCTTGGGTGGGTTTATATAGGAAAGGTGAGAGAATTCTTTATTATTTAGGTTTGGGACCCCTTATATTAAAATAATCCAAACCCCAAACCATCCCATGGTATCTGCCCATGGTTTCTGGAAAAGGAAAGAGGAAAACAATATTTTACAAGGCCAAGGTCCGAACTTATTAAAAAATTAGGGTTGCTTATGTGGAGGTGAGTCACACTCCCATGGAAATTAATTTAAAAAGGCAAAGTGTTGAATAAGTCTTGAGGGCTCCATTAATGCTTTGAAAAGTGAGTCAAACAAACCCAAAACCTCATTATTTTAATGATAAAACACATATTGGCCGAACATAAGGATTATGGTATTTTATTACATCACCATTGGGTCATTATGATGTCATAAAACACATTATATATTTAAATGGTATTTAAATTTTACCCAAAAATTTGACTGTCTCAGAAAATTATGAAAAATTCACCGTTGGATAATTTCGACGTCCTGATTCCAAAAATAATATTTATTTTATCTAAATAATTTTATAAATATGTGAATTTTCACTTTTAAAATAAAAACCGACATTTATAAAAAATTCACGGGTTTTGACAGAAATGGCTTTCAAACCATAATAAAAATTTTAATTGCATTCATAAAATTATAAGATCATTTATATTTAATAAAAATTAATTTAATATTAATAATAATATTTTATTAAAATACTATTTAATTAAAAAATCCTTTAATTTAATAAAATATAAGTCTTAATTAAATAATAACTAAAAACACCATTTGTACTTTAAAAACTAAATACAATGTATCAAAAATGACTAGAAATTATATTCATTATTATATACAAAAAATAATGTACATGAACATGGTGCTACTTATTTGTTACATAACCCCTTAAAATAGCCGCATCAGACCTAAGGGTAAGGTGCGCGATGGTGACAGACTCTTGGGGTTGCTCGGATAACATTGCTCGAGTGGTAATCTCTATCAACTTCCATTTTTCCCGTAGACGATCACGTTCGAGCTTGACTTGATGAAGCTCAGCTTGGGCTTGGTCAAGGGCAAAGCCCAAAGACGCCACCTCTTTTCCGAGCTCCGACAAATGGGCTTCATAAGGGGCAATTCTACTGGATGAGGCCATCGCTTCCTTTGTCTGAGTAGAAAATTGGTTCGTTAAAGCCTTATATTTAAACTACCCAGATGATCACTGTTCAATGGCTATAAAAGTAACGGTCACAAATCTTAACGTTAAACTAAAGAAGTTGACATCTTATAAAAACATTTTTCATAAAGAGACATTTAACTGGATCAAGAGGGATTTTCCATTAATGAAATTTTGGGTCGTTACAACATTCCTCCCTTAAGAAATTTCGCCCTCGAAATTTTCCTTTTCCCACACTAAAACAAATGTGGGTAACTTAGCTTCATCATATCCTCCGACTCCCAAGTTGCTTCTTCAATCTTGTGGTTTCTCCACAATACCTTGACGAGGGGCATTGTCTTATTTCGTAGAACTTTTTCTCTACGATCTAAGATCTTCACTGGTTGCTCCTCATAAGAAAGATAATCTTCTAATTGTACCACCTCGGAAGAGAGTACATGTGAAGGGTCTGGTATGTACTTCCTTAAGAGGGATACATGGAAGACATCATGCACCTTGGCCATAGTAGGTGGAAGAGCTAGTCGATAGGCCACAGCCCCAACACGATCAAGAATCTCGAATGGGCCAATGTACCTTGGACTTAACTTCCCTTTCTTTCCAAACCTCATGACCTTCTTCCACGGAGATATGCGTAAAAACACCATGTCTCCGACTTTAAACTCAAGGTCTCGTCGACGATTATCTTCATAACTCTTCTGTCGACTTTGGGCTGCCTTGATATGATGCTGAATGGTTTTCACCTTCTCCACCATTTCTTCGACCATTTCTGGTCCAAGCAGCTTACGTTCACCGACCTCATCCCAACATGCCGGTGTTCTACACCTTTTCCCATACAGGGCTTCATATGGTGCCATTTGGATGCTCGAGTGGAAACTATTATTATAAGAGAACTCAACCAGAGGAAGATGTTGATCCCATCCTCCTTTAAATTCCATTGAGCACGCTCTCAACATATCCTCAAGTGTTTGGATAGTCCGCTCGGATTGGCCATCAGTTTGAGGATGATAGGCCGTACTAAAGTTCAGTTCAGTATTCAGAGCATGTTGAAGACTCTTCCAAAACTTAGAGGTAAATCTTGGATCTCGGTCAGACACAATAGATAGTGGTACTCCATGCAACCGTACCACTTCCCTGATATATATCAGTGCCAGTTGATCCAAAGAGAAATCCTCTCGAATAGCAATGAAGTGTGCAGTCTTTGTAAGACGATCCACAATAACCCAGATTGCATTGTTGCTTTCGGATGTCCTTGGAAGTCCAGTGACGAAGTCCATGGTGATGTTCTCCCTTTTCTATTCTGGTATGGGCAATGGTTGCATCATCCCCTTAGACTTCTGCCTCTCTGCCTTCACTTGCTGACACACCAGGAACTTTGATGTATATTCAGCGATCTCCTTCTTCATATTATCCCACCAAAAGTTTTCTCGGAGATCTCGATACATCTTTGTGCTCCCTGGGTGAATAGAGAAATTTGAACTATGTGCATCATCCAAAAGTTCCTTCTTCAGCTCCGAACTTGATGGGACACATAGTCTTTTCCCAAACCGCACAATTCCTTCTTCATTAACATTAAACTCTGAGGATTTTTCCTTTTTGATAGCTTCCACTTTTTCTTGGATTCTCGCATCATCCTTTTGAGCATCCTTTAACCTTTCCAAAAGAGATGGTTGAGCAATCATTTGTGAAAGGATTGATGATGTTCCCTTCTTTATGATTCCCACGTCCATCTTCATCAAGTCTAAGAAGATTGGATCCTTCTCAATTCTCATCATTGATAGAATTGATGGATCCTTTCTACTTAGGGCATCCGCCACCTTGTTCGCCTTCCCAGGGTGGTAATGTATTGAACAGTCATAATCCTTGATGAGCTCTATCCATCTTCTCTGGCGCATATTAAGCTCTTTCGGTGTGAATATATATTTAAGACTCTTGTGGTCAGTATATATCTCACATTTCTCTCCATAGAGATAATGCCGCCAGATTTTCAAGGCAAATATCACCGCCGCCAACTCCAGATCATGCGTTGGATAGTTTCGCTCATGGATTTTCAACTGCCTTGAGGCATAGGATATCACTTTATCATTCTGCATCAGCACACATCCTAAGCCCTTCTTCGAAGCATCACTGAATACCACAAAAAGTTCCCCACTTGTGGGTAAAGTGAGCACAGGTGCAGTGATAAGCCTCCTTTTCAACTCCTTGAAGCTTTCTTCGCATTCATCACTCCACGCAAACTTTACTCCCTTTCGAGTTAGCTTGGTAAGGGGGTTGGACAATCGTGAGAAGTTTCTCACAAATCGTCGATAATATCCAGCTAACCCCAAGAAGCTACGGATATCAGTTACCGATGTTGGCCTCGGCCATCCCTCAATTGCATCTGTTTTGGAGGGGTCCACAGATATCCCATTGCTTGTGATGATATGGCCCAAGAATGAGACCTCCTTCAACCAGAACTCACACTTGCTGTACTTGGAATAGAGCTTCTCCTTGCGCAAAGTCTCCAGTACAGTTCCTAAATGCTCCTCATGGTCCTCCTTGGTTTTGGAGTATATTAGAATATCATCTATAAAGACTACCACAAATTTATCTAGGTAATCTCTAAAGACTCTATTCATCAAGTCCATGAATATTGCTGGAGCATTGGTGAGTCCGAAAGGCATTACTATGAAATCATTGTGCCCGTACCTTGTACGAATAGGAGTCATGGGGATATCTTCCTTCTTCACCCTTACTTGATAATATCCCGACCGCAAGTCGACCTTGGAGAAGTATTGTGCTCCACGTAGCTGATAAAACAAGTCATCGATTCTTGGGAGAGGATACTTGTTCTTTATCGTGATTTTGTTAAGTTCACGATAATCGATGCAAAGCCGCATTGACCCATCCTTCTTCTTGACGAAGAGGACTGGTGCACCCCATGGCGATGCACTTGGGCGTATAAACCCTTTATCCAGATTCTCCTGTAGTTGTTTCTTCAGTTCTTCAAGCTCAACCACAACCATTCTATATGGAGTCTTGGATATTGGTAGCGCCCCAGGTATAAGTTCAATTGAGAACTCAACATCTCTTCTTGGAGGAAGACCAGGAAGTTCCTCGGGAAATACTTCAGCGAATTCCCTCACAATAGGCATTTCTTCAAAGGTGGTTTCTTCCTTGGACTCAATCATCTGAGCCAGATATGCGTGCTCATAAGGCAGTAATATCCATGCTTGAGATGATGGAGCTAAAGGAGATTCATCTTCCTCCTGACACTTGTAAAGAATCGGGGGTCGATTCTCCATATGGAGTGTGATTTCCCTCTCCCGACAATTTATGTTGGCTCTATATAAGGAAAGCCAATCCATGCCAAGAATTGCATCAAATTCCACCAAAGGGAGTATGACGAGGTTCGCCGGGAAATTCAATCCACAGATTATAACAGGGGAGGACTTATACTCATGGGATGCAATGATTTCCCCATTTTCCATACTCACCGACATCTTTACTTCAATGATTTGTGGTGGTGCAGGGATTGTTCTACTAAACTTTTGAGATATAAAAGAATGCGTAGAACCTGAATCAAAACGTACGTTCGCTATTCTTGAATGAATAACTAGAGTACCTGTCACCACTTCGTTGTCGGGGTTCACTTCAGCAGAAGTGATGGAAAAAGCTCTTCCTTGCTGTCTTGGAGGTTGTTGATTGCCTCCGATAACCCTTGGATTAGGGCACTGATTCGCAAAATGACCCGGTTCATTGCATTTGAAGCATTGAACAACGTGTTGAGGTTCGAACGGAGCGTTCCTCCCCTCCGTCGTAGCCGCGGGTCCTTCTTGCTGACAGTTAACAGCTAGGTGCCCTTCTCTTCCACACTTGAATCATTTTATTGTCCCCATAAGGCAATTTCCAGGGTGCTTCTTTCCACACTTTTGGCAAGTGGGGTGCTGGAATTTCTTAGCGCCGTTGGATTTATCCATCGGACCACCAGCATTGAAGTCCACCTTCCGCTTCTTGTCCCCATGATACCCCTGTGATTCTCCGATCTCCATTTCAACCTTGAGGGCACATCGGACAATTTCCTCATAGCTGTCGAAGTCACGGATCGCTAATACTTTCCGCAAGCTAGGCTTCAGCCCACCAAAGAAGCGGTCAACCTTGCATTCGGGGGTAACGACAAAGCCGGAAGCGTATCGTGCAAGCCTTGGGAAGTTTGCCTCGTACGCTCCCACAGATTCCTCATCTTTCTTCTTGAGGGAAAGGAAGTCCCTTTCCATCTTAAGACGAAGGGTGCGTGGAAAATATTTATCGAAAAACATCTTCTGGAATACCTTCCATTCCAAAGCCTCGATCTCCTCCTCAGGCTTCGTGTTTTTGATCAACGTCCACCATTGATCAGATTCACCCTCTATACGATAAGCCGCCAGGAGAACCTTCTCTTTTTCAGAGCATTGGAGGATGGAGAATATCTTTTCAATGGAGTTGATCCATTGTTCAGCAATCGTGGGATCGGATGATCCACTAAAAGTAGGAGGCCTTTGTCTCATGAAGCTTTCAATAGCGACTTGTTCTTTCTTAGGGGGGGTTGAACGTTCCTCTTGACCAGTGTTTCTATTCAAAACTTGAGTTAGCTGAGAGAGAAGCGTGACAAAGTTCGCGATTCCTGCTCCCATTGGATTGGGCATCTCATAAGTACAATCATCACACTGATCTTCACAACGGTTGTTAGCCCGAGTTCTCCTATTACTGGCCATTGGCTGGAATAAAAGAAAGTTAGGGGTAACACATTAAGGTTAATCCAAAGACAAAAGTTGATGACTTATAAATAAACTTTAATCTCTTTAACTCATGAGTCTATAGGATTCAATCCAGGATTTTCATGATCATCCTTCTAAAATATATTCTTAGGGGCATTTTTCCCTTAATAAGGGTTCATACTAAGATTGTGAATTTATCAAAACATATCCCCCGGGAGTGTCGTAACCAAGAGTGCAGCAAGGCCCGTTGTCGTGCACCGGTTCCCGTTCGAGTCTAGCTCAAAGCGGTGTTTTCGGGTTTTACCCCTAGGATACATCTGTGCCAGAGCCGCCTCTACCTGCTCGTATCCAGACAGGGATGTATTTGTTTGATAAACCACTTACTTAGTATTTACCAAAACTTAGGGATGTTTTTATTATGCTTAGTCTTGTATCTAAGGCTTTACTAGGGTTTCCTAATCCCAAAAATAACTAAACCTATCCTCTGATACCAACTATGACAACCCTGCTTTTTATTACAACTTAAACATGCTTTATTACATAAAACTTCATTTGATACAACAAAGAAGATCGAGAGGTTTAGTGTCTTTGGGGCTTAGGATCATTACATAAAAACTTTAAACTTGAAATACAACATCTTTATTGAAAACTTCCTTTACATGACCACTACATTCCTTCGTACTTAGCATTGCATGGGATAACCTGAGGACATGCATAAGAAAAGGGTGAGCTATAAAGCCCAGTAAGGGAGTAAACAATGAATAACATGAGGAGTGAAATACATGTTAGGCAATATGCATATCAATAGAGCATAAGAGAGACATGAACATAAAGGAATGATAAAGCATGATAATCATAACATGGAAATGTGGCAACAACACTTAACATTGAATTAGCATGAGCCAAGGCTCATTGCACATGGAGCATGAGTAAACCCTCATTTCACTTGAAGCACGAGTAAAACCTCGTTGCACTTGAATTAGCATGAGTAAACGCTCATTGCACATGACGTATCATGATACTATACTTTACCCAATGCATTGGAGCGCTATAAAGGGCGCACCCTTCTTAAACATTTCATTTCATGCATAAGTGTGCCACATGGATTATAAAACATGGATTCATAAAACATAATCATTTCTTCCAAGATAAAGGAAAGTGGAATTCATAAATGAAACTTTATAATCAATATGTAAATGTGCATAAAGGTGAATACCCTTGATGGAGAAATGGGCATGGTATTCACTACACAAAGACATTGGCTTAGAAAATCGGCGTGATTTCGGCAGCGTAACGGCGTGACATAAGAATTCATAAAAAAGGTTGATGAGAGAGAAAGGGGTTACTCATCATATTTACATGTAATGGAAAGTAAAGAGATCTTATATATACATGTCCCAACAATTGAAATGGAATTTAGATTCATGATACAAAAGTATTTCTTGAATGTAAAAGAAGAGAGAGAAGTTCCTTTCAGAATTTCGGCATAGTAACGGGTGTACATGGGAGGCATTTAATGAGAGAGAAAGTGTTCTCCCATCATTCAAACAATGAGAGGGCAGTATGGGGGAGGTGCGAAACCATACCCCAACATTCATAATTGAAATAAAAAGGGCAATACAACTTAAAGAAAATTGACCAAAAATGAGAAAGGAAGAAAACCCCTTACTTGGAAGTGTGCTTCCAAAGGCTAGAGAGAGGCTTGTGAGAGGCTTCGTGGGAGCTTGGGGCACCTTGGGAGGATTCTAGAGAGAGTAGGGCAGAGGTTGGACGAACTTCAAGGGCTTTGAGTGAGGAGGAAGTGGGAGCTTGGGTGGGTTTATATAGGAAAGGAGAGAGAATTCTTTATTATTTAGGTTTGGGACCCCTTATATTAAAATAATCCAAACCACAAACCATCCCATGGTATTTGAACATGGTTTCTGGAAAAGGAAAGAGGAAAACAATATTTTACAAGGCCAAGGTCCGAACTTATAAAAAAATTAGGGTTGCTTATGTGGAGGTGAGTCACACTCCCATGGAAATTAATTTAAAAAGGCAAAGTGTTGAATAAGTCTTGAGGGCTCCATTAATGCTTTGAAAAGTGAGTCAAACAAACCCAAAACCTCATTATTTTAATGATAAAACACATATTGGCCGAACATAAGGATTATGGTATTTTATTACATCACCATTGGGTCATTATGATGTCATAAAACTCATTATATATTTAAATGGTATTTAATTTTTACCCAAAAATTTGACTGTCTCAGAAAATTATGAAAAATTCACCGTTGGATAATTTCGACGTCCTGATTCCAAAAATAATATTTATTTTATCTAAATAATTTTCTAAATATGTGAATTTTCACTTTTAAAATAAAAACCGACATTTATAAAAAATTCACGGGTTTTGACAGAAATGGCTTTCAAAACTTAATAAAAATTTTAATTGCATTCATAAAATTATAAGATCATTTATATTTAATAAAAATTAATTTAATATTAATAATAATATTTTATTAAAATATTATTTAATTCAAAAATCCTTTAATTTAATAAAATATAATTCTTAATTAAATAAGAACTAAAAACACCATTTGTACTTTAAAAACTAAATACAATGTATCAAAAATGACTAGAAATTATATTCATTATTATATACAAAAAATAATGTACATGAACATGGTGCTAGTTATTTGTTACATAACCCCTTAAAATAGCTGCATAAGACCTAAGGGTAAGGTGCACGATGGTGACAGACTCTTGGGGTTGCTCGGATAACATTGCTCGGGTGGTAATCTCTATCAACTTCCATTTTTCCCGTAGACGATCACGTTCGAGCTTGACTTGATGAAGATCAGCTTGGGCTTGGTCAAGGGCAAAGCCCAAAGACGCCACCTCTTTTCCGAGCTCTGACAAATGGGCTTCGTAAGGGGCAATTCTACTGGATGAGGCCATCGCTTCCTTTGTCTGAGTAGAAAATTGGTTCGTTAAAGCCTTATATTTAAACTACCCAGATGATCACTGTTCAACGGCTATAAAAGTAACGGTCACAAATCTTAACGTTAAACTAAAGAAGTTTACATCTTATAAAAACATTTTTCATAAAGAGAAATTTAACTGGATCAAGAGGGATTTTCCATTAATGAAATTTTGGGTCGTTACACTTGTTCCTGATACCATATTTCTCTCGTTATGATTATGATGTGTTGACACAACTGTCTTCAGGAAAGATGTTATGGGACTATGATGTGGGGTGGTGGCCCAGGTGTGTTTAGTCATGTTTTAATATGACTATGTTTTGGGTGGTTGTATATATTATATTGAAGATATGGAAACAATATGAATAATTATGTTGGGGCATGAGAGTGTCTACATAGTTTGAATGTGGTGAGGGGAACCCTTTATCAATATTATTATTATTAAGTCATCATACCTAGCTTACATTATTTGGTGGGTGCGTTTTCATGATGCTTGGTTTGGATAGTTGACTTGTATAGGTGTTGTTGGTACGACTGTTTTATCACAGATTCATTTGTATTATGATTTCACATGTGAATGAGACACTTTAATTATCCAACTGAGTATACTTGTACACTCACCCTCTATATATAAATTAATTTTTAGGTTTACAGAAAGATTATATGGATCGTTCTTCACATTACTGGATTAGAACATTAACTTGTTTTTACTTCAATCTTGTATATTTAGATTTTGGAAATTTCATTGGAAAGTTTTATCAATACCTTTTTTATTTATATGTGAAATTTTATATAATATTTTGATTTAATTTACATTTTTTCATGGGGTTAATTAAGGCTGATTCACAATATATTCAGATATTATATTATTATATAGTGAATTCATCCAATTTTTTGGATTTTTATATAACCTTTAGATCTATTCTCCATCTTGGGTCTACTGGGGGATGAAATTAGGGGTTATTCTCAATCACCCTTCATTATGGTATCTCTGGGGGGTGGTGTCATGAAATTTATTCATATTTGTTATTGAGAATTTATATCTTGTTCTGGATAGAAATACAGAAAAATATAGAAATATATAATATATTTATTACCTGGGACAACGATTTTTTCATGTTTTGATTTGTTATGGTGGAGTGTATGACCTAGTGATATACTATAAATTTGAGATTTTAGCATGTGAAATTTTAGATCAAAGGATCCCTACATCGTAATCAATTGACCATGTTGTGACCAGAAGCATGAAGAGATTATTTTAGCACAAGTCCAACACCACAATAAAGAATGTATAAATAATGAAGCTAGAAATTTTGATATTTTCAATCCATCCATTTTAATGATGATATATCATGGAGGATATATAAGATGGTTATGCACATGGATTAGTGATTATATATATATATATATGGTGGAGGATGATTCATGGGATCCCAAAAATAAATAATGAATACAAGGTATATATAAAATCCAAAAATATTATGATATTAGGTATATGTTTGATATATCTCATCGGAGATATATGTGGATTGTAAAATTTTTACTCCATGTGAACTATGTTGTATTTAAATGAACAATGATGATGAGAAATATATAGAATAGATAATTATTGAAATACATTGAAGATAGAATGAAGATATCTATGAAGGATTTGTTAATAAATATGAGGAGTCGTGCATGTCAAAGGGATCAACAACTGGGAGGATCATAAAGTGAGAGTGGATCAACCACCCAAGGATCATCATATATGAGAATTTTTTTCTTCTATTATTTTATATGTGTAATGTCAGAACTATTGTGTGGGTTTCAAAAGAAATAAAATTGATGTTTCTATTTTAATTTATATCACTTTTTATTTTTAATATAACAATTATATTAACCTTTCTATGTCTCTTATTTATTTTTTAAATTATTATAAGTTGACTAATATGGGTACGAATCACAGGAGATGATTAACAAGATTAATGGGGTACGTATGACATGAATTAATTCATACATGATAGTTATATTTTCCTATTTATTTGTATTGAATTGAAAATACTCTATATTTAATTGCTTAGATTCCTAGAGAGAGTGAGGGTGGCTTGGGAAAAGCCAAATGTGAGAGTGTGAAGTGGAGTAGTGAGAGATGGATTGACATTGTTATAAATTTTTTTTATTTATTTTAATACATTTAGGTGGTTTATATATTTCCTTGAGTGATATATCAACATACCTATGTTGTAACTATTTTCTTCTAATAGGTAAATGTAAATACCCTAATAATTTTTGTGTCTAAAAATATAATTAATTTTCAATTTTAGGTTTACTTATTCATACATAATGTATAACTATACATAGTTACAAATTCTCTTACATTTATCCATTTGGTGGACTTTCTATTTTGTCAGTTCATTCAACACTAGTTTAGATTAGATTTTTTAAAATTGTGACAATGTTATACCAATAGAAATCTATGTTCCATTTTTCATCAGTTTAACCTTGGGTGTTGCATATACTATACTAATTTTCATTAGTTTTATTTGTTCTTGGTCTTGTGTATTAAATTAAAAATAGATTTAGAACCAAGAATGTTAGAATAGATTTCGTCCCATTTAGCACATAGATATAAAGATCCACATTATACTACCCTAGTAAAATCCCAAAGTCATCAAATTATATATCTAGATCTATTTTTGGTCAATCATAGGACCCATACCATGCCTATAAATCAAATGATTCATAAAAACATTTTAATATAGGATGAATCTAAGTACCACCAACATAGAACAAGCAGTAGCATTCAATTTAGAATCATTGACTAATTCAAAAAATATACGAATAAATCTTGAAAATAGATGAAAATCCCAAGAATAAATATTTCATTAAAACCTTTATATAGTTGTAAAAAACTATCAACAATTGATAAGGGAATTTTGAGCCATACCCATAGTGAAATTTTTAATTAGTCCGCTGGAAGATCCAACCATGATTGGGTAACATCCCACCAATGGAAGAGAAGAATAAATGGTTGGGGAAGAATGTGTGTTCTCCACTTAAAATTAAAATCAAATGAGTCTCAGCCATATTTAAAGTAAAATAAAAATAAAATAATCACTTTAATAAATTTTAAAAAACCCTTTATGTACCCTCCATGTGCCCGATCACTCTCCACCAGGTACCCAATTACTCATTAAATATCCTCCATATGGTCACCAACAAAACAATGCACACTAGGTATTCTTTCTCCTCTATATGGAACACCACGTACTCAGTACCATCATATAGGGTACCTGAAAAATGGTTTATTCCAAATATCGATCATAAAACATAGGCCATATCCCTTTATTTTACCTTAAATATTTTTTGACACCTCTAATGAATCAATTTATTCCTCTTAATTCCACCATTATACCAAAATTATCTAACCCTAATACTCGTTCCTTAACACAACATACTTTTTCTTCCTTGAATAGGCAACTATTTATTGAATCACATAACATTTAGGCATGATTCTATATTTTCTTATAACCTAATAGAATGTTATGTTATTGTTAATAAAGAAAACTAATACATATGTTTTTTTCATAATGTATTCAAATCACCTATACACATAATTATACATACTATGTTTCACAATATTGGAACTTATTCATATAATTCTAAAATGATTCGACTTAAAAAATTCCATGTTTTATACACTCAATTCACAAAGAGAATGTTACAAATAGTTTTTTATATTATAATTTAATATTTAATCTAGATGTGTTTTATTACCTAACTGTTCAATAATCAATATGTAATGTATAAAAACTGTTAATAAATCATTAAATATTTCCTACCAATTCATTGGTAGCTTACATGGACATATCATAACTTGATTGGTTATATTTCATTATTCCATGATAAATCACATGGCATAGACTGATAAATAGTGAAATTACATAATCCATAATGAGATGATGTTCAACACATTATGGATTTCATTACACAAACCATGTCATGGTGACTTTGCCATATTATGGTCTTATGCTTTGGTGGATAATATTTCCAATATTCTACTTTCACTAATGCTATATAGAATTTTTATGCTTTCACCCTATACCACATCATATACAACTACTAATATAATAATATCCAAAACACCGAAAACACTTTTAGGGTAATCAATTATTAAACTCAGACATTTTTACATAGAAATTGGATAAGAAATCTAAACATAATTAAAAAATGTTCATTGTCTACACATGTTATTTTATAGTATTAAAAAAAATATTATTTTTATTCAATAGTTTAATTTAAGGATTAGAATATATAAATTTAATAGTACTTCTCAAGAAAAAAGTGATTTGGGAAACACTTCATCTAACATATGTATCTTTATACTAGTTCACAGTAAATATTTTTAATGCAACATTGTCACGAACCGTCCTAGGGGCCCGTGCCGTGACTACCCAAAGCCCGCCTTCCATAGGCCAGGGGCTGACGACTAGCACCAAAGCGTAAATCCCAACAAAAGGGAAGGCATTTCCTTTGAAAAGTAAACAAGCACCACAGAGTAAGAAAGCGGAAAAAGTAAAAACTAAGTAAAAACTGTACAAGCTGTGCTGGAAGTAAAAGGGGCCGGAAATACAAGCCCAACTGTAAAGTACAACTGAAAGGAAAAACAACAACTGAAAGGAAAAACTACGGCGTCGAGCCGTCCTCTGGAAGTCCCACCTGAAGGGTGGGTACAGATAGCCTCCACTGCTCCTCGGGTCCACCTGACCGCTACGAGTACGTCCACCCAGTGGTCCACCTCCAGGTACCGTCCTGCTCCGCACGCCTCCACCACGGTCAGCGCTGTCCATCGTCTGCAACCAACACAACGTAGTGCGGGCATAGCCCATGCAGGGGTGAGTATAAGCTACTCTGTAGGGACCCCGAGACCCCCGAAGGTCTCCCGAAATCCACAAAGGATAATCCACAAAGGAAAGATACAATCACGAAGTAACATCTGACACGGCTAAGGTATATGCCCATACATATACCTAAGTTATCAATTCCCGTTCGGCTCCAACGTCCGAGCCCAAACACAACCCAGTCCACATAGGAAAGAAAAACGTATACCCACACAGGATAGCTCAACACAATCCACAAAGGAGAGTAAACAGTAAATCCACACAGGATAGCTCAACTCAATCCACAAAGGAGAGAATCACAAGATTCAGCTCATACAGGTATACTTCTTCAGATGCTGATAAAGATGATCACTGATCCATCTAAGTCATCGGACCCACGAAGGATCGATAGGTAACTAACCCCCGCAATGACCCACACAGGATCGGGCCCACACATGACCTGTAGGCGCTGGCTCACACAGAACCGCTGAGCGCGGACCCACACAGGATCGGACCCACACAGGATCGGGCCCACACAGGACCGGGCCCACACCGGACCTGTAGCACTGATCCACGGAGGATCGCTGAGTGCAGTAGTCGTCGCAGTCCACTGAGGATCTCTGCACAGTCGTCACCTCAGTCCACTGAGGATCTCTACACGGTCGTCGTCGGAATCCATGGAGGATCTCTGCATAGTCGTCGCCGCAGTCCACTGAGGATCTCTGCACGGTCGTCGTCAGAGTCCACGGAGGATCTTTGCACAGTCGTCGCAGTCGAAGAAACAGTCGCAGCCAGCGCTAGGGTTCCCGCACACAGCAAGCTCGTTCGGGAGGGTCCGCTCCACGAGCCGAGAGCCTGATACATCAACTGACACAAAGTCCGAAGTTGATGTATCCAAAAGTTCCGTATCGTCAACAGGAACTCAACGTCGTAGACGGCGCATCAATCGGACGCCCGGTCTAAGAGTTATTGGCTTTTTCGTCCCAGGGGCCCGGTTGGTTTTTAAGGAAAAACCAACCTGACCGTACTCCACCTGCGTCCAAACCTCGTTTGGAGTATTCCAAAAGATCCGTCTCACAAAGAGGAACTCAACAAAGCTGACGGCACGTCAATCGGACGTCCGTAGCTCAAGATATGAGCGTTTCCGCTCCGAGGGCACGGTTGATTTCGTCTACGAACCAACCCGGCCGAACTCAAAGTATTCCGAAACTTTGAGTGCGATATACCAAAACGACCGTCTCGATCCAATGATCGCGTTGCCGCTGACGGCGGGTCGTTTGGAGGCACGTATCTCAAGTTACGGGCGTTTGAACGAAGACCATCCGAAGACGGGGGGTACAGGCCCGGGCCGACCACCCTGGGTCGGCCGAACCCGGTCCGACCCGGTCCGACCCGGTCGGACCGGTTTGGCTCGGCCAGGGCCGGTCCAGCTCGGCTTGGCTGAGCGGCCGAGCGGCCCGACGCGGGGGGAGCCGCCGCCCCGTGTGACACCCCTGCGACACACGCGGGGTGTCGGCCGGCCAACCGGACGCGGCTGAAGCCGTGTCCCGGGTGACGCGGGGGGTGCCGCCGCCCCCGCGTGACACCCGCGGGGTGTCTCTCGGCGCCGGACGCGACTTCAGCCGCGTCCCGCGAGTGCCGCCGCCGCGGTCGGTGCCGCGCAGTTCTCGTCCGGCGGCGCGCCGGGCGCCGCCGCCTCCGGGTGCCGGCGCCGCCGTGCCAGAGACCCGCGCCGCCGCCGGCTTCCGCGGGCCGCCAGAGTCGCTCCAGTGGCCCGATTTTCTTCTCGTCTGCACCATTGCTCCTCCCGGGACTCGTTCTTCACTGCGGAATCGTCAAACATCCGTTGCGGCACGTTCCGTCGTCGCGCATCAAATCCGCACAAAACGAAGAACGGCGGAGGGTCGTCGGGCCGTATTCATTTGGCCCGCACCCTCCGCGTTAGAGATAAACAAACGGGAGAAATTTTATTCCACACAGGAAACAACAATTTTTAATAAGTTTAAAAATTGTTCACAAACCGGTTCTTTAATTTCTTTTTAAAGAAACATTGACACAAATAATAAAAAGGGGGTAATTCCCAAAAATAAATCCCTACCTCGTTGGTCGTCGCGCGCGGGCGTTCTTCACGGAAAAGCTCTTCACGGAAGAGGGGGATCGTCGCGGGAAGGCGTCGCGTCGTCACGGAATCCGGTGTTGAGTCGGAGAGCTCAACGGACCAAGAACAACAGACGAAAACGGGTAAGAAACGACCCATCAATTCGTTGAATTAATTCAATGAAAGAAACAGCTCATTTAATTCATGAAGTAAACCGCCCAATTAAATGGTCTGTTATGATTTTAAGAAACGCGTCAGTTGACTTTCATAATGACGGGTTTTCACGGGTGCGTTTCTTAGCGGAAAGAAACGGCGGGGCTCGTGCGGGCCCCCCCTCACAAATATCCTACCAAGGGGGTAGGATATTTCTGGATAGCATCCAATCCGGTTTAACTCAGTTCAAGCCGCCTTTAAGTGGCTTCAAGTGGCTTCAAAGTGGATTAAGTGAAATAAAATAAAGTTGTTGCCAAATTATTTTATTTCTTAACTTTATGACCGAAATTTAAAAACCACACACGAGCAAACGCAACTCCGGAAGAGGCGTTTCTAAGAGAATACCGGCACTGTGATTTCATCGGAGCCCTCAGAATTCGATTCCAGGTACCGGTTCAAAAGATAGAAAAACCCGCTCGTCCGTTCACTGAACGTACCCGAGCCAAACTTCGGAAAATGATTCCAGGCACACCGGGCCTCGGAATCAGGTGCCGTCAGAGACTGCGCTATTGTAAAATTCCAAAGAAAATTAAGGAAAAAAATTCCTTGAAATTTACGGGTCTTTACATTACTCCCACCTCAGGGCTTTACGTCCCCGTAAAGTTAGATAAAAAACTAGGGAAACAAATGTGGGTACTGAGCACGCATCTGAGCCTCCCGCTCCCATGTGCTCTCCTGGAGGTTCCCGTTCTGCCATCTGATGCGCACAAGAGGAATCAATCGCCCACTTAGGACCCGCTCCTGTTGATCCTCTATCTCCGCTGGGACCTCCGCAAAAGTCGCCCCATCATCCATGTCTAGCTCCCCATAGTCAATGATGTGCGTCAGGTCATGCACGTATCTCCTCAGCTGGGATACGTGGAAGACGTCGTGCACCCGGTGCAACTGAGGTGGTAGAGCCAGGCGATAAGCCACCTCGCCAATCCTGCTGAGGACCTGGAAAGGCCCGATGAAGCGTGGATACAACTTGCCGCCTCGGCCAAATCTCCGCAAACCACATCGAGGTGAGACACGCAAGAAGACGTGGTCGCCATCCTCGAACTCTAGTGGCCTCCGACTCCTGTCAGCATATGACTTCTGCCGGCTCTGTGCTGTCCTCATCTGCTCCTGGATGACCTGGACCTTCTCTATCGTGGCCCGGACCATCTCTGGTCCCACAAGTGCTGACTCCCTAGGGTCTGTCCAGCACAAAAGAGATCTGCAAGGTCTGCCATACAATGCCTCGTAGGGTGCCATCCCGATGGTGGAGTGGTAGCTGTTGTTGTACGCGAACCCCACCAAGGGTAGGTGGTCCTCCCAGCTGTGACCAAAGTCGAGGACACATGCACGGAGCATGTCCTCGAGGGTCTGAATGGTCCTCTCCGTCTGACCATCCGTCTGAGGGTGAAAGGCGGTGCTCAGATGTAGTCGCGTCCCGAACGCCTCCTGCAACCCCTTCCAAAGCCGGGAAGTAAAGCGAGCGTCCCGATCGGAGACGATAGTTGATGGCAACCGTGAAGCCGTACAATCTCCTGAATGTAGAGACACCCCAAGCTCTCCACCGAGCCCTGCTCTCGAATGCGTAAGAAGTGTGCCGACTTGGTGAGTCGGTCAACAATCACCCAAATGGAGTCATGACCTCTAGAAGTGCATGGAAGTCCTGTCACAAAGTCCATAGATATGTCGTCCCACTTCCACTCCAGGACCTCCAAGGGCTGTACCAAGCCTGCTGGTACCTGGTGCTCTGCCTTCACCTACTGGCAGGTGAGGCACCGCGAAACGAACTCTGCCACAGCCTTCTTCATGCCCGGCCACCAGTGCTGTCGTCTGAGATCCTGGTACATCTTCGCCACTCCAGGATGTACCACCAAAGGAGAAGTGTGAAACTGTCTCAGCACTTCCTCTCGTAAAGCGACTGGTACCAATGTACGTCCTCTGAAAAGGACATCGTGCTCTGCTCCAAGGGAGAAACCATCAGGTGCTTGTCCCGAGGATATCTGTGCACGCCGTGTCTCACAGTCAGCGTCCCCAGGCTGTGCCTCTCTGACCCGCTGTAGAAGTGGAGGAGAGACTGTGAGAGACTGAAGGAAGGCTTCTCCATCTCTATCCATGAAGGATATCTGCAAGGCGGCTAGCTACTCTATCACCTCCTCAAGTAGCTGGATGCCCGTCCTCCTGCTGAGGGCATCGGCTACCACGTTCCCCTTCCCAGGAGTATAGACTATCTCAAAGTCATAGTCTTGGAGGAACTCGAGCGATCGCCACTGTCTCAGGCTCAGGTCCTTCTGAGAGAAGATGTACCTGAGACTCTGGTGGGCAGAAAAGTCTGTGAAGCGCTCGCCCATCAGATAGTGCCGCCATGTCTTCAGGGCGAAGACCACTGCTACTAACTCCAGGTCATGGGTAGCGTAGTTCTGCTCATGCGGCCTCAACTGACGTGATCCGTAGGAAATCACGGCCCGCTCCTCCATCAGGACACACCCGAGCCCGGCTCCTGATGCATCGCAGTAGACTACGTATCCAACTCCCTCCCCAGGCTACCTCAAGATAGGTGCGTTGGTCAACCTCTGCCTCAGCTCCTGGAAGCTCTGCTGACATCTGTCTGACCACACGAAGGGTTTTCCCTTCTTTGTCAACGCTGAGAGTGGGGACGCAACTCTGGAGAAGTCCGGCACAAATCTCTGATAGTATCCGGCTAGGCCCAAGAAACTCCGGACCTCTGTCACGCTCTTGGGTGGCTCCCATGCTAGCACTGCCTCGATCTTCGCGGGATCCACTGCAACTCCCACCTCAGAAATGACGTGCCCCAAGAAGTGGACCTCACATAACCAGAACTGACACTTCGAGAGCTTTCCACAAAGCTGGTTCTCTCGGAGTGTGTCTAGTACAACAGGCAAGTGGTAGGTGTGCTCCTCCTCGGTGGTCGAGTACACCAAGATGTCGTCGAAGAAGACTACGACCAATCGATCGAGGTATGGCTGGAAGATCCTGTTCATGAGGCTCATGAACACTGCTGGAGCGTTGGTCACGCCGAAAGGCATTACCAAGAACTCATAGTGGCCATACCGACACCTGAAGGCCGTCTTCTGCACATCCTTGTCTCGAACTCTGAGCTGATGATAGCCTGACCTGAGGTCTATCTTCGAGAACCACCGTGCTCCCTTGAGCTGATCGAAGAGGTCATCAATCCTGGGTAGCGGATACTTGTTCCTCACTGTCACCTGGTTCAGGCGACGATAATCGACACACAGTCGCAAGCTTCCGTCCGCCTTCTTGGCGAACAAAATCGGGGAAGCCCAGGGTGAAACACTGGGTCGGATGAACCCCTTGCCCTGCAAGTCCTCCAACTGTACCCGCTGCTCTCGAAGCTCAGCGGGGGCCATCTGATATGCTGGAGTGGATATCGGGGCTATCCCAAGGTATAGGTCAATATAAAAGTCTACCTCTCTGCGAGGAGGTAGTCCTGGAACGTCGTCGGGAAAGACGTCCGCGTACTGATCCACCACTGCAGGAAAACTGGGACTCCGCACGTCAACTGCTCCCAGGATGAGGCTAGCCAACTGATGCGTGATGGGCTGACCTCTCCTCTGCGTGAGTCCATCCTGTGCTGCTAAGGCTCCCTTCTCGCCGGTGAAGGTGAACCTGCTCCCGTCGGTGCGCACACATCGCACCTTGCACCTAAAGAAGTCAATCTGAGCATGGACCGTAGATAACCAATCCATGCCCAAGATGACGTAGTAAGGCCTCGACGCCGCTACAAGAAGATCTCAGCCGAAGCTCTCGCCTCCTAGAGTAAGCTCACACTACCGGCACCAGTGCGTAATCGTCGAGTCTGCTCCCGTAGGAGTCTCTAGCCGTAAGGATCGAGCCAATGGCTCTGTCGGAATCTTCGAGCTCCGAACAAGGGCAGTGGCTATGAAAGAGTGACTCGCTACTGTGTCTATCAGAACTACAACAAGGGTGGAATAGACACCGATCATACCTCGAATCATCTCTGGCACGCCGTGGTCTTAGGCCTCTGCTACCTGGAGCTGCGCCTGTCTCTGCCCGCCAGCTCCCTGTGGTCGGGGGCGGGCCTCCTGGTGGTGGTGGTGGCAGAGCCTCAAAGCGTCGCCCACCACCTACTGCTCGACCAACTCCTCTGCCTCGTCCGCCTCCTCCCTGCGGACCGCCACGGTCGACCCTCTGCCTCTGCCTGGGTGGTCCCTCCACAGTCTGCTGCCCCTCGATACGACGGGTCGGGCAGTCACGAGCCATGTGGCCCTGCCCGCCACACTCGTAGCACTGTCTGCCTCTCGGAATGCTGGGTCTGCGCTGTGTGCCCCGCACCGCTGAGCCAGTGTCCCGAGGTCGTCTGCCAGAAGTCCTGGTCTGCCTGGAACCCTGAGTCATCCGTTGGCTACCTGCTGCCGAAGACTCCGCTATCTGCCGCCCTGCGGTAGGTCTCACTGTGGACTTAGCCAGGAAGCTCTCGATCAGGAGGGCTCGCTCCAGTACTCCTTCCTGGGTCGGGATGCTGAGGGAGATCAGCGATGCCCTGATCTCATGTCTCAATCCCTGCTCGAAGGTCCGGGCCCAGAAGAAGTGGTCCCGTACCATGTCTGTCGAGTAGCGAGAATGGTCGGTGAACCTCGCCGCATACTGGGCGACCGTCGAGCTGCCCCGCCGCAGCTGAAGAAGCTCCTGAATGCGCACCGCACAGAGGGTGGCCGGGACGAACTCTGAGCGGAAGAGGCTCTCGAAGTCCTTCCAGATGAGGGTGGCCTCATCGTGTACCTGGAGCACCAGGCTCCACCATCGCCCTGCTGTTGCGTGCAGTAGGCTCGCCGCGAGGATCACCATGAGGTCTGCTGGTGTCCTCACTAGCCTGAAAACTCGGACGACCGCCTCCAGCCAGTCCTCGGCTGCCTGGGGGTCCGACTCCCCACAGAACCTGGGTGGTCACTTGCGCTGGAACTCGTGCAGAGCTCCGAGGCGTCGTGTGTCGTCAGCTGCAAGTGCTGGAAGCATCGGGGGCTCGGCGGGTAAAGGTACCGCCGGTGCCTCTGCTATCAACGGGCCCTGTACCGAGGCCTCGTCGCTCGGCGGGCTGTCGTCGCACTCTACTCTAGGAACCCTAGCTGGCTGCTGTCGTCGTGCCATCCTGAAAAAGGAAACAAATGTGCCACAGTCAGAACGGTATACCTGGTGAGCTGACATAAGTAATCACGAAGAAAATTTGAAACATACATGCAATCAATGTTTTCGTTCATTAAGTCGGAAATCAGAAGTCAGGGTCCTGGTGTATGGATACGTCGGCCGCCGCACCAACACTGGACTCCCTGGACTGATAACCACACTCAATATGCTAAACACTATTGCTTCACACAGAAGACAGACCAGAGTCTGCGGTAGAACCGACCACCTCTGATACCAATTTGTCACGACCCGTCCTAGGGGCCCGTGTCGTGACTACCCCAAGCCCGCCTTCCATAGGCCAGGGGCTGGCGACTAGCACCAAGGCGTAAATCCCAATAAAAGGGAAGGCATTGCCTTTGAAAAGTAAACAAGCACCACAGAGTAAGCAAGCGGAAAAAGTAAACACTAAGTAAAAACTGTACAAGCTGTGCTGGAAGTAAAAGGGGCCGGAAATACAAGCCCAACTGTAAAGTACAACTGAAAGGAAAAACAGCAACTGAAAGGAAAAACTGCAGCGTCGAGCCGTCCTCTGGAAGTCCCACCTGAAGGGTGGGTACAGATAGCCTCCACTACTCCTCGGTTCCACCTGACCGCTCCGAGTACATCCACCCAGTGGTCCACCTCCAGGTACCGTCCTGCTCCACACGCCTCCACCACGGTCAGCGCTGTCCGTCGTCTGCAACCAACACAACGTAGTGCGGGCATAGCCCGTGCAGGGGTGAGTATAAGCTACTCAGTAGGGACCCCGAGACCCCCGAAGGTCTCCCAAAATCCACAAAGGATAATCCACAAAGGAAATACACAATCACGAAGTAACATCTGAAACAGCTTAGGTATATGCCCATACATATACCTAAGTCATCAATTCCCGTTCGGCTCCAACGTCCGAGCCCAAACACAACCCAGTCCACACAGGAAAGCAAAACGTATACCCACACAGGATAGCTCAACACAATCCACAAAGGAGAGTAAATAGTAAATCCACACAGGATAGCTCAACACAATCCACAAAGGAGAGAAACACAAGATTCAGCTCATACAGGTATACTTCTTCGGATGACGATAAAGATGATCACTGATCCATCTAAGTCGTCGGACCCACGAAGGATCGATAGGTAACTAACCCCCGCAATGACCCACACAGGATCGGGCCCACACAGGACCTGTAGGCGCTGGCTCACACAGAACCGCTGAGCGCGGACCCACACAGGATCGGACCCACACAGGATCGGGCCCACACAGGACCGGGCCCACACAGGACCTGTAGCACTGATCCACGGAGGATCGCTGAGTGCAGTAGTCATCGCAGTCCACTGAGGATCTCTGCACAGTCGTCGCCGCAGTCCACTGAGGATCTCTGCACGGTCGTCATCGGAGTCCACTGAGGATCTCTGCACAGTCGTCGCCGCAGTCCACTGAGGATCTCTGCACGGTCGTCGTCAGAGTCCACGAAGGATCTCTGCACAGTCGTCGCTGTCGAAGAAACAGTCGCAGCCAGCGCTAGTGTTCCCGCACACAGCAAGCTCGTTCGGGAGGGTCCGCTCGACGAGCAGAGAGGCTGATACATCAACTGACACAAAGTCCGAAGTTGATGTATCCAAAAGTTCCGTATCGTCAACAGGAACTCAACGTCGCAGACGGCGCGTCAATCAGACGCCCGGTCTGAGAGTTATTGGCTTTTTCGTCCCAGGGGCCCGGTTGGTTTTTAAGGAAAAACCAACCCAACCGTACTCCACCTGCGTCCAAACCTCGGGCGGAGTATTCCAAAAGATCCGTCTCACAAAGAGGAACTCAACAAAGCTGACGGCACGTCAATCAGATGTCCGTAGCTCAAGATATGAGCGTTTCCGCTCCGAGGGCCCGGTTGGTTTCGTGTACAAACCAACCCGGCCGAACTCAAAGTATTCCGAAAACTTGAGTGCGATATACCAAAACGACCGTCTCGATCCAAGGATCGCGTTGCCGCTGACGGCGGGTCGTTTGGAGGCCCGTAGCTCATGTTACGGGCGTTTGAACGAAGATCATCCGAAGACGGGGGTACGGGCCCGAGCCGACCCGGGCCGACCCCCCTGGGTCGGCCGAACCCGGTCCGAACAGGTCCGAACCGGTCCGACCTGGTCCAACCCGGTCGGACCGGTCTGGCTCGGCCAGGGCCGGTCCAGCTCGGCTTGGCCGAGCGGCCTGACGCGGGGGGAGCCGCCGCCCCGCGTGACACCCCCGCGACACACGCGGGGTGTCGGCCGGCCAACAGGACGAGGCTGAAGCCGCATCCCGGGTGATGTGGGGGGTGCCACCGTCCCCGTGTGACACCCGCGGGACACCCGCGGGGTGTCTCCTGGCACCGGACGCGGCTTCAGCCGCGTCCCGCGAGCACCGCCGCCGCGGCCAGTGCCGCGACGGTCTCATCCGGCGGCGCGCCGGGCGCCGCCGCCTCCGGGTGCCGGCGCCGCCGTGCCGGCGACCCGCGCCGCCGCCGGATTCCGCGGGCCGCCAGAGTTGCTCCGGTGGCCTGATTTTCTTCCCTTCTGTGCCATAGCTCCTCCCGGGACTCGTTCTTCACTGCGGTATCGTCAAACATCCGTTGCGGCACGTTCCGTCGTCTCCCGTCAAATCCGCACAAAACGTAGAACGACGGAGGGTCATCGGGCCGTGTTCATTTGGCCCGCACCCTCCGCGTTAGAGATAAACAAACGGGAGAAATTTTATTCCACACAGGAAACAACAATTTTTAATAAGTTTAAAAATTGTTCACAAACCGGTTCTTTAATTTCTTTGTAAAGAAACATTGACGCAAATAATAAAAAGGGGGTAATTCCCAAAAATAAATCCCTACCTCGTTGGTCGTCGCACGCGGGCGTTCTTCGCGGAAAAGCTCGTCGCGGAAGAGGGGGATCGTCGCGTCGTCGCGGGAATGCGTCGCGTCATCGCAGTATCCGGCGTTGTGTCGGCGAGCTCAACGGACCAAGAACAACAAATTTAAATTATAAATAATTAAATCTGTGTTTCGTTTAAAAGCAAAAAGAACCTTTAGAGGAAACCCAAAATCACTCACCTCAAATGGTTGGTGATCGGAGATCGGGGCGGGGAAGAACGTCTCGGATGAGAGCGTCGTCGATTTCCGGGTTCGGCGTTCTTTGCCTTCTTCTCGTTCTTTGCGTTCTTCGCGAAGGAGGAAGAAGAAACAAGGATTCTGTCCCAACGAGTAATCCTCCAAAAGATTTTGGTTGGTCTTATTTTATTATTATGCCAACACACGAAAATGGGTAAGAAACGACCCATCAATTCGTTGAATTAATTCAACGAAAGAAACAGCTCATTTAATTCACGAAATAAACCACCCAATTAAATGGTCTGTTAATATTTTAAGAAACGCATCAGTTGACTTTCATAATGATGGGTTTTCACGGATGCGTTTCTTAGCGGAAAGAAACGGCGGGGCTCATGCGGGCCCCACCTCACAAATATCCTACCAAGGGGGTAGGATATTTCTGGATAGCATCCTATTTGGTTTAACTTAGTTCAAGCCGCCTTTAAGTGGCTTCAAGTGGCTTCAAAGTGGCTTAAGTGAAATGAAATAAAGTTGTCGCAAAATTATTTTATTTCTTAACTTTAAGCCCGAAATTTAAAAACCACACCCAAGAAAATGCAACTCCGGAAGAGGCATTTCTAAGCGAATACCGGCGCAGCGATTTCATCGGAGCCCTCAGAATTCGATTCCGGGTACCGGTTCAAAAGTTAGAAAAATCCGCTTGTCCGTTCACTGAATGTACCCGAGCCAAACTTCGGAAAATGATTCCGGGCACACCGGGCCTCAGAATCAGGTGCCGTCAGAGACTGCGCTCTTGTAAAATTCCAAAGAAAATTAAGAAAAAAAATTCCTTGAAATTTACGGGTCTTTACAAACATGAATAATAATGTAATCACATTATCCATGGCATTTAGTATTAGCCTGATATATATTGAATGTCACTACCATATACCCAACCCATATATTCTTAATTATTCGAGTAATGATGGAATAATATCAATGAATATATCACATGTAACACGATTATACATATGATTACATTATACGTCACTCACCTAAATAGATAATGACATCTCATATAACTTATTTATGTTTTTCTAAATACATACATTCTTTAACTCAATTGAGGTCCTGTATGTCTTACCAATAATGAAAATTTTAAAATCCTGAGTTACGTAATAAATACCTACTGTATGGTATGCAACACATCGAAGAACCCATTAATTTTCTAAACCTAATGGGTGTTATAAGTAAAATATCACTGCATGAAGGTTTACATACATGGTAACTTGATAACATCGTATTATGGGGAACACTATAATGTCCTAGCACGAGTACCAAGACCTTGATACCCAAATTAAACCACCTCCTGGCCACATTTTTATGACACAATTTCATAAGTCTATGTACTAGTAATGAGGTATAAAATAAATCAATTATTTAATGATTTTGTCTCAAAATTAATAAATCTAATAGAAATATTAATTTGAATACATTAAACTATTTTTATTTATAATATATAAATACCAACTATGAATGAAATCTAGTTTTACAAATAATCATATCTAATCAAGACAATGATGGCAAAATAAAACATAAAAACTCCACCCCCATGTAACTAAATCCTCTTATTATACCTTGAATGTGGAACTCAACTCACCATCAAATAAGACTAATGTATTCATTTTTCATATATAAAATTCAATTATTTCTAAATTTAGATTAATTTTCATAAATTGGGGTGAGAATAAATTCAGTAATATTCCCCACTGACCCCAATATTATGTGATTAATTAGTAATTAAAAAATTCATTTCCCATACATGGTCTATAAATAATTTACAATTAATTATTTTTTCAAAAAAACAACCATAAAAATATATTTATTCCATGTGATAATATAGAATAATCTATTTAAAATAAGAAATATCATTTAGATCAATAATAATTCAACAATAATCAAGGTTATCATCAATATTTCATAATGTATATCCCAGCCAATGTTATCCCATGTGGTTTTTCATTAGTTAATTCAACATAAATAATTATATTCTTATATAATTTAATCAATTTTTTTATTCATATGGACCGTTGTGAAAAAAAATGAAAATTTTCATATCTCTACCCAAATGATAAAATATGATGTTTCAAATATTTTCAACCCCCATGATGATATTTTACATTTCTAAACAATTTTGATAAAACATATTGTATCACAATTTTTTATCCTTATTATAACAAATGATGTTTTCATGATTTCTATTCATATGAAATGATATAATGTTTCAAAAATTTAAGTTTTTTATCACATTCTTGTCCCTATGACTGAAAATGAGTTTTTATATATCATAGTAATTATAGTATTAGAACAATAAATATAGGAAGTAAAATTTCTTGTTATTAAAAGATAATATAAACTACTTTTGATAATGTAATTTTCATATTGAAAAATTTATTTTTGTAAAATCCATGGAAAACATATTTATTTTAGAATTTAGTCATATAAAATACCAAAAAAATAACACTTCTATGTAAAACTATTTTTAAAACAATTTTTAGAAATAATTCAACAGATTATATAAAGACCATCAACTTTATAAATATTATAATTTATATAAAAATATATATCTTCTCAAAAAATTATAGCATTTTAAATTATGATTGAAAATATATATAGAAATATTTCCCACAAATCATGAATAAATAATAATTATATAAAATCCAATAATAATATATATAAGGATTGAACTATTAAAAGATTATAATATATCTATCTACAAGTATATTTTTTCTTATAAATAATCATGTTTCCAATTTGATGATAAAAAATTGATGAATTGTAACATCATGTTACATTCTTTCAGGTGATCCCCTTTTCTTTAATTGTTTCTACCATTAATTGGGTAAATCATAGGGCTATTAGGGATGGAGAATATTTTATGAGAATAACAACCAAATGTTCATGGATGCATTTTTGTTTGAATCAATGGATTTTGAGTATAAAAGTGTGAATGGTTATGTGGGTTTCACCTTAATTTTGGAAGATTCTTGAGGTGCTTTGGGTTATGATGTAAGAATGATTAGTTTTTTTATAGTATTTAGTTGAAATACACACATTGTAACTAAAATAAACAACTTGTAATTTCTATCGGAGAAGGAGTCATGAATTAGGTTCACAAAATGATGGAATTACACACCATTTAATTATTACATGTCATTTAAGTGTTGCATTTTTTTCTTTTTAGAGAACCATATGAGTGATATGTTATTTCATTATTTAGTAGGTTTTGTGGTCCATGACCAAGAAGGCTTCTCTAATGGATTTGTATTTTTCTCTTTAGACCAGATTGATTCATCCACCGATTGACCACATTTGTAGTTTGTTTTCATCTCTCCAAGTTAGTGAACATTTCTTATTCTTCATTTAATTGATTTTTGTAATTCCATTCCATTTCATTATAAAATACATCAACATGTGGGGATGTTTCTTCTCGTTCCATTCTAGATCCATTGTGTTATCTTGTTCAAGGGGCTAATCCATTGTTGGTCATGGAGAGGAAGGTGTATGTTTTTGAAGTATGTGTTGATTACAATAATTCTCTAATAATTTTATTCATTAGGAACAAATTAATAGGAGAATATTAGTTATAGGGCCTCCATTTTGGTTTCTGTATCCATTCATATGGTGGGTTCCATTTCAGGAGTGTGAAACCACAAGTTTTTGGGTAGTTGGTAATGACTATAGCATGTTATAGTTCACTGAATTTGTCATGTTTGGATACATTCTATTAATAAATAAAATGGAAATATTTGAGGAATTATATTTCTTTATATAATTTTTATTTTTATAATATAATTTTCTCTCCTAGATTTGGTAAATCGAAAAAGGGTTTTGAAGTGTTTTGAAATGATTTTTGAAATGGATTTCTAAGTAAGAATGGGTGGAAATGGATTGATGTATAGATTTGGGGAATAGAACAAATGGTAATCCTTGTGAACATAGGGGGAATTTATAGTATCTTATCTCATCCACTCTCGGGTTTTTATTCCATGTGGATTTCCATTTCACTCTAAGAATGTTGTACAATTGACTTAGTCAATTTGTATGGAGGATCATTTGCTATGGAATTCCTCTTCTCCCAAGGCTCGATGCATATGTATATTGTCATGATGCATACACAATTTTCATTGATAGGTATGAGTGTCCTAGAAAACCTAAAATAGTGTAATACATGGAATGATGTTACCAATTATTTCTTTTGTCCAATTTGGGGTTCTTCTTTTTGTTTATACAATTTTGGGTTCGTCAATAGAATTCATATGAAAAATGATGTATGATTTTTTTGACATGATTTATCTTCTATGATATATGAAAATTAAATGATCTAATTGTTTTTAAAATCATTATATGTAAATATTGGAAAAGGGGAAATTCAACAATTATACCTTGCTATTGATATAAAAATATTTTAACTATATTAATGGCCTGTTTTATTTAAAAGTTGAGTATTCTTGGTTAATTTTTCAATGGATTGATATGGAACACATGGGTGAGACCCTACAGATCCAGCTATCTCACACCCTACATATTCCTTCAGTGGTGGGTATACTTTATTATTTCTTTTGAAGCAATGAAAGTTAAGGAGCCATAGTGAGGTGGTGATGATTTCTATCATCTATGTTGAGTAGTGGCTGGTGAGAAAGAGGGAGTCTAGAAGTGCTATCACATAGAGTGGTTGTTTTTTCCTATTTTGGTAGCCAATATGGTTGGAATTGTAGTTGGATACATTTTTTACTATTAGTTTGTTTGGTTTCCACTATTTGGTTTTATTTATGGCATATATTTATATTTTATATGACTATATCTGTTATATATATGTTTAATGTAATTACATTAGATTGATGAAATCATTCCCTCAATATTTTTCTAAGATGATAGTATTCATCCCATGGGGATTGGGAACACACTTTAGGTATGTGGGGAATTGGCTCAGGTACCAATTTGACAGTGTATTTGGGTTTGTTAATTACAATTTGATATCAATGGTGGTATATACACTAGAGTCATTATCATGGGTCATTTGGTATATTGGATATAGGATTTTCGGTACAAAAGAGGTATATTATAGTGATTTCATCGGAATCATTTATCATGATGATACTCCAGTTTTAATGGAAGTTGTTTTGTGTGTCTCTTGTCTAGAGTTATTGATGTTGACTTCAGCTTTTTTCTTATTATTATTCATAGTTTGAACTGATAATTTTTTATATTATGAATTATTCAATTTTTTTATGTGCACCAATACGCCTATGAGATGTGTTCTGCGAGTTCCTTAGGAGGATGTAGCTGATGTTGCAAAATGGAGTCCTTTGGGGGATCTTAATAGTATCAATGATATTGGGTTAGTTGTTGGTGTTGTTGACCAATATTTTCCACAAGCTCGTAATTCAGTTGATAAGTTAAAACATGGACTTATAAGAGAAATAGATTGATCAAATGAGTTCTTTGATTAGAATCCACCATCATATAATGAAATGAATGAACCTAAATAGATAGTGGAGTTTCTTAACATGATCAATGGAATCATGGAATTCTGGGATATAACTGAGAATATCATAGTGAAGTGTGTATCCATCAGACATGAGGGTTCTAAAAAATGTTGGTGGGATTCTACGGTACATATAGATTGGATTTTGGGTGCCAACATGAAGGGTTTTGAGACTCTATAATCCCATTATTTTTTTTCTATGTTTGATGATAATGTATAATTCTTTAGAGTGAATCACTTTAATTTAGGGTAATTCAGTGTCTGCATACACTAATCTGTTTGCTGAGCTAGTTCGATTTTCTCCAGTGGTTTTGAAGAATGTCCATAAAAAATATCATAAGAACCTATAGGGTTTACGAAAAAATATCAGATCGTATTTATTTATGAAGAATATTTCAACATATGTGGAGAAAGTGGAGATGTATATATTGGAATATATAAAAATGACATGAATTTTTGGATATTCTTCTTTTTATCTTCCACTGAGTGGATGATTCAGTGGTACACCATTGAAAAAGCCGAAGTGGTAGGATCATCACGGGAGTGGTATAGGTTCTTCTCTACAGCATGCCACTTTTTCACTACAAGTTATAGTTAGTGGTGTGCCTCTAACTTTTCATCAGTACAAAAAGGTTGGGAAGACATGATATTCTTGTCCTTCACTTATAAATATGGGTAACATTTGTGGACATTGGTCTTCTACAATGAATCTGTTAGGGTATAAATAATTGTTGATATAGTAATGGATCATCAACTCCAACGGCTATTGTGGCATAGACAGATGGTACAAATACTCTGGGGCTCCATCTTCATGGCATTGGAGTGAATCACCATCCCACAATAGACGACTTTTTAGAAGAGGTAGACACAAGTCTAGAACTGTGAGAGGAACCATGTTTTTTGGAACCACAATAGTGATTAATTTATTTGATACTGTTTCTTGCAACTTATATATATATATGTTTCTTTATATTCATAAAATTTCAATAAACTTCATTTCCTTTGTTATAGAGTAAGTGAAACTTATTGGGAAGAAGAAATAGTAGGGGTTTTGTTTCATTGTGCACTATCGATGTCTAATGAGTATTTAGTCATGTATTTTCTTATTATTGATTAGGATTTATTCGACTTCATCATTTGGATGGATTTTCTTGTTGATAATCATTCTAATGATTATTTCTATCAGCATGGTTTTTTGGTTCTTATAACAGATGGGTGCTCACATGTGTTATATAGAGAGTTGGATCCAAGGTATGGTCTTAAATGACCTACCTGCACTGAGATTAAGAGTTTTTTAAAAGTTGTTATAGTTAAGATCGATGACTTTTCCTTTGTTGTTGATCTTACGACCAATTTTTTTGATTTTATTACTATTTTCATAGATGATCTCTCTAGGATTCCTCTTGATATAGAGGTTGAGATTACTAATTACCTAGTGCCTCAGATGCAACTGATATTGATACCTTCAAATAATATGGTACCAATAGAGATAAAAATATATAAAAATTCAGTTACATGACCTTGTCAAAATAGTTTTTTCCCCCAAGTGTTTTACCTTGTGAAACCCCAAATCATTTTTCCCAGATGGCGTATGGTTAAATCAAATTTTGTGTGGGCTCCCATATGTTAAACAAAGTAATAGTTAAGAATAGGTATCCATTGTCTTCTGTATTTTATTTGATTGATTAGTTAAATGAGTAAAATTGGTTTTTAAATATTTTTCTCTGGTCGGGTTATCATAAACCAATATTATAGAGGTGTGATGTATCAATGAAAACATTAAGGGGAAGATATGTCCATTATGAATAACATTTATTTCCAATTTTTTTGAATATTTCTCTTTATATTTTTATGAATTTGATGAATTAGATTTTGTATTAGAATCTTGACAGACTTTGGTAGTGTCTATAGATGAAATCTTTGATTACTCATGATCCAAGAATGGGCATGAGAACAATCTGAGTTTTGATTTGGAAATCATGAGGTGTCACTATTTGTATGGAATTATTGGAAAAATTATATTCTTGATTCATGAAGTAAAATTGTTAGGGAACATGATTTTTTAACATTGATTATCATTTAATCCTAAGAAGGTAAGGGCCCTCTTCTTATGGGAGGTGTCATAATATTTTTTCAGATTCAGATATTATTTTTTCTTGTTGAATACTATAGACGATTTGTCATTATTTTCTTTAAATTTTCATCACCTTTGACTAATCATATAGGAAATGGGGTAAAATTCAAATGGAAAAAAAGTGTTAGTCTTCTTTCAATGTGTTTACCATACCTCTGCCAATTGCTCATATTTTTCTTCTACTTGAGTCTAGTACGAGGTATGCAGTTTAATGATATTTTTTTTGGTTGTGTTATCAGGTAGGATGATCATGTGGTGACCTACAGTTCATTTCAACATTTACTACATGTGAATAATTACCCCACTCATGATTTATATCTTGCCATAATCTTTCATGCACTTTTGAGTTGGTGGCATTATCTTTATAGGGAAATGTTCATAGTCTTTTCTATCAATAAGACTTTCAGTTATATATTTTCATAGATAACTATAATATTATAACGAGGCAGTATATGGAATAAATTTATAAATTTGACATCAATATTTCATACACCCTAGGTAAAGGGAATTTCATTTCATAATCACATAGTATGAATGTGTCATTGAAATCTATTTAGGAATTGAAGGAAGAGTTAATCCTTATGTGTAATTTTTTCTTACATGCATATGGATTCTTAGGTGGATTTTTTTAGAATGGTTTTGATCAGTTCTCAATTATCATCATTTATCTGGGAGTCTATCCATCTGATTTAGTTGTAGGATGATGTGTTCAAATGAATTATAGAAACCCTATATTATGGGGATACTGTTTTAGTTTTGCATCTATTATTAGATGGTATTATTAGAATTTGGGAGCAGTTTTTTGTCCTAATATCTGTGCGGAGATCATTTTTTTATTGTAATGTTTCTTCATAGTCTATTGATCCTAGTAATAAAAATATATATTATGATATGAGATACTGATTCTGGTGGTCATGTATGATGTTTGAAATTGCAGATTTCGTGTCCCACAATTATGGATGCCAAAATGTAAAAAAATTGAATTTGAAACCTTATGGTTTGCTTCATCCTCCTCCAATACAGGTATGGAAATAGAATGAGGAATCCATATATTACTTTGATTGATTACCATGGTGACTCTAAGGGAGAAGTTATATCTAGGTGGTGTTGGATATTTTGATAAAGTAATTTCATTTTATTATGATCACTAAAACCAAAAAATTTAACGATCTAGGTAATATGTATGTGATCGAAATTATTAGGTTACATGGGGAAACATCATCCATTGTTCCAAAATGTGTTCCTAGGTTTATTTTTATGTTTTGTATAAATATCCAAGAGGTTATGGGGACTCATGTCAAATTAAGAACAACCTATCATTCATAGATATATGGTCAGAGGGAGCATCCAATTCAGGTTCTATAGAATATGATGGATTCTTGGGTCATTGATTTTAGTGAATCTTGGTATATCCATTTGGGACAGTTTGAGTTTTCATAGAGTAATAGTTGTTAGTCAATCCTGATAATGGATCCTTTCTAGGTTTTGTACGGTCAAACATTAAAATCACCTCATTTTTGGGCATAGGTGGGATTAGCTTCATTGGTGGGACTGACTTTGGATCATGATATGTGTGTGTGGATTCATGATATACATCATTGTTTGGTAATATCATAAAGTCTATTGAAATATTAGGTAGATCAATTACATCATCCATTGGTGTTTTATATAGGTGACTGGGATTTCATGAATGTTTCTCCTTAATTGGGTCATAAACATCTTAGAAAATAGGGAATGTTGGCACCGAGATATTTGGTACCATTTGAGGTCATTGATCTTCTTGGGTGGGATGAATATCATTTGAAATTTATATCTTAGTTGATATAATATATAGATGTATTCCATGTATCACATCTCAATAAATATCATTAATATCCCACTCTTGTTATGAGTTGAGATGAAATTGAGTTATAAATGCATGTTTTTATTCTTGAGTAGACATTAGAGATCTTTGAATATCACATGAATGTATTATGTGGAAATTCTATTTTGATAGTCAGAGTTATATGGTATCTCATATTAGATTCTCATGAGACATGGGAGTGTGAGTTGTTAAAGAGGGTTTAGTGATGTCTTATATTTACAAGGACTTATTCATCCACAATAATTCTCTATGAAGAAAATTATTATGGTGGAGATTTTGTAACATCCCATTTTCTACATTATAGTAACCCCTTCTCTTTAATTGTTTCCCTCTTTAAGTGAGTGCATCATGGGACTTTAAGTGAGTGCATCATGGGACACCTGAGTATGTAAAAATTTTCTAAAAAATTATTTAAATTTTTGGGTTGGGTGTTGGTTTGAATTAATGGAGTTTTATTATAAATGTGTCAGTGATTTTTTAGGGGTTTCCATGAGTTTTATGGATGCTCATGGTACATTGATAGATTTGGTAAAAATCATTTATTTTTCAGTCTACAATATAAATACACACCATGTAATGGAAGTACATGACATTTAATCTCAATATGGTGTGTCTCATGAATCTAGTGTTTATTATGAAGGTAGTACGAGTCATGTACAAACTAAAATCCATGTAATGTTAATTAATCAGTTTTTAATAAAATATTGTCGTGTTTTTTGGCATATTAGAACCTCGAGGACTACACGAAGTGTAAAAAGATTACACTCTGTGGAAATATAGCGGTTTTGGATTTTTGGGTCCCATAATAGTGATATGACATTTTATTCATCAGCAAGTCATGTGGAACATGACCTAAAATTATTTTATTGTGATTTTGGGATCCTCTATGATGTTTGGATTGATTTATTCAGTGATTGATCGACAAATGTTGTTGGATTTTGTATTTCTATGTAAGTGATCCTTTATGATTCTTTGTTTCATTGAACTAGGTAATGTTGTTGTGGTGTGTTATTAGATCCATTGACCTGTGTTGATGTTTCTTCGAATTTCCTTCTAGGACCATTATGTAATCTAATTTTTGGGGCAATTATTTTTGGTGGTGGTGCAATAGGAGTATGTTGTTGAGGTATATGTTTATTACTCATCCAATATGATCCTTTTTCTTTCAACAAAATAAATTATTAGAAGTGTATATTTGTTATAGGACCTCTATTGTTGTTTTTGAATCATTTCTTAAGCTAGGTTCTATTGTGGGAATGTGAGACCATGATTTTGGAATTATTTAGTTTTGCCTCTAGCCTATTTTAGTGATCTGCATTTCCCCCATTTTAAAGTATTTTTTTATTAAATCGAATGTAATGATATGATTTATTTTCATTTTTTTTGTCGAAATGTGGTTTTAAAAAAAATTGTTTCACCAATATTTGGTAAATGGAAATGGGTCTTCAAAGCATTGTGAAATGGTTTGTGAAATGGCATTAAAATCATGATTTTATTGAAATTGTTTGATGAATTGATTTGGAAAATAGATTATATGGGAATACTTGGGTAAATTAGTGAAATTTATAGTAATAGGTATCATCTAATATTTGGGGGTTTGATCATGGGGATTTTATCTTCTCTCTTGTCATGTTGTTCTAGGGACATGTTAAACATGTTCGCAATAGGACTTGTTGGGTTATTCCTTTACTCTCTATACATGATGAATAAGTCTAGGGGATAGATCTATATGTGATTTTATGTGTTAGGCATGAGTGTACAATTTAACCTAACCTAGTTTGATCCAAGGGGTGATGTAAACTATGTAGCTTCTCAGCCAACGTTGGCTTTTACTTTTTTATTTGTACAGTTTTGTGTACCTCCATATACATGATATAAGAAATGAGGCATGATGTTTTTTGTTTTTACTTTATATATCTATTGAGATATATGTTAATAAAATGATTTAAAATATAATTAAAATATTTATTTGAAAATGTGTAATAAATGAAAATTATACTCTTATGTTGTTCTTTTGATATAATGAGTATTAATCTATTTTTATGATTTGATTTCTTTAAAAGTTTAGAATTATTGGATTATTATTCAGATACATGATATAGAGAACATGGTAGATACACCATATATCCTCGTATCTCACACCATGCATACCCCTTCAGCGGTGTATAGACATGGTTATCTCTATAGATGCATGGAAACACAAGGCACCATAGAAAGGTGGGGAGGTTCTCTTTTTGCTGAGTTGAGAAGATGGTGGTGAAATTGTGGGATTCTTCCCACACTATCATATAGAGTTGTTGTGTTTATGTTTTTGGTATTACATTGTGGTTGGACTCATATTTTTAAATTTCTTATACTATTGAGTTGTTTGGTTTCAATTATGGAATATATTTATCATTTCCACTGTTGTGTCAATTATATTTATGTTCCTTGTCATTTCTTCATGTTGGGAGAAATTGTTCCATATTTTTATTATTTGATTATTGAGAGGTATTTACCATCCCATGGTGACAAAGAACTCCATTCTCATATGTGCAAAATCAGGTTAGGTACCCGTTTGATGTAGTATTCAACTTAGTTCGTTACATGAATCAACAAGTCCTACCATCAATATTACTCAATAAATCAGCACTAAAAAATGAATTATTATACCATTAAAATATTTTATTGTAAGTAATGAACATTTGGAATATCCCTCATGAAATATTAGTATTCCCCATTTCATTCATCCACACCCCTATGGAACTTTCTATACTAGAATACATGGACCTTATTGTGTTAAAAACCCTTATGCAGCTTGACACGAACGCAATATATCTCACTGTTTATAAATTAAAATAATAAATATGGGATAAAGAAGTTATTGAATGTGGAATGACCACATTATTAATTGGAATGAGTTATGCTAAATATTTGAAAACCCAATATTAATACCTTATAGATAATAATAAATAAATGTAGGTTTTTAAAGATACTTACACACCACAAACACTTTCAATAATAAACGTAAATTATATTTAAAAACGTTTACCACAAAAATTGATAATTTAGACCAATTATATAACCTCTTTTCAAATTGTATAATATTTATTTATATTCTATAATTACATATTTGACTATAATAATTTACCAGCGTAATATTTACTTCTCCTAAAATTGAAAAATGTGTCTTCAATATTAAATGAAAGAAAATTGTCTGTCAGCATTCACACATAAATTTTAATTATCCCATAATTATATAATAAAACTATAATACTGATAATTACACTTATCCCATAGACATGATAATTTACTAAAAGATCTCCAATATTTTTTCATAGATATTAAAATGTTTCCACAACACTTTGATAAGAGGAATAAACCATCCACTTAAAAAAAATTCATCTCAATACAAAATTTTACTAGACATTTAATAAATGTAATTTTATGTTACAATTTACAGTATGATATGGATCAAGTAAATATTTCCTTTGGTGAGATACATGGAAGAAGTTATTAACAACATCATATCATGGTGCTATCACTACCCAATATGTTACTTCACCAATAAATTCTACAATAATAAATAAATCCACAAACAATATTTCATGTTTTCTTTATTTACAATGACTTAACTGTCTAATGTAAGGAGACATCAACTAAAATGTATATAGAACAACACTAAACATACATGGCCACAATTGATGACCATCATAGAACCTCTATTGTCTATGCACAATCACCATTCACTTCAAAATTAATTTTATCCAGTCTAATATCTCTTATAATTGTTTAATAGATGGGTTTTCACTAATATATTCCAAATAAAAATGTGAATAAAAGGGACTACCAAAATGTGATTCAAATAGTATAATGTATATTGATGTATGATTACAATTATTATCAGAAAATCTCATAAAAGATAAATGATATTCTCCAGATGTTCCCAAATCAAGAACCCATGCATGATATATATCATCCAAAATCTATATGATCTATTAAGATTACCCATCCATATACATATGGTAAATTGAATTCATCCTTAATTGACATAAATAAAATTCAATGTCCTTCCACAAATCATGATGAAATAGTAGGATCTCTATCTGGAATAATAAATTTATGAAATCAATGAAATAATATAAGCTTATTAATATATATCCCACTAATATCATCAACTAAATGTGTCACCCAGATAGGTAACAAGTGGTCTGACATCAGGAGTCAATCCAAAACTACCCAAATAAGATATTTCATAACGGTGATCCCAACAATATCATATGAATGTTTATAGAAATGTATTCTATATTTCAGTTCCTTATAGGTAATAGTGGAAACAATTCAATAAGCCATTCATGATCTACTACCTTCTATATATGAACTAATAATCATATTACAAAAATGTAAAATTCATTTATCATACAAGAAAAATAATTGAAACTAATTCATCAAATCATGGAATATCATTGTATCCCCTTGGTACACCTCCCAAACGGAATGATAAGATAATTTCCTAACATTCTTCCTCAATAAAATAAAATGGTATCTCTCACCTGCTTACACTCCTGGTTAAATAACTAAAGCTCCTTCCCTTTTTATTATAGTATAAAATTAACAAAAAAACTGTAATGAAAAAATATATTATAATTTTTTTACATCTCAAGATTAAGAAATTAATACATACCCATCAACTTCCACATCCTTCTAAATTAGTTTGTAACTTGAGCTTTAATAATCAAAAATAAAGAAAAAGTTAAAAAATTTCCCTTTCCAGAAGTATCTGAAAGTTAAAATTCAATGGTTTGAAGAATTCATATCCACCTTCACAACCTCATGTCAAGTTCCCATATGAATAGATATACATTAAACTCTTAGGATTAGTATAAATTATGAACTTCTCACTAAAATGACAATTCCCCCAAATAATTAATCCATAACACACTATAGATAACACTAAAAAATTAAGAGAGTAATTATTATATTTTGGTTTCAATAAACATGATTCATATGCCTTGAATTAGCTACATTTTTTATCGAAACTTTTTAAATATTTTTTTGAATCATCCCAGTAAACCACATAACCACTTCTGGAGTCTAAAAAGCGTCACTAAATGAATATTTTTTCACTAATTTGGTAATTTTTTTTAAACTTTTCCTTCCATAAAAATTTATCTTCATTTTAATTGTAAGTTTCCATAGTGAATTCTAGTTTGAATAATTCTAACCTAAACATTAATAATAGTCATCCATTAAAATGATATATGAATTTTGAAGACAATATTTGGTGTTTCCTAAGACATCATATCCTTAAATTTATCAAGGTCTATAGATACTTATTTATATGAAGTGAAATTTCCCATAAAATTCATTTCTTTAATTAAGATGTGACATCTAGAAAAATTATATATAGGTTATGCTAAAAAAATCCACCAATCACCATCTAGATGTTTCTCATAATCATCCTTAGATCTAAATTAAATCTATACATCATCCATTCCACTGATTTATTTAAATACCTATAGATGTTTTTTTATCAAATACTTGAGCATTGATGTTTTATTAGTTATACTAAATGGAATAAATAATAGACTGTAATGTCAATAATGACTCCAGAAAGTCAATTTCATCATGTCTTCATCATATTCTCTTAATTAATGATATATAAAGGATATATCAATTTAGAAAACATTTTTTCTTCATTTTACTAATCAAAAAATTATCAAATATCTGGTAAAATATATTTATTCTTTATTTTAGTTCGATTTATGTTTTGGTAAAAACTATACAACTATAAAATACTATGGGACTTCTTATAATATTATAATGGTGTTGTATGAGGAGAAGTGATAGTCAATATAAGTCATTTATAGTCCAACTCTGCCAATTACATATTAAATTATTTTACCTTTATTAGTATCATGTGATTATAGGGTTGAGAAATCATGTTTTTTCTTGGAAAAATATCCATGGAAAATTCTATATCCCATTATAGAGGAAATAGTGAAAACCCATTGAGAAATACATCAGGATACTTGTAATCTTCCTTGATAAGTTTATTTTATATAATTTTATAAATATATTCAACAGTTAAACCTTCTAATTAAAATTATTTAAATCAAAAATACAAAAAAATACTAAATCTACTTAGATTAATAACTCATTCTCCTATGAATTTGTGAACCCCATTAAGAGAAACAGTGTGAAGCCTTCAAATTTAGCACGTATTAGTGGATGTGAATTGGATATCATAGTTTATTTTAATTATAAGTTAATATAATATCATGTCATGGAATATATAGTGTCATCATAATTCCACATTATATATTATAATAGAACGTGATATATATTTGAATCCTTGTTTATTTCATCCATTCAAAAAGTGTATCAGTTACCATAAAATTATGAATTACCTCGACATGTGATCTAAATATTTCTACTAAATATGTATATATAGAATAATATGATACATCATTTCTAAATAACATATGAATGATCTTAAAATAAATAAAAATAGTACCATGAATAGTAGATGCTCATTCCTTGGTATCAAACTCCTTGATCTATTACTCAGATTAAAAAAGGAAACCTTAATCTTTATACAGTATATTCATTCCCCCTTGGATTCTGAGACATGATTTTTTATATCTAGAAAAAATAATCTTGTATCTTTATTTTTTATTGGATTCGACTAACATTTCAATTAAATATTAAATCCCATAAATTTTCATTAAATGAACCAACCCACCACATTTTTGGCATTGTTATTACCAAAATCCTGCCTAGATACTCTAGTACCCTGATACATGAGTCGACATTAACATATCCAAAAAGGTATTATTGATACCCACATGATGGTGACTAGAACCTGTAATCATAATAAATAAACAAGGGAATTATTTTTTCACCAAACACGGATGAAGGTAAAGATACATATCAGTATGATTAATACTCTTAAAGATGATAGTACTAGAAACTAAACAGTTATTTCAAAAACCCAAAAAGTATATAATAAATATATAATAAATTTAATGGATAGGATCAATTTTCCTAAGGAACCTTCACTCCATTAACCAAGGGATATATTTCATCCACCTCTATAAAGAGGAAATTTCCATTTACTCTGACAATGTTTGGAGAAAATCTGCAAACACATGAAGGAAAAGTTATAGTGTGAGATACAAAGTCGTGTAGGGTCTCTCAAGTGATTCAAAATAAAATTCTAGAATGAATAATAAAAAATAAAGCTTTTAATTTTAATCAAAATAGTCATGTAACTACATTTTCAAATTGGAATCAAAACAATATTCATTTCAGAATGATGGTAAAAAATTTCAAACATTTCTTAAATAAACACTTTATATAAACATTTTATATTCACTATTAATGATTAAAGATTTATCATAATCAATTGTATTTGTAATAAAAATACTCACAATAAGAACCATTTTCATCTTCAATGAGTAAAATAATTTCTATTTATAGGATCCTCTCACATCTCATATCTGTGATCCTGATAGGTATGTCTACACACATCCCTCGGGCTAAATAAGAATAAGACTCATCAACTTCCCATTAAGGATAATATCAGTTACACCAATTTTCTATTTGAGTTTCCATTATAAATCCATATCTATGGAATTACTATCCTAGCATACCTATCCCAAATAATCCACTAAATACCCATGCTCGCATGTCCTCTATCAGCCAATAGAAATGAGGAAAATAAAATATTTTTAAATAAATCATTATGAAAAATGCCTCATCCCAATTTCCCTTTTCAATATTCCAATTCAGAATGAAAACAAAATCATTTATTTTTCATCATTTCATAGATTTCTTAAGAAACAAATTACATGTTTTTATCAATTCAATTTAAGGCATTTTCGAAAATAAATTTTCTAATCATTTTAAAATTTCCTAAAATTTCAGTTCATGCCTCAAATTACAATTCTAATAGAATATGGCCTTTTTTCAAAAATATATACCAAATCTAATTTATTTTCAAATCCCCATAAAATTGTATTTTCACTAATCAATTGAATAAAATTTAAAACAACATACAAATCATTGTTTAATCAATTAAAAAATAAAAAATTAAATCATCTACCTTTTTCATAGAATATAAATTCTCACAATGGGACCTAAAAAATGAAATGTAAAGAAATGAAATCTATGAACCTAGCCTAGAACAAAGATTTATCAATACGATATTTAGAAACCTCAACCCCAATATGATATATCAACCTCAATTTAAGAAAATAGAGAAATTGATATATATGGAATAGATAGGAAGAGTTCTTACTGGAAGAGATTTACAACAAACAACATGATGATCAATCACAAAACCGATGATTGAAGGGATTATGGAAGTTTAAAAGTTCCTAGGAAAGGCTCTAGGTCAACAGTGGTAGGTATAAAAATCAAATGAAATTAAAATAATCTAAGAGAAATAAATAAAAATTCATATCCCTATAATTATATGGAATATTGGCCCATTATATGTTATGTAATAGTGGAGTCCCATATATGTGGAAAACGCATTGAAGTTTTACTAAAATCCCAATTTTGTATATTTACATGGAATGCATGTAGTACATGGTGTGCAACCTTTTATTGTGTGTCCCCATTTCATGGAATAATTTATGAAATCATTAAATAATATTTAATCCTATTATAAGGTTACTAAACCCTCAATATGCTATAAAAACTAATGGTTTTATGCTGAAAATATAAAAAACCATAGACATCACAGTTACAAGTGTCCTCCCAATTACTTCATAGCATTACTCAACCAACAAAAATGGAAAACCAAAAAGAATGGTTAGAAAATACATGATAGAAATGTAATATGTATTATTACCTCTCCTTCATAAAATCTTTTAATTACTATAAATCATGTCAAGAAGCTTTCATATCAAAAAGATGATGTCACTTCTCTTTCATTAGCACTTAATTCTACAATGTAAAATGAGAATAAGAATCGTGCTACCAAAATACATAGACCAAATGTATCATCCTCCCATGAAGTAAATTTGTTTCAAAATCATTAATCTATATGATATTCTCAATCATGGATAATTTAGGATCCATATCAAGATAATTCAAGCTCAAAGAATTTGATGGATCAAAATATATTCCCATAGCTGAGAAACATGGAACTCTCCAGGTATCAAAATCAATTGTAGAGGAGGTGTTATAAGGTAATCCATAGTCCCCACCTTCTCAACATCATCCAAATGTACAAAAAATTTTGGATCAATCTTCCCTTACCAGCTTAGCTGTCAATGACATGAAGAGGGAGAAACATTAATGAACAACTAATCAATAACGAGCAATTCAAATAGTCCACAAAATTATCAACAAAACATTTATACCAGATATGTGTCGTAATCATCCTTAGATGAAGTAACTGAATCATTTCTCACATATCTTGAATCATGCTCAATCCAACCAACTAATATTCATCGATTAATGACCAACGTAGTAGTGATTTATAATGTAATGACCCGAAATATTATAAATAAAATTCATCATGTTGTTTAATTAAATGGATAATTATGTAATATGTTAACATTCAACACATTCACCTCAAATATTTTATTGTATCCCGTATAATTTAAATAAAAATTGATAATAATTACTAATGATGATTTGTCCTTTTAACAGTGATCACATGATTAGTATAAATATACAGTTTAAAAAAATCCAATTGACATATACAAAAGAAGTGAATGCCTCAACCCGTAGGATCATACCCTATGAAGCCCATTTACCAGAGAATTCAAGGGAGATAACAACACTAGTATTTTCACATGACCATTATCTAGACCGAATACAATAATTTATGCATTAGAGAAGCAATTTATGGGATATGTTCAAAATTATTGATATCATTGACCAAACCATGTATGATGATCCACCCAATGAAAGTCTCACCGTCACGCACCTTACTATTTGTAAATTTTATATTGTATTAAAGGGATATGTATCAAGACCATAGAAATATGAGTCTGTAAAATAATTTTTATATGATAATAAATATATTTTCAATCTATTATTGTTAATTGTTAAATGATTTATATTTTGATGCAACAAAATTGAAATTATAGTTTTGGGTAATATTCAAATACAATTAATGAATTTATTTTGATGAATTAATTAATTATTAAAATAAATAATATTTTAATAATATATTATTATTACAATTTTACTTAAATATTAATGATAATATAATTTTAATGAAATCAAATGTACTTTTTAGAGGGGCTCGAAAACTGTTATGGTCAAAAAAATCCATCATTTCTCAATAACGGTTTATTAATATTTTATGTGTAAATAAATATATCTATAAAATTATTTATATAAAATTAATATTATATTTGAAATCAGAACATCAAAATTACCTATTTTGGAATTTTTTATATTTTTCTGAGATAGATGAATTTTCAACTAAAAAATTCAATACCGTGTAAATTTACAATGTGTATTATGACATCATAATGAACGAGAACTGATGTAATTAATACAATAAATGGTATGAAATACCGAATATATGTTTTACGATTATGATAACAAGATTTTATGTTTATTTAATTAATTTTATAATGGTTTTATGAATCCTTAAAACCCCATAATATATTTTAGTATTTTAAAATCATTTCTTTAAGAGCATGAGATGCTTTCACATAAGAAACAATATTTCATTATTAATTTCACCACACAAGATTATAAAATAATATTAAAAAACTTTCTTTTGGATGAGACCATGGTAAAAAACCTCATTACGGTTTATGAATACTATTATTTAATAATGTAGAATACAAAACCTATGTTATAGAAATAATAAACAAAATCCATTCTAATTTACTATATAATCCTACCCATGCTCCCATTTATCTTAACTCAAAATCATTTTATTATGTCCGTACTCTTCCCTTTCTTCTATATAGTCCACCCACGCTGACCCCATGCTCCCATGAATCCCCTACGATGGTTTTGGAATCACACACTCAAGGTAGGGATCCTCTAATTGTCCTCTTTATTAATGTTTATATTTAATCTTATTACTTTTATTTCCAACACATAATTTTTTTATATTTATGTACATTTTCCTATTATTTGAAGTTTCATTTCAATGTTATGAGAGACCCATTTCCCTCTCATCATCCAATTTTATTAAATGTTAAGCAATACCGTTATACTGTCAAAATTTCAATGTGGGTTTTCGTGCCAAAACCTTTGTGTGGTGGATATCATACCCATTTCCTATCCATGATATTCACCTTTATAAAATTATAATTCCTTTAATTGGGAATTAAATGAATAAATTACACATTCCATGATTGTCTAATAAATTATGATGATGAATGAATTCATGTTGTATGAACTATGTGGAACACTTTATTATGATAATTAAATGAAAGTGATAGGTCAACCCAAAATTATATAACTCTCCAATGAATTTGGTAATGATTTATTTCATGAGACATCATGTTGAAAAATGGAGTAAATCTGATTCATTTATTGTACATATTCTATTATGATGTCATGGTAGATAGCCTCATAAAATTCTTATGATGCCATATTTTATGTTGTACATGGATTTCCCATGTTTCCATTCGTATTATCATGATATATCAAGCCTCACTATTCATGTTTATGATTTTTATTTCTTTTATTCCCCATTGATATTCTTACATTCTAACTTGTATTATTCTCTTATTGTTATTATAATTTTATTCCCATACAAGGTTTTATAGCTCATCCCATTATTATGTATTCCCAAAGGTTATCCCATGTTGTGTTATGTATGATGGAATAATATGATCATGTTAAAGAGGATTTCAATAAAGATGATGTATTCCCGTTTTAAGTTTTTATGTAATGAATAAGATTCTTAAATACAATAGAATTATCAATCTTTTGGGTTTTACTATGTGTTATTTTATGTAATGCATCATGTTTTATATTTAATAAAGACTATGGTTGTAGTAGTTGGAATCCAATGAAATGTTTAGTTATTTTTTAGGATTAGGATTTAAAAACAATAGTGAAAGTGTAAGTGATGAAACTATGTATAAGAGAACATCCCTAAATTTTTGTAAATAAAGAGTTAGTGGATTATAATGAATATATATTGTAGACTAGATACGACATGTGAAGCTGGATTTGGAATAGATGTTCATGGGGGTAAAAATTGAAAACACCATGTTGAGATAGACTCAACTGGGAACTGGTGCATAATAATGGACCTTGTTTCATACCTATTTTAACACTCATGAGGGATATTCCTAGGTTAAATTATTAGAAAATTATGTACCATTATTAATAGAATAAAAATATAACCATAATAATATATGTCAAGAAATAGATCATAGATGACATAGATGGAGTCATTGAAATTCATAAGTGAAGGAAAAAAATATAATTTTTTAATTGTAAATTTTATGTAATTGGATTTCCAATTATGTATATTATAGTTTAAAAATACTCAACCCAAATTTTATATTTGTTCTATACAATGTACGAAAATAAGAGGAATCAGGTAGACAACCAATGCGAATAGAAATGTGATGACTTCCCTAAAAAGATGCCCAACTCGATGGGTGCAAGAATAATAAACAATATGATGATAATATATTAAATGAATAATGTTCAAAATCGTCACATGGATCTAGTCAAGCTTTCAAATTCCCCTAAGATAGAACATGCTAACGGTTATACATTAATGTGGTAATGTTCTATGACTATCAATTTATAATTTGATCCATTAACCATGGAAGAATAGATCACCATTGAGAATATATTTTATATCCATCAATGTTTTGAAAATGATATGGTTATACTAGAAATTTATCATATGGATGGAGGAGGTGATCATTGGTGGTCATTTATCAAAAATACAAAGCCCGATGAAGAGATCAATGTAATGGGGTGGATAGAATTATAGAAAAAGGTTCGATAAATATTTTACAAGCACTCTCTAACATAAAATGGAATGGGATTTACATTCCCTCATAAAAAAAAGATAAAAAATATTACTGGGATTATGATAAATACATCAAAATACTTATAAGATATTCCTATAACGTTTTCATTATCCCAAAATACTAGGATTTCAACTTATTTAGTGGGCTAAAAACTAATTTATGAGTAGCCCTACTGATATGAAAATTTGATAGCTGTGACGAAATTGTATGATGTTCCCTCAAAGTCAATACGGAAATCGGTGAATCTAAAGGGTATCATGGGTATTAGAAGTGGAAATTAGAGTTTAATTATTGTGGTCTTATTGATAAATATAATTTTTCCATGAAATTCCAACATTCTACTTGTCATACGTGTGGATAGAAGCACCCCAAAAATTGTTTAAGGGTGATAAGGAAATTTTTTTGGTGGGGGAAGGAAGGACACCTATCTAGATATTTTCAATAGAATAATCCCACGAATGCATTGGAGTAGAAGAATTATATAATCAACCCTCATTACATTTTTAATTCCCATAACTGCATGTATACAGTTCAATTTTTAAACCAGTGCACTATTCCAAGGGTTTTTGAAGAGCACCAACAAACACCATAGAAGCAAGGGAATGATTTTTCCATCACAACCACTGAGGTGGATCCTGAAAATGAATTGATGACAGGTACTATAGTTATTCATTCAATAATACTGTACATAAATTTTGATTTTGGTTCTATTAATTCCTTCATATCATAAAATATCTGTAGAACTATTCAAACAACAGCCCAATGTATAGAAGTAGAGAAATATGTGAAAATGGAAAATTGTGAAATTATTCCATCAAAAATATACAAATCCTCCCCTATAAAAATTTATGGTATGATCATCCCATAAAACCTTATCATACTCCCTTTGGTGTAATTTGATTAAATTATGTATATGGATTTTATTTCCCTATATAGAGCCAACATAAACGCTTGTGAGAAGGAAATTAATATACAAACCATGAATTAAACCCTAATTCTGTAAAAGTGCAAGGATTAGGATGAATATTCTTTTGCACCAAAATCACAATCATATACATTATTTCAGTATGATAAAACCTATATAGATCAAATGATTTAGTCTATGGAAAATATATTCCTTTAAGACATACCCATTGTGAGGGAATATGTTGATGTGTTTACTAAGGAATTGTTTTGTCTTCCTCCAAGCTGAGAGGTTGAATATTATTTTTATCTTATTCCTCACATATTACCACTACCCAAGACTCTGTATAGAATGGATTTTTAGGAACCTGAGGTGTTTAAGAAAAAACTAAAGAATAAAAAGGATAACGGGTTCTTATTCACAAGTGCTTTAGCTTGGGGTGAACCAGTCCACATCCTCATGAAGAAGGATGGGTTAATGTACCTTTTCATTGAATATCATGAGTAAAAAATGATATTGATAATGATAAAGTATATTTTTATATGGATTGGGGACATGTTTGATTAGCTATGTGATGAAAAATAATCATCCAAGGTGGATCTGTGGTCAAGATATTGCCATGTTAGGGTGAATAAATAGGGTATTCCCAAGAATGATTATTGTACAAAGTATACGTTCTTTGAGTTCATATTAATTCCATTTAGACTCAATAATTATCTATAAATAATCATGGTCACAATGAATATAGTATTTAGATATTACCTCAAACAAAATTTGGAAGTCATTCTAGATAATATTCTAATATTCTCAAAAAAAGAGGATCATGAGAAGAATCTGTGAACTATGCTAAAGACCTTGTAGAAGGTGAATCATTATTAATAATAATGTAAATGTGATTTATTATTTATGGAAGTCTCATTCTTAGTGTATATAATAAAAAGTAATTGTATTTTTGTAGACCCCTCAATTATAGATGCAATTAAATTATTTCTAATTCCTATATAAGTTATAGATATCCATAGTTTCCTTGGATTATATGGTTATTTTTGACAATTTTTGGGAAATTTCTCTCTATTTTCATACCCTCAATCTAATCTAACATGGAAGGGAGATATGTTTTTTTGAAAGATGAATGTAAACAGAGCTTCATGGATATGAAAATGAGGCATATCATAGCACATGTACTCACACTACTCAAAAGTGGAGAAATTTTTGGAGTATTTAGTGATGATTTAAATAAGGGATTAGGCTGTGTGTTAATGAAAAATTTCCAATTGATATAATATGATTCAAGGAAGATGAATTTTCATGAATAGAAATACACAAAAGATGAACTATAGTTGGTTACAACGATCATTTCATTAAAACTATGGGGACATTATATATTTGGGGATAATATATAGATCACAAAATACACAAATATATATATATATATATATTCACATAAAAATAGTTGAATATATACCCATGAAGATGGTTAGAGATGATCAAGGACTATGAATTACCAAATCACTACAATCATGGAAATGTGAATAAATTGGTATACACTCTATGTAAAAAGGATCAAGAAATTATATCATTGATTAAAATTGAGATGGATATGATCTTCTTAGACATAAAAATTGGAATAATAAAGGAAGAAACATTATCAATCCATCATAAATGAATGATAATCCATCCATTTTGGATAAGATAATGATTTTAAAAGATATTATTTGGGAATTATGAAGAAAGTAGAAACTATAAGAAAACAAAAATCATGGAAGAATAATCTTAATAAAGAATCAGTTATGATATTTGGGTGAATACTCTATGTATTATAAAATATTGATTTAACAAATGAGTTGTTGGATGATTCACATAGCTCAACCTTTTCCAACCACCTAGGATACACAATGATATATCAAGATCTCAAACATCACTATTGGTGGGACAATATATAAAAGGATATTACAAAATATATATCAAGATGTCTTGTATATCTGCCACTGAAATTGAAAAAGAAAAAATCCAAGGTAAGGATACAGCCAATACCCTTACCTATAAGGAAATATGAAAAATTACCTTGGAAATTATCATGGTTCTTTTAAAGACATCAAGAGGAAATAATTCTTTTTTGGTTGTGGTTGATGAACTTACAAATTCCTGACACTTTATTGTCATTTGAGCAGACTTATCACTTGATAAACATATGCGGATAAGCATTATAAAAGAAACGAGGCAACATAGAACACCATTATCAATTGTATCTAATTTATTTCAATTATTTAACTCTATATTCTAAAAGTGTATCCAACATGATCTAAATATAGATTTAAAATTCATCATGACTTTACATGCTCAAATCAATGGCCGATATAAATATATTATCCAGTAACATGAGGAAATGTGGAGATAATTCTCAATTAACATCAAAGGAGAAATGGATAAAAAAACATAATTTGGGGGATTTCCCAAAATAAATTGCTCATTATGAAGACCTATATGGTAATAGCGGCATAACACCTTCATACTGGGATAACATTAGGGAATGAAAACTATTATGTCTTTAATTGGTCAAGGAAATTTTGGAAAAGTTAAAAACCATTCATCACCACATCAAGGATGCTCAGAGTTGAATAAATGAGTTTTGATGAAAAGTTTCGACGATAACTAGTGTTTAATGTTGGAGACAAGGTATTCCATTGCATATCTCAATGTTAAAAAATCATGAGATTTGGGATGATGGGAAATTGTTTTCTAAGATACATCAGACCCTTTGAGATCCCTAATCACATTAGTTTGGTGGCATATCGATATCCACTCCCACATAACCTATCAAAAGTATATGATGTAATAAATGAATCCTTATTAATGAAGTACATATGAACCCCATCACATTTACTAAATCCAAAAGTGGAACTATTATAGAAGTATCTTTTGTAGAGGATTATCTAGTGAATAACATATATTATTGGGAAAAATTTCATCATAAAAATGTAAATCACCTTGTCATGGTATTGTGCAGAAACAACATGTTTTAAGAAGTGGCGTGGGAGATATAGGAGGTGTTGAAATGGAGTTACCCTAATCTAATTTAGTGGAGGAAATTAAATTTTCAATAATGTAATCATTGAAGGTGGGGGGGGGAGAGATTGTAATGACCCAAACTATTATAAATAAATTTCCACATGTGATTTAATTAAATGAATTATTATGTAATAAGGTTATAGAAAACACATGTAGTTCTTTGGTTTTATTATTTCATATCATATTTAAATTATAATTAATCATTATTATCTTTGATAATATTGTTTTGGAGAAATGATCACATGATTATTATAAATATAGTTTTTTTACAAATCAAATTGAAACTAAAATAATGTTTTTGCTTCAACCAGTAGGATCATATCTTATAAAGCCCATTTATTGAAGCTTTTGAGGGAGATATCATCATTAGATTTTCCCGTGATCAATACCAATCCATGATCCAACACCATAAGCATGGAAGAAATTATTTATGAGAGATTTCCACGATCATCAAAAGCATTATCCATACCATGTATTCCAAACCACCCCATAATGTTTTAGGTTTTGATATGACAAAATAGAGTCATTATTTTCATTGATGAATTTGAAAAATCATTTATGAATACTCCAAAATCATTAATATATTTTAATGTTTAAATATCATTTCGTCATGATTAAGACTCTATTAAAAATAATAAAATCTATTAATTTAATAATAAAGGAACTTTGTACTATATAATAATGGAAACCACTCCCATTTGGAAAAAACGATGGCCAAAAACCATTGAAATGTTTTTGGTTTTGGTTACTTTATTATATGGAGTCCAAAACCTATGTATGAAATATTATAATGAAATCTCCACACATTTCCTATATAAATCAACCAAATACCACATTTCTATACACTAAAAATACTTGTATTATATACTTACTGTTTCATCCTCTCTATAGATTCCACCTAAGGTCTTCTATGATAAAAAAAATCCCCTCCTGAGAAATTGGAGAAACACACTCAAGTAAGGGGATCCTCTCATTCTCGTCCTTATTAAAGATTCCTTATTGTATTATTGCATTTTATTTTCAATTCCTAATGTTGGGATATTTTTCTCCAGGTTTCTATTAAAGAAAACATTATGTTCAAATGATGGGATCCTCTTTTGTCTATCATCAACATATTTTATGAAATTTCAAGCAACATCATTATGTTGGAAAATTTTTCCCTTGATTTTCAAGGACATTACAATTGTGTATACAATACAATGATCAATTCTTATAAAGGGTATTCACTATTATACTATTATACTTATTTGTCATGAGACTTACATTTATTTTTTACATATTTTTTGATCATGGAATAAATTTTGATGATGAATGAATCAATGTCATATGATCTCTGTGGCACACTTAATCATGATGGTGAAATGGATGTGATAGGTGTGCCACAAATTATACAGCCCTCCAATGCATTGGGTAATGTTTAGTATCATGATACATCATGTTGGGATATATAATAAAACTAATTTTTTATGGTAGTTTTTTCATCATGATATATTCTAAATTATCATTGAAATTGGGTTATGATGATGTGTTTTAATTTGATTTACACTACCCTTGTAGCCTTTATTATCATCTTGTTATATCATGTGTCGTTTTTCATGATTATGATTCTCACTCCTTTTATGAAGCAATAATATTACAATTATATGAAATGTACTATTTTAATCATGTTATTACATGTTTATTCGTTTATTATGTTTTATAACTCTCCCCTTTATTGTGTATGTCTCCATGTTATCCCTAGTAGTGTTATGTATGAAGTAATAATTTGATCATGTTAACGAGGTTCTCAATGAAAATGATGTATTATCTATTTTATATCCTTATGTAATGTACCTAATTCCCAATGATAATTTTCATATCAATATTTTAGTTTTTATTAATGTTAATATTATGTAATAAATCATGTATTAAAATGTAATAATTATAAGGGTTGTTATAGTAAGTATAAAAGGAAATGTTTAGTTTTTTTTAGTATTAGGATTAGAAAACTATAGAGAAAACCTAAGGGGTAAGACTAAGTATAAGATATCATACAAAATTTATTCTATGTATATATTATGTGGTTCATAATGAAAATACATCCATGCCTCAATAATATTGGTTGATTGGGATTTGAAACATTTTAAATAGGGGTAAAACCTGAAAACACAGTGTTGAGCTAGACAAGACCGAGAACTAGTGAAAGGAAAAGGGACATGAAACACACCTTGTTTAACACTCATGGGGGATAATTTTTGTAAATTCATAATCACATTATGAGAAATTGTTATGTGAATAAAAAATACACACAATAATATATATTTTTAAATAGATCATGGAAAACATATATTAAAGCCTAGAAAGTCATAAGTTAAGGAAATAAATGTAATTTAATGTTGTCCCTTTAATTTAAATATATTCCTCTTTATGTTTTTAATTGTTTAATAATAACCTTTTCTAATTTTCATTTTATTCTATCCAAGGTCTGTAAATATGATGATTCAGGTAAACAACCATTGTGAATGGTGATGTTATGACTTCCCCAACGTGATGCCCAACCCGATGGATGTAGGAGTAGTAAACATTATAATGATACTATATCAGTTTACATATATTATTATTATAAACACAGAACAATAGGAGTGTCCAAATATCCCTAAGAGATAACAAGATGTAATCGAGGCCATTAGGTGACAATGGCCTCCAAATTTCAATGGATAATCCAATCCCATAATCGCAGAGTAATGGATCAAATCCCTTAAGAAGATCTTCCCCATTATTTAATCTACCAAACTAGAGAAGGTTTTGTAGGTTGTTTATTGAATAGTGGTAGAATCTGATTAGTTGTGTTCATTGATAAAAATTTTAATTTTTATGAAGCGATCAAATCTATGGGGTTGAAGGAATTCCATAAAGTGTTTTTTGACAAAAACATTCCCCTCACACTCTGACATAAAAAATGTATTTCCTTAAAATCATGCAAATATATGATGAATTTTATTAGTTTGTATGTGGAAATATTCAAAATATATTCATGATACACTATAGATTTAATTTTTACACCTAAATTTATGATTTACCACATCGTTGGTGGGATAAAACCTATTCTTCAAAAAGCCATAGGGATCAGATTCCTTGATAATTATGAGAAAATTATCTGATGTTCCCTCCAAGTTAAGATTGAGATCGGTGAATCTCTATGGTATATTGGTGATTATAAGTGGAATCTAGAGTAAAATTATGTCTTTTAGATGGAGAAATATATTTTTTCCATGAAATTGTAGCATCCCAGTCGTCAAATATGTGGAATGAAGCACCCCAAAAATTGCCAAGGGGGATGAGGATATGGTTTAGGTGTGGGAAGGAAGGAAAACTAACTAATGATTACCGACAGGTGAAACCAACTAATGAATTTGAGGATAAAAATTCTAGTGTTAAAACAAATCAAATTTTCAATTACATCAGCTATAAATAACTAGGACACTTTTCAAACCAACTAACTTAGCCAATGGTTTTCATAGACAACTGACAACCTCCAAGGTAGTAAGGGAACGATTTTCCATCAAAACTGCTATAGAGGATCCCAAAAAAGAAGTGGTGAAACATACTCTTGTTGTTAATTCAAAATAGTAAATTTAATTATTCTTACTAGTTTTATGGATTATTTCATATCATGAAGGATAGTATAACTCCTCAAACCCCACCATAATGCAAGGATGTAGAGCTATTAGTTAAAACACAATTTATAACAATTACTGTATCCAAAGTATATAACTCCTCCCCAAATAAAATTTGTTTGATAAACATCAAAACAAACCTTTTTATACCCCCTTTTTTATAATATGATATATGTATTTATTGGATTTCATTATATAGATCCAACATTAGATACCACGTGAAATAAATCACTCTTCATTTCGTGAATTGGCCCCTAATTATGTATAAGTGCAAGGAAAAGGATTAATATTATTTATCACCAACATATAAAGAATGAATATTATTTCTCTATATTAAATATTATCCACATAAAATTATTGTGTCTATGGAAAATATAGTCCATTAAGACATTCCCATTTTAAGGGAATACACTGATGTGTTTTCTGGGGAATTGCCTAGTTTTCCTTATTGCAGATAGGTTGAATATTAAATCAAACTTATACTTGGAGTCTTACCATTATCCTAGACTCCACATAGAATGGATCATTTTGAACATGACATGATAATGAAACAAATGCAAGAGAATCTAGATATCGGAATCATACACCTATGTGCTTCACTTTGGGGTGCAATAGTCTTCTTCTTTAAGAGGAAGGATGGGTCAATGTTCATTTGCATTGATTATCATGAGATCAATAAGACCAGGATAAATAAAAATTATCATATTCCATAGATGGATTAATTTCTCTATCATCTATGTGGGATATAATACTTCTCCATAGAGGATATGTAGTTTGGATATTAACAAGTTTTAGTGAAGACAAATGATATCCCCCAACCTGCTTTTTGTATAAGTTACGATCCATATATGTTCATAATAATACCATTTAGACTCACTAATGCTCTTGAAAGATTCCAAGAATTAATAAAGAAAGTCTTTTTAGACTACCACTACAATGTTTTGGTTGTCGTTTTTGATTATATTGTAATATTTTCTTATATATGGAATATTATGATAATCATGTGAACACTATATCAAATTTCTGGAAAATGAAGAATCATTTATCAATTTTCATAAAATGTTAGTTTTTGTTAAATGACGTCTCATTTATAGGGAATATAATAACAACCAATGGAATATATTTATACCATTCAATGATAAAAAAGTGAAGGATGATCAAGGATAATATATCTATAATATATTCATTGTTTTCTTGGATTTTCTAGGTAATATTGTCCAATTGTGAGGAATTTCTCATGATTATAAAAATATCTATCCAATATAAATCAGAAGTCAGTAATGTTTTCTTGGAATGATTAATGAGAAGAGTGATTCGAGGATTTTAATAAAAGCCTAATCATTGTACATTTACACAAATTACCCATAAGTATGGAACATTTCATAGTATTCAGTGATGCTTTGAATAAGGGAATGCAATGTGTGAAAATGAAAAATTACATATTGATAGAGTATGCTTCAAGGTAGATGAAATTCATAAAAAGAAAAAAACAAATAATGTTATAGTGTTGTCTTAAGTGATAATTTCATTTATAATATACAGGTAATTTCTCTTCAGGGAGAATTATGAAATATAAATGTGTCACAAAATACTCAAGTATATATTCACATAGAAAGAGGTGAATATGATCCAATAAAGATGATTAGAATTTATCAAAAACAATGAATAAATGAATCTATAAAACATGAGAAAAGTGAATTAAGTGGAACATGTTATATGTAGAAACTATCAAAAAAATTCTATCATTGATTAGAATTTAGAAGGATCTGATCTTCTTAGACTTAATAAGGATGGACATGAAAATCATAAAGGATAGAACATCATCAATGCATTCACAAATTATATGTAAACTATCCCATAATGTGAAGTTAAATATTGTAAAAGAGATTATTTTAAAAATCATAATAATGGGGGAATTATATGAAAATATAAATACTTAGAGCTCAATATTAAGGAAGACAGAGTTTTGGGATTGTGGTCAGTACTATGTGTACCATCAAATCCTGAGTTAACGAAGGAGTTGTTGTATGATGTACATAGCTTCACCTTCTCCGTCAACCAATAAAGACCAAATATGTATTTAGATATCAGAGATTACATTTGTTGGGAAAATATGAAGAAGGGTATCATAAAATATACATCAAGATGCCTTGTATGTCAGCAAGTGAATAAGAAAAGGAAACAAATCAATGGGGATCATGAAACCATTTCCCAAACCTAAAATGAAATGGGAAACATCACCATAAAAATTTTCACTGATCATATAAAGACATAAATAAGAAATAATGATATTTGGGTTGTAATGTATCATCTTAGAAAGGTTGAAGACTTCATTACAATTTGAGTGGACTTCTCACTTGATAACATTTCACCGATATACCTTAGTGATGTGCTGATGATGGATGAAACACCTCTATTGATCGTATCTGATTGAGATCCAAGATATACCTATACATTATAGAAGGGTCTATTACATTCTCTAAATATATAGTTTTAATTCATAATATCTTATCACTATCAAACTAATTTCAAATTAGAGTGAACTATATAGTTATATAAGAAGATGTTGAGATCATGCTAAATTGACACCAAAGGAGGATGGGATCCAAAAAATCCTCTAGTCGGGTTCTAACAAAATAATAGTTTCAACTCAAGAATTGAAATGTCTTCATTTTATGACCAATATGGAACGAGGTGCATAACACCTACATGCTAGGATGATGTTACAAAATGAAACTTGGGGATCTTTAAATGGTCGAGAAAATGGTGTCAAATGTAATGGCCATTCAGAAGAACATCATGGCTTCTTAGAGTTCACAACAGATCTATGATGATAATTACCAAAAAGACATTGAGTCTAATGTTGTGGAAAAGTTATTCCTCTACATATCCTCTTGGATGAAATTCATAAGATTTGGGAATATATTGAAGCTTTTTCCAGGATATAACATCCCTTTTGAGATCCTCAATTTCATCATAGAAGTTTCCTATCAACAATAACTCCCACCATACCTGTCTCAAGTACATGAATAATTCTATGTGTCCCTCTTGATGAAGGTCCTACCGGACCCCTCACATGTTCTAAATCCAAAGGTGATACCAATGGATAATTATCTTTCCATGGAGGATTATCCATAAAAGATCATATATCATATCCTCAAAGATCTATGAAATAAGACAATACATCTGGTATTGTGTTGTGGAGTGACCCAATGTTTGAATAATAAAAGTGGGAAATGTATTAGGTTATGAATTAGTTTTACCCTCATTAGTTTTATTATATCCTATCATATTTAATTTAAAGTTAAATATCATTATCATTGATAATATTGTCATTGAATAGTGATCACATGATTTGTATAAATATAGGGTTTTAACTAATCCAATTAACACATGAGAAACACGCGTTGGCCCCAACTAGTAGGATCGAACCCTATGAAGCCCATTTTTTAGAGATTTAGAAGGACATAACATCCTTGAAATTTTCCATTAACCACTAGCAATTTGATATCAAAAACATAAGGATGAGAAAAATAGTTTACGAGATAAGTTCAAACACATTAAGACCATCACCCATACCATGTACACCGAACCACCCTAAGATAGTCTCACTATAATTCAACATACTCTTATAGCATTTGATTTCATGTTAAATGGATATGTAAAAGGACCCAAAAAATATGTAATAAATACTATAAATGATATACATGGCCAAATATATGTTTTACATTTAAAATAATGTGATTTATATTTATGCTTATTAATTTTTAAAATCCTTTAAGAATCATTTAAAACCATCAATATATTTTGTGTTTTTAAAATCATATCATTTAAATTTTGATGCACATCAACATGATAAAGGTTATTATTGTTTTTAGTGTGTACCATGGACTCATAAAATAATGGAATCCAATTCTATTTGGTAGTGACTGTGTGAAAAAACCTTGGGAATGTTTGTGGTTTTAGTTATTTTATAATATAGAGTCCAAAACCTCTGTTTGAAAAATAATAATGAAATCACCACTAAATTCCTTTATAAACCCACCAAAACAACCATTTTTTCTTCACTCAAAATCCTTATTAAACATCCTAACACTTTTATGATCTCTCTAGATTCAACCCCAAGTTCCCCAATTCTCTCAAGAAGTTATTCCCAGTCATTTAAAGTCACAAACTCTTGTAATGGATCCTCTCATTCTCCTCAATATTAAAGATTCTTTATTATATTTTGCCTTATATTTCCAATTAATCATGTTAGTATTTATCATTACAGTTACATATGACTTCCAATTTGATTGCAAAACGATAATAGACCACCTTTTCTGTCATTAGTAAATTTTATGAATTTTTATGGGACATCGTTATGCTACTGAAATTTAACTGTGATTTTCGATAATGAATTTGTTTTTAGTGAAATCCATACCCATTTCCTATAAAGGGTATTCACATTTATAAACATAATAATATTATACATTGGAATTAATTGTATTTATTTATAAATCATTGATATTTGAATAAATTATAAGGATGAATGAATCCATGTTGTATGATATATGTGTCACATTTAATCCTGATAATTAAAAGAAAATGATTGGTGCACCCATAAAAATTTAGCGCTCTAATGAATTGGGTACAATTTACTCTCATGAGATATCATATTCGGATAGAAATTAAACTTGATTAATATAGGAGAATTTTTCCATCCTAATTTCTTGGATGTTAGACTTGACCTAAGTCTATGATGTAGTGTTTTATGATGTTGTCAAATTTCTCATGATTCCATTAAGATTTTCATGTTATATCATTCATCATTGTTCTTATTTATTATTACCACTCCATTTATTATCCATAGATGTGGATATTTTATAACATGTATTATTCTCTTAATTTTATTCCATTGTTATTCTGTTACATGGATTTACAGCTTAACCCTTTCTTGTTTATGTCCCCAGGTTATCCCATGCAGTGATATGTATGAAGAAATAATATGATCATGTAATGAGGAATTCTATAAATATGAGGTATTCCATATTATAATTTGTTATATAATGTACCTAATTTCCAAATAATGTATACTTCTCCATAATTTTTGATGTATTAAGTATTTTGTTTTGTAATAAATCATGTATTAATATGTAATAAGGAGACGGGTTATTATATACATGTTTGGCTATACAGGGCCCTAATAAAAGATATTTTGAACGCATACTGGTAACTGTTACTATAATTCTACTCAACTAATCACTAATGGTCATCCTAAGCTCTACTAAAATCGTGGATGTAATAATAATTCATATACTCAAGAATCTATATCTCCATCTCTGCCTGGCCATCTGTCGATGGATGGTATACCGTAATCTAACAAATGAAAGATCCCAATGACTCCTAAATGCCTCTCCAAATGTGATAAGTAAAATGAATATCTCTTTCAGACACTAGAAAATATTGAACTATGTGCCAATGAATAGGCTCTCTCATATATATATATTTCCGAACTTCACCACTTCTGTTGTATCTGAAATGGGAATAATGTGAATCAACGTGGTTAGTTTATTTATCCCAATCCATGTCACATTTTTTTTTCTTGTTATGTGGAAACCGAACAATACTGTTGATTGAAATATCATCCCTCTTCTATGTTGACAATATATGTTGATAAATCAAACCCAAAGTATTATGGTACTCGACCATGACATGTTCGCATGTATAGTGGTGAAAAATAAATTCAACATTGTCTCATATCATTCAGGGACACCAGAATCATTGTTGCATGTCATAAAACATATTTGTGGTTCTAGGATGTATTGAACACTAAGAATTATGTAAATTCCACATCATTGATTTTCTCATGGATAATATAAAGAAAAACTAATTCCAAAAAACATAGAATACACATTGTGGATAACATCCACTCAGAAATAGTCTCCCCAATATAAAGAGAGTCTCTAATTCTATAAAATTCATCATCAAGATGTTGTTCCTGATGATTCATATTGAGAGGAGAGGAGGTCACCTGATCATTGGCCAAGATAACCTCAACACTTATTTTTTGAACTCCAATATGAAACTATAAAAAGGATCCATTAGTTTTCACTCTTCAAATTATTCTTTCATGGCCTAGGTCGGACGTTCCCAGCTTAAGGTCACTGAAATTACATTCCCATCGCACAGGTTATTGGCTACGTGGAAATAAAAAAAATTAGGTGCTCTGACCAATATCGTTGGATGAGATTGAAATATTTTTGAGAGAATATATAACACTAGATCTCATGGTAAGAATACACGAAAAACATTTTTCCAGAAAATGTAATGTCACTAAATCTTATTTTTTTCATCATAGTTACAAGTTCAAGGTCATGGGTAAGATAATTATTCTCATGTGGAATAAGCTTCCAAGATCCATATAAAATGACATGATAACCCTATATAAGAACACTACCAAAAATGAAAACTAATGCAACCTAGAAAACCCCAAAACATTCTCATTCTTTCGAAGTGTCAACACTTGTGGAGTAGTCAAATATTATTTTAGATCAATAGAATAACATTGACATTTCTCATATGTAGGAAATATCACTCTCATCAGAGTGAGAGCTATCACTAAAGAATCCAAGTCTTGATAAATCTTTTATGAACTGATGATAATATCCCACTAAACCCATAAGGCTTTGAATATCAATAATAATTTGTGGCTTCCCCAATTTCATAAAAACATTCATCTTTTTATAATCAACTTAGATACCATGTTCTAACACCAAGATTCCAATAACTTCAGTTCCCTAATCCATAAATCACATTATGTTTTCTGGGTATAACTTCAGTGATATCTCAAAAATTCCAAAACATTTCTCAGATGACACACATGATCCTCTTTAAAAATAGATTAAACTAGGATGTCATCCAAAAAGAATACCAAAAATATATCAAGGTAGTACATGAATATAACCTTCATCATATATATAAAAACTACAAGAGTATTGGTTAGACCACATGGTTGGACATGGTAGTCATAAATTCAGTACATTCAATAAAATATTGTTTTCATAATTTCATATTCATTTAATCTCTAATGGTTATAACAATATTGAAGAGAATTCAGTGAGAACCACTTCTCCTCTTTCAACTAGTCAAACATATCATCAACCCATAGAGATAAACATGTATTGTTTTCTTTGAGTCGATTGGGTTTTCAAAAATCAATACATAAAATATGTGTCCAACCATCTTTATAAGTATTGCTAATAGGCACAAACAAAGGTGATACACTCAGGAAAATAAATCCATAAACTAAAATATCTCAAAATGATTTTTCAACTCATCCATTAGTGTAGGTTTCATATGATAAGAAGGTATAGAAATTGGTTTTGAACCAATATCTGAATCAATAGAAACCCAGACCTCTCTTAACTATGAAAAATGATATAGGTTATAATAATAATCATAGGGAAACAAGATGAAAAACAGAGGAATATCTTCACTCAAATATTCCAACTACATATCAAAAGTTATTATGATATTACCTTCCATAAATCCAGATAAGAAGATCCAACTCTACTAAACATCAGGTCATATTCTGTCTCAAATAGAGGACACACCCCATTGAGCAACATAAAGGATGCATGTTGAAGACAATAGTAAATTCATGATTTATTAGAAATGTGTCAATCCTCCTAAAAATGAAATTAAGAGGATTCATGTTGAGAACCAAATAAATATATGCAATATCAATATCTGATAAAGAGAAAACACAAGCATGACCGCAAATATCAGGGTATGTATTTTTTCTAAGGGGTGTAGTAATATGCATCATAAAAGATTAAATCTCTATTGGAAGATTTAGCATATTCACAATACGAGTTGAAATTAATGGATGCAATCCACTAGTATTAGATAATATAGTCACCAAAGATGAACCTATAGGTATGGAACCTATTACAGTAGTTTGACATGTATTTTCATCCTCTGAAGAACTTTCCACTATGTGAAGAAGATGTTTTCCAAAATCATGTGTATATATCACATCAAATCATGAAGAATCTAATTACAATGAAATAAACTTAGTTGTTGATGATAATTTTCCTACACATGGAGTACTATAGATATGACATAACATAAGAAAGGGCTTGGAACTACCATGGAAACAACATATATTTGGTGCCAATGTGAAATACCATTTTAAATTCCCATTATTTCCACACTAGAAGAAATTCAATCGGCCTATGCCACGAATTTTAGAAGACCTAGAAGAACCCTACTATCGAAACCCAAAATGAGACTCATCAATATTACCTTTCGCTTTATAGTATATCAAAGAACATCCAATAAGAAAAAAGTAACTCCCTCCAAAACATAATTACCATCCATATCATGTTTGACCATCAACGTATTAAACATAATGTTAAGATATGAAGAGGGATACAATAAGAAAAAATAAAAACTAATGTCATAGAAAAGTCCCATATCAAACATTAGTGACATAATCTTCCCATATTATACAATCGTTGGTGAATAGAATACAAGATCTATAATTCAATTTTCATATTCTATCAAGGAATTGTCAACTTGATTGAGTTTTAAAAACTATATAGCCTTAGCCATTACAAAAATATATTGATAGAATTGGTAAGTGAAAAGACCATTAAATTACAACCACTCAAAACCCTTGTGCTTCATCTCTATCGCCATCGCGTCCCACCATCACATGTTATTCCCCTCTAGCATAAATTTACCATATATTACGTCAATAGCTTTTGGAGATTCCAAAAAATAAAATAGAAGTTCAATATTTCTCAACCAATAACATGCCTATTGTTGATCATAAGAACCTTGGAATGCTTGTGGATAATTTCAAAGGAACACTTGATCAGGATTCTAGGATTCATCCCTCTACAGTTCTACATCTTGAGACAAAATGGGTATAGTTTCTGGTGCCTTACCTAAATCATGGACAGTGTGTAAAACAACATCAAATAAATTTTAGTCCATGGGAGGATTCTATCATTGTGGTTCATCAATAGGTTCCCCCAGATACTATTCACACATCTTCTCAATGTAATGATGCTCCACATCAACCAAAATTATCATTAAATACAATATAATGTTACTAATATCAATAACTAAAATAGGAGTAACTGAAGAATTAATCCCATAAAATAGAAAAAAAAATGTTTTTGATTTCAGCCTATCCAAATAAAAAATTGCAAAAATACTAGAACAAATCAAAAGGGAAACATTCCAAAACCCCACAAGTTATCTTAAAGCTCACTATAATGAGATCCTTCAAACAAATCACTCATAATACCTCCTAAATCCCAACAATATATTCAAATTGCATTCTAACATCATATAAATATGCTCAATGTTCACATGTGATAACACTTTTTCAATAACCAACATATATACCAAGGTAACCTGATACCCAATCAAACACTAACATAGCCTAAAGGGTGTTCCAAATCCCCATGTTTTTGTGACTAGCACCTAGAATCATACAAATAAAAAGAGGGAATAAATTTTCAAAAAAAATAGTGGAAGGTAATGATACATATAAGTATGATAAAAAAACATTGAAGAAATAGTTCCAGAATCCAAATAGATATATACAAACACAGATATTACATCCTAAACATACCATAAATAGACAAGATACAATTAATGTTCCATGGGACCCATCACTATAATTTTCAAGGGATCAAGAACATCCACCTCCTCCAGAAGGATATTTCCCTTTACTCAAACATAGTATAAGAAAATCTACAAATTCCCATATTCAAAGGTAGGGTGTGACATAAAAAGCCCAGTAGTTCCTCACCATTTGTTCCCTAATAATATATTAAAAAATAACTATTCTTACAATATTATTCAAAATGGGAATGGTTGTACATTTGAATATTTAAAACAATGAACGCATCATTTCAAAATAATGGAAATCATTTCATACATGGATTAAATATAAACATAATATAAATCATTATATATAAATCAATAGGAATGTGTAATGTAGTTTCAAAATTAATGGAATTTTTTATCAAATTAGTCCAAATATGGACCACGACCATCTTCCTTGTAGTATCATAAATTCCAGTTATATGATCCTCACGCATCTCATATCAGTGATCACATAAAATAAGTGCATTCATATCCCTTAATATCAAGCTGAATCAGACTCATCAACATCACATCATGGACAAAATCTATTGAACCAGTTTTTTGTTCTAGTTGTCATTAGTAATATATTGTTTGTGAATTATAATCCATGCATTCTTGTCCAATATAACCCACTAACTACACAAGCTCACATGTTCTCAAAAAATCAATATAGATGGTGAAAATCAATTAATTTCAATCAAATCGTTATTTATAGATCAATTACCAAATTTACTTATTAAAAATGCCAATTCCCAATCGAAACCAAATATTTGATTTTACATCCTTTCAAGATTTTTTAAATAAAACCAACCAGAGTTTTTATCAATTAAATTTAATACATGTTAAAAATTATTTTTCAAATCATTTCCCAATTTACATCAATTTCAATTCACACCACAATGTCCAAATCTATTGGACATGAGGGTTTTCTCTAAAATTCTTTCAAAATTAAATCCATGTTCTAATTCAAATCAAATTGGTTTTTTACAAATCAATTGAAAAAAAATTCTAAGATTAATAATTTTAATGTTTAATCAGTATGGAAATATTAAACGTAACCACGTCCCTTTTTCATGAAAATATTATTCCCATAACGAGACTCACCCATGGAAAACAAAGGCATAGAATATCCCAAAACACAACCTAGAATTCAGATTCAACTATATAGTGTTCAGGTCCGTAAATCCATAAATGATATTTCAAACTCTAAAGAGGAAAAGAGAGAGAGAGATCTAAGAGATAATTAGACTGATTACCATGAGTGATTCACCACAAGAAACATGATGACCAATCACTAAATTTTTATCTAAACGGATTATAGAACACCAAAATATCAAAGGAAACGATGAACGTTGATAATTCTATAGAATAAATTTAATGAAATTAATATAATCTGAGTGGAAGAAATAAAACTCCATTTCAAAATAATAACATAGAGTGTAACACCATTATATATCATGTAATAGTTATGTACCATATACTCCAAAAACCCAATTTCCTTTTTAGTAAAAATCAGATTTTTAGTATTTTCACTACAATTAAATCATAGACTACGTGTAACATTGCACAAATTCGAACCATTTCATAGAATCATCTAGTAATTGATTACATGACATGAAACACCATCACATGTTGTGTCAATCCCATGAATATTGCAAAATATGGTAGTTTTATACTGAAAATTCCAACAAATCCATTAGTTCACAATTATCGGTATCCTCCCAAATCCTACTTAGCATCTCATGATCAATACAATTAAAACCAAAATAAATGATATATAATACCAGAAAAATAGGTTACATGGTTTTACAGTTGTGGTATAGTCATGAAATTAGACATTAAATTACCTTTCCTCAACATTTAACTCATATGAAAATGATAATCCTTGAGAATAAACAGAATATATCTCTATGTAATTCTTCAAACATTTCTAGAACATTGTCATATGTTCACTGAAAGAATACTCTTCTCTGTTAGACTAAGAGTGGGATTTCTCACACTATGGATCTTATCTATGTCAAAATTTATTATAGTCAACATATTCATCAATTATATATATATATATTATTAAAGTTAAATAATCCTTAATTTATTTGTGGTTAAAATTACATATTAAATCTTTTTTCCTTAGAGGTTGTCATTTTATTGTTAGTAACATCACATTGTGTAGATTCCCTCTAAATATGAATACATATTCGATTCTATATATATTTCCCTATCTAAATTATATAAATTCCAGAACATTATTGATACTTATCAAATTAAAAAAATAGTGATCATTAATGATATTATGGAAACACTTCTTGTCAAGATCCTTATGTTCTTCTACATTCAACATTCACAACATCCATTTACAATCCCATGATTCTATAAGAAGGATGAGAAATCAACCGTTGATGTTTTATGAATTTCTAAAAACTTCAACAAATGATTTATTTTCCCAAACTAATACTTCACCAACTCTACAGTAAAATTAACTCAAAATTATATTGGGGTTTGATTTTGAAATTCTATGAAATAATCCACATCTCTTAGTATATTTTGATTAACCTCTCAACCAATCATTATAAATGATTTTATAACTTAACTCATAATTTTAGGATATATTGGACTTTTTTAGACTCCTCTCAACCCTTGTTATCATTATTTTTATAATATACATATAATTCATTTAATAAATCATCAACAAACATGTCATTGACTATACATTGGAGACAAAAAATATTACGTAGAAATTAATCAATAATAAAAACAATTATATTATATTTTCATAAAATAAATCAAATATTTTTTAAAATTAAACAATCCTTTTGTGTGATATTTTCTATTTTTAAAAAACATTTTTCATGTGATAAATATATAACTTGTATATAATGATTCATGAATACATTATTATCATAATACTATATGGTATGATTCTTGATAAAAATGAGACAAAACATGGTTGGATTTCATCATATATAAATATATAAAAATGAAAAAACATGATTTAGTGGTTTTAACCAGGATTTAGTTGGTTCTAAAGTGAACCGTATCATCGAAAAGGTCACACCATCATGGTTTTTACCTAGGATTATGTACGATATATGATAACACTTGACACATATTATTTCATCTGATTTAGATACAATTCATCAACTGTATTATCATTTTCATTTATTTAAAGAGTTATAATATATTTTATTAAATTATTAATTAATTAAATACTTCATCATAGTTGGTGGAATTTTACAAAGAGATTGTAAGATGATTTTTAAATTGATATTTAGGAAATGTTTTGAATGATAGAGAATAGAAATTTAATAAAACATTTAATGATATGAAGTTATAATAGAGCTTCATTTAAGCCATAATAAAGATGAAAATATCATTATATTATAATACAATACTTCTCTTATAGACACTTCTTAAATATATACTCTTAATCTCACATTATTTTTAGCCAATTATCTGTTAGACCGTAAGGAATAAAAAACCCATCCATGTTTTTGGGAAATTCATAATTACCCACGGATATTCCTCCATCGGAGGGATACATTTTCCTCCCTCAAATAATTTTTAATATATTATAATATATTAGGTAAATCCTTGATATGGAAATTTATTTTATTTATTTTATTTTTATTCAAATAAATGCATAGAACATTCTTGTGAAAAAAATTATTTGGTGTTTAGTTTTCATTAAATTTGGACTCTGGTTATCTATATTAAATCCTAATAGTGGTATAAGAGACTATTATATTAAATTAAGATGATGTCAAAATAGAGAACTAATTGATAAAAATGTCTTTTCAGAAATATGATATGTATTATAATTGTAGTAATTGTTTAGGATGATTTCCATAATCACAATCAAATTTAGAAAAACATGAAAATTTTATAAAATATAAAAAATAACTTTTGATTAAGAAACCCAGCCATGAAATTTTTGTTCAGAAAAACAGAAAATTGTAAAATTATGTTTTTGACATCCTAACATTAGAAAAAAAAAATTACAATGGTTTGTAGGTTAATGATATTTCCATATGAAAACTTGTATATCATTTTACAAAACCTTACAAGGTTTTTAAATGTATGACTTCTAAATCCATTTCTCAAAATATATCCCATCAAAGATAAGTGGTACGGTTCAATTAGGAATTTTTTCACTTTGTATAGTCATGTAATTTTTTATAAAAAAACATGGTATAGTTTTATGATTATTATATAACACTTTTCTAAGAAACTATAAAATATTTTTCAGCATGGGCATGTAGATCCCATGTTGATTACAAATGGGTATTTAAAAAACACAAAAATTATATTAGTGGATTTAAGCTAGGACTATAGTTTATCCACATGGTTTATTAACTTATAATGTGCTTAGAAATTATAAAATAATACTAAATATAAAAAATTTGATATAAATTTTGGATATTCCCCTAAAATATAATATAGATTACTCATACTGAAAATTGTATTTTAATAAATTCATTTAATCCATTGAAAAATAGTTATTTTAATTTAATAATTATTTAAATTACATGGAATATATTTCACTAAATTGTTTTAATTATTTTACTAAAAATATAATTGTTCATAGAGAACATAAAATGTCCATATTTTTAATAGATACAACTACATTTAAATAAAATAATAAATTATATTAAACATCATGTAAAATAAAAAAATATAAAATAATTAATATTTAAATAAATAAGAAATTTTATTGATTATTTACTTAAAAAAATCCCCTAAAGAATGTTTATTATAATTTGTTCATAATTTGGTATTTGAAAAACAATCATAAAAATATATCCTATGCCTAAATTTATGAAATACTAATTTATTTAATTTATTTAGTGGTTTTTTTATTCATGAATATTAATTTATAAAGGAATATATAATTTAATGGTAATTATTAACCACTTATTATAACTATCATACAATTCATATAAGGAGTTAAGTGATAGTTATGAAAGATGATATATTTGTGTTCAACTAATAATGAATTGTTTTTGGGTTATGAACTCGTGAGTAAAAGTTAGATCTGGTTTATATATTATGTGTTAGGATTATATTATAATTTATGTATCTATTGACTATTGATCTATGTGTTGTGAGAATTTGGGTTGGAATTCTTATACGCCTTTGGAATTAGCTTAATTCAAGAAAACTAATTGTCATATAACTATGAGTCTATAATTTATCTAATATATAATAGTTTAGTAGGATTATAAATAATGACAACAAAATGTATAATGTAAATTATTCATGGGATTTAATAATATATATGTAAATATAACATGGTTTTACTTTTGGGTAGGTAATAAGAATCATGAATTAAATAAAATGGTATTCATTGATATGTTTTGAAAATATTAATTTTATTTAATGTATGTGATACAAAACTAAATCATAAATGTATGAACAAAAAATTTAACAGTAGATAAAATGGTTAGATATCAAAAACTGATAAAACAATATGTGTTAGAATCCTTATAAAGAAAAAAACTTTCAAATAAATTTATAATCTAAATAGGAAGGTTCTGGAAAAGTAGTGTTCTCTTGGATTATCTTATGTAAGTCATGGAAAAATTGATAAATTTAACATTTATAAAAAATATTTCAATTATGAGGTAATGGTAACACTTTTTTTGGAAAACCAAAATATATGATACAAGAGGAACAATGTTTGGATTTCCATTATGATTGATTTCAGAAATTGTTTATCCAGTAAAAAATCCGAGACTCTTATATCATGCAATTGACATGATATTATACCTAATAACAAAATTATATAGAACACCAAACCAAACTAAAATCCAAACAATTTTTTTATATTACACCACTAATGTATATAAATTATATTAAAATTGATAATTGTTTTGTGGAAGAACATTTAATTTAATAAAATATGAAATTATTATTGAACCGGATACAGATATAATAAAGGTATCCTTTATAGATAAAAACAGAATATTGATAAATTTATACATTATGATAAATTATGTTAATTAAGGATATTAATGGAATAAACTCATTTGAATATAATCAAAACTGTAGATTATTTATTAAGAATAAATTAATATTTTAGGTGATGGAGACAACCCTTCATGAGAAGCAGATAGGAATAGATAATAAATAAGAGAATGTTGATGCTTATGAGAACCATAAGAAGGATTTGTTTGAATATCGACTCTTATTATTATATCCATAGAATATAGTTATAATAAACAAATAGAATATATATTTATCAAATATGAAAGGTAATCTAAACCGCATCTTTAAAATATATGCAAGAAGTGAGATTTATGATTTTTATAATGATTTTGTTGTGGGAAAAATATTAATGGAACCTAATTTTTGAATTATTTACTAAATATGATTTCGTAAACCAAAGCATTTGTGTGTCTAGGATCACAATTGAGGTTAGATATATATGTATAATTTATTCAGTAACACCAGATATAAGGATTCTAACTATTCAATGTGAGTTATATTATAAAAAAGTAAAATATAATTGGACCCAATCTCTTCATTATATTGAGGATAACTAAATATAGTGGTTTTGATAATTGTTCAAATTAGTTTAATGTTGTTAATTTCAACTATCCTATTAAAAAGATATATTATGTTAAAAATAAATAAATTATTAGCCCATAAAAAACATATACCAAACATACGAATTTATATTTAATAAAATTAGTTTATATAAGTTATGAAAATATATAAAACAATTACATGATACAATGATTATTCATAAAAATTTATAAAACCATAAATTTTCAAAATCAAATATTTAATGATATTGAGAAGATAATGGTAAAATAAACAAATAAATGAGAATATCAATTAAATGTGATAAATTCAATATTAAAAGTGATGAAATGATTTGATAAACAACCAATCCACCAACATGATAAATATTTAATGGGGTTCAAAAATTTAATGAGAAAATTGTATTATTTAATGACCTATATTCACTTAATTATCGTACATGTTTATCACCTTTTATTATATTGAAAAATAAATTAAGATTTCTAATTTTGAAAACGTTGATCATAAAATGTTTACCGTCACTTCCACTATGAAATAATATTTATATATTAATTTTATTTTTAGATTCAGTTATGATTGGTAAATAATACATAAAGTTACCAAACTGAATTAGACAAGAAATCTAAAATGTAGAATTCTCATCAACTGAAATAAACTGATTAACTTATTCAAAGAACACATTACACTTTTATGTTAATTTGGTTTTTTGGTATAAGTCGATTAATATAATCTTTAATGCCCTATGCTAAGAAAGATACTGGGTTTCTAGCTTCCATTGCGCTGACAATGGTGTGTGAATATATATGATTTATCTAGTAGAAGTAGATTACAGGTTCCAACAATTATCCTAGATCATTGAAACATAAAATATATTTTCGGATAGAGGGGAATTATTTCCATTTTTTATATCATGAGCATTGTAGATGGATTCAAAAAAAATAATTTATGGTATTTAATGAAATTCATATAGTGTTCTAGTCAAGTAATATTATTTCCATGGAATGGAGGCATTTATGACATTTGTCCAGCATGCACAACGCGGTTAACAGATTGGAGTGATGTTCATCATGACTATTACTGCTGTCTTCAAAGTGATATGGAAATCCCAGAATGCCACTGTTTTTAGGGACAATGGCCATGCTTATAGGCCATATTATACATGGTATACCAGGAAATCCTTACTGCCTCCAAACTGTATATTGGCACTATGAAAAATGACATTTTTGACTTGGTTATTCTGAGACGTTTTGGAGTAACTAAATGAGTCAAAACATCACTTGTTCATAAATCCGTTAGATAGATTCCACCCATTTTAGGATGGATGAATATGAATGTTGATGAGGCAGCTTTAGGTGTACCAGGGACTAAGATATGTCATGGCATCTTCTACACTCATAAGTGCTTCATTAGAGGTCACTTCCACAACTATATTGGTAATGGTATATTGACTAAAGCAAAGCTATGGGATATAACCAAAGTAATAAGGTATGACACTCACTATAGATTGAGGAACCATTGGGTTGAATATGACTACCCCACTACTGTCCATGTCCTAAATTCCAGATCCAGATCGGTACCATGGAAAATGGTTCCTTCTTGGATCAACTTTCTACAGATGCTTGTAAGCAAACAACTTGAGGTCACCCAAATCTATAGGGAGGCCAATCAAGTTTTTGATGCACTTTCAAAGTGTGAAATTGTGGATTCCATCTTTGGATGAACATTTATTTCCCCTTTATTTATATCACATTTTGTCGATTTTGACTTGTGTGGGACTTCTAACTCATGGATTTCTAAAACCCCATGTAATGCCACTATTTTATTTTTTTAATAATAATTTCTCAGGAACGGGATTTCCCATTTCTTGACCCATTTTTTTCTATATTATATAAACACCAAAACATTGAAATAGATTTTAAATGGTGGAATAGTTAAATGAAATAGTCTATAGTTTGTATTGATATGATAATGAAAAAAATTAATCATTGAGTTTTTGTAAATGTATTATTAGAGAGCTTAAAATGAAATATGAGTATTTTACCCCATTTTTATTCACATCTAGGATTAGAGATTTGTTCTAAACAAAAAACTATTTTTAATTAAATGATACAATTTTTTTTATACACATGGTTTATTATTGATAAAGAGAACTAAATGTTCAACAATATGTAATAAAATAAATTTTGTCTATGATTAAAATATGGACTATGTTTATAATTAAAACAATAGAGAATGGGTTCACACCACCAAACAATAGATTATTTTATTTAATAAAATCTTATTTTCACAATACTTCACCAAACACATAGAATTAAATTTATGATAAGATTATAAAAATTATTTTCTGATTAATTTTATGATGGAAATATGTATTGTTTCCTAAAATGAAATACATTGTGTTATAGAAATATAATTTATAGATACTTCAATTCCTCATAGGTTGGTGGTGCAATATTTGAACTTAATGATATCCAATGTAAAAAATCATAAATAATAATACAAGTTAAATTAAAATTGAAATTGAAATTATATATATATAACGTGTTTATGATATATTTTTAAAAAAAATCTTAATTTAATGACTTAAAATGTAATTTATTACCAATTATATTAAAGAAATGTATGAAAGAAATAATTTTAAAGATGATAATAATATTTGAAAGAGATCTACGTATTTAATAAAATGAAATATTTTAATATAATAAAATTGGATGTTGAGAAATTGTTTTGCTCTCTTAAAAGAATTCTAATTACACTGAGGGTGATAGGTGTCAATTAGTGTTCCATGTAGAATATGAAATTTTCCCCACGTTTAAAATACTTTCCCTGTGTTTCTCATTATTTAAAGGATCGTTTGATGAAACATTTTATGGTGAAGAAGATAATTAGAGATATCCATAGAGTACAATATTATTGAACTGAAAAAATTGAATTTAAAGTTTCACAAACTCATGTTATCGAGTCATTAGTTCATGGGTGATGATCACTTGTTATCTTAATGTCCATGTCAATTAATTATATTAAATGATGAAAAAATATATGTATTAAGCTATAAGATATTTCAAAACTCCAAAAATAATTATGTGATAATATAAGGGACAATGTTCTCTATGTATCATCATATTCCTCCACATTCCTCAACTATATCCATGATGAATGTTGTTATGTGCACTTTTCTTCAATAAAATGAGACCTTGTTGGGTGGACCACCATTTATTTAATCATATCAACTAATTCATCATTAATTATCTTTACACAGAAGCTAAGATGATATAATTATATTGGTATTTTATATCTTAATATCGTTATCAGTGGTATTTATCGATCCATGAGTTAATATGAATCATCTTAGTCAACGTGGTAGGTCCACTATATTCCAAGTCAAATACATTCTCCATGTTCCTAAGATAACTCATTTATAACACTAACTACACCACTAATTTATATAAAATTCAGATATCTAGATCTTTTATAATTTTAAAATCCATGATATAATTTATGAACACCATAATTTGGTTCACATAGTCAAACCATGATTCGAAATGAACACATATATCATAACTCTCTATGAATTTAGGAATCAATTTACCTTTTTTATATTATATATTTAATTGAAAACATAGTGAGTTTACATTGATATATTTCATGTTTTTTTTCATAGAACCTCAACAAAATTTAAAAATTATGATAACCTAAACCATTATTATTCTTTAATTAGACCACCACATAGTAGTCAAACCGTGATTGTTTTCAATAAACTGTGCATAATTACTTCTCTATCGTAGAAATGATGATCAATACACCCTAATAATTTCCATGATAAACAATAATGAAATATATTATAAAAAATTCATTCCCCCCCATATTGTTAAACGATTTCATAAATATTCTATGAAACTATGATAATGACAACAATCATTTTACATCAACCATGACATTTTGAGTAAGAGTTTTGAGTCACAATGAAAATTTTCTATAAAATTTATAGAATAATGGCTTGAAAATGGAAATATTAATTGTTGCTTAAAAATTCAATTAAAACATTTTCTAAACAAGATAATTTTATATTTATCTACATGACAAATTTTATTTTATCTTCGAATTATTTAACCATTAATGTTCATGTATCCATGATTTATTATTTGATCTCCCAAAAACTATAATTTTATCCATTTTTTATCATGATTTTAAATGATCGTCTCAAACTCCACCATTCATAACAAATCTAAATATTCATTATCCATTACTCGTTATGAAATTGACAATAATATGTTACATCAAACTATATATCAATAATAAGGATTCATATTTAAAATAATCTACAAGAAAAAATTGCACCAAACACACACAGAAAAATACTAATTAAACTACTATTAGATGTTTATGCCACTACACTATATGTTTGGATAGTGTTTTTCTATATAACACACTAATCATGAAATCACCATGTATCTTTCACTACAACAGAAATTGACTTTGGCTATAGTTTTTAGAGGCGGTTTTTGGAACCTCCCCTAAACCATTAATTAAAATGGGTTTATGACATTTTATAATAAATCACTGAGACACAATTTTTTTTAAACCGGTGACCCTTCCCCCCAACCCTGACCCCCTTCTCACCCTGCTTCCTCTATTATCCTCGGCCCCATGCTTCCCCCATGACCTTAGTCCCCTACGACACATGGGACCCCCCATCATCGGCGACCCCACGACCCCAGCGACCCCGCAACCCTGGTGACATCGGCCCACCACGACCCAGGAAACCCAGCGACCATGTCGACCCCGATTCCTCCAGCACCACATGACCCAGACGGTCTTGCTTCCCATGGCCCCCTGCTACCCAGATTTCCTATACGAACCATAATAATTGAATTCTAGTAATTTTACATCAATTCATTTTATTGAATTCTACAATGAACAAGAATACATATAAAGGATATATTTTTTGTTTTGGATGTTTTTAATCTCGAGTTTTGGTATATTAGGGTTAGTGGATTTCATTTACTTTAAATTTGGTTCTTCTATCATAGAAGTATATTTGTTTCTTCTTGGACAAGGCATTTGTTTTTATGAAATGTTTTAATTTATAATATCATGGAATTCTTGAATGGACTAATGTTTCTTTTCTAATTAAGATATAAATTTTTATGGATCATGTAATTGTTTTTTAAGAGTCTTTTATTTTTTTCCAAGATTTAGATAAAAGGGTTTTCTAATTTATATCTACTTTTGATATTAAAATTAATGATATTCAGGTAATTTATTTGGGAAATTTACATTGATTCTCCTTCTAAGTAATTTTTTATTTTATAGAGATTATTGACCCCAGTTTTTTATTACAAATGATTCATTATATTTTTAAGGTATGGACTATAAAAAAGTGAGTCATTATACAATGTTTAATTGAAACAAGACATTTTTTTCTTATAATTAGTTTAAATATTTCTTAATGGAATACATTGATTTGTAAAATTATTTAAAAATTTGATTTGATTAAAAGTTTCAATAGTAATAAAAATGGATTGGAATCCAAATATTTAATTTAACCCTTGTTTGTAATCATAATAATGAATGTTTTCCATGTTATTTTTATACCCTCATTATTACCTCAATGAATATTTATGTTGTGTTGTGACATATTCCTTTATTAGGAATAATTTTATAAAAATTTAATTCTTGAGATGATGTAAAAGATAACTCTTTATTGGGAAGTTATTTGAAGTTAGATAAAGTTTATTTAATGTGTAATAATATAATATATTTAATACTCAAATAATTTGATTTTTCCACTCCCACAATTATTGAATTATTGTGAAACCGATGGAGTAAAATAGAATATCTTGATTAGTGTTAAAATATTAGAGATTATGCAATTTCTAGTTCACCAAGAATGATTTCTTTCTTATTGGGGTTACCTCCCCATGAGACTAAGATGATCAGCTAGGGTTTGGTGGAGATTAGTTCAAATAGGGAAGGCTGATAAAACTTTTTGTATCCATATGTTTGTTCCAATATCTTTCATGTTATAACCTAATGAGATACACATAATTCTTGGTTACCATTGATAATTACATAGTGTATCTCATTCCCTACATAGATTGAACCCATCGACCTTTCTTTTTTAATTTGGATCCATTTTACGGTGGATGTTTATATAGTTATTTAGTAATATCTTGGATCTTATTTGATTTCATTTTTTATTTAAGTTATTTTTTGGTTTAATGATTACTATATAATGTGTTTATTATACCCATATTTTATATAACAATTTTATATTTATTATTAAAATGGATAAATACTCAGATTTATGTATTTTAAAACTTCTATACGTGAATAATATACTCTAGAACTATATTTAAAATAAGTATTTTTAAATCTTTTTTATAAAATGAATTACAAAGAATCTATGGTGAAATATTTCTAGGACTATTTATATCACACATTTCAAACACATTCATGCGGTTGTGTAACTTCTATCATTTCATTATAATACAAAGATTATGATTTCTAGTTATTTGATACCTCTTGTTCCATTAATTGACATTGGAATGTTGTGACTTTTTAGGGATGACATGGAGAGGTTTTGAGTTTTGAATAATGTTGGGAATTTTTTTTGGGATATTCTATTGTGATATAGTTAAACAAAGATTATTTTAAATTTAAATATTATTTTAATTTTCATTCTGTATATGTTATCCAATCCAGATGATTTCTCATTAATATGTACAGTCTTGGATGAATGTAATCACTTTAATTGAATATGTATCTTTGTATTATTCATTATTTTTTGATATTGATATCCAATTTATTTAAAAGTCCTACTTGACTATAATGAATTATGACACATAGGTATAGAGTTCTTTATACCTTTGATACTCGATCATGGAGTCCATAAACCATGTGTTACTTAAGAATAACATCCCTTTACTTTTCATAAATTTCTTTTGTGAGTTGAAGTGAATGGTATTAAATTCATTAAATATTATTGTAATGTTTTGGATGAATATAATTCTTCCATTTTCCCCAATATAATGTTTGGAGAAAATTCATTTTGGGATCTATTTCCACCTATGTGATTTAGATTATCTTATTATGTTGTCCGGGAGAATAGTACCAACACCCCACATTTCATCTCCAAATTCCCAAAATTATTCTACTATGAATATCCAAAACCCAAGACCATAGACATAAACTATTATTCAAATACCATAGTTTGATCCCTAAACAATATAAACCAAATCTTCAACGACATTTCTGATACGATCTCTACTATTCCACATCAATTTTTATGGTTGAACACTAGTAAGTCATTCTGTTGATTAATTATACCGAAGGAGCTCAATCCAACCCACCAATGCACTATCATATATCGACCACAATTCTTTAAAACTCAAGTAATAATAAAAATGTTCAATGCCGATACCGAAGTCTGAATCTGACTCTTATTTCACTCCATGGTCAGATCCACAATCGAACCATTTTACCTTAATTCTCCACTCTTGAGCACAAACACATATATGATCCGAATCACCTACCAGTCAAACCACCACTATTTTTTTATGTGAATTCACCAAAGAGTGGTATAGGAATTCAATCCACACAAGGTTTGCAGAACCTCAAAACCAAATATCCCATGTTATTTCATCATGAATTTCAATAAACACCACCACTTATCACGCTTCAAGTCTACCACCCCCCACGTGGATCTTTCTACTCCAAGGAATAAATAATGAATTCATCCAAATATAAGGCCCCGACTCCATAATACCCCACGACCTCAGCGACCCAGTGACCCTGGCGACTCTACTTCCCCCAACCCCACGAAACCCCCGTGACCCTACTTCCCCCAGCCCCCCGCGACCCTAGAGACACCGACCCCCCACTTCCTATTATGTATTGTATTCATTTTAATGTTTACGTTATAAATATTATACATATTTTTGGTTATTTTTTTATATTAAGGATGCATAAATATTGAAGGTTATTATATGATATGACCTCAGTAGGGATGCATGACCGTATGTAAGAATGTGTTACGTTTTGTAAGCATCATAAGGTTTTCCCAAAACATTTTGTATGATAGATTTATTCGATATTAGAGTCTTATATGAATACTCTATAGAGAACATAGGTTGGGGTTATTCCAAATTAACAATGTGCTTTGGTTTTCAGGGTAATGTAGCTACCGAGTTGTTGGCAAACTGTTTCTCTTAACCAAAGAAACATCCCATATACTAAACACTAGAGGGTTCATATCTGACTCAGGGGTTTATCAATAATATATTATGTTTCTTAAATCATACCCTATCGTATATATGAATCTTTTTCTCTATTTAGTATCAACTATGGGTTTTAATTTTTTTATTATTGTGTAGGAACATTTTGATACACATGGATAATTGTTGGATCTCATTACCGAGGAACACAGCTCAGTATGTTAAGGGTTTGAATGAGTTTTTAGATTTTGAAATTTCAAATTGATCTGCTGAAGGGAGAAAAATATATCCATGTCCTAAATTTAAATTTAGAACATGGTTGTTGAGAGATGAGGTTTATGAACATTTAATACTGAAGCAATTCCCTGGTCAATATATGTGTTGTATTTTCCATGGAGGATCGAATGTTACAGAATGATTGAGCACTGATGTTAGTCCACAAAATTAGGTTCTATGTTTTTCAACAATGAAAAATGAAATGAAAAATCTCATAAATGATGCATTCGGCACCATAAGACACCACTATCTGAATCAAAACATATTAGAAAAACAAGAAGGGGGTGCTACAAATTGCAACATGACTTGTGATTTTTTTCAGATTGTAACACACATTGATCAAGATTGTAACATTTCATTGTATCCTCCTCTTGATTCTCTAGTGCCACATGTAAGAGAAAACTTCACTGAGGAAAATGTGTTTCATGATTTAGTTGACGATGGAAATCAAGAGTTGTATAGTGGTTGTTTGAAATATTCAAAGCTTTCATTTCTACTGAAGTCCTACCATATCAAATTCCTATGATGAATTACAAAAAGGAAATTTCCATGATATTGGAATTGATTCGGGATGCATTTCCTGGAGCAAAAATCTCAGAATCTTTTTATGTTATCAATAAATTTGTTAAAAATATTGGTCTGAATTATACAAAAATACACGTATGTCTCAATGATTGAATGCTTTATTGGGGAGATGATTTATGTAGACAGAATTTTAAGAAATTATCTTCTTCTAGATAGTATTAAAATGGTGATGTTGGAAGTCTGAATGAAAATAATTTCATGGAGAAGTAGAATTGGTACACACCTTTAGAGGTTTTGCGTTACATTCATTTGATTGTCTCAATTTCAAAGATTATTAATGTCATCAAAAACTGCTGAACACATGAAGTGGCATTCTATAGATAATAACAATAATGGGTTAATAAGACATCCATGATATTCTCAATCATGGATGAAATTTTATTCCATACATCTAGATTTCTCATTTGATCCAAAAAATGTTCGATTGTGATTGGCTGCCAATGGATTCAACCCATTTGGGACATTGAGTACCTGTTATAGCATTTGACCAGTTGTTTTGATCCCTTATAATCTACTTCCGTGCATGGGTATGCAAAAAACATATTTTATCCTTTCTACGATTATTCTTGGAAAACAAATTCATGTAAATGATATTGATGTATACTTGCAGCCTTTGATTAACGAATCACAGGAGTTATGGAACAACGGTTTGGAGACAATTGATGCTTCTTCTAAAACAATGTTCAAAATGCATGCTGCATTAATGTGGACTGTTAGTGACTTCCATGGGATTGGGAATTAATCTTGTTAGAACACATACATGGGTTTGGATATTCCCGTTTGTAACATTCATGTTCAGACCAAACAACCACCTCAGAGGAGAAATTGGTGCTTCTTATGACATCGATGATTTCTCGATGCATCTCATAGATTTCAGCTGAATACATCAAAAATTAATTGTTACATTTATTGTAGGCCACCTCCAATGATGATAACTGGTTCTAAAATATTGAAACAGCTTGAAAATGATGAAACAGAATTTGGGAATGTTCATTATTTGAATGATAGAGGAAGACGGGTCTGAAATGCATCATCAAGTGAAATCAGAACGCAATGATGGAAGAAAAAAATTATATTATTCATTCTTCTATATTGGGGATATAATTTTTTGAGGCATAATAATTATGTGATGCTTATTGAAAAGAATGTATATGATAATTTTATTTTCACATTACTTAATGAGCATGGAATGTCGAAGGATCATCTCAATGCCCGCAAAGAGTTACAAGTTATTAACATAAAACCTGATATCAATCCAGATGAGAATGAAAATTATGCTCTAACCAGTTTTTCAATGAAAAATAGGGATTAAGATACATTCCATCGAATTTTAATGAATGTGAAGGTATTTAATGGGTATTTGAGTAACATCTCTGGTCGTGAGTAGTTGTATTATTGATGTGTTGAAGAATTAAGGGAACAATTTGTTTGTATATGTAACATGTGTGGAATATAGATTCCACCATGCATTTTAATTCCCTAACATTTTGTTGATTTCTCATGTTTCCTTTTATTCATTTTATTGATTTTTGTTGTTTCCTTTTACTTCATGATTTCACGAGTGTGGTATACATCATTTCACTTAGCCCTATGTTTGAATTGGTAGTTGAGATTTTGGATAACTAGGAGTAAAACACATTGTTGATGTGTTGAAAAAATTGGGTCATTTTATAGTGATAAAGGGGATTGTGTTGATGTAACATTGGTGAGGAAGAATGCGTAGATATTGAATCATCAAGCATTGTTAATGGTTATCATATTCTATTCATGATGATAAAATATGGTCATACACTATACAAAACATTGGTTCCTCTTAATGGGAGAAGGTATGAAACCGTATAAAATCTGTATTCATTGTAAGATGTGTATTGGAAGATTTGAATGTCTTACACTATATCAAATTTGAATTTATCTTATAATAATTTTGATATATTCAAAGAAATTACCTCATATGAAACATGGAAGCATCACATTATGTTGGATGGAAAAAAATCATTTTCTTCAAGACATGACATTAAATTTTTCATCATGGTCTTGGTAGTATGATCTTACATTGTGTGCAATCATATTCATGATTTTGTCATGGGTTTAAGGGACTATTTTATCATATAACCCAATGTTTCATTCATCATAAAAACATTATTGATTCTCCCACCTTGCCAATCTATACTATAATAATTTATACGAAGAGATCCCTAGTCCAAGAATTATGACAATAAAATTTGCTCATACATCCATCACATGGGTTTATTCATCCCTGCAGTTTCTACAAACATATATTTCTACAACATTATAGAACTATTAGTGTATTGATTCCCATTTCCATGGGATACATATTGATGCATATATCTTCTATCATTGTGCCTAACTGATGATTCACCATATAATACGCTATTACATGAGGTTTTATTGCACCAAAACACTCACATGAGCCTATTTTCAAAGAAATAATCTCTGTTCATTTATGTTCACACATCATTGGGCCAAGATTCTCTCATTTACTTATATAAGGAATTAAATAGTGGTTATATAGATGCAAAAGTCCTTCTTGAATCTTAATAAGATGAATTTAAATTATATCATTACCCGGTGTAAAATATATATACCTATTAATGATAGATAATTTAACCCCATAAAAATTTATATGTCTCTTAAAAGGTGGTAATTTTACCTGTAATAAATTCTCAATGCCTAATATTATAATATGTAATTATTCAATATCATCATCCAAGAAGGTAGACCCTTCTGGAATTGGTATCCTATGACACCTTGAATCATAATAACATGTTGATTAATTCCAATGATCACGATATATGTAGTTACATATAAATATTTAATCCAGGGCACAACCCTATCACTAACTCATTATAGGTTTCGCCCATTCATATATTATTTGGTCAAAGCATGGATACATTTAACTCAAACCAATTCCTATATTTGGAGTTCTAGGAATTTAAACTATTTCTACTCATAGTCCATGTTGTATAATTTTAAACATCAGATCCCAATGTCCTCAGCAAAACATGGTAATTAACAACCATACCCTATTAAATGAAATAAGGATGCCTCATCTGATAAGTGTGGGATGAATATAAAAATAATTACCACATATAAAACTAAAATTCCTCATATGATATGTTTGAAATGAACCACACATTACCCGTATAAAACTTGTATTACATCGAATATGAAATTATATGATATATTTCCAAAGAAGAAAACACTCCATCAACAATAGAATCTTACCTTGTCACACATCAAAACTATGTTTGTATTGATGCACAATAAGAGGAGAAACATATTGATGCATGTATATTTCATCTTATTCCCATCCCTATCCGCAACTCACCATGGGGACATTTGCCACTCGGTCAGGATTGAATCTTGTCAACACACATGTTTAAATAGAACATTTGAGCACATGAGGAAATATATCACATGGAACCTAATATTATATATTGTGCATCCCAACATGCACTTGTGAGGTTCAAACATTCTAATATTGGGATAATCCTCATCCCACAAATCTAAAAATGATCTCCAATGAAATGATTTAGTGGTATAGTGTCTTACGTACTATCTCACGCTCATTCAATGATGTACATTTACTGAAAAAAATCGTATCTCATCCTTTGATATCCTTAAATAGTAGATCATGATATTTTTCATCCTTTCATCAATCGGCTCAGGTATCCTATGATTCAGACATGGCCAATAATAATTTTATTTCTGTTGATTACTCCCATTTCACTTCCATGTTCTCAAAAGGTGTAATTGTCCTCGTGATATTTTTCAGGTCACTTCATTCCCTCATTGGGATCACCACAATAATCAATTATAATAATATAAAAATCCATGATTCTTTAATCAATCATGGATCACCAGGGCTTAGGGGTTACGAGGAAGTCTGCCTCAAGCATGGTTGAGTTCCCTGATCAATACATGCACCTAATTCTATAACCATAAACAAGTATTCCATGTCCATGAATCACTAATCTAAATTTGTAATGCCCAGACCCCAGTTACCCAGAGTCGGTGCATTATTACAAACATTGGCATGATCACAAGAAAGATCAGGCCTCGAAAGACCGATTGGTTTAGTAGCCTTGGAAACAATAGATATATATTCATATGTCTTACATTACATCATCAAAACTAAAACTACAATAACATGGTCTCCTTAGTCCACACTCATATCCCCACAGAATATTCTTGAAAGTCAGTCATAATACACTTCTTCACATCCTGGAAAAAATAAAACATTGATGGGGGTGAGCTCAAATGCCCAGTAAGGATAACAATATAGCGGAAACTTTCATAAGAAAACATAAGCATTTAAGGCAATGTATAACTAAAAAAGGCCTTATTAAACTTGAACTTCAGTATAATATGGAAAAAGTAAAATCAAATAATACCATTTACATACTTACATAGATGTTCTACTAGTCGAATAATCACATGAAATATCAATAACCACTTTCATAATGAGGGAATGTATAATGCCGGACATTCTGAAACATTTTGTCAAGGCCTTGGCCAAGACGTCTAAAATTATCAAGGCCTCAGCCAAAACCATAAATCAAATTGGGGAAGGGCCTCGGCCAATTCCACATCTAGTTGTCTCATGAGACCTACTGATGCATCGAGGAGCTATAGCGGGCTCCACCCGTCACTTATTAAGTCCAATACATTCCTCATATGAATAGGTTTAAACATTACATAAACATTCGTATTAAAACTAGCATACAAAATGTCAATACATACTTCATAAACCATGAATGGTATAAAAATAACACATCCACAGTCAAACATACCATAAACCCTTAAATACAATATGGATGTTTTGTATCATAATGAATCAACTTCAAATAAGATTAAAATCCATCAAAGGATGTTGACATAGATGAAATCAAAAGTAATTGAGAGAAGTCTCTTTTTTTTGAAATCATTTAAATGTCACATAATTATAAAATAATACATTTACTTTGAAAATATTATTATAAGCTTGTAAGGGAAGCTTCAACGAAGTTATAACGGTGGAAAATAGCTGCACCCACCGTATAAGTTAAAAAAACATTCTTACCTTAAATTTTTCAAAAAGGTCAAAAAGTACCTTATTTGGAAAATGACAGAAAGATTCTATTCAAAAACGTACAAGGGTATAAATGACTTTAACCCATTTTCTATTTAATAGTAAAAATGTTTTGAAAGATATTTTTAAGAAACATGGATGTGGATGATAACGAGGTTCCAGTAGATATTTACGTATAAACAACCTTGGATAATGAAGAGGTTGTGAAGTAAACCCTTACCTTGAACTTGTCCTTAGTTGATTGTATGTTAACCTCCTGTATAATAGTTAAAACATTGTTATTAAATTATACAATAATCATATACATCAATATGATATCATATATGATCTTTTAACATTGCTTTATTAATAATATCTTAGTATTATCGTCGTTTGAGTGATAACTGATTCGTTCTCTTTATATGTTTGGTTACGTAAGAAAATCTTGTAATGGATAGGTTGTATCTTATTCATAATAAAAATTATATTAACATTATTTTTAACCCGCAAATGAGAATAAGACTTGAATGGATACGATGGAGAATGGATCTCATCGCGTTCGTGAAGACGGTAGTCCGTACGTACGCACGAACGCTACTTCCATTTCATTTTTCATTTTAAAAGAATCAAATCCAAATGATACATAGGTATATTATTATTCCAGTATAATATAATATTTTATATATGTTACTTAAGTTCATTAACACCATCCTTTATATGTTTCATGTATGGTATGAACGAGTCATATCATCTTAAGGGGGCGGTAGTCCGCACTTGCTCAAATGAAATTATCGTATGTATATACAACATGAAACGAATAATGGTATGATATAAAATGGAATTACAGAAGCTTATATATAAAACATATATCATTAATATCATATTTAATTATAGTTCCATCATAATTTCCACCATGAGAGGCGGTAAGATGTATTTGAACAATCATCGTTTCGTGAGGCGTTAGTGTGCCATCCACAGAAACATTATGTTCATCATCCATTAGATGGAGGTGTGTGTAAGTGTAGTTAGAATCCTTCTTATTACAACATCCTATTATATTTAGGATACTGGTGTTGTTACAAAAGAAATGAAATAAAAAGAGTTTAGGGGTTGGAGAAACAAAATAAAAGAAAACAACTTAAGAGAAACCATTACATTTAATTTGGGTAACTTCCTTTGGTTTGAACCAAAGGACTTCTTGAAGTGTCATCTGCCTAAGGTAAGGATTCTAATGATCGGAGAGGGATGTAGGGATCTTAGTTGGGCAGAGTTTGGACGAGCCAAGTGGCTTGAGAGGTGTGAGGAATGGGTTAGAAGTGGTCTTCTTTTATAAGGGAGAGGAGGGGCTCTTTAGGAAAGAGTGAAAATATTACTTTGTAATATAATGATATTCGGTTTCTAATGATCCAAAAATCATTATATTCGAAGATACGATGAGTCATGGTCGAAATATAATCAAACAATACGAATTGGACAGGTTTTAGATAATATTTTAATCATTATAATCTTATTTATAAAAATGATTTATTTATGAGGTAAACATTGCATCATTATTGTGTCATAAATAATTTAAATTATTTGATGTCTAAAAATTATAAATAAAATATCATTATGTAGGAAATCTTTTTATCTTTCTAATGAATATTTACAATCAAATTTATCTTATGTATAACCCTATATTAAAAATGTTTTACTAATTAAACATTGATTTTTACCCTTTTAGCTCTTTTTTGAATTAAATAATAATAAATGTCCTAATCTATTCCAAGTTGACCTAAATGATAATATTTTATTCCTAAGGTTGTTTTTGGTCGAGAGACACTTGTCCAATAGAATTAGGACATGTGTTAGGTAATATTAATATCATTTTTACCCTTAATTACTCTATTAACTTTTAACCGCGGTAAATAAAAGTAAAAAGTTACTATTCACCAAAAATTATTTTCATCTCATTGAACCACATTTTACTTACTAATATCAACCATGTCTCTTGGATTTTTGAAATTCCTTTCACAGAAGCGGTAAAATTATGTTTTATGAAAAAATCAGTTTTTTAACTACCACTTAGTGGTTTCACTATTCATCAAAAAATGAAGTTTTCCAGAAAAATACAAAAAATTCACCCTATGCTATAATTGATATTCCAAATTAAAAAATGTTGTATATTTTAAAAAATTCCCAACATATATGTTGCATTAATTAATTTTATAATTAATTCTCGTTATCAAAACAAATAGCGTGTTTTTAAGAAACAATATCAATCAAAAGATTGTCAATTGTTTATGTCTAATTTCAAAGTGAAATTAATTCCAATAAACATCATTGGATTAAATGGTAAAAATATATTCTAAATATACATTAAAACCACTCAAATTCATAATTTATCACTATTAATTATTTCGATTAAAAAAGTTGTTTTTAATTATAATTTAGTAATTTTCATTATTCATCAAAATATAAAAGTTATCCAAAATATACCAAACATTCACCTTAGGATAAATTCGATACTCCAAATCTAAAAATGAAGTCAATTTTTAGAGATAAAATTTATAAAATTTCAAAATTCAGTTAATACTATTCAAAACTACTTTTTAATGGCTTGTTTGGTAAGTCATGGTGCGCTTGAACTCGGTGTTGCGTGTAGTGAAAGTTGTTGATTTATTTTGAAGAAGTAACACACTATGAAATCTTGGGGTGTTACATTATTCCCTCCTTCAATAAATTACATCCTCGCAATTTGATATTGTTCTTTGAAAATAAAGGTTGAATTTTAGAAAATAGCATTGTGGGAGAACCCACATCGGAAATTGGGTTAATAAAATTTAGTCTTAATAAGAGGAAAAGTGAAATGAAAGGGTCACCACCAAATCATGTTCTCGATTAGGAGAACATTGGTGGCAATTAGAGACATATAATTGGAGAAAACGTAAATATTTATAGGTAGTGATTAAGGTCATCAATCACAAACAAGTGTAAAATTGAGGGACTTAAATTCATCAATCTATGATGATTTAAAATACCATCGGTTCAACAAAACATATGTTATTAGGATAACAAATTTGTTTTTTTTAAGATCCCTTTAATAAATTATAAGAATTAATTTCATCATTTAATAAGAGAATAATAAAAATATATACTTGACAAGTAGAGTCTCTACCACAAATTCATCTTTCACTCCAAAACATAATACAACTCAAAAATACTTTATTTACCCTAATCGTACAAGGTTCCAAATATTATCACATGACATTTAGATGAGGAAAACTATTTTGTAATAACCAGGGTATTCCTGTAGGCTAGTGGTAGGTAATAAAGGCCTGTCGCACTATGGTTGTGGGTTCGATTCCTGTAGCTTTGTCCGACGCGATGGGTTATCCCCTCAACCTGCAGGTTTTCCTTTTCCTAAAATTATAGTATTATAGTATTCCAGAAATAATCTTTAGAAATGTTTTAACCGTAAACAATATTATCCAATGTTCAACTTAATCCATTCCAACCTTTATCCAAAATACCTCTATCTAGACTTTTTCTAAAAGGTCTCTAAATTCCAAAATCAATTGTAACATCAGATTTGCCAAACAAAGTATTGTTTCACTTATTGTCACATAATAAAAATATGATTACCTTAATTATATAAAAACCCTAATGAAAACCATATGTACTGCAATACAATCCTTATATATACATATCACATTAGTCTTATAACCAGAATATAATCCTTGAGTCCAAAAGCACCAATACATTAATTATTCCTCTTCAACTATAGTGACAACATAAGATTGGTCTTGATCCCTTTCCCTTTTCTAAGGTAAGTTCCCCTGACGCTTAGGACATTCATTTGCATAATGTCCCTTCTCTCTACAATTATAGCATTCCACGTTGACAACAATTCTCTTTCCCTTGCATTCATGAGCTTGGTGGCCTTTTTCACCACACTTGCAACAGACTCCCATTCCCTTCAAGCAAGTACCAGGTTGTTTCTTCCCACATCTACTGCAGGACTGATATTCAACTTTTTTCCTTCTTCTCCTTATTTTAATTTCCAGTTTGATCAGAAGATCTCTTCTTCTCTTGATTTTCTTTAGATTCATATGACTTTGTGATTTCCTTTTCTGTCTTGATAGCGCACGAGACGATATCTCCGTATGTTGAGAAAGATTGAGAGACTAAGGCTCGACGGAGAAATGGTTTTAACCCATCAAAGAAACGTTCAATCTTACTCCTTGGGTTACATATATAATCAGATCCATGCCTCACTAACCTTGTAAAGTTAGCCTCATACTTGGCAATATTCTCATCCTCATTTTGCCTCAGATTGAGAAACTACCTTTCCATATCTGCTCAATGGTCATGAGGAAAGTATTTTTATAAGAAATTCTCATTAAACTCCCTCCATTCCATACTTGATACTTCCTCATCTTCCTTCGTGTTTTGTATCAATGACCACCATTGATCATCATCTCCAGTAAGGCGATAGACTGCCATGACAACTTTCTCCCTTTCACTACTCCCCAAGGCATGAAATATTTTCTCTAAAGAATTTATCCATTGCTCAGCTACTATGGGATTTGTATTACCATTGAATGTTGGTGGTTTCTGCCTCATGAAACGGTCTAACATTGATCCTCCATGTTGCGGATCAGGGTGCTCCATACGAGTAAGGATATTATTCATAACCTACGTGAGTTGTCCCAATACAGTGAGAAGCTGATCAGCACCAGTTGTATCACTAGCTCCACCATAATTATCTTGAGCAGGAGGTAAATCCCTACATGGAGTCCGTGCATTGATACGGTTTCCATTTCTATCACTAGGCGCCATTTCTAAACAATGGCATAAACTAGATTAGTTTATGAATCGAAATACATAATTCCATACTCATAAAATACTTAACATAAATTGTACAGTTTATGGATATAATCCATAATTATAAAAAAATTTTCTTTGAGGAAGTACATACTTATAATCCTTTCATAATGGTTTGTAATGAAAATGAGAATAATCCTAAGCATATCCCCCGGGAGTATCGTAACCAAGAGTGCAGCAAGGCCTGTTGTCGTGTACCAGGATACCCCGGGTCAAGCCCGTAACTCCTTGTAGGAGTTTTCACTCCTAGGTACATCTGTGCCAGAGCCTCCTTTACCTGCTCGTATCCAGACAGGGATGTATTTCTCGGAAAACTCACAAAATCTCTACATTACCAAAATTCTAGGATGTTCTTCTATACAAATCCTCAAAGTCTATCTTAGGGATATGTGCTTTAATCAGAATTTATCTAAATCTAGCTTCCAAGTTTTGTACTAAACTTCCTCTTATACCAACTGTAACGCCCTGAACCCAGTTACCTAGAGTCGGTGCATTCTTACATGACATTGGCATGATCACAAGAAATATTAGGCCTCGAAAGACCAATTGGTTTAGTAGCCTTGGAAACACTAGATATATATTCATATGTCTTACATTACATCATCAAAATGAAAACAACAATTACATGGTCTCCTTAGTCCACACTCATATCCCCACTGACTATTCCTGCAAATCAGTCATAATACACTTCTTCACATCCTGGGAAAAATAAAGCATTGAAGGGGGTGAGCTCAAATGCCCCGTAAGGATAACAATATAGCGAAAACTTTCATAAGAAAACATAAGCATTTAAGGCAATGTATAACTAAAATAAAAGCCTTATTAAAATTGAATTTCAGTATAATATGGAAAAATTAAAATAAAATAATGCCATTTACTTACTCACATCGATATTCTACTAGTCGAATAATCACATGAAATATCAATAACCACTTTCATAATGAGGGAATGTATAATGCCAGACATTCTGAAACATTTTGTCAAGGCCTCGGCCAAGACGTCTAAAATGATTAAGGCCTCGGTCAAAACCATAAATCAAATTGTGAAAGGGCCTCGACCAATTCCACGTCTAGTTGTCTCATGAGACCTACCGATGTATCGAGGAGCTATAGCGGGCTCCACCCGTCACTTATTAAGTCCAATACATTCCTCATATGAATAAGTTTAAACATTACATAAACATTCGTATTAAAACTAGCATACGAAATGTCAATACTTTCTACATAAACCATGAATGGTATAAAAATAACACATCCACAGTCAAACATACCACAAAACATTAAATACAATATGGATGTTTTGTATCATAATGAATCAACTTCAAAAAAGCTTAAAATCCATCAAAGGATGTTGACATAGATGAAATCAAAACTAATTGAGAGAAGTATCTTTTTTTTTGAAATCGTTTAAAAGTCACATAACTATAAAATAATATATTTACATTGAATATATTCTTATAAGATTGTAAGGGAAACTTTGACGAAGTTATAACGGTGGAAAATAGCCGCACCCGCCGTATAAGTTAAAAAAACATTCTTACCTTAAATTTTTCAAAAAGGTCAAAAAGTACCTTATTTGGAAAACGACGGAAAGTTTCCTTTCAAAAAAGTATAAGGGTATAAATGACTTTAACCCATTTTCTATTTAATAGTAAAAATATTTTGAAAGACATTTTTAAGAACCATGGATGTCGATGATAACGAGGTCCCAGTAGATATTTACGTATAAACAACCTTGGATAATGAAGAGGTTGTGAAGTAAACCCTTACCTTGAACTTGTCCTTAGTTGATTGTATGTTAACCTCCTGTATAATAGTTAAATCATTGTTATTAAATTATAAAATAATCATATACATCAATATGATATCATATATGATCTTTTAACATTGCTTTATTAATAATATCTTAGTATTATCGTCGTATGAGTGATAACTGATTCATTCTCTTTATATGTTTGGTTATGTAAGACATGCTTTTAATAGATAGGTTGTATCTTATTCATAATAAAAATGATATTAACATTATTATTAACCCTCAAATGAGAATAAGACTTGAATGGATACGATGGAGAATGGATCTCATCGCGTTCGTGGAGACGGTAGTCCGTACGTACGCACGAACGCTACTTCCATTTCATTTTCCATTTTAAATGAATCGAATCCAAATGATACATAGGTATATTTTTATTCCAGTATAATATAATATTTTATATATGTTACTTAATTTCATTAAGACCATCCTTTATATGTTTCATGTATGGTATGAACGAGTCATATCATTTTAAGGGGGCGATAGTCCGCACTTTCTCAAATGAAATTATCGTATGTATATACAACATGAAACAAATTATGGTATGATATAAAATGGAATTACAGAAGCTTATATATAAAATATATATCATTAATATCATATTTAATTACAGTGCCATCATAATGGCCACCATGAGAGGCGGTAAGATGTATTTGAACAATCATCATTTCATGAGGCGTTAGTTTCCCTTCCACAGAAACATTATGTTCATCTTCCAGTATATGGGGTTGTGTGTAAGTGTAGTTAGAATATTTATTATAACAACATCCTAGTATATTGATGATACTGTTTTTGTTACAAAATAAAGGAAATAAAAAGAGTTTAGGGGTTGGAGAAACAATATAAAAGAAAACAACTTAAGAGAAACCATTACCTTTAATTTGGGTAACTTCCTTTGGTTTGAACCAAAGGACTTATTGAAGTGTCTTCTACCTAAGGTAAAGCTTCTAGGGAGAGGAGAGGGATGTAGGGAGCTTATTTGGGCAGAGTTTTGTCGAGCCAAGTGGCTTGAGAGGTATGAGGAATGGGTTATAAGTGGTCTCCTTTTATAAGGGAGAGGAGGGGCTCTTTAGGAAAGAGTGAAAATATAACATTATAATATAACGATACTCTATTTCAAATGGTCCAAAAATCATTATATTCGAAGATAAGTTGAATCATGGTCGAAATATAATCAACCAATAAGAATTGGACCGGTTTTAGATAATATTTTAATCATTATAATCTTATTTATTTAAATGATTTATTTATGAGGTAAACATTGCATAATTATTGTGTCATAAATAATTTATATTTTTTAATGTCTAAAAATTATAAATAAAATATCATTATGCAGGAAATCTTTTTATATTTCTAATTAATATTTACAATCGAATTTATCTTATGTATAACCCTATATTAAATATGTTTTAGTAATTAAAAATTGATTTTAACTCTTTTAACTCTTTTTTGAATTAAATAATAATAAATGTCCTAATCTATTCCAAGCGGACTTAAATGATAATATTTTATTCCTAAGGTTGTTTTTGGTCGAGATACACTTGTCCAATAGAATTAGGACATGTGTTAGGTAATATTAATATCATTTTTACCGTTAATTACTCTATTTACTTTTAACCACGGTAAATAAAAGTAAAAAGTTACTATTCACCAAAAATTATTTTCATCTCATTGAACCACATTTTACTAACTAATATCAACCGTTTGTCTCGGATTTTTGAAATTCCTTTCACAGAAGCGGTAAAATTAAGTTTTATGAAAAATTCAGTTTTTTAACTACCACATAGTGGTTTCACTATTCATCAAAAAATGAAGTTTTCCAGAAAAATACCAAAAATTCACCCTAAGCTATAGTTGATATTCCAAATCCAAAAATGATGTATATTTTACAAAATTTCCAACATATTAGTTGCATTAATTAATTTTATAATTAATTCTCATTATCAAAACAAATAGCGTGTTTTTAAGAAACAATATCAATCAAAAGATTGTCAATTGTTTATGTCTAATTTCAAAGTGAAATTAATTCCAATAAACATCATTGGATTAAATGGTAAAAATATATTCTACGTATACTTTAAAAAAACTCAAATTCATAATTTATCATTATTAATTATTTCGATTAAAAAGTTTTTTTAATTATAATTTAGTAATTTTCACTATTCATCAAAATATAAAAGTTATCCGAAATATACCAAACTTTCACCTTAGGATAAATTAAATACTCCGAATCAAAAAATGAAGTCCATTTTGAGAGATAAAATTTATAAAATTTCAAAATTCAGTTAATACTATTCATAACTACTTTTGAATGGCCTGTTTGGTAAGTCATGGTGCGCTTGAACTCGGTGTTGCGTGTAGTGAAAGTTGTTGATTTATTTTGAAGAAGTAACACACTATGAAATCATTGAGTGTTACATTCTTCCCTCCTTCAATAAATTACGTCCTCGCAATTTGTTATTGTTCTTTGAATATAAAGGTTGAATTTTAGAAAATATCTTTGTGGGAGAACCCCCATTGGAAACTGTGTTAATAAAATTTAGTCTTAATAAGAGGAAAAGAGAAATGAAAGGGTCACCACAAAATCATGTTATCTATTAGGAGAACATTCGTGGCAATTAGAGACATATAATTGGAGGAAAAACGTAAATATTTATAGGTAGTGATTGAGGTCATCAATCACAAACAAGTGTAAAATTGAGGGACTAAAATACATCAATCTATGATGATTTAAAATACCATCGGTTCAACAAAACATATGTTATTAGGATAATTTTTTTTTTGTTTTAAGATCCCTTCAATAAAGTATAAGAATTAATTTCATCATTGAATAAAAGAAGAAGAAAAATATATACTTGACAAGTAGAGTCTCTACCACAAATTTATCTTTCACTCCAAAACATAATACAACTCAAAAATACTTTATTTACCCTAATCGTACAAGGTTCCAAATATTATCACATGACATTTAGATTAGGAAAACTATTTTGTAATAACCAGGGACTTCCTATAGGCTAGTGGTAGGTAATAATGGCCTGTCGCACTATGGTTGTGGGTTCGATTCCTGCAGCTTTGTTCGACGCGACGGTTTATCCCCTCAACCTCCATGTTGTTATTTTCCTAAAATTATAGTATTATAATATTCCAAAAATAATCTTCAGAAATGTTTTAAACTTAAAAAATACTATCCAATTTTCAAATTAATCCATTCCAACCTTTATCCAAAATACCTCTATCTAGACTTTCTCTAAAAGGCCTCTAAATTCCAAAATCGATTGTAACATCAGATTTTCCAAACAAAGTAATGTTTCTCTTATTGTCACATAATGAAAATATGATTACCTTCATCATATAAAAACCCTAATGAAAACCATATGTACTGAAGTATAATCCTTACATATATATATATCACATTATTATTATAACCAGAATATAATCCTTGAGTCCAAATGCACCAATACATTAGTTATTCCTCTTCAACTGTAGTGACAACATAAGACTGGCCTTGATCCCTTTCCCTTTTCTGTGGTAAGTTCCCCTGACACTTAGGACATTCATTTTCATAATGTCACTTCTCTCTACAATTATAGCATTCCACGTTGACAACAATTCTCTTTCCCTTGCATTCATGAGCTAGGGGGCCTTTTTCACCACACTTGTAACAGACTCCCATTCCCTTCAAGGAAGTACCAGGGTGGTTCTTCCCACATCTACTGCATGAATGATATTCAACTTTTTCCTTCTTCTCCTTATTTTTGTTTCCAGATTGATCAGAAGATCTCTTCTTCTCTTGCTTTGCTTTAGATTCATAAGACTTAGAGAATTCCTTTTCTGTCTTGATAGCGCACGAGACAATATCTTCGTACGTTTAGAAAGATTGAGAGACTGAGGCTCAACGGAGAAACTGTTTTCACCCATCAAAGAAACGTTCAATATTACTTCTTGGGTTACGTATATAATTAGCTGCATGCCTAGCTAACCTTGTAATGTTGTCCTCATACTTGGAAACATTCTCATCCTCCTTTTGCCTCAGATTGAGAAACTACCTTTCCATATCTGCTCGATGGTCATGAGGAAAGAATTTTTCTAAGAAAATCTCTTTAAACTCCCTCCATTCCATACTTGATACTTCCTCATCTTCCTTCATGTTTTGTATCAATGACCACCATTGATCAGCATCTCCAGTAAGGCGATAGACTGCCATGACAACATTCTCCCTTTCACTACTCCCCAAGGCATGGAATATTTTCTCTAAAGAATTTATCCATTGCTCAGCTACTATGGGATTTATATTCCCATTGAATGTTTGTGGTTGTTGCCTCATGAAACGGTCTAACATCGATCCTCCACGTTTCGGATCAGGGTGCTCCATACGATTTAGGTTATTATTCATAACCTGCGTGAGTTGTCCTAATATGGTGAGAAGCTGATCAGCACCAGTTGTATCACAAGCTCCACCATAATTATCTTGAGCAGGAGGGCAATCCCTACATGGAGTCCGTGCATTGATACGGTTCCCATTTCTTCCACTAGGCGCCATTTCTAAACAATGGCATAAACTAGATCAGTTTATGAATCTAAATACATAATTCCATACTTATAAAACACTTAACATAAATTGTACAGTTTATGGATATAATCCATAATCATAAAAATGTTTTCTTTGAGGACGTATATACATATAATTCTTTCATAATGGTTTGTAATGAAAATGAGAATAATCCTAAGCATATCCCCCGGGAGTGTCGTAACCAAGAGTGCAGCAAGGCCCGTTGTCGTGTACCAGGATACCTCGGGTCAAGCCCGAAACTCCTTGTCGGAGTTTTCACTCCTAGGTACATCTGTACCAAAGCTGCCTCAACCTGCTCGTATCCAGATAGGGATGTATTGCTCGAAAGACACACAAAATCTCTACTTTACCAAAATTCTAGGATGTTCTTCTATACTAATCCTCAAAGTCTATCTCTAGGCTATGTGCTCTAATCAGAGTTTATCTAAATCTAGATTCCAAGGTTTGTACTAAACTTCCTCTGATACCAACTGTAACGCCCCGACCCTAGTTACCCAGAGTCGGTGCAATATTACATTACACTGGCATGATCACAAGAAAGATCAGGCCTCGAAAGACCGATTTGTTTAGTAGACTTGGAAACACTAGATATATGTTCATATGTCTTACATTACATCATCAAAACGAAAACTACAATAACATGGTCTTGTTAGTCCACACTCATATCCCCACTGACTATTCATGCAAGTCATTCATAATAAACTTCTTCACATCCTGGGAAAAATAAAACATTGAAGGGGGTGAGCTCAAATGCCTAGTAAGGATAACAATATAGCGGAAACTTTCATAAGAAAACATAAGCATTTAAGGAAATGTATAACTAAAACAAAATCCTTATTAAACTTGAACTTCAGTATAATATGGCAAAAGTAAAATCAAATAATTCCATTTAATTACTCACATGGATATTCTACTAGTCGAATAATCACATGAAATATCAATAACCACTTTCATAATGAGGGAATATATAATGTCAGACATTCTGAAACATTTTGTCAAGGCCTCAGCCAAGACGTCTAAAATGATTAAGGCCTCGGCCAAAACCATAAATCAAATTGGGAAAGGGCCTCAACCAATTCCATGTCTAGTTGTCTCATGAGACCTACCGATGCATCCAAGAGCTATAGCGGGCTCCACCCGCCACTTATTAAGTCCAATACATTCCTCATATGAATAAGTTTAAACATTACATAAACATTCGTATTAAAACTAGCATACAAAATGTCAATAAATTCTTCATAAACCATGAATGGTATAAAAATAACACATCCACAGTCAAACATACCACAAAACATTAAATACAATATGTATGTTTTCTATCAAAATGAATCAACTTCAAATAAATTTAAAATCCATCAAAGGATGTTGACATAGATGAAATCAAAACTAATTGAGAGAAGTATATTTTTTTTGAAATCATTTAAAAGTCACATAATTATAAAATAATAAATTTAATTTGAAAATATTCTTATAATATTGTAAGGGAAGCTTTGATTAAGTTATGACGGTGGAAAATAGCCGCACCCGCCGTATAAGTTAAAAAAACATTCTTACCTTAAATTTGTCAAAAAGGTAAAAACGTACCTTATTTGAAAAATGACGGAAAGATTCCTTTAAAAAACATATATGTGTATAAATGACTTTAACCCATTTTCTATTTAATAGTAAAAAAATTTTGAACGACATTTTTAAGAAACATGGATGTGGATGATAACGAGGTCCCAGTAGATATTTACGTATAAACAACCTTGGATAATGAAGAGGTTGTGAAGTAAACCCTTACCTTGAACTTGTACTTAGTTGATTTTATTTTAACCTCCTATATAATAGTTAAAAAATTGTTATTAAATTATAAAATAATCATATACATCAATATGATATCATATATGATCTTTTAACATTTTTTTATTAATAATATCTTAGTATTATCGTCGTTTGAGTGATAACTGATTCGTTCTCTTTATATGTTTGGTTACGTAAGACATGCTTGTAATGGATAGGTTGTATCTTATTAATAATCCAAATGATATTAACATTATTTTTAACCCTCAAATGAGAATAATACTTGAATGGATACGATGGAGAATGGATCTCATCACGTTCGTGGAGACAGTAGTCCGTACGTACGCACGAACGCTACTTCCATTTAATTTTTCATTTTAAAAGAATCGAATCCAAATGATACATAGGTATATTATTATTCCAATATAATATAATATTTTATATATGTTAATTAATTTCATTAACAACATCCTTTATATGTTTCATTTATGGTATGAACGATTCATATCATTTTAAGGGGGCGGTAGTCCGCACTTTCTCAAATAAAATTATCGTAAGTAAATACAACATGAAACGAATAATGGTATGATATAAAATGGAATTAAAGAATCTTAGATATATAATATATATCATTAATATCATATTTAATTATAGTTCCATCATAATGGCCACCATGAGAGGCGGTAAGATGTATTTGAACAATCATGGTTTCGTGAGGCGTTAGTTTTCCATCCACAGAAACATTATGTTCATCATCCATTAGATGGAGGTGTGTGTAAGTGTAGTTCTAATCCTTATTATAACAACATCCTAGTATATTGAGGATACTGTTGTTGTTACAAAATAAAGGAAATAAAAAGAGTTTTGGGGTTGGAGAAACAAAATAAAAGAAAACAACTTAAGAGAAACCATTACCTTTAATTTGGGTAACTTACTTTGGTTTGAACCAAAGGACTTCATGAAGTGTCTTATGCCTAAGGTAAGGCTTCTACAGAGAGGAGAGGGATTTAGGGAGCTTAGTTGGGCTGAGTTTGGTCGAGACAAGTGGCTTGAGAGGTGTGAGGAATGGGTTAGAAGTGGTCTCCTTTTATAAGGGAGAGGAGGGGCTCTTTAGGAAAGAGTGAAAATATTACTTTATAATATAATGATATTCGGTTTCTAATGGTCCCAAAATCATTATATTAGAAGATAAGATGACTCATGGTCGAAATATAATCAACCAATAGGAATTGGATAGGTTTTAGATAATATTTTAATCATTATAATCTTATTTATTTAAATGATTTATTTATGAGGTAAACATTGAATCATTATTGTGTCATAAATAATTTAAATTATTTGATTTCTAAAAATTATAAATAAAATATCATTATGTAGGAAATATTTTTAGCTTTCTAATGAATATTTACAATCTAATTTTTCTTATGTATAACCCTATATAAAAAATGTTTTAGTAATTAAACATTGATTTTAACTCTTTTAACTCTTTTTTGAATTAAATTATAATAAATTTCCAAATCTATTCCATGTGGACCTAAATGATAATATTTTATTCCTAAGGTTGTTTTTGGTCGAGATACACTTGTCCAATAGAATTAGAACATGTGTTAGGGTAATATTAATATCATTTTTACCCTTAATTACCCTATTTACTTTTAACCGGGGTAAATAAAAGGAAAAAGTTACTATTCACCAAAAATTATTTTCATCTCATTGAACCACATTTTAATTACTAATATCAACCATGTCTCTCGGATTTTTGAAATTCCTTTCACAGAAGTGGTAAAATTATGTTTTATGAAAAAATCAGTTTTTTAACTACCACTTAGTGGTTTCACTATTCATCAAAAAAATGAAGTTTTCCAAAAAAATACCAAAAATTCACTCTATGCTATAATTGATATTACAAATTAAAAAATGTTTTATATTTTACAAAATTCCCAACATATAAGTTTCATTAATTAATTTTATAATTAATTCTCATTATCAAAACAAATAGTGTGTTTTTAAGAAATAATATCAATCAAAAGATTGTCAATTGTTTATGTCTAATTTCAAAGTGAAATTAATTCTAATAAACATCATTGGATTAAATGGTAAATATATATTCTAAATATACTTTAAAACCACTGAAATTCATAATTTATCACTATTAATTATTTCGATTAAAAAAGTTGTTTTTAATTATAATTTAGTAATTTTCATTATTCATCAAAATATAAAAGTTATCCGAAATATACCAAACTTTCACCTTAGGATAAATTCGATACTCCGAATATAAAAATGAAGTCCATTTTGAGAGATAAAATTTATAAAATTTCAAAATTCAGTTAATACTATTCATAACTACATTTGAATGGCTTGTTTGGTAAGTCATGGTGCGCTTGAACTCGGTGTTGCGTGTAGTGAAATTTGTTGATTTATTTTGAAGAAGTAACACACTATGAAATCTGGGGGTGTTACAAAATTAATTTTAAATCAAGCGTTGAATGTGTTTTGAGGTGTTGTACCCATTCTCTGTCAATTAATGTCATTTTTTACTCCTCCTCACAACACATATCCATTTATGATGTTCCACTATATTATCCAAGCATCATGACCATAAAATATTTACTAGTTCATTACATTATGTTTTAAATTATGTCTGTATTAATCTTTTAAAATATTGGTATTTCTGGTTTGATTTAATTTTCAGGGTAGAGGTGCAGTGGAAGAGAAAATTTATTTATTTTGTTCATCATTTCACAGTGGTTTTAACTGCCGTGAAAAGTATACAAGTAAGACATTAGTGGTGGTTGAAACCATCTTTAAACTTATGTATTTTTTACGTTTAGTGGTGGTTTTAACCCCAGCTACAGATTTGGGTCACCCGCGTGCATTCCGCGGCAGTTTCCATGACTTTAGATGTGGTTTTACAACAGCTAGATTTCATTTTATTCTCGGCGGGTATAACTGCCGCAAATAAAATAATATGTAGGGTACGTAAAATCCGACGCTAAGCTCAGTACAATAGAAGCGAAATGAGGCAGCTACGATGCTTCTCCTAAACTGCTACTAAATTGAAATAATCGCCTCTAATTGATTGACGATGCTAAATTTAGTAGTGTTTTCTGTAATCCGATGTCAAACCATGTAGCGATAGATTAAACCGCCTCCATATGCAAACATAACTGCCGCTAAATGGCGTTTTTCTTGTAATGTTTGTACATTGAAATTATTTCTAATCATCCAAGTGAGGAGGGGATCTAGGAACCATCAAAGATGTAGATGTTGTGGAGGGGGAGTTCTATTGTGGTCAGGTTTTCAGTCCTTTAGGTCATGTATTGGGATTTGTGCCTCTAGGACTTCAAGTCATGTATTGAGTTGTGTGATTATAGGCAAATGTGTCATGTAAGGATTACCTCATAACCTAGTATAAATGTTGATTAGGCAATTGAAAGTCGAAACATATATCCTTCTGGACATTTATCCCACCATTTACCTTATATACGATTTCATAGATCCAATCATCTTCTTTATATAGTGTCTCCATACTATATCTCTTATTATTATAATATACATGAATATCTATATTCCAAAATATTTAATACAATGAATCTATTTTTTAACAAAAATATTCTCTATATATTCTAATTATAGTATGTTTTTATATTAACAACAAATTCAAAAGACATGCATGTACTTTATTTCCATGACATACAAGAGAACAACAGAAATAAAAAAGATTAAATATTATGGGTAAATATTTAAGCATTAGGATTAAAATTATTAATATCACTATTATCAAAATATGATTTTTTAATATTTTTACTCAATTAAATTGTTTAATGTTTGGTATTATCATATATTCAAATAGAGATGAGGCATTAATTATATAGTGATGTTATGATTTTAAATCAGACCATTAAAATATTATTTTCATAAGGGTCTTGTAATGGTAAATCATATTCTATATGATAATAGAATATCTTATGTCTATAACATTCAATATTATTAATTGTGATAAATAATATTATGAAATTATCAGGTTTTTCTAATTTGTATATCTGCTTTATTATTATTTTATTTTAACTATATATAATACATTGAGTAACATAATATTTAGCATATCAATGTATTTGTTTGAGTTTTCCAAAATATATGGTCATCATGTAGTATTATAGGTAGTGATTACATGTGATAATTAGTTTGGGATGATTTTTTAATAGAGTTACATTGTTTTCATTGAGACACATACGGTGTTTTCTATGCTAGAAGACTAACCATGTATACAACATGAGATGTTGTGAACATTTTTTTTGGTATACTAGGAGATAATATTTCATATTGAATACTTTTTACATCAGGTTGAAATGATACATTACTAGAAAACATTCATTCATTGAAACCATTCCAACCTTAGCCATTAATCTATGCTAATTAGTGTGTGGTTATTTTTTATGTTGATTTTTTGATTAATTTTTGTTTAAATAGATTGGATTTCCCTTCTTATATAATGAATATGAAATTATAAAGATAAATGAAGTCATCCTAATTGATTGTATGTCCAAACCAGAATGAATTATAGTTGATTTTGTTATCAATTTTGATGAAGGAAATTTAGGGACCCATATTTTTCATTAGACAATGCTTAATTTAATATTTCATTTTAGAGGCCCGGATCTTCTAAATGGTATAGCATTAAAATATTACCCTATAATATGACCACATTATTCATTATGGTTATTTTATGTTATAGATATTCTAAGTACAAATGTGTTAAAGTTTGGTGACGGTATAAACTGGTTTGTTTTTAATGGACATTTAACATTTATTAAATGAATAAATACTTTTCCCATGAAACTAAACATTTTTATCTTTATGATTCATAATTATATAGAATTTTTACACTAGGGTTGTACCTAGGTGTTTTTCCTCACTATTGTTTTAGTAATTTGTATACATATCAGGTATTGGACTAATCCATTTTAAGACAATAAATACAAGGAAAAATGAAATAGTTATTGTATTTTAAATATATAAATATATAACTCCCCCTAGGATTAGCCACATTATATCCAAAACCGTAGGAGGGGTGGATGATATTTACATAAGCATTCAGTTTCTAATGGTGTTGACATCAAATTGATGGACGGGTTGTGGATTTATGAGTAGATTGTGATGAATTGTAAATTGAATCAAAATGAGAATCGAAGAATAAATGTTTCACCGAAGTGGAAAAAAAACTTCCATTACTTAAATATCAATTTTATGTGATTTGATATTAATATCACCTTGTTTTAATACAAACCCTAAAGAATTATTTTGAAAAAATACATGAATAATCACATTTTAAATTAATAATTGGATATTGGATTGTGTTCTTAAATAAGACTAATTCCATTATGAAAACAAAGTATAATTCAAGTGAAATTATTATGTTTGGAAAATTAGAATAAATTAATTGACTTTAATATATAAAATTTAGTTATTTTAATTTCATTAAACATTATATTTGAGTTTAAAATGGAAAATTATCATAAAAAATAATATTTTTGATAAATAATAATTGATCAAATCAAACAAATTTTTATTTTAAATGAATTATTGATTCAAAAGGTATCCATAATATTTTGATTCTCAAGATATTAGTTTTATTATTTTTAATGAATTTAGTTATTATAATAATTATTCTCCATATATTTCATTACATGAGTCAATTGGTTTCCATCACTTTTATGGTTGTCAATAAAATATTATTAAATTAATTTTATTTAGTTTTATTATTATTAATATTGTATAGTGTTTGTAGATGTACCGAATGATGATGAATGGTGATGAATGCTGGCAAATGATAATGGGTGATGATGAATAATTTGGAATATAATATTCTTGTTTCCTAACTTTTTCCCTTATTGTCGGAAACTATCGCTAATATTTATTGTGAGATCCAAACTTTCAAAAATGGGTGATCATAATGAGATGTTGGTTGTTAAAACAACAATGGTGAATCAAAAAAAATATTAGGTTTGGTTGATTGGCCATGAAAAATGTGTTTCTTGGTGTTCAAATGATAGAGATATATGAGGTGTTTTTTAATATTTATGTCCAGAAAGAACCTCAATTTATGGTTTGTGGAAGTTATTGGTTGGGTGACGAAGAATTTTGATGCATTGAGTGATTGCATTAATCATAGAAAAGGCATCGTCAGTTGATAAGACACAAAACACTACCTTTGTATCATATTGGATCTAGAATTTGCAACTATATATAATCTAGTCCTCTTGGTCACATATCATACATCCCCTACCCAATGCAGTCCTAAATTTTACATTATATTATAATTTTTTCATGGGGTGTGACTATAGGTCACATATAATGAATTTCAGGCCACATAACATAAGCATCATCCATTTGTATGCTCCCATAAACATGCATTGTCATACAAGTCATGTGTTCAAATGTGCATGTTGTTTATGAAACAAGGAAATTAATCGAGTCTTGATGGAACCTATCTAATTAGCCATAAATATATAAATTTCATGTATCATTTGATCACATTTTGTGTATACCAAAAAGAAATAAATCCATGCATTAGGACACCTTCATGGTTATGTCCCAAACCCCACAAGTAATATACCATACTAACACATATTATATATGTCATAATCCCCATAAAATAAAATGTAGAAGAAAATTCCCCATTATTACAATGACGTGGATTCCTTGTATACATAGGTAAAAACCCTGTATTCGATAGTTTATGGTGCTTTTAATAATTTTCACCTAGGTGTTAGAATTTGGAACATGAAATGTCCACTCTGAGCATTTATATATATTTAACATGATAGTGTTTATCATTTCATCATATACTATTTTTAGTTTTTTATTTTTGGATTACATTGATTGTATAGACGATGAATAATAGGGACGGTGATATTGTTGGAATAAAAATTGTGTTAGTAACTCTTAAATGTATTCCAGTTACAGGGAATTATACTCCATAATCTTATTAAAGTAGGTAACCCTATTCATGATAGAACATAGTTCTTCTATATATGTATTTATTAACTCCCTCAACTAATTAATAAACTATGTGATTAGGTGTTGGTCCTATATACATTTTGATACCCCTTTTACATGATTTCACATCTCAACGAGGCACGACAAACCCACTATTAATACAATGATGTAATTTGGGGCTTATGAAGTTGAGGTATTTGGGATATGGAATTATTTATATATTACATGGCCTGTTCAATACATGCTTACTCATGTTCCCTTGATACGTGACTTATAGTTGGCATGTCTTATGTAGGTTTTATTTACATTGGTTGCTCTGGGTATCACTGGATTCTATAGAGATATGAACCTTTACTGTAGTAATCTATAAATACTAATTTCTTTTATCAAACATTTGTTTCTAGTACATTAACCATATCTTGGTTTATATCTTACCTATTTTTTATTTTAGAGTTTTTGAGTTCACATAATAATTTATCATAACTTATTATATAGGGCAATCCCATTGGGAAGCATTACATTAAATATCGTATTGGTCTTTTATGTGCATGTGTTGTGCCTATGTAGTTATTTTATAATTATATGGTGACATTTGGAGATGTGATGTTGGTAATGTTTTTTGGGCCGATTCATAATAGTTTATGGTAATGCATAATGGAGTTTTCTAAACATAGAGAGTGTTTGTAGATCGTCTATAGTGAGATGGTTTCTTTTTATAGTAGGAGTTTGTATATATATGATTATTTTGTATTATTCATTTTCATCGCCCTTCAATTTATGCCTATGTGACATTATACTCGATAAATGTTGTCTCATATATTAATCTTTCATACATATTTATTTTTATATATTTTTAGTGGTTGTAAAAAATATACAATATGTTGATGATGCCTATCTGATGAAAGTTGATATAGGTTATTTCTTACCATGAATTTTATGACACCATGGGGATAGTCTCTATCCCTTGGAAAATATAACGAATTTATACTATGGCATGCATGGATAACATTTAGCTAATGTGGGGTCCAAGTAGGTTGGGTTATGTAAACAATATATCAAAGAATCGTTCAAATTGAAGTGACACAGTTTAGAGAGAGGCATCTTGTGGTTATTTTTTCATGAATTTTGGAAAATGATTCTAAAAGAACCATGAGTTTAGTTTTTTTTAACAAGGAACATATTTCATGTGGAATAAGTAACATATGCATTCCTTAAGACTATTATGACCTATTTTCTATCCTATAACTCCAAATAAACATTTATAGGGTATAAGAAAGTTATCACATGCTTCATATAGTGGCCAAACCAAATCAGTAATCTCCTTTCTATGACAACACACATATCTATTCTATATTGACCATGAGATTTATCTTTAAAATTGTGGATTTTTCATAATGATAACCAACTCATGTTAAGTGATAGGTTCGTGGTAACCCCATGCTTGTGTTTGATCATCCCAACACTAGTTATTTGAGAAAAACAACCATAATTTAAATACTAATTGTGAAGTATCATTACCCCATAAATAATCAGTACAAGAATTATAGGTATTTTTGACGGGTTATTTGTGACGGGATCCCATCACAAATAAGCTTTAGTGATCGGGTCCCTTCGAAAATATCCTGTTGTAGAAAATGTATTCGCAAAAAATATTACTTGCGACCGGCCAATCGCAAGTTATATTTTGTTGTGATGAGAAACATCACCGTCACAAATAAGTCGTCGATTATATATATTATATATATGATTGTTTTGCGATGGGTCCATCACAAAAAGTATTTGCGACGGTCTGGTTATCCGGTCACAAATACTTTATTGAAAATATTTATTTAGTCTATTTGTGAAGGACCCGTCTCAAATACCTTTTGCAATGGTCCTGTAATGCCATCGCAAATTCTTTTGCAATTTTTTTTTATTTAGGCTATTTGCGACAAGAACCCGTCACAACAGATCCCATATATAATAATATATGAATTAAAAAAAAATATTAATAAAATTATGATTATCTTAAATTTAATTTTAATATTATTAAAATAATAAAAATTATAAAAAATATTAAAATTCTAAATATTCACAAAAAAATATTAATAAATCATAAAATGTTATTATTATTATTAGTAAGATGAACAAAAATTAGAAAATATAATACTAAGAAAATAAATTTAATAAATTTATGATTAATGAAACAATAATATAAATATTTTTAAAATAATAAAAAAAATGAAAGTTATTAAAATTCTTAATATTCACAAAAAATTCATAATAAATTAAAAATTAAATTATGTAATATTCACACAGATATAATAGATAGAAACTGTAAATAGTTCATAATAGAATAATTGTTAAATTCAAATGTTTTTAACATAAAAAAATCAATGGGGGTCGTCTTCTAGAGGAGGTTGAGGAGCTGAAGTAGATGATGGAGGAAACTCCATCCCTAAATTATGAGTGAGACTACACATGTACTCCATCTGCTAATGATTCAGCTACTACCGTCGACGCATCTTTTCCAAATGCTGCTGCTTATGTTGCTGTTGTTGCTGACGCATCTCTTCACTCTACTTTTGCAAACTCTCTATAATGACATTCTGTTCTCAGAACTGCTCATGATACTATGAGGCAGAAGATGATGCCTCTTCCTAGGCTACTCTCCAGTTAGATGCTGACATCGCAACAATACCATAATAAATATCCGGAGTAACATGAGATCTGATACCATCTACTTGTCCCTTCTCAATGCCATACCGAGTCCCCTACATCCATGCCATCGCGTCGAAATGGGGGGCAATGTTCTGATCAGTCGCCTCATCTTTACCCTTAGCCTATGTCTGAGAGGTCATTGCCTCATACTTATCAGATTCTCTCTTTGCGTACTGAATGTATGACTACGAGCTCGATGTGTCTGCTCTGGTCTTCCATGGTTCTACTGACACAATGAAGACCTCCCCTGAAATCCACCACCCAACCAATGTGCACATAATCCATCCCAAACCTGAGAAGAAACGTACATTGGTTTGTGAGCTCTACATGACTCATCAAATGCTTTCTCTCATTCTTTCATAATGACAGTCTTTCTCAAATTGTGTAAAAACTCATGCAAATGCTCACGCATAGCCACCTCCCATACTGTATGGATATCGTCACTCATGCTATCATCAATGGGATGCCATAAACCCGGCAAAAAATTTATAATATAAAGTTATTTATAAAATAAATTTCAGAATAAAGATTTTTTATTTATGTACATGATAATGATTGTACATGCCGAGCTGCACATCAATGGGAATCAATTCCCATGTGGTCAATGGCTGAGAAAAATAATTGTGCATGATAGCGCTCCCTTGTACATCATCTATTTGTAAACAACTATGAAAAAAGAATAAATAATACATGAATTAGTATATTTATATAAATATATTAATGATGGATAACTAAAATATACAGGTTTCCATACCTCTATTTGCATGGATCGAAGCCCAGATGTGGACGTCAATCGGGGATAGGGTCCGGAATCATTAGGCTCACAAGACCGTGCCCCCTACACGTACCTTTTGATCCACCTGTTGGCTGAGGGTCTGAGGACCCCACATCCCCCTCATCAAAAGGTAGCTCATCCTCCACTAACTATCGAAGTAGATCAGATTCCATCTAAAACAAAAAATTATTGTTGTTCGCAAATAATTGAAAATTACTTATATATATATATATATTAGTTATGATCATAACACACATTCAACTTTTTTAATGTTCACCTTCATCATCATCTTCATATATGACAATGTCAATGACTTCATATTCCTCATCGACATCATCAATATTTATATGAGTTTCATCATCATAATCCCTTACATTTCAAATTCATATGTGTCATTATTAACATCTCCATCACCATTGACACTTAATTGTGATGTGTCATCATCAATATTCACATTATTTTTTGAAAAAGATGTATTATGTGTTGTCTCTTGAAAAATTTCATTTCTCTCCACTTCTGCGAAACCACATTCAGTTAGGGTTAATATAATTTCTCGAGATTTTATTTTTATTATGCTCCACCATTCACTCAGGTCTCTTGAAGTTGCATAGTACATTGCATAATAAATTTTATGTGCCTGTTGAGCTAGTAAAAATGATTCAATTACTACAAAAAGACTTTTTTATTTAATATCAGCCATTACATGAGTCAGATAAACACACAAGCATCTCTTAGTATACAGCCACCGAAATCTAAACATCGTTATGTAATTCTGTCCAAGATAACATAGCTCAATAATTTCATCTATATTGCCAAAAAATTCAACTTCAGTTTCACTATGATGCGGTCCTCTGAAAAAAACTCCACTGTTCGTTATTTTTTTTGATTCCCAATATGCACGTGTATGAATTTGAAAACCATTCTCCACATATGTATTACAAGATTTAACCATTTTGGATAGTGTGTTGCTCAATATACACAGTTGATTCTCAATTATATCAACATGTTGAGACACCGAAAAATTTGTAAAACAATTATGAATATAATAAATAGTAAACTGAATTGATATTAAATCATCAATAAATTATGTTACCAGTTTTTGAAACCATTGAGAATTTTTTTTGCCTAAATTCTTCATGAGTAGATGCTGTAATTTGCGGAAGTTGTTTCTTGATATGATTATCATATAAACTAAAAAATAAAATAAGTTTAAATACTATAAAATAAATAATAAAATAAGTTATAGAATCAATCATAGTACAGATGTTTTCATTTCTTCAAAGTTGAGTCGAACATATGTATGAGCTATGTGATGTTCATCGTCTAAAAACCATCGTTCTTTATCAAAACTGAATCCAAAATTTGGCTGATTAAAAACTGATAATTGATTTTCCATTTCATCATTAAAATTTCTCTTGTTCTATCCCATGTGGTTTTGTTTTGAGGGATATTGAGAATCATAATTGTGAGAGTAGAAAAAAGAAATTTCCTCTAAAAAATAAGCTTCAGTAATCAAGAATTCAACAAATGGTTCGTTACGTACTTTTTTCCTCAATTTCTGCATTCATCTATTGAATGGGTACATCCAACGAAATTTTACTGGTCATCCATATTTAGCTTCATGTGGAAAATTTTATATCATATGTTCCATTGAGTCATAGAAAGCAGGTGGAAATATTTTTTCAAGTTTACATATAGATACTACAATAACATCTTCCAGTTTACATAGTGCATCATAGTTATTGTCGCTGCAAAAATGACTCCAAATTTTTTTGATATATCTGTTATCGAATCACAAATCATAAAATTCAAAAATCCTCTAAATCCAATCGGCATAATTATTTCCATTATAAAATGAGTGAATCTCTTTGGATAGTGTATAAGATTCTTTTGGCTTCATTAACCTCTGTGATCTGATATTTTCAAATAGTTTTAGTTCTGGTCACCTGCAAATTTGAGCCACATCTAATTGTGCTTTTAATATATCATTGGTCTTACCTGGTGTATCCAAAACTGTTTGAAATAAATTATCCAAATAGTTCATCATAATATGCATGACATCCAACATGTGTCGGACCATCAAATCATACCAATATGGGATGTCCAAAAAAATGATTCGTTTTATCCAATTGTATTCTTTCCCAAATCCATGAATTTTATATTGGTATACTGTTATCCCAAATGTTATAGAAGGTAATGATAATACAACTCTATTTAACTCTGTACCTGAGATAATTTTTAGAGGTTCATCCCTTTCAACTGTTACTTTTCTAAAATGATATTTTTTCCTTCGAAAAGGATAATCGATTGGAATAAATTTGAGATGGAAACCAAAATAGAAATGTTTTTTCCAAACATTATCTGAAGAGCATTGTTGTCTTTCATACAGTATGGTCATGATTTCATACCTTGTTTACTCCATCTAGATAACCAGCCATATAGATAAAAGTCACTAATCGTCCACATCAATACAGATTTTAATGTGGAAATTTGTTTCATAGAAACATCATTTGTACTAACTCAATTACTCCACAATGCATTTAACTCATCAATCAATGTTTTCAAATAAACATCAATATTATTTTCGAATGTCCTAGGATTTATAAGGTCAAAAAGATTTCGGGATCCTTCATCCACATCCATGGAGGTAGACTGTACGGAGTCATAAAGACATTACCACATGAATACTGACTAAAATAAGAACCAAACAGACAGAAACCGTTAGTAGAAATAACAATCACACTTTTCAGGGTTCTAATGCAAAAGGAAAATGCAGACGATCAAAATGATTCCATGAATCATATTTAGATTGATTATTCAAGCTTTTATCCGTTTAAATATTGTTTTTGTACCATGAAATCGTAGACTCTGTGATATGAGATATAAATAAACGTTGCATCTTGTGTGTAAGGGGAAAATATCTCAACTGTTATACAGGAATCGATCTAGACTTCCATGGTTGAGCTTCTTTATACCTAGATTGTCCACATGTGGGGAAACTATCAAACGACTCATTTTCACCATAATATAATATGCAATTGTTTTTTCTTTCATTAATATTTCGATAACAATGGCCTAGATTACAAAACAACCTCATGATCTCATAGTAATTTACAGAAAACACATTTACTTCAGGTAAAAATATTTTATCCAAAGAAAATATCCGATCAAAACAGTTGTTTGACATTGCATTATCTGATTTAATAACCATAAATTTTTCAAAAACATTTAATTTTCATATCATACAACCAAAATATAATTCATTCTCCAAAGAACTCAACTATAAGGACCCATAAATTTAACGGGAATTTATTTCCATAATATTTTTTGGGTTTTTACGAGTGCGCAGTTTTTGACGGAACCTGATTCCGAGGCCCTGTCTGCCCGGAATCAATTTCTGAAGTTTAGCTAGGGTACGTTCAGTGAACAAATGAGCGGGTTTTTCTATCTTTTGAACCTGTGCTCAGAATCAAAATCTGAGGCCACTGATGAACTCGCAACACCAGTAATTGCTTAAGGGGACCTTCAACGCTGTTGTGTTTACACGAGTGGAGAAGTTAAAAATTGTGGAATAAATAAAATTTTTAAGCAGATTTTATTCTATTTTGGAGGTTGTTAAAACCACCATGTAGTGGTTTGTGGTGGGGTCCACCACACCATAACCTCCCAAAGAGGTTATGGTGGTGGGTCCCACCCCCGCATAACCTTCCTCGGGAGGATTTACTAGGTGGGGCCCGCACGTGCCCCACCCTTTTTCAAACTTTCTAAACCCCCTCCATTAATTTCGTAACACTCCACACTCCCCCTTGAAATTCTAACACTAACTTACAAATTAAATTTATCAACACGCACAAAATTAATGGTGTAAGTTATGTTTTTTTGAAATTTGAAATCATTGGAAAAATCAAAAAAATAAGGACTAAGCCTTATTTTATTTTTGTTTGGGAAGCATTGCGCTGGAGCCTCTTCTCCTTCTCTCTCGCCGAAGAACATGAAGAATGCGAAGAACGCTCCGACTCCGTTGTAGATCGAACAATGTTTCTTCCACAGAACCTTCCGACGTGTGTCTTCTTCGACGATGCTCCTTCTTTCCTCTTCGTCGTTAACGGACCGACGCACGAACTTGGAAGTGTAAACATGTGACGTTCGACGAAAACTCCATCTTCCCTCATGACAAATGAAGCAGACGTCACCTTCGTCATGATGCCACTCGACGACCCTCGTTTGTCGATGACTTCATCCGGACAACGAACGACAAGGTAGGGGTTTGTTTTTACTGACGTGTTTTCTAGCGTTCATCGTTGGTTATTATTCTTTTTAAAAAAACCACCTATAATCGGATTAACGGGAGGAGGCCGGACCGCAAAAACATGGCCAGACCTCCTACCTCGTGGTTTTTTTGTTGTTGCAGATTAGAGTGGGTTGATGCAGAGCCATCGCACCATGCCGAATGGCTGAAAACGCGGCCGGAACGGTCCGCGACGAAGAAGAGCGGTGCCGTCGTGCCCTGCTATTGCTTGCAAACGAGGCTGCGGCCGGAGTCAGGCCATGGAAGAATCATGTGGCTTAGTCACGCCACGCTGGATGGATTCCATGGCAAATTTTTAAGTGGCGGCTGGAAAAACGGGCCACCTGGAAGCTCGAAGATGCATCCGGAACTCCGGCCGTTGGTGCTGGAAGGCGCGGGACCGCTGGGTCCCGCGGCTAGAAACCGGCCAGCCAAGCTGGTCAGCCATTACAGGGGGCAACCGGGGGTGTATCCCCCAGCTGCATCACAGGGCGCGTCCCCATTATGGGGCCACCGTTTCCACCAAGAGGGGGGGGCAGTGCACCCTCCCTTTGGCGCTCATGCAGGCTTGCAGCGTGCGCGCTAGCCACCTCGTCGCGCTGGCTGCACCGCCATGCCGGCCGATCCGCCGGGCCGGGCCGAGCCGCCGGGCTGGGTCTCCAACGGGCCGGGTCGATCCGGTCCGGGTTGGCCCAGGGGGTGCTGGGCCGGGCCGGACCGGGCCGAGACCCCCCCCCCCCCCCCCATGTTCCGACATTTCTGTTTAGATGGTTGTAACATGGGCTACCGAACTCCGATTGATGAACCATCAGTTGCGATGAATTCATTGGATTGAGGCGGTCGATTCAGAATATTATTCTCAAGGTTTAGGAGAACTTTGGGTTCAGCCGTGTTGGTTCGAACATGAAACCAACCGGGCCCTAGTAGCGGAAACGCTTATATCTTGAGCTCCGGACATCTGTTTGACGTGCCGTTGAATTTGTTGGTTTACTCTTGGTGAGACAGACCTTTTGGATTACCTTGCTCATGTTTTGGATGCAGTTGAAGTATAGTTGGTTTGGTTTTGAATTAAAAACTAACCGGGCCCCTAGAACGAAAAGGCAAATAACTCTTAGACCGGGCGCCCGTTTGACGCCTCGTCAGTCGCGTTGAGTTCCTTTGGACGTGATGAAACTTTGCGATACATCAAATCTGTTCTACATGACAGTTGATGTATCGACCCTTTGGCTCGTGGAGCAGATCCTCCCAGAATGAGCGTGCTGTGTGCAGGAACCCTAGTGCTGGTTGTGACTGCATCGACTTCTGTATTGGAATCCTCTATGGGTTTGATGACAACGACGACTACCAGTTCTGTGTGGACTAGCAGTTCTGTGTTGACCAGCACTCAACCACTCTATATGGGTCAGCGCATACTGGTTCTGTGTGGACCAGCGGTTCTGTGTGGACCAGCACTCAGCGACTCTGTGTGGGTTAGTGCATACTAGTTCTGTGTGGACCACCGGTTCTTTGTGGACCAGCGGTTCTGTGTAGACCAGCGCTTACCGACTCTATGTGGGTCATTGTGGGGGTTAGTACCTATCGATCTTGGGTGGGTCCAACAACATAGATGATCCAGTGGCTACAAATGGTCATCTAACCACTATCATTTTGTGGCATACCTGTGTGAGCTATGTCTTAACTTTCAGTCCCCACCATCGATGTGTTGACTTGATATCCTATGTGGATTTCGGTTGTATAGTTCTCTGTGGATTGGGTTGTACTTGATCTCGTGAGCGGAGCTGGAAATGATGACTTAGGTATATGTATGGGGATATACCTTAGTAAGGTTGGTTGTTACTTCGTGATTGTTATCTTACATTTTTGGTTATCATTGTTGATCCTAGGAGACCCTTGGGAGTCTCGGGGTCCCTACTGAGTAGCATATACTAACCCCTTCACGGGCAATGTCTGCACTTCATTGTGTTGGATACAGACGAAAGAAAGTGTTGACCGTGGTTGGAGTTGAGGAGAAGGATTGTACCTGGAGGTAGATCACTGGGTAGGACGTACTCAGAGGGGACGGCTAGAGCTGGGGAGCAGAGGAAGATATCGGTACCCACCCTTCAGGTGGGATTTCAAGAGGGCGGCTCAGACTAGCTTCTTTACTTTTCGGTTGCTGTACTTTTTTTCTAGTTGTACTAGTTTTCAGTTTGGGTTTGTATACTGGCCCATTTACTTTCCTCACTTACTTTTACTTTATGTTTGCTTAGTATTTACTTTTTCTTTCTTACTATGTGGTTTGTTCATACATAAAGGCAATGTCTTCCCTTTTTACCGGTTTTTCGCTTTTGGTGCTACTTTCCAGCCCCTAGCCTATGGGAGGTAGGCTTTGGGTTTATTATGACACGGGCCCCGAGGGATGGGTCGTGACAAATTGGTATCAAAGGGTTTTGGTTCTACCGCAGAACTCAGGAATCTGATCTTTCACTATGTGAAGCAAAAGTGTTAAGGGTATTTGAGTGTGGATATCAGTCCAAGGAGTCTAGTGTGGGTGTAGCGACCGATGTATCCATACACCAGGACCCTGACTTTTGATTTCCGACTCGGTCCACGAAAACATTGATTTCATGTGTGTTTCAATGATTTCATTATGATTACTTTGTGTCAGCTCACCAGGTATACTGTATTGATCATGGTGCACCTGTTTCTTTTCAGGATGGCCCCACGATGGCAGCCAGCTAGGGTTCCGAGCTTTGTGGGAGACAACAGCCCACTGAGCGACGAGGCCTCGGTGCAGTGCCCTTTTACAGCGGGGCACCGGTGGTAACACTACCCGCTGAGCCACCGATGCCACTAGCCCTAGCCGTTGAGAGCGCAAGACACCATAGTGAACTTCATGAGTTTTAGCATCATTGACCGCCCTGGTTCTGTGGGTAGACGGACCCTTAGGCAGACGAGGATTGGATGGAGGCTGTAGTTTGAGTTTTGAGGCAAGTGAGGACGCCAGCTGACCTCATGGTGATCCTTGCAGCGAGTCTCCTACATGCGACAATAGGTAGATGGTGGAGCCTCATTCTCCAGGTGCACGACGTGGCATCCCTTCTTTGGGCGAACTTCAAGAGCCTCTTCCGCTCATAGTTCGTTCTAGCCACCCTCCGTGATGTGCGCATTCAGGAGCTACTACAGCTGCAGCAGGGCAGCATGACAGTAGCCCAGTACTCAGTGAGGTTTACTGATCTCTCGGGCTACTCTACAGACATGGTACGAGACCCATTCTTGTAGGCCTGGACCATCGAGCAGGGACTGAGGCATGAGATTATATCTTTGATGATCTCCTTTAGCATACCGACGCAGGAAGGAGTACTGGAGCGAGCCCTTCTTGTAGATAACTTTCTTGCGGAGCATACACCAGCAGCGAGACCAAGGACAGGGCGACATGTAGCTGAGTCTTCTGCAGCTAGCAGTCGACGGATGATAAAGGGAACCATGTGGAACCAACCTTCAGGTAGACGACCTCAGGACACCAGCTCAGAGGTGTAGGTCACAAGGCACAGAGCCAGTCATATAGGGATCAGACTGTGTTTTACTTGCGGCGGGCAGGGCCACATGGCTCGTGACTGCCCGACCCGCCGTACAACGGAGCAGCAGATGGTTGAGGAACCACCTAGTGAGAGGAAGAGGTTCGACCATGGTGGTATGTAAGGAGCAGGAATATGAGGTAGAGGAGCTGGCCGAGCAGTATGTGGTGGGTGACGCTTTGAGGCACTGCCACCACCACCACCGGGTGGTCCGGCCCGACCTCAGGGAGCTGGCGGATAGAGACAGGCTCAGCTTCAGGCAGCGGAGGCCGACGACCACGACACACTAGAGATGATTTGAGGTACTATATGTGTCTACTACACCTATTCTGCAGTACATATAGTAATAGGAGTGAGTCATTCTTTCATTTCCACTTCCCTTGTTCGTAGCTTAGAGATTGCGATGGAGCAGTTGGCTCGATCTTTACAGCTAGAGACTCCTACGAAAGTAGACTCGACAATTACACACTGGTGCCGGCAGTGTGAGCTTACTCTAGGAGGCGAGAGGTTCGGATGGAATCTTCTGGTAGTGGAATCGAGGCCTTACAACGTCATCTTGGGCATGGATTGGTTATCCACAGTTCATGCTCAAATTGACTGTATTAGGCGCAAGGTACGATGTGTTCACACCGATGGGAGCAGGTTCACCTTCACCGGTGAGAGGGGAGCCTTTACAGCACATGATAGACTGACACAGAGGAGAGGACAACCAATCACTCATCAGTTGGCTAGCCTCATCATAAGATCAGTTGACGTGTAGAGTCTGAGCTTTCATGTTGTGGTGGATCAGTATGCATATGTTTTTCCTAACGACGTTCTAGGACTACCTAACCGCAGAGAGGTAGACTTCTACCTCGACCTATACCCAGGGACAACCCCTAATTCTACACCAGCATATCGGATGGCATCTGCTATGTTTCGTGAGCTATGGGTACAGTGGGGGACTTGCAGGCCAAGGGGTTCATACGATCTTGGGTTTCACCCTGGGCTTCAATGATTTTGTTTGCCAAGAAGGCGGATGGGAGCTTGCGACTGTGAGTCGATTATCGTCACCTGAACCAGCTGACCTTGAGGAACAAGTATCTGCTTCCGAGGATTGATGGCCTCTTTGATCAGCTCAAGGGAGCATAGTTGTTCTTGAAGATAGACCTCAGGTGAGGCTATCATCAGCTCAGAGTTAGAGATGAGGATGTATAGAAGACGGCCTTCAGGTGTCGGTATGGAATCTATGAGTTCATGGATATGTTTTTCGGCATAACCAATGCTCCAGAAATGTTTAGGAGTCTCATGAATATGATCTTCCAGCCATACCTCGATCGATTTTTCATAGTCTTCATCGACAAAATATTGATCTACTCGACTACTGAGGAAGAGCATGCCTACCACTTGTAGGTTGTACTAGACACACGTCGAGAGAACTAGCTTTATGGTAAGCTCTCGATGTGTCAGTTTTGGTTACATGAGGTCCACTTCATGGGGCACGTCATTTCTGAGGTGGGAGTTGATGTGGATCATGCGATGATCGAGGCAGCTCTATCTTGGGAGCCACCCAGGAGCTTGACAGAGGTACAAAGTTTCAATGGTTTAGCTGGATATTATCGGAGATTCGTGCCAGACATATCTAGAGTGGCGGAACCACATTCATCTTTGAAAAAGAAGGAGAAACCATTCGTGTGGTCTGATAGATGTCAGCAGAGCTTTCAGGAGCTGAGGTTGAGGTTGACCAACACACCTATCTTGAGGCTACCGGAAGAGGGAGTTGGGTAAGTTGTCTACTGCGACGCATCAGGGACTGGGCTCGGATGTGTTCTGATGCAGAAGCGGGCAGTGATTGCCTATGGATCACAACAGTTGAGGCCGCACGAGCAGAATTACGCTACCGATGACTTGGAGTTAGAAGCAGTGGTCTTCGTTCTCATGACATGGCGACACAATCTGATGGGCGAGCGCTTTACAGTATTTTCAGACCACTAGAGTCTCTGGTATATCTTCTCGTAGAAGGACCTAAACCTGAGATAGCCTCGATTGATTGAGTTCTTCCAGTATTATGACTTTGAGATAGTCTATACTACTGAAAAGGTAAACATAGTAGATGATGGTCTCAGAAGGAGGACGTACATCCAGCTACTAGCTGAGTCGACAGAGCAGCTAGCCACTTTGTAGATATCCTTCGTGGATAGAGACGGGGCAGCCTTCCTTCAGTCACTCACAGTCACTCCTCCACTACTTCAGCGGGTCATAGAGGCGTAGTGTGGAGATGTTGACTGTGAGACGCGGCGTGCACAGATTTCCACTGGACAAGCACCAGATTTATTTTCTGTAGGAGGAGAGCACGACATCCATTTTAGAGGATGGAACATGGTGCCATTTTCACTACAGGAGGCGGTGCTGGGAGAGTTTCACACTTCACCTTTGGTTGTACATCCTGGGGTAGCTAAGATGTACCAAGATCTAAGATGATAGCACTGGTTGTTGGGTATGAAGAAGGTTGTGGCAGTGTTCGTTTTTAGATGCCTCACCTTCCAGCAGGTGAAGGCAGTGCATCAGGTACCAGCAGGCTTGGTACAACTTTTGGAGGTCCCGGAGTAGAAGTGGGATGGGATATCCATGGATATAGTGACTGGACTTCCACGTACTTCTAGAGGGCATGACTCCATTTGGGTGATTGTTGTCCGACTCACCAAGTTGGCGCACTTCTTACCCATCAGAGAGCAAGGCTAAGTGGAGAGCATTTTACGCATCTACGTTCATGAGATCGTACGACTTAATGGTATGCCATCATATATCGTCTCCAATCATGATGCTCGTTTTACTTCCCGGCTTTGGAAGGGGTTGCAAGAGGCTTCTACGACGTAGCAACGTTTGAGCACCGCCTTTCACCCTCAGACTGATGGTCAGACGGAGAGGACCATTCAGACTCACGAGGACATGCTCCGTGCATGTGTCGTCTACTTTGGTCACAGCTGGGAGGACCATCTACCCTTGGTGGAGTTTGCGTACAACAACAGCTACCACTCCACCATCAGGATGGAACCTTACGAGGCATTGTACGGCCGACCCTAAAGATCACCTCTGTGCTGGACAGACCCTGGGAAGTCAGCACTGGTGGGACCAGAGATGGTCCAAGCCATGGCACAAAAGGTCCACGTCATCCAAGAGTGGATGAGGATTACCCAGAGCCTATAGAAGTCTTACACGGATAGGAGGCGGAGACCACCAGAGTTCGAGGATGGTGACCACATTTTCTTATGGGTCTCTCCATCGCGTGGATTAAATAGATTTGGCTGGGGCGGCAAGCTATCTCCACGCTTCATAGGACCTTTTCAGATTCTCAGTAGGATAGGCGAGGTTGCATAGCACCTGGATTTACCACCTCAGTAGCACAGGGTGCACGAAATCTTCACATATCTCAACTAAGGAGATACGTGCATGACCCGATGCATATCATCGATCATAGGGAGCTAGACATTGACAATGGGGTGAATTTTGTTGAGGTTTCGGTGGTGATCGAGGATCGACAGGAGTAGGTCCTACGTGGGTGGTCGTTACCTCTTGTTCGCATAAGGTGGCAGCTCGGGAACCTCCAGGAGAGCACTTGGGAGTGGGAGGCTCAGATGCGTGCTCAGTACCCCCATTTGTTTCCCTAGTTTATGATGTATCTTTACGGGGTCGTAAATCCCTTCGGTGGGAGCAATGTAAAGTCCCATAAATTTAAATGAATTTTTTTTTCATAAATTCTTTTGGTTTTTACGAGTGCGCAGTTTTTTACGGCACCTGATTCCGAGGACCGGTGTGCAAGGAATCAATTTCTGAAGTTTACCTCGTGTACATTCGGTGAACGAACGAGTGGGTTTTTCTATCTTTTGAACCGGTGCTCAGAATCGAAATCTGAGGGCACTGATGAACTCACAATGTTGGTAATTGCTTAAGGGGCCTTCACCGTAGTTGCGTTTGCACGAGTGGAGAAGTTAAAAATTGTGGAATAAATAAAATTTTGATGCAAATTTTATTCTATTTTGGAGGTTGTTAAAACCACCAAATGGTGGATTGTGGTGGGGGCCACCGCACCATAACCTCTCATGAGGGGTTATGGTGATGGGCCCACCCCCACTTAACCTCCCTCAAGAGGATTAACTAGTTGGGACCCACACGATCCCTACCCTTTTTCAAACTTTCTAACCCCCCCATTAATTTCATAACACTCCACACTCCCCCTTAAATGCTAACACTAACTAACCAATTAATTTTATCAACATGCACGAAATTAATGGTGTATGTTATGTTGTTTTGAAATTTGAAATCATTGGCAAAAACAATAAAGGCCTAAGCCTTATTTTATTTTTGTTTCGGAAGTGTTGCGCTGGAGCCCCTTCTCCTTCTCTCTCACCAAAGAATGCGAAGAACGCGCCGACTTCGACGAAGATCGAATGGCGTTTATTCCACAAAACCTTCCGACGCGAGTCTTCTCTGACGGAGCTCCTTGCTTCCTCTTCATCGTTAATGGAACGACGCACGAACTCAAAAGTGGAAGCGTGCATCGATCGACGAGAACTTCATCATCCCTCATGACGAACGAAGTCGGCGTCACCATCGTCGCGACGCCACTCCGTGAGGACCCTCGTTCTTCGATGACTTCTTCCGGACAATGAACGATAAGGTAGGGGTTTGTTTTTACTGACATGTTTTCTAGCGTTCTTCATTGGTTATTAATATTTTTTTAAAACCACATGTTATCTGAATAATGGGAGGAGTCTGGACCGCACAAACACGACCGACCCACCTCCCTTGTGGTAGTGTTGTTGTTGGGGATTGGAGTGGGTTGACGCGGAGCCATCGCACCACACGGAAAGACTGAAAACGCAGTTGGAACGGACCGCGACGAAGAAGAACGGAGATGTCGTGCCGCCCCATTGGTTGCAAACGAGGCCGCAGCTGGAGTTGGGCCGTGACAGAAGGGTGCGTCTTTGTCACGCCGCACCGTACAGATTCCGCGGCGAATTAGTAAGTGGAGGCTGGAAAAAACGGCCGCTCGGATGCTCGAAGAGGTGGCCAGAACTTCGGTCGCTGGCACCGGAAGGCGCGGGACAGCGGGGTCCCGCAGTGAGAAACTGGCCGTCCTAGCTGGCCGGCCGTTACTGGGGGGAGCCGGGGGTGTAACACCCGGCTGTTTCACAAGGTGTGGCCCCATTAAGGGGCCACAGTTTCAACGAAGAGGGGGGGGGGGAGCATCCCCTCCCTTTGGCACTCACGTGGGCACGCCGCACGCGCAGGCTGGCCGCCTCGCCGCGTCGCCGCGCTGGCCGCGCCACCAGGCTGGGCCGGGTCGACCCGGTTCTGGTCGGCCCAGGGGGTACTGGGCCTGGCCGGACCGGGCCCAGACCCCCCCTTTTCGGGCAATTCTGTTTAAAAGTCCATAACATGGGCTACAGAACATCGATTGATGAACCATCAATTGCGATGTGATCCTTGGATCAGGACGTTCATTTTGGTATATTATACTCAAGGTTTCTGAGATCTTTGGGTTCAGCCGGGTTGGTTCGAACAAGAAACCAACCGGGCCCTCGGAGCGGAAACACTTATATCCTGAGCCCCGGACGTTCGTTTGACATGTCGTCAACATTGTTGGTTTCCTCTTGGTGAGATGGACCTTTTGTCTTACTCCGATCAAGGTTTGGATGCAGTTGGAGTACATTCGGGTTGGTTTTGACTTAAAAACTAACTGTGCCCCTCGAACGAAAAAGCCAATAACTCTCAGACCAGGCGTTCATTTGACGCGCCGTCAGACGCGTTGAGTTCCTTTTGACGTGACAGAACATTGTGATACATCAACTCTAATCTACGTGACAGTTGATGTATCGACCATTTGGCTCGTGGAGCAGAACCTCCTGGAACGAGTGTGCTGTGTGCGGGAACCCTAGAGCTGGCTGCGATTGAATCGACATCTATACTGGAATCCTCTGTGGGTTCGACGACGACGACGACTACCAGTTCTGTGTGGACCCGTGGTTCTGTGTCGAATAGCACTCAGAGACTCTGTATGGGTCAGTGCATACCGGTTCAGTGTGGACCATGGGTTCTGTGTGGACCAACGCTTAGTGACTTAGTGTAGGTCATCACATACCAGTTCTGTGTGGACCACCGGTTCTCTATGGACCAGCAGTTCTATGTGGACTAGCGCTTACCGACTCTGTGTGGGTCATTGCGGGGGTTACTACCTATCAGTGGCTAAAACTGATCATATAACCGCTATCTTTTTGTGGCATACCTATGTGTGATAAGTCTTTACTTTCGGTCCTCACTTTCGATGAGTTGACTTGATATCCTATGTGGATTTTGGTTGTACCGTTTCGTGTGGACTGGGTTGTACCTGACCTCATGAGCGGAGCTAGAAATGATGACATTGGTATATGTTTGGGCATATACCAAAGTAAAGTTGGTTTTTACTTTGTGATTGTTATCTTTAATTTGTGGTTATCCTTGTTGAACATGGGAGACCCTTGGGAGTCTCAGGGTCCCTACTAAGAAGCTTATACTCACCCCTACATGGGCTATTCCCGCACATGGTTGTGTTTGATGCAGATGATGGACAACGTTGACCGTGGTTGGACCCGAGGAGCAGGACGGTACCTGGAGGTAGATCACTGGGCAGGACATACTCGGAGTGGACGGCTGGAGCTGAGGAGAAGAGGAGGATATATGTAACCACCCATCAGGTGGGATTTCTAGAGGACAGCTCGGACTAGCTGCTTTACTTTTTGGTTGTTGTACTTTCATTCCAGTTGTACTTATTTTCAGTTTGGGTTTGTATACTGTCACATTTACATTCCGCACTAACTTGTACTCTCAGTTTGCTTAGTATTTACTTTTTCTTGCTTAGTTTGTGGTTTGTTCTTAATTAAAGGCATTTCATTTTATTTTTATGGGTTTACGCCTTTGGTGCTAGTCGCCAGCCCCTGGCCTACGGGAGGCGGGATTGTGGTTAGTTGCGACACGGGCCCCAGGGGATGGGTCGTGACATCAACAACTCCTTAATTTCGGATGGTGCAAACTCAGGAGCTAAATCAATATCATTTTGAGTTTCAGTTTGTTGAAGATATGGACCTACAACATTAGGTACTAAATTTTTGGAACCATGATGGATCTGGAATCAAGTTATTAGAATCTTCTTTGGAACTGTGTTCACCATGTTGATACCAAAAAACATAATCTGGTTGAATTCCAAACCGCAATAGATGTCCCCCAACTTTTTCAAATGTGTCAAACATTTATAGAGCACATTTTTTACAAGGAAACATAATTGTTCCTTCTTAAACATTTTATGGTTTTGATGATGAAAATTCTAAGAATAATTCAACTCCCTCAATATATACTAGATTTAAACAAGAACCATTTTGAATACTGCACTGATATACCCAAACACCATCATCTAATAATGACTGATGTCAACATTCTTGATCCATTTTTTTCTACAAATTATAAAATAATAATTCTTTTTGAGTAATTTGAAATTATAAAAACACTATATGAAAAAAGAAGATAAATAATTACTACTACTTCTTAATAATTACCATTAATTAAGGGAGACACAATATCTAGTGGATTGATAGCTACTCTTTTGTCTGGCAGCTCATTTACTTCCATCTTTCTAACACTGAAATCGCAATGAACACATCTGTTCAGAGGGATGCATATTCATTTACGTTTTCATGATAATTAATATGCGTATCTCTGACCAGATTCATCATTGTGATTTCAGTGTGAGAAAGATGCAGGTAAATGAGCTGTCCGCCAAAAGATCCCATTTTTCGTCGATGAATCGTATTCTTCCAACTGTCACTTCTTGAAAACACTATAAAAATATGATCCTTTGAATGCATATCTGATCTCGTGCATATGATATTTGTTATTCCTATGTAGCATCACATTCTTCATAATGTTTTTAGTCAGTGAGAGTGGAAAGGAGAAAAGTCATCAAGTAAAAGTAGTGTCGTCAATCGACTAGAAATTGTGACAAGTTCATAAAATTTATTAAAATTTATTAAAATTTGTTTGTAGTAGTTTGTAACTAATTATTACTATTTATTACTAATTATTACCAATTATTTCTATTTATTACAAAATATTCATATTTATTAATAACTATTCCTATTTATTTCTAACTATTCCTATTTATTCATATTTATCACATTCTATTTCAATTTATTACTTACAATTCTTATTAATTACTAATTATTATTATTTATTAATTATTGTTACTATTTATTACTAATTATTACTATTTATTAATAATTATTCATATTTATTACTATCTTTTCTTATTTATTACTAACTATTAAAATTTATTACTAATTATTACAATTTGTTACTAATTATTACAATTTATTTAAAATTATTACTATTTATTAATATTTATTACTATTTTTTACTAATTATTACTAATTATTACTAATTAATCATTTTTATTTCTAATTATTCATATTTATTACTAAGTATTTATATTTATTACTAACTATTCATATTTATTACTAACTATTACTACTTAATCCTAACGATTACTATTTTTTCCTAACTATTACTATTTATTCCAAACTATTACTATATCTTCCATATTATTCTTATTTAGTCCAATTTATCCCTATTTATTCATATCTATTAATATTTATTAATAATTATTACTCACTATTAAAAATTATTACTAATTATTACTAATTATTCGTAATTATTCCTAATTATTCCTAATTATTTCTAATTATTCCAAATTATTCTTCATTATTCTGAATTATTAATAATTTTTCCAAATTATTATTAATTATTATTAATTATTCCTAATTATTACTAATTATAGCTATTTATTACTATTTATTACTATTTATTGATATTTATTAATAATTATTAATAATTATTACAAATTATTCTATTTATTATAATTATTTCTATTTATTACTAATTATCACTAATTATTATTAATTATTACCAATTATTTCAAATTATTACTAATTATTACAATTTATTACTAATTATTACTAATTATTTGTGTTTATTCTTAATTGTTCGTAATTATTCATAATTATTTTTAATTATTACTAATTATTCCTAATGATTAATAATTATTCCTAATTATTACTAATTATTCTTAGTTATTACTAAAAATTCTTAATTATTACTAATTATTCAAAATTATTACAAATTATTCATAATTATTAATATTTATTACTATTTATTACATATTATTGTTATTTGTTACTAATTATTGATATTTGTTACTAATTATTGCTATTTATTTCTAATTATTACTAATTAATTCTAATTATTACTAATTGTTGCAAATTATTCCTAATTATTACTAATTATTGCAATTTGATCCTAATTATTGCTAATTATTGCTAATTATTGATTATTAAACGTATTTATTAGTAATTATTAGTAATTATTAGTATTTATTACAAATTATTAATATTTCTTACTAATTTTTATTAATTATTCTAATTTATTACTAATTATTAGTAATTATTACTAATAATTTCTAAATGTTACTAATTATTCATATTTATTAATAATTATTCTTATTTTTTACTTTTTATTACTAATTATTTATATTTTTTACTAATTGTTTCAAATTACTGCTATTTATTTCAAATTATTGCTAATTATTAGAAATTATTACTAATTGTTAATAATTGTTCCAAATTATTCATTATTATTAGTATTTATTAATAATTATTAGTATTTTTTATGAATTATTATTATTTATTACTAATTATTACAATTTCGTACTAATTATTACAACTTATTTCTAATTATTACAAATTATTATTAATTATTACAATTTATTACTAATTATTACAATTTATTAGTAATTATTACAATTTATTACTAATTATTACTAAGCATTAATAATTATTACAATTTATTAATAATGATTACAATTTATTACTAATTATTACTAATTATTACAATTTATTACTAATTATTACAATTTATTTGTAACGCCCCGACCCCAGTTACCCAGAGTCGGTGCATTATTTTAATACATTGGCATGATTACAAGGAATCAAGTCCTGAAGGACCGATCAGTTTAGCAGTCTTGGAAAATAGATTACATACATGAACTTTACATTACAATTTCAATCATAGAATACAACATAGATAGTGCTTTGATAACGCCATTATTCCCTGGGCTTAACCCTGCATATCAATCACAATACACTTCTTGGGATCCGGGAAAAAAAATAAAACATAGAAAGTGGTGAGCTCAGATGCTCATTAAGGATAATAATTCAGCGGAAACTTTCATAAGTAAACATAAAAATTTAAGGCAATGTATAACTAAAACAAAAGCCTTTTAAACATGAACTTCATCATAATATGGCAATGATAAAATCAAATAATTCCATTTACTTACTCAATGGATATTCTACTAGTCAAATAATCAATGAAATATCAATATTCTCTTTCATAATGAGAGAGTGTATAATGCCGGACATTCTGAAACATTTTGTCAAGGCCTCAGCCAAGACGTCTAAAATGATTAAGGCCTCAGCCAAAACCATAAATCAAATTCGGAAAGGGCCTTGGCCAATTCCACATCTAGTTGTCTCATGAGACCTACCGATGCATCGAGGAGCTATAGCGGGCTCCACCCGTCACTTATTAAGTCCAATACATTCCTCATATGAATAGGTTTTAATATAACATTAACATTCGTATTAAAACTTGCATATGAAATGTCAATACTTTCTTCATAAACCATGAATGGTATAAAAATAACACATCCACAGTCAAACATACCACAAATCTTTAAATACAATATTGAAGTTTTGTATCATAATGAGTCAACTTCAAATAAACTTAAAATCCATCAAAGGATGTTGACATAGATGAAATCAAAACTATTTTAGAGAAATATCTCTTTTTTTGAAATCATTTAAAATTCACATAGTTATAAAATGATACACTTACTTTGAAAATATTCTTATAAGCTTGTAAGGGATGTTTCGACGATGTTATAACGGCGGAAAATAGCCGCACCCGCCTTATAAGTTAAAAAAACATTCTTACCTTAAATTTGTCAAAATGGTCAAAAAGGACCATGTTTGGAAAACGACGGAAAGATTCCTTTCAAAAAACGTATAAGGGTATAAATGAATTTAACCCATTTTCTATTTAATAGTAAAAATGTTTTGAAATGAATTTTTAAGAAACATTGATGTGGATGATAACGAGGTCCCAGTAGATAATTACGTATAAACAACCTTAGATAGTGAAGAGGTTGTGAAGTAAAACCTTACCTTGCACTTTCCTTTAGTCGAGAGAACGTTTAACCTCCTGTAAGAAGATTGTAGTATGTTATTAAATTATACCAGAACCATATTAATATGTATGATATCATACATGATTCATTTATGACTTTATACTACCCATTTAATAATAATTTCCATGTTAAATTAACATTTCGGCTAATAGTCATTTTCTTTATCGTACGTGTTTTAACTTGTTTCTCTTGATTGTATCACTTAGATAATTATTTAAAAACTTCCAGAATATAAACCATGATAAATATATAATATATATTTAGAATATAAATATGAATAATACACAAATATATGAAATGGAAAACACCGTTTTTGGAGACGGTAGTCCGTACGTACGCATAAAAGTTGTTTCTGTTTTCATATAGTATTGGATGGAAGTAAGTGAATAAGATATATATAAGTACATAAATACTTATATATATAAATATATATATCTCCAGTATCATTATTATGTCATATATTACATACTTATTAGTAATATATATTTTTATAATCGTCGATGAATGGTGAACTTGGAAATGAATCTCATCGCGTCGTGGAGACAGTAATCCGTACGTACGCACGTGCGAAAATATCATTCTTTTGATATTAAAATAATAAATAATTAGATGGTATATCATATATACAGAATCAGTATCATGTTATATTTATCATTTACATGAACTAAACATCATTATTATACCAATCCAAATAATAGTGTATTGAATAACAATTACACCACGACGTGGAGACGGTAGGCTGTACGTACGCACGTATGGTGACATGTCATTCAAGGAATGAATATAATAATGAATTTCTTTATTCAATAATTATAATAACATCACAGTATATAAAAGATACTGTAGTTATTATTTTATAATGAAAATAATAAGGAAAGAAGAAGTTGAAGAAGAAATGAACTTTAAAGTGGGTGGTGAAAACATTACCTCTTCTTCGGGTTCTTCATTTTGATTTGATCAAAAGGAATCCTTAGGATGGCTTTCTGATCAAACTAAAACCTCTAGGATGAAGTGAGGGATGTTGAGAATATAGTTGGGCAGGGTTTGGGCGAACCAAAAGGCTTTGAAAGTGTGAATTAATGAGAAGGGGGAGTGCCCATTTATAAGAGGGGTGAGGGGCTCTTTAGGAAAAACTTAAAATATTATTTTATAATAAAATACTTTTCTGTCTCTAATGTCTAAAAAGTTGATTATTAAAATTATAAGGTGGGTATGCGTCCAAATACTTTCAACCAAAAGATTTTAGACAGGTTTGGGTCATTACATTAACCTTACCTTTTAGTTTTAACTCTAGGTTAATTAGTTTAACACTTACCATGTCACTTTGTATTTTTATAATATATAGTTAATAAACATACAATATACATCAAAGAGACCCAAAGGTGGTCCATTAATGATATACCAATAATTATATGAGTCATTTGGCCGAATCCTAGATTTTTAGGAATAGAATATAAATTAATAATACAATATTTGTTTTAGAAACTCAATTATGTCAATTTTGACACTACTCAATAATTGATTTTTGTAAAAATCATAACGGAATGATAAGTTATAAAAAGGTTAATTAAATCAATAATAACATGTCATATTAACTTATAAAATTATTTTAATTCATAAAAAGTCTCAAATTATATTTATTTGTGTATTTATACTATCAATTATCCTGATTTTTCACTATTATGCTAATTACTACATCACCATTGTGTCACAAATAAATTAACTTGTATCATGTCTAAAAATTATAAATAAAATATCATTATGTATGAAATCTTTTTAGATTTCTAATGAATATTTATAATCTAAAATCCATCATATATAACTTTTTGAAAAAAATTATTTTTCTAAAAGATATAAGCTTTTGTCATTTTTGTATTCACTTTAACTTAATTAATATAAAGTGACACTATCACATATAAGTGGTCCCAAAATCGACCCAATGATGACCATGGTCGTACATGAATCACCCAATAGGGTTAGGACACATTTTAGGGTAAATTAATATTATTATAATATTATTTTGTTACCCTTATTTACCGGATTTACCTTTTAACCATGGTAAATAAAATATTTACCGAAGTAATTATTCAAAATTTGTAAAAATAAAAGTTACCTATTTACAAAATTTGGACATCCTGATTCCAAATATGGAATCCATTTTTCCAAATTCAAAACATAGAAGTGGCAGAAATTAATTTAAAATTAATTCCTGCTGTCAAAACAAAAAGCGTGTTTTTAAGATATAATAACTATCAAAAGATTGACACTTGTTTATGTCTGGTTTAATTGTGAAATTATGTTCAATGACCAACATTGTATTAAATGGTAAAAATATATTCTAAATACACTTTATAGCCACTCAAATTCATAATTTATCACTATTAATTATTTTGATTAAAAAAGTTGTTTTTAATTAAAATTTAGTAATTTTCACTATTCATCAAAATATTAAAGTTATCTGAAAAGTACCAAATATTCACCCTAAGATAAATTCGATATTCAGAATCCAAAAATGAAGTCCATTTTGATAAATTAAATTTAAAAAATTTCAAAATTTAGTTAATACTATTCATAACTTCTTTTGAACGTCTTGTTTGGTATGTCATGGTGCGCTTTAACTCGGTGTTGCGTGTAGTGAAAGTTATTGATTTATTTTGAAGAAGTAACACACTATGAAATCTTGGGGTGTAACATTCTTCCCTCCTTCATTAAATTGTGTCCTCGCAATTTGATATTGTTCTTCGAAAATAAATGTTGAATTTTCGAAAATATCTTTGTGGGAAAACCCACATCGGAAATTGTGCTAATAAAATTTAGTCTTAATAAGAGGAAAAGAGAAATGAAAGGGTCACCACCAAATCATGATCTCGATTAGGATAACATTGGTGGCAATTAGAGACAATAATTGGAGGAAACACGTAAAATTTATAGGTAGTGATTGAGGTCATCAATCACAAACAAGTGTAAAATTGAGGGACATAAATTCATCAATCTATGATGATTTAAAATACCATCGGTTCAACAAAACATATGGTATTAGGATAACACATTTTTTGTTTTAAGATCCCTTCACTAAGGTATATGAATTAATTTCATCATTGAATAAGACAAAAAGAAAAATACATAGTTGACAAGTAGAGTCCTGTCCTTTAACTAAGTTCTACTACAAATTCATCTTTCACTCTAAAAGATGATACAACTCAAAAATACTCTATTTATCATAATCGTATAGGGTACCAAAATAAATTTATAATTTACATATCAGACCCTTTTAAAAAAATAATCAACATTATAAAATCCAGGGACATCACGTAGTCCAGTGGAAGGCAGTAAATCCCAATCGCACTATGGTTGTGGGTTCGATTCCCGCAGCTTTGTCCGATGCGACGGGATGTCACACGGTGTGCGTGTTGTCCTTTTATAAAAATCCAAAAAAATAACCTTTCAAACATAATCCATTCCAACCTTTAGACTTTTCCAAAATACTACCATCCAAACACACAGTCCAAAATTTATAATGAATTTAAACACATTGAAGATCCCTTTTTTGTAATAACATGTGGATACCTTCATCTTGTATTCTTTTAAAACACGACAACAACCAAAATTACAATAAAACCTTATTGATTAAATTCACGCTCCCTTATTCCTTATAGGATACTGGATATACTCCTTCTATCCAAAAATGTTGTAAACTCAAAATGGTAGTCAAGAATATCCAATATAATTTATTCAAATCAACACTCTCTTATTCCAAAATCACTACCTCATTATCAAGACCATATTAAGGATTACCTTTCCTTCAAAAAATGTAGTTTACTATTATGTCACTTTTCTTAGAACCATATAATCTCAAATCCTTAATAAAATAGTACTGCAGTTCAATCCTTATTTATCTCCATAATTTATATAACCATTATACTGTGGATACAACACTCAAATGAAATAACAACATAAGAGGACTAGTCATTGCTTTTCATCTGTGGTAGTATCATAACCTGATTATTATCCAATAGCATCATTTGTCACATAATTTGATGATTTGAACATCGATTTGCATAGTGTCTGAACTCCTTGCAGATGAAGCATTGCACATTTGAAATCTTTTTCATATCCTTGCAGTCACGTACTTTGTGTTCTTTTTCTCCACACTTATAACAAACTCCCATTCTCTTCAGGCATTTACCAAGGTGATTCTTTCAACAATTATCACATATGGGAAAATCCTTCTTTCCCTTCTTCGCTTTATCCATATTTCTCTCTTCCATCCTTTTCATCTCTTTCTTCCCTTCAAATCCATAGGACTCAGAGAATTCGTTACTTATCTTCTTAACACATGACATTATTCCTTGATATGATGAGAGTACGTGGGAGACTATTTCCCTTCTTAATTCTATCTTAAGACCATGGAAGATATGATCCTTCTTACTCGTTGGATCATATGTATTGCTGGAGTTCTCATTCCTTCTACTAGGCACCATTTCTATACAGTGGCATACACTAGGTCAATTTATGAATCACAATTCATAATTCCGACCATGTAAAATACCTAATCTAAATTGGAAAGTTTATGGATATAATCCATAAGCATAATTTTTTTTTTCTTAGAGTAATTATATACTCCTGATCCCTTCATAATGGTTTGTAAGTAAAATGAGAATTATCCTAAGCATATCCCCCAGGAGTGTCGTAACCAAGAGTGCAGTAAGGCCCGTTGTCGTGCACCAATTCCCGTTCGAGTCTAGCTCAAAGCGGTGTTTTCAGGTTTTACCCCTAGGTACATCTGTGCCAGAGCCGCCTCTACCAGCTCATATCCAGACAGGGATGTATTGCTCAGAAAACTCACAAAATCTCTATAATACCAAAATTCTAGGAAGTTCTTCTATACTAATCCTCAAAATCTTACTTAGGGCTATGTACTCTAATCAGATTTTATCTAAATCTAGTTTCCAAGGTTATTGCTAAACTTCCTCTGATACCAACTGTAACACCCCGACCCTAGTTACCCAGAGTCGGTGCATTATTTTAATACATTGGCATGATTACAATGAATCAAGTCCCGAAGGACCGATCAGTTTAGTAGTCTTGGAAAATAGATTACATACATGAACTTTACATTACAATTTCAATCATAGAATACAACATAGATAGTGCTTTGATAATGCCATTATTCCCTTGGCTTAACCCTGAATATCAGTCACAATACTCTTCTTGGGATCCTGGAAAAAAAATAAAACATTGAAAGTGGTGAGCTCAGATGCTCAGTAAGGATAATAATACAGCGGAAACTATCATCAGTAAACATAAACATTTAAGGCAATGTATAACTAAAACAGAAGCCTTTTAAACTTGAACTTCATCATAATATGGAAATGATAAAATCAAATAATTCCATTTACTTACTCACATGGATATTCTACTAGTCAAATAATCACATGAAATATCAATAATCACTTTCATAATGAGAGAATGTATAATGCTGGACATTCTGAAACATTTTGTCAAGGCCTTGGCCAAGACGTCTAAAATGATTAAGGCCTCGGCCAAAACCATAAATCAAATTGGGAAAGGGACTCGGGCAATTCCACATCTAGTTGTCTCATGAGATCTACCGATGCATCGAGGAGCTATAGCGGTCTCCACCCGTCACTTATTAAGTCCAATACATTCCTCATATGAATAGGTTTTAACATAACATAAAAATTCGTATTAAAAATAGCATACGAAATGTCAATACATTCTTAATAAAACATGAATGGTATAAAAATAACACATCCACAGTCAAACATACCACAAAACATTAAATACAATATGTATGTTTTGTATCATAATGAATGAACTTAAAATAAGCTTAAAATCCATCAAAGGATGTTGACATAGATGAAATCAAAACTATTTTAGAGAAATATCTATTTTTTTGAAATCATTTAAAAGTCCCATAATTATAAAATAATACATTTTCATTGAAAATATTCTTATAATCTTGTAAGGGAAGCTTCGATGATGTTATAATGGCGGAAAATAGCCGCACCCGCCGTATAAGTTAAAAAAAACATTCTTACCTTAAATTTGTCAAAAAGGTCAAAAAGTACCTTGTTTGGAAAACGACAAAAAGATTCCTTTAAAAAATGTATAAGGGTATAAATGACTTTAAACCAATTTTCTATTTAATAGTAAAAATGTTTTGAATGGAATTTTTAAGAAACATGGATGTGAATGATAACGAGGTCCCAGTAGATAATTACGTACAATCAACCTTGGATAATGAAGAGGTTGTGAAGTAAACCCTTACCTTGCACTTTCCATTAGTTGAGGGTACGTTTAACCTCCTGTAAGAAGATCGTAGTATGTTATTAAATTATACGAGAACCATATTAAAATGTATGATATCATACATGATTCATTTATGACTTTATACTACCCATTTAATAATAATTTCCATGTTAAATTAACATTTTGGCTAAAAATCGTTTTCTTTATCGTACGTGTTTTAACTTGTTACACTTGATTGTATCACATAGATAATGATTTAAAAACTTCCAGAATATAAACCATGATAAATATATAATATATATTTAGAATATAAATATGAATAATAGACATATATATGAAATGTAAAACACCGTTTATGGAGACGGTAGTCCGTACGTACGCATAAACGTTGTTTCTGTTTTCAAATAGTATTGAACGGAAGTAAGTGAATAAGATATATGTAAGCACATAAATACTTATATATATAAATATATATATATCCAGTAGAATTATTATGTCATATATTACATACTTATTAGTAATATATATATTTATAATCGTCGATGAATGGTGAAGTTGGAAATGAATCTCATCGCGTCGTGGAGACGGTAATCCGTACGTACGCACGAGAGAAAATATCATTATTTTGATATTAAAATAATAAATAATTAGATGTTATATCATATATAAAGAATAATTATCATGTTATATTTATCATTTACATGAATTAAACATCATTATTATACCCATCCAAATAATTGTGTATTGAATAACAATTACACCACGATGTGGAGACGGTAGGCTGTACGTACGCACGTATGGTGACATGTCATTCAAGGAATGGATAGAATAATGAATTTCATTATTCCATAATTATAATAACATCACAGTATATAAAAGATACTGGAGTTATTATTTTATAATGGAAATAATAAGGAATGAAGAAGTTGAAGAAGAAAGGAACTTTAAAGTGGGTGGTGAAAACATTACCTGTTCTTCGGGTTCTTCATTTTGATTTGATCAAAAGGGATCCTTATGATGGATTTATGATCAAACTAAGGCCTCTAGGATGAAGTGAGGGATTCTGAGAGTGTATTTGGGGAGGGGTTGGCCGAACCAAAAGGCTTTGAAAGTGTGAATTAATGAGAAGGTGGAGTGCCCATTTTAAAGAGGGGTGAGGGGCTCTTTAAGAAAAACTTAAAATATTATTTTATAATAAAATCCTTTTGGGTCTCTAATGGCTCCAATGTTGATTATTCAAATTATAAGGTGGGTATGGGTATAAATATTTTCAACTAATAGATTTTATACAGGTTTGGGTCATTACATTAACTTTACATTTTAGTTTTAACTCTTGGTTAATTAGTTTAACACTTACCATGTCACTTTGTATTTTTATAGTATATAGTTAATAAACATACAATATACATCCAAGAGACCCAAAAGTTTTCCATTAATGATATAAAAATAATGATATGAGTCATTTGGCCGAATCCTAGATTTTTAGGAATAGAATATAAATTAATAATATAATATTTGTTTTAGAAACTCAATTATGTCAATTTTGACATTACTAAATAATTGAATTTTTTAAAAATCATAACAGAATGATAAGTTATAAAAAGGTTAATTAAATCAATACTAACATGTCATATTAACTTATAAAATTAGTTTAATTCATAAAAAGTCTCAAATTATATTTATTTGGGTATTTATAATATCAATTATCCTGATTTCTCACTATTATGGTAATTACTGCATCACCATTGTGTCATAAATAAATTAAAGTATTTCATGTCTAAAAATTATAAGTAAAATATAATTATGTAGTAAATAGTTTTATCTTTCTAATGAATATTTATAATTTAAAATCTAACATATATAACTTTGTGAAATAATTGTTTTTCTAAAAGATATAAGCTTTTGTCATTTTTGTATTAACATTAACTTAATTAAAATAAATTGTCACTATCACATATAAGTGGTCCAAAAATCGACCCAAAGATGACCATGGTCGGAAATGTATCAAAACTTAGGGTTAGGACACGTTTTAGGGTAAATTAATATTATTATAATATTATTTTGTTACCCTTATTTACTGGATTTACCCTTTAACCGTGGTAAATAAAATATTTACCGAAGTAATTATTCAAAATTTGTAAAAATAAAAGTTACCAATTTACAAAATTTTGACATCCTGATTCCAAATATGGAATCCATTTTTTCAAATTAAAAACACAGAAGTGGCAGAAATTAATTTAAAATTAATTCCCGATGTCAAAACAAAATGCGTGTTTTTAAGATATAATAACTATCAAAAGATTGACACTTGTTTATGTCCGGTTTAATTGGAAAATTATGTTCAATGACAAAAATTGTATTAAATGGTAAAAATATATTCTAAATACACTTTATAACCACTCAAATTCATAATTTATCACTATTAATTATTTTGATTAATAAAGTTGTTTTTAATTAAAATTTAGTAATTTTCACTATTCATCAAAATATTAAAGTTATCTGAAAAGTACCAAATATTCACCCTAAGATAAATTCGATATTACGAATCCAAAAATGAAGTCCATTTTGATAAATGAAATTCATAAAATTTCAAAATTTAGTTAATACTATTCATAACTTCTTTTGTACGTCTTGTTTGGTAAGTCATGGTGCGCTTTAACTCAGTGTTGCGTGTAGTGAAAGTTATTGATTTATTTTAAAGAAGTAACACACTATGAAATCTTGGGGAGTTACATTATTACTAATTATTACAATTTATTACTAATTATACTAATTATTAAAAATTATTAAAAATTATTAATAATTATTAATAATTATTACTAATTATTTCTAATTATCTGTATTAATGGTTAATTATCTATTTTTATTACTAATTATCTGTATTTATTACTAATTATTACCAATTATTACTATTTATTAGGATTTTTTAATAAATATTACCCATTATTTTTAATTATTAAAATTTACTAGTAATTATTAATGTTAATTAGTAGTTATTACAGTTTATTACTAATTATTACATTTTATTACTAATTATTACATTTTATTACTAATTATTATGATTTATTAGTAATTATTACAATTTATAACTAATTATTAGTAATTATGTCAATTTATTATTAATTATTACAATTTATTAGTTAATATTTTAACTTATTACAATTTATTTTAATTTATTATTAATTATTTCAATTTATTACTAATTATTACAATTTATTTCTAATTATTACAATTTGTTACTAATTAATACAATTTTTAACTATTTAGGACTAATTATTACTATTTACTACTCATTATTACTATTTACTACTCATTATTAATATTTACTACTCATTATTACAATTTATTACTAATTATTAAAATTTATTAGTAATTATTACAATTAATTACTAATTATTATAATTTATTACTATTTATGACAATTTATTACAATTTATTACACATTATTTCTATTAATTACTCATTATTACTATTTATTACTATTTATTAATAATTATTAATATTTATTACTAAATATTTCCAATTATTATTAATTACTACAAATTAATTATATACATTACAAATTATTAAAAATTAGTACTAAAATTTCAATATATTTGTACAAATAAATACTCATGAGAAAAAAATTTAAATTTATTTTAATTACAACTAATCAACAATAATAAAAATTTACATAAAAAATAGAATAAATTATAAATTAAATAAAACATAAATACCTTTAAGCATGATTTTCTATTGATGTAGATGGCTTCAAAACTTTTTCGTGAACAAAAAAATTAACTTAGAAAAATGTTCCCTATAAAATTATAGTTCATAGAGAAACATGACCTAAGAATTGAGGGAATGAGAGGAAAATGGATGGGTGGTATCTACAGGTTAGATTATTTTCGATGGGACTATTTGCGACAGGTATACCGTTGCAAATACCTACGACTGTATTAATTACTGTCAGTAGTTAAAAAGTTATTTACGACCAGACCAATCACAAAATGTCTTTGCCGACATAGCTTTTTCTACAGGATGACATCCTATCACAAATTGTTATTAACCACTGACGTTTATTTGCGACGGGGCCCGTCGCAAATAACAATCACACGATTTGGGGCACTACCTTCACCAAACCTTTTGTGACGGAGACAAAATTTCATCGCAAATAACCTCTTGGACGGAATTTTTGCGACGTTATTTATTCCCGTCGTAAAAAAGGCCTTCTCAAAAACTCATTTTTCACGTTGCGAAGGGAGATGTGGGATTTATTTTATAAACATTTATCGCTCCCCATTAATGATGTTATGATGTTTTTTTGTTTTTGAATGTGATTTTAAATGTTAACATTATATTCATTACTATTTTATATTGAAAATACAGCTCATTGAATAATTTCTAAACAATTGATGATTTTCATAATAAATCATCTAATGTCCTCTTATTTGATTTCCTATTATTATAAGAAGAATTAATTTAAATTTTTTTTGATGTTATTGAAATATGTTATATGAGATTTTAGGATTTTTGTGGTTGTGTGATTTAATTTCACAATGTTACATGGTTATATTTTATATGTTTTTTTGGAACAAAATTTTAATTTGATGAAATTTTTTATCTTGGTGTTATTTTTTAGAGTCAGGTGTTTGATTTTAAAATCCTTATTTCTTATTTGTATTCAAAGTGCAATATTTATTTGGAAAACATTATTTTTGAGATTTTGTAAATTCAAATTTTTTTAGAAAATTCAATTTTTTTACAAGGATTTCCATTCTTGGATGAATATTTAGTCTTTCAATAAATGGTTTACTGAATCTCGTATCATATTATTGGTTAGACATGTCCGAAGTTTGTAACCCATGAAAGAAATTCTTTATACACCAAGACATATGATGCTTTTACCAGGTTGAACCAAATTGGGGAATTCAAATCCTAGTCCCGTATGAAATTTTCAATGGATTCACATAAGAAAATTTAAAAATAATATGATAAGATAGTTATCCTATGTTTTCCATTATGTAAGATAAATTTACTCATCCTATAACTAAATATATATTTCCATTATTGATATCCAAAAAAAATGATGATGCTCATGGAGGGTAAATTGGGTGCTTGAGATTGGATATAATGAGAATCATTGGTTATATCTTATTTTTTATTTGATGGTAGGGTGTATATTTATGTTGGTATCCATTATGAGATTAATGATTCCAATGTTAGTAAGTGTTAGGGCTAGATCAAACTACTGAATATCGATAATTTATTATTAGTTTTGGTGTATGGATCCATTTTTTAATTTCATGACAATTAAAATCTAATTACAAGTGCTAATATTTTAAATTCAATTTGAATGACGAAAATGGACGAGACTCAATGGGAGAATAAAAATTAAGCGTAGTGTTCGAGATAAAATAGGGAACTTGAATATACATATGATTCCTATAACTGTGAGATCAATAGCACATAAATTTGGATGAACTAATGAATTCAAACAATGATTGATGAATATACATACGTTCATTTGGTTATTGATGACAAATAAGATCATTTTAAGTTGAATTGATATGTTCTAAGATAGAGTGGGTTCCCTATGTATATCAATGATGAAGAAGCTAATATAGGGTGCTTTCATACCCAAAAGTACAATTACTCTGTCATCAGGTTTCAACACATGTAAAGTGCTTTCTCATTCTCATATGAGAGAATTACATTTTTTTTACTATTCATGAACCTAGTAGATCCATTAAAGCCATATGATACCATAAATAGTGATGATTCTTGATGTGGGATGAGGACAAGAAGCTATAAGATTTTGATAAATTATTAAGTGTCTGTGTTTTCATTAGATAAATAGAACTATGAGGAACTAGTGTTTGATTACATCTAGGGTTCTCAGATTTTTTCACGCGTAATAAATAGGATTATGTGAGTACTTGGATGAATTTTTTTAATGTCAACCAAAGTTCAGGTGATCATGCTGCTTTAATGAAGTTGAGTAGATGTCTAGATTCATATAGATATATTCTATATCCTGGAAAATTCATTTCATAAAGAGGCACTTAGATGTTTTTAGGAGTTTTTCTATAGTTATGGTACCATTACTGGAGGTAAAAACTATTCTCTCTAATCTGATTTGAAAAAATGGTGGTTTTTATTTTAATGTCGGGGATTGTGAGGGAAAAAAGGAGGAATATATAATAGAGATGAGGGTAGAGAGATGAAATATTTTCTAGATATTGATTTTATATCTAATATCCCAAGAATAGAGGGTGGTAGTATGTGAAACTAGCCACACATAAAGGATAAAAGAAACCTGATATGGATAACCAATTAAAGTTACACTAACTATATGGAAGGATTTATCATCTCATTTATTCATTTATCTCTAAATCTATATTATTATTATTATTTTTCAACATATACCTAGAGTTATTTTTATGGGAATTCATTTTTCATGTTTTGTTAATTAATTTAAACTCTTATCTTATTCTACATGTTTTAAATACGTCATTATTGGATTTTTATATTTCTATTCAATATATATATTTTGATATTTTATCAGATAAAAATAATGTCAAGTCTATTTATAATCAATTCTCTCACTAAAAAATGTTGTCTATTTGTGTAGTGAAAAAATGATTGTTTATTTATTGGTAAATCATAGTTTCACTATAAATGACTCCCTCTATTTGTATACATTTTTTCTTAAATTTATTTATAATTTTTTATTTTAAATGATCCTTCATTTTCATTCCATTCATTATAATGGTATGTCACCTGTAAATACTATTTAGTAATAGGCACAAAGAGTCCATAATAACACATCTCATATTCTTCATTTATATTCTCACTCTATTATTCATTATTTAAAAAATTATGATTTTACTAATTTATTTAGATTTGGTTCATAATAAACCCATCGAGTAACTCTCCGCCTCCACTTGGGTTTGACCATACTCACCACTATGTTAGTGATAATAAGAGATATGAATTGAAATTTTTGTAGTACAAATGATATCTTCTAAAAAATTATTTCCATTTTTAGGGAAGGTAGTGGGTTGGGTGTCATAGCGTTATAAAACCACATAAAATAATAATGAAAACAATATGCAATGTTATAACAATGTAGATAAATAATATTTTGTCCTTACTACTTCTAGAACTAAATTTTAAATATATTCGATTTTTAGTTTGTGTTTGAGATATATAAATTTGGATTAAATTATTGATATTGATTTTAATCTTATATTCAGTGCAATCCCTTTTCAATGGAATAGTTTCTACCACTATAAGACATTTTTTATTTAACAGACCAATAAATCCTTTCTTGTGCAAAAAAGTATAACTACTAGATTAAGAATCAACTAAATTTATTTTTTGTGTGTAATCTATGGATTTTTTTAGAAGAAAACGTGGAAGTGTGTATATAACCATCCACAAAAGATGCAACTACTGCAAGTTAAAAAACTCTCCAAAAAAGACTAAACCCATTTATCAATTAGTTTGTAAATAATTTTTCCATTAACTAAAATCTAAAACTGATCAATACAATTATTTCTAGGATTCTAAATCATAAAAAAATCTCACTAAATTTTCAGATTATAAACAAATGATTAAATAAAACTATCACAATAATGTTTTAATATTTACTAAAAAGACGATCCTTCTGAATTTTGAAATTGAGCATGTAATGTGAAATGAGGAAGAAGAGCCACGCTTTGAACAAAAACCTAAAAGTGATCAAATTTTACAATAATGATTGTATCATTAATTCCAAGAGGTCTCATAGGTGGAATATGATGAATATCATATCATAGTAAAGCCACATAAATTAGAAAATATTCAATGTTTTGAACCCATGGTTTCTTCGTTTGAGGAAAATTGGATAATGAGAACTTAAATTCTAAAAAATGACTATAATGTTTTTTTTGAAATAATGAAAAATGAGTTTGAGTTTTAAGTTTTAAATATAAAACAAGACAAAATTAATTTGGAAGAATAGAATTCTGAAATTTTATAACAAGTTTTCAAATGTAATCCCTTATAATATAATTGTGTGTACCAAATAACTTTTCAAATGAAATTTATAGAATAAGAATAGAAAAGGGACATCAATCTTATAACTATAGAAGATAATTAATTCCAAAATCAGCTCACCAATGATAAGTCTTGTATTGAAAATAATGTTTATTGGTTTCCAAATATTAATCAAATAGGGAAGGGGAGCCTAAAATTGGAAATTACATGTTTATTTCTGCTTGAATATAGTTTGAGTTCTCCTTCCTGATGCCAGATATTAAAAACCCAAAAAAATTAATTCATTTTTATTATGGTATTAATTCATTAGAGTTGAACATGATTTTTTTAATTATGAAACACTAATTTTAAATGTTAGACTCATTATTTCACAAGAAATAAATATTGATTACGTTTTATTTCATTAATAATTTTTGAAGAAAATCACAACATAATTATACCTAAATTTGAACCCTTTCAAGATATAAAAAAATAAATTCTACCATGTTTTCCCTTGATTTCATTAATTTTTTTACGTCATTGAAATCTATATAATGGCGATAATAAATTGAATGTGGATTTATTATTGATTTCCAAATTTTCAAAATCAATTTAATGAAATTTTCAAATACACTATCTTGAATCATGTTTTCAAAACATATGTAAAGTCACCATTTTTCTATAAAAATATAAGTACTTAAGAGAGATATTATGATCATTTCAAACCCCTAGGAATGATATATACATTATTTTCCATTCCTGGAAATTTTAATTTTTTTATTTGTAATTATTTTGAGAACAGGAAAACATGTTGTTTAGCTCTAGAAAGGGGTATTTCCAGGTGTAAGTTAATGATAAAAAAGGATTAAAATCTTTTCATATATGTTTTATAGAAAAAAATAATCTCATAATGAATAGAAAAAATACAAGTGGTGGTTTATGTATGAATTATCACCCCCTGAGTGATTATGGATAGATTCTTTGGGATATATGGATTATGACTTAAAATATTATATTTCATCACAGGATACTCCTGATTTAATATAACATTATTGATTTTTAATTTATCTTGAATAAATATCCATTTCCCTTTTGTTTTTATGTACCAATCCTTTAATCATCTTATCCCTATTTTGATGTTATCATGAAGTGTACAACTAAAACAAATTTCATATCCATTTTTGTAACTCTCACTACCACATCCGATCACCTTTATGTTTGGTTTCATATTTTGTTTTTAATTGTTTGAATTCAATACCAATTCTTCTACTTCTTTATTTTCATAATTGAGAGGGGGAAAAGTGTTACATAAAGTATTATTAAGAGTGTGATCCTTGGGGTGAACTAGAATATCAATGAAAAAACATTAAGGGGATTAAACTCACTAATTCCTTTTACTCATTCACGTATTTAATGATGTTTTATAGCTTCATACTTTCATGAATTAAAAATTATATAAAAAATGATTTAGTTTTATAATATATTGATCGATGAAAATTTATTTTATAGGGAATTCCCTTCAATATCTAAATCAGAATAAATTTTTAATTTTCAATAAATCTAAAGTGGGAACAATAATATATAATTATATATTATTTGAAATCGTTGTGAATTATTTTTGAAATTATTATTTTTAAACCATTATTTTTTTATAACTTCATTAGGTTATTTTAAAATGTTGTGTTCCTATTTAAATTTTTTTTCAATATTATGTTATTTGAGATTAATTGAAAAATAATTTTATATTGAACAAAAAGAAAAATATAATATACATTAAAAAATATATCATAGAAGGTGTTTCATGAGTAAATTCCAAATACTATTGGTGCATAATTTTATTTAAATCATTGAGGCTATGTAAGGGTATATTCTAGAGAAACACTGATTCACCCTTCCTTTAATTTATACTCTTGTTTTGTTCTATCTGAAAATTTTAATTTTGGATTGTCATTTGAACATACTCTACTTCCTGGTGCTAGAGAATTCTAGAAAGAGGGACAATTATCAATGCATATAGGGAGAGTACTATGAGAAAAAATTCAAGGAATTGAACTCTTTTATCATTGGATTAATTTATTTTATTATTCAAATTTTCCCTAGTGATTAACATACAAACAAGAAAATTCTAGTTTCATTAGAATATTAATGGATAAAAATGATATCAAATTGTATTGTTTCATTCTAAAATTAATTTTACAGACACATCTTGTTTCAACTACTCTTTGGTGACATTGAGTGAAATGTTTATATAATTCCATATATATTTTTGTTATATTTTGAAAATCTATATTAAATTTGCATTTTAACATGAATACTATTTTCAAAACATTCATTTATTTTAATGATGTTATGTAAAAACATTATATAAAATATAGATTCTATGTTATGATTTTTATTTTAGTGTAAAATATGATTATTGAACATCATTGTGACACATGAACACAATATCCTACAATTGAATCACAAAATATTTTTTAAACTATAGTTAAAATTTTTACCCCTACCATAGTAATCAATATCTTAAAATGATGAGTTTAATGTGTGGTGGATCAATCAATAAATGTGTTAAATAACACATTAATGTTGTCCACATCATAAATGTATAATTTTTTTTTCAAATCGATTATTTTTAACTTAATACACTTCTATTAGTGGATAATTTTTTTCTTAATGAAGTATGGTTTCCTTGCAACATTAATGATAAACATAAAAACCAATCCTTTATGGAACATTAGTTTTCATTCTAGATATTTATTATCTTCAACGAAAAATGTACAATTTATTTCACGAGGGAAAAAATATATTCGGCTTGGGGGAATTTGATATGGCATTTATTTGAGAGATGATTTATATATCAATTTGATTAAATTTTTAGCATTGTTTTCCTTTTAATGATATCTTTATGGTGAGTTATTGATTCTTGATCATTTCATGTAAAAAATATTATATTTTCAATAATTTCATCAAAATCAATGATTTTAAAAATAGTTGTAAGTGTTCTCTTTTATGAAAAAATTTAATTTTAAGAATATTGATATACGTTTTTTATGGATATTTAATTTTTTAGAGTTTGAAATTGGTGTAGTTATGTGATTTAATTTCTAAACATTAACTTATTTTACTATATATATATATATATTAATTTATAGAACACATTTCTAATTTTTTAATATTTATTATCGTCAAATTATTTTTCGGACTCACATGTTTGATTATAAAATACATATTATTTACATGTTTTCATAATGAAATATTGTATTGTAAGAAATTATTTTGTAGTGATATGAAATTATTTTTTTATAATGTCTTGTTTTCTCATTTGACTTTTCATATTTAAATGACCATTTTGTTTGTCAATATTGAGGTTTTTTCCCTATGATATTTTTTGATGGAAATGTTATTCATTTTGAACCCATGTATGATATTTCTGATTCACCAGGCCCGTAATATATTTTTCATATGTGAATCTATGTAAGAGAATGCCAATTCTTGGCCTGTATTATATTTTTGGGGCATTCACATAAGAAAAATAAAGCAGTAGACTGTAAAATAAATTTTCCATGATGGAAGGTTTTTAAGATAAATTGAATATACCCTTAAATAAAATTACATTTATGTTATATAGCATCAAAAATGAATTATATTCTTGTGAATGGAAAAAGGGATACAGGTTCTTGTATTTAAGTATAATAATTTATCATATCCTCTTAGCAGTTTGAAATGGGGTTTCAATCGACAATGAGAATCTATTATGTGACCATTATTCAGAAGTTACATTAAATATGGTCCATAATGTATCCTAATCTCAATCAGTAATTCTATATTTTTATTATATGAATCCATTTTTTCATATTCGTGCATAATCAAAGAATCATTGTAGCACTGATATTTTAAAATTCATAAAAAATGGTGAAATTTTCTGATAATAAATGGGAGAAGAAAACTGATGATATAAATCATGATCTTAAATAGGTTACATATGTTTAACTATCAGTTTGATATTGATGATTCTATGGGCTACTAATTTTAAACTAATTAAACAACTCACCCCAATCATGATTGACCATCTTGATTTTATTCGATTATTGGTGATGAATAACCTTGGTTCAGGGAAAATATATCTATTTTTCAATGGTATGTGTTCATAATCATTCTAATTATGAATAAATGATTGGAGGGGTCCATAATTACCCCAAAGTGGTAATGCTATGGCATGGGTGTTTAATACATGAAAGGTTTTCGATCATTTTACTATGAGTGTATTAGAATTTATTTCCATTCATGAACCCGTTTTCTCAATTTGTAATTGGTGATACAATTAATAATTAAGATTCTTAATATGGTAGGTGAATCTAATATGCAATTGTTTGATCACTGATAGATAATTCATGTTGTATTCTGAAAACTATAACATTGATGAATTTGTGACTAATTCTCAACATGTTTCTTAGATAAAGTCATGATTGTGATTGAGATGATGTGAGTACTTGGGGATTGATTTTGTTACTGAACTAATGATGTGTTGGGCATGCTCATTTATTGATTTCAATCATCCTAAGGTAAGTCCAAATTAATACTAATGTAGAAACATCTGTTGAATTTAATTACTGGATCTAGAGGATGGAAGTTTTTATGGTTTTATATGGTATTAAATCAATAATGATTCATGGTAAAAATTTATTCTCTACAATATGTTATAAATTATTAGAGGCGGTGATTTTAAAATTTTTTAATGGGGTGAAATTAAATGGTTGAACTTAGTTAATATGAATATGAGGATGTTTGCATGTTTTTAGAGAAAGAGTTGATAAGTCAGAACATTGGAGTAGTCAGTATGAGTAAAAGAAAACGACCACACTTAAAGGGGTAATCAATATTAAGATAGATGAAATATTAGAGTTCCAACTATGAAAATGAATGTTTAATATTTATCTTTACTCATTTACAATTGATTTTTTTATCATTTTCCTTGTGATTTAATTTAATAAAACATGCACATTAACTAGATTAATTTTTAGGGGAATAAATTTTTTATGTTTTTTAATTAATTCCTGATCTTTTTTTGTTATTCAAATCCACAATACATTCCTCTTGGCATTCAATATGTTGATTAATTATATATTTTCATTGAAAATTATAAGGATGGTAATAAATTGATGGTTTTTTAGATCCAATTATCTCACTAAAAAATATTGATTGTTTAGAAAGTGAAACTAGACACATATATATTTATGGGTAAATGATAGTTTTTTCTATGAATTAATTCATATATTTTTTGATTTTTTTGTTCCATATATTCATACTTTTTTCATCAACTATCCTTATTGTTTTCATTCCACTCATTATTTTAAGATTTATCAATTGTATACCCTTTATTATTGGGTTCTAACAGTTCCTTATGAATCATCAGGTGGCCTCTAATTAAATTTAATATTATAATGAATTAATCATTCATCATAACCTTATGATTTTAATTCTTTCTATTGATTATGTTCATAATAAATCCATATTAAAACTCACCTCTTTCTTTTGTATTGACCCTACTAATCATTATACTAGTTAGAGTTGAAGATAAAACATAATATTTTGGTAGTTTAAAAGACGTGATATCAAGGAGAATATCCTTCATCATTTGAGTTTATTGAATTCATCCATGTAAAATAGATGGCGGGTCCTACTATTCATGATAAGAATACCTGTAGAATATATGTGATTAATGAATTTGTGATATATTATTGATAGGTTTATAATGATATCTTGATCTTCAGATGTTATAGGATTAGTTAGAGTTCCAGACATGTATTTTTCATCTAATCAGAACACATATTCATTATATAATGGTTCTAAATAATTTTCCCCTAATGGTGTATCAAGAAAGGGATTGACATTTCATTAAACAAATATTTGTATTTCCCTATTATTCTTTGTGTTTGATCTCCTGAACAAGAACATCTATCAAAAAATAATTTGGAAGGATTGAGTTTCAAAGGTGATAAACCGTTTTTATGGTATAATGTGCATGAATAATTTTAAATAGATTTTTATTAGATGTGGTAGTCCATGGAAATGATGTGGGATAGATTTATTATATCATGAGTGATCGAGCTATGACTCTATGGAATGTTTTGAGTTTATTGTTTTGCATCTTTATATCCACCATATATCCCCAATTACTTGAGTAAGAAATAATAGTAGATATATCCCTAGTGGTGATACACTCTGGTTCTGAGTTAGAAATTATTTTTTTGATGATAACAATAAAATGTTCATAGAGTATTCACTATGTAAAATATAACATTGAGATTATGTGGACTCCTATTTTAGAATTTGTATCCTTATAGAATGTAGTTCTAGTAGAATAGATTGTATTATAATTGTTGCTTGAGAACTATGATGCTTTAAAATATATCCACAACACAATTAAGATATCCTCATTAAAAGTAGTGTGATGATTATAAATCTACATATGATTTTGAATATTCAATTGACCAAAACATTTGGCATCGATATGATTAGAGATATGGTATATGTCCAACATACTGAAAATCACACCCATCAATGTTAATTTGATATGTTTTTTATCTATTATTGTTATTTGGGTTTTGTACATTCTCTTGGATATCTCAACCAAAAATCATTAGATTGAAATTTCAATTAGTAGAGATAATTCATTTTCTCATTGTATTAATAAATTGTATTTTTCCAAATTTATGAAATATATTTTGTCCGGATGCTATCATATCATGATGGGATCATTTGACATAATCTTCATAATGGGTTGGATGGTTTGTAATTGTATCAATGATAGCTGATGCGGGGATGATAGGTCATGTATAACCTTCATTATAGATCCATGCCTATCTGTATACTTTCATTAGAATCATATATGATGAAATTATATTATAGATAGTATTTACATCAAGGTTATTCTAATATCGCATAATATTTATTATGTGGATTGAAAAATATCAGGGAGATAATGGTGTATTTTGGTTCCATTCATTAGAAATAATTATGTTAGGGTTAGTAAAATATCCAAGACCTATATAAAGAAACTCATGGGACTCGAGTGGTAATACAAATGTTTATTCATAATCAACTATAATTTCACAATGATGACAGTTATGGAATAGTGTTCATGCATGTATAGGGACATGATAAAATCCTAGTGATTTTTTTTGGAGAATTGAAAGAATTTGTTGATTTAATGTGACTCGTGGATTAATTTTACTAGTATTTTCTAACAATATTCTCATTGAATTAATGTAATTGGTGAGTATCCCTGTTGTTTTTTGGTTGTTCTTAGATATCTTTGACAACACTAGTCGCTTGGTGAACTCTTAAGGCATGAATTCATGATGTAAAAAATTCATCAATTAATTTATGGTATTTAAGATGATTTTGTATTGATTGGATTACATAATGATTAAATATTTGATTTATTGTTTAATCAACATTGCTCAATAGTGGTGGTGTAGCCTATGAAATTTATAGGAAATTCTAGTTCAGAAGGTGGGATGGGATTCTGAGAAACTATCCTTGGTGTATTTAGCACCATGGAATGAGAAAGACATGGAATATATTCTATAAGTTGTGATGGACCCTACATCTCAACAACCGTGGGATATATAATATGATATTATATATTGTCATATTATATAAGATCAGGTTTTTGAAATTTTTGTACTTGATAATTACTCATAATGTTGGTGAGTGAATCCCCATCCCATAGGGAGTTATAGTTGTGTTCCCTTAAGAATTATCATATGTGTTGTGGTGAGTGTTTTAAAATTAGGTTTTCAATGGGCTATAAAATATTATAGGTATAGGTTTAAATGAGTTTTAGTGTCCATTCTGTTCCAACTCATCCTATGTAGTAAAAGGTATTGGAATGTAGGTTTAGGTTTTCAAATACATGTGTTTTAGAAGTTGTATATTTAGTGTATAGAGTTGATAGAGTAGGGTTATCAGAATGGATAAGGTCCACTAACATTATTTTGTTACAAAATGGGACAGTTATGAGCTTAGGGTTAGTATCATGGTGTTTTAATGAGGTAGATGTTTTATCTTGATGTTCTCCACAGTCACCATCATAAATAAAAATGATGACCAATGTGAGTAATATTTATCAAGGGATGCGTGTTTCTTTGGAGTTGAGGGTTTAGTAATGTAGTTTTCATGGGTTTCATAGCAAGGATAAAGATACTTAGATTCTTATTTTTTTAAGTATCATAATAGCAATAGTGGAATGTGAGTTATTAAGTAATAATGTGGATTTAGATAATTAATCAAGGTGTTTCTCTCATTGATCACATTTAAATTTACTGTGAAAACCAATGATAAATCACATTGTTCTAGGGTTTGATATAAATTTATGAATTCCATATGAAAACATCAGGGTTTCTCATTAAATTTAGGGAGTGTAATGCTCTCTCTTGTTGGGATATTAATTCAAACCTCCCTGATTTTGATATTTTTGGTTTGGGACTGTATACTTAATTCATTGATGATCATAACCTAAGGATAAAAAGGTCTCTGATATAAATTCCTGGAATGAGTTTCAAAATAAAAGATCCTGATTTTACAAAAGATTTTCCATAATTTCCTTGATATAAGAGATTAATAAAAGAAAGTGGATGAATATTTTTCTAGTGTGGTCATGTCACATGTTATCTAATATACTACAATTCACAATGTGAACAAAGTGAATACAAAAATGGGAGGTTTTTAGCACAACATTCTATGATATTCACAGTTTTGTGGCTCAAGTAGATTCATTTCCCACAAATATATGGTTTAATTTTATAGTAGATGTTGAAACATGAATTTATTTTCATGAGTGACTTAATTATTTTTTTAATTTTGAATTTTTTGATCTCTTAAAGGGGTGAAATGTTAAATTTAACCTAGAATACAACCACAAAAATATTTATGATATTTCCATTGTTTTTGGGATACAGAAATAACCTTTTTGTTTATTTTGGTGTAGTTCTAAGGTGGATAGTTTTTAACGAATTTTTAATGATTAGTTAGTGAATAAATATTTATCCTATCTTAATAGATGTTGGTATATCATAAATGGACGATTGGATATAAATAAAATAATATGACTTATATATGAAAATGGGTGATTTAACATGGAAAGATGTTAGTAGGGTGCAAGAGTATCACACCATGAACATATCCTTTTTTGGTATTTATTAATGTATGGATATCCACACTTTTTTATTAAATTTAACATTATCAAATCTCCCCTAAGAAAAGACTCATTCTTACCAAAGAAACTAAGAGAAGATTAACGATGTTGTTTTTGTGATCCAATTTCAATTAGTTTCAAAATTGAATTTATGGAGCAATAATGAATTCCATGGTGATGAGGATTAACCATGAATTTACGAGGAATATAGATTAAACAGTCGACTATGTCTGAATAAGGTTGGACGCATACTCCTTCCTTACACATTATTTTTAACGTGATTAAACCAATTGATCCCCATGTAAATATAACACAAATTATATTTAAGTGTTCAGATAAATTCAATATATACTCACATTTCAAATTAATCATTGAATAATCGATTGTATTATTAAGAATATTAATTCTATTATGAAAATAATTAAATTCATGTGATGTTATCAATGTAATAAAAATTGACTCAAGTTATTTATTTTGATAGAATAAATATTTTATTAAATTATATACAAATGAAATATTTGTCATTAATGGATATAATTATCATAATTATGGATTTTGTTTGATAAATCATGAGTTATAAAATTTAAATATTTTTTCGATTACAATGAGTTCTTCTAATTCAAATTTTTCTATGTAGGTGGTCATTATAAATAATTTATTTTTGTTGGCTTTTATAATTTTTAAATAATTTTATTATTTTAACTATTATTCATCATTGATCATTAATTGACCCGAAAAATATATTTCCATCACATTGGTGGTTATTAATGACATGTTCTGAATTATTTGAAATAAATGTTTCTATGAAAATGTTTTTTGGTGTTTTCAATGTCTCATAAATGATGACAAATAGAAAAGAAAGATGAATAATGATATTTAAATTAAAATTCTAATTTTCCTATAGTATTTACTTCTCATGAGAACCTCTCACCAGTATCCGTTTTTGTAACCAATACATCTACCTTGGGTGATGATATTGAGAAGATGGACAAGGAAGTAGTAATAGAGACTCTCAGGTGACCTATTTAGCATAGTGGTTGGGCCTAGATAGGGGGATTGTTTGGTATTCAGTGGATCAATATTGATGGGGTGTTCCATAAATACATGTCCAATTCAACCTCATTATACGGGAACTGGTGGTTACTGAAGGATGGGACATGCATTGAGGTACATTTGGAAAAGGGGCTACCGAAATCAAAGGAAACAATTAAATAAAATCCATAGAGTAGAAGATCTATTGTGTTTTAGATCTAGGATTTATGATTATGAAAAAATTAATCCTATAGGTCACCTACCATGTATCATGTGACCTATAATATTATAGGTTTTCAAATTTTTAATATATTTTATAAAGGGTGTGACTTTGGGAGACATACTATGTATTTCAAGCTACTCATTTTGATCTTGTACAATCTCTACAAGTTAACTAAACACTTTGGTCCCACAATATATATGTTCAAATGTACATGTCAAGTATGGAACAAAAAAATGACTCATGTCATAGTGTTATATACCAATTAACCATAAAATATTCTCACATCATGTATCATATGACTACAAACTAGGTATGTTAAAACAATATAACACCATGTGTCTATGATACATTCTCTACTAAGATGCATGTTGCACATGTAGTATAACCTACTCTGAAATTCCATATAAGTTAAAAATAATGTGATCTGATCTACATAATCCGATTATGACTACTCTCACAGAAAAAAATCATTGTTACATTTTGACAAATTCCATGGACAATGTATTTTATAGTGTTTCACATATTTTCTCACCGAAGTGATAGAATTAGAAAAATGGATAGTCCATTCTGAACATTTTTCAACATAGAACATGAGGGTTTATTTATAATCATAATATATAATATTTACGGTTTTTAAAATTTTGGGTTCCAAATATTATAAAAATGTAAATAAATATGTAATGTGATATGGTTGAAGTGGAAACAAGGTCTATACACCCCCTAAAAACCTTCTAGGTCAAATGAATTTTTTCAATATGAATGCAGTTGAGTTGGAAACTGTTCATTATAATGAGGGAAATGTATTCTACATATGACATTGGTAACCAACTCAACAGATGATTGCACCAAATAGTGAGGTATGTGTCCTCTAAATTGGTCCTCACCCCCACTAATAAGTATAAAATCTCAATGTGGTATGACCCCAACATAGATTATAAAAAGATATATTTTACATTATGATGTTTGGGATATTGGGTTTAGGATTAATATAGTTGTTATGTGTCTTGGGTCATTTATTGAATACTCAGGAGTCTTAGATATGTACCATACTTCTCATTTTATGTCATTGTATTTTATGAGACTTTGGAAATTTGATGTATCTCTAGATTCTTATAAGATATGACCCTTTTTGGGGTGAACATTGAAAACTATATTCTTCTATCATCCTTTGTTGTCATTTCCATTGATCATGTCATGGTTTATCACATAATTGTTAGTTAGTTCGGTGGTTTTGATAATACATTCTGATTTATATTTACTTATGTTCATGGGAGGCCAATGGGGTTTTTTATACTCACCCGTATATGGGTTGTGTACCCACATGTTTTGTGTCTATGCGTACACTGTATAGTTCAATGCTGGATTTGAATGGTGTAGAGCATATAGAGATATTATTTTATGATTATTAACAACATAAAATAATTTTTATAAGATATTATCTATAAGAATGATTATTAAAAGAGTCTTTATAGTGAGGAAGTCTCTTCACATACATGAAGTATATTTTACCTGGTGATTTTTTATTATGAATTTTTATCTCCCTTCGATGGTTTCTACAAGGGTATTATACCAAATAACTACTATCTCATGAATGCATTTGTTATTCCACTATATATGAGTACACTCTTATTGGTTTTTTTGTATAATATGTATTTATGAAAGATAAATTTTGTAGGTTGATATAGCATAATTAATTCCATGTATATTACAAGTTCTTGTTAATAATATTCATTTAATGGTGAAAACAATATGTGCCTGTGGTGAAACAGATAGCATTCCACTGTCCCAGGTGGGGTCTCAGTGGTTCATGTCATGTTATGGAATGCGATGTTGCCAACTATCTAAGAGAATAACATGTCATGTGTTCATACATTTTGACACTATATAATAACAGAACCTAGAGTGTTTAAGTAGACAATATAATGCGTGAATCTTTTTTTCATAATGGTATCTAGATGTCTTTTGCAAATTGATTATAGGATTAACTATTTTCAATCATTATATCTCATATACATGGATATATAGATACATGTGTTTGGTAGAGATATCAATAGATCCCATTGTATCTTGAGTGAAATGGGTGTTTTATATTGGTTTTTAATTTACAAGTATAGATTAGGGAATTTATTATTATTTTCAATTATATAAAATCCCATGTGGTTACATATTACTATTTCATGAATAAAGATTAGTTTTTTTATTAAGTGTGTTTAAAAACATTGAATTCCAATTCAAATGTTCATTGTATGATCTCTAAATGTATTTTTGATGAATTTTCATAAGATGCGACATATGAAGTAATATATGGTGAAAATAAAGGATTAATTATATAATGTAATTTCATAAAACATTTATACGAATTTTTTTAATATGATTTAAAAACCTGTTTTATATAATGATACATAGGGTTAGAATGTACAAAGTCAACGTGAATTTAGTGCATTTATAAAACTGAAAGAAATATTCACTAAAGGAAAACCATGACTTATTTTTTTAACTATATCATGGTTTGTTCAGAAGTAAACCATGTAATTGAAATGGTAACTCCACCAAGGTTTTGTGCATTTATGTGCATTCATTTTTTGATAATGTAGAACTCTTATTTTCTTCTATTAACTATTTTTTAATATATTATATGGATCATCATGTGATGGTGAGTCAAAGATATTTGACTATATTTTTGAAAATTCTTTAATATTTAAATATTTTAACAATGTTGTTTTAATTTTATAACTATTAAGTAATTTTTTCCAGCTTTAACATTTGAAAAACATTTTCAATTTTCAAAACATTTAAAATCTATGAATCATTAAATGATATAATGTTTTCCAGGAACATTCTTTATTCATATATAAGTTTATCAAGATCATGAGACACTAATACTAGACTAGAGATATAGAATCTTAATGAACCAAATATGTTATTCTTTCTTATTGATTAACAATGGTTTTAAAAGGATGTGAGGTAGGGAAATCCATAAAATGCATTGAGAACAACCAAAAAGATATAGGATTAACCTTAATGTAATGAATTGTTTTTCCAGTCAACAATATTCATCAACCATTTGTGAAATATTTTTGGATTTGATAATGAAAGAGGTGTGTTATTCATTTATTGCTTAATCAATTAAAATTAATGGACATTACATGGCAGAAATTGGCATTAGTAATTTATTAAAACTTTATTTTGAGAAGTTATAAACCCAAAATACTCCAAAATCTTCAACTATTATTTTACCTTGAATTATAGGCAACATGATGTTTTCCATAAAAATGTTAGCTTTATATTTTCATGGGAAAATTATGTCTCCCAACTATATGATTCTTCCAGGATATCAGAGAGTTAAATTCCTTAAATAAAAGGATATTCTTTTAATAACATTGTCAAATGAACTATCATGAGTACTGAAATCCTGAGGCAAAAATCAAACTGTCGTATGACCTCATGTTTGATGTTTGAATTTAATTTTTCATATAACAACATTCAAAAAATACAATAACTGATAAATGATTCATGGAAACTAATTCTCAAATCATCAAATCCAAATACCGTATCCCCAATGGGAAACTATAACTCATCACTGATGGAGAAAGATGTCTCTATTTCTTCTTATATCATGTCAAATAATATATACATGTCCATTGAGGTGAATTCATATGGATAGAGTTTCAAATATATATGGTTCCCCTCATGACTCTAATAAAATCCCTTTTGTAAGTAATCCAAACATGCAATTCTAATGGATGGTTATAAAACATTTACAAAATAATAATTTTTCAAAATTAATTAGCAATAAAACATATTTATATTTCATTGGCAGAATAGTTAAATTCTATTTGCAAATAAAAATCACCTTTTAGTGCTTTCATATTGGAATAATAATCAAGGGTACCATCCACACATTATCAAACATAAATTTACCATTTATTGATCGATGATATTTTTCTAAGATAATTAAATATAAATAATAATATGATTATACCAAAAAATTAAAATTTTACTAATATCGACCATCATGAAGAAACATGAGTTTATACACATCTCTATGGTCATGATAAATAATTTGGTTTTAGATATTTTCAACTCTCATAATGAGTTTTTTTTCATTTCTCAAATGATAGTATAAAACATTAGGTTTTATATATTTAAACCCACAAGATTACACATTAAATTTCTACCATTATTATAGAACATTAGTTTTTAAATATCCCAATATTTATTATATGAAAAGAATCTATGATGTAAATAAAATAAAAATTTTATAAAGATAATAAAAAATATATTTTAATATTGATTCATAAAACCAAAAAATATTATAATAAATCTTCAAAAAAATATTTAAAAAATCATCTATTCAGATTAAATTTTCAAAATAAAACCCATAATTTGAAAAAATTTATAGACAAATTATAACAAATGATTTGTAACATGTTTTCAATGATCATCACTTCAATGAATTCCAAAATAGATATAAAAATTATTTTTATTATGAAAACATTTATTCAATAATAATTAATAAAAACATTTATATAATGGTTTACTATAAATCCATCATAAATAAAAATTATTTAATAATATATCATCATCATTTGTAATAAATAGCCCATGATAAAGATGTATTAGATCCATATACCAATATATGATTCATTGTAATTAAAAACATTTCAAAAATGTGTTCATTAGAGGGAAACATACTGAGTATTATTATAAATTTTTTTACACCTTGATATTTTATTATATTTTTTTCTTTATATAAATTTATTTTCTTTGATAGCTTGTGATATGTACAAAAGTGAGCCTAGATGAACCACAATATAGTATATAATTAAAATATAACTAGTAAATTTCTATGGTGTATATGAATAACAACATCAATAATTATATTTTTATAGTTTATATAAAATGATAATATTTTGATAATGAAGTACCAAAATTTTAGTAAATTAATTATATGCTTCAAAAATAAATTTTTCATCAAAAATGTATTTTATTGTTTTTTGAAAAAATAAATAAATAATTTTTCACAATTTAAGGAAATTTTGTTTCTAAAACTATATTAATTTTTAAAAACATTAGATCAAAATTATCATTGAGTCAAATTTTGAAAAGTTTCTGAACATAATGATTTTTCGATAAGTATTGAAGTATACTAGTTTTTATTGAAAATTTCTTTTTCTATTAATTAATTTTTGAAGATTAATATTTTTTAAATTTTTGTTCATATTATATTTAGTAATATTATATAAATAATAATAATATTTAAGTCATTTAAATTAATTTTATATTGATGAATTATGTAAAAACATTGTATACATAGCCAAACATTTTTTTAGAAAACTGATTTTCATATTGTTTTCAGGAATATTCTAAAATTAAATTCTTCCAGATATGTGAATTAAATTTCATAAAATGATTTACATAATTGGGATAGTAATAATTAACATTATCTCAAATTGTCAAATATGTTTTTTGTTAGAATGAATAATAAAAAAGAATAAAATTCAATGTCACACTTATTGTTAAAATAGGTTTACGGAGGGGGTTAAACTACGTTACAATGGTATGTTTTCTAATTAAAAATTTTTAAATCCAATTTTACATAAATATTTCAACTATATAATATAAAAACAGCTTTTATCTGTCAATTTTGAAGCATTTTTCTTAATTTTTTAAAAATTATATTTTAAACTATTATGAAAATCAAAGCGTGTTTGCTCTATCGGTTATAAAAGGACAGCCCTTCATACACTTATTTCCATCACAATAAGTGATATAACTCATCCCATTATAGACCTAGTATCTGATAAAATATAATATAAATGAATTATAGGTTCTTTAAATTTTAATGTACTATTTCAATGGCCATTTAGAAAGGATCTAAAAGATGCCAACAAATGGACACGTAATTATCCTACCAGACCACATTCAAATTATTTCATCTTATACATTCTCAAATATATGGTATTCATAAATAATAGTATCCTTTGTATCCTTGATATTATTACATTTTATTATCATTAATTATCCACCTTTATTCAACTTCTTTTCCATACAATGAAAGTGAATGTATCGCTAATGTGTACATGTGGAATACCGCCTCCACAAAGTGATATAATTAATATTCAATCACGATAATTTTTTTGGTAGTCATTTTTATGGGTTTAAAAAATATAAATGAAATTTATGAAAAAATTATAATTCTTCAAATAAAATTTCATATCTACCTTCTTAAATGACATTATGTTGGAAAATGATAATGGCACTCGCACGTACATGTAAACTACCGCCCCCATGAATTAGTGGGATTCATTTTTTCACTTTAAATAGATGTTAATAAATATATATTCAATGAATAGATATGATATATATTATATAATAATGAATTATTGAGGATTATTAATTAATTACCTTTTTCATCCGTCAAAAAATGAAAACAACATTCATGTGCACTTATGACTTACCGTCTCCATGAATGATGTAATTAAATTTTCAATTTATAAATTTTATGTATATATATAGAGAATATATATTAAAATTATATCCTCGTTATCCTTATTTATTTTATTTAACCATTATACATGTATATATAATAGTACAATTCAACAAAAATTCTCATTAAAAATAAAATAGTTAACACCAATAAATTAAAATTTTAATAAGAAATTATTAATAATTTAGTGTTTAAATTTTATATATGAATCTTAGATTGTATTATAAGCATATAAATGAATCGTTTATATAATTACAATAAATTTAAATTTATTATACAATAAGTTAGTGTGACTTCAAATAAATTCAAACATGAGTTAAGGGTTTTTCGCATCGATTTTATTTTTTTGTGACATAGGCCATATTCACCAATTGTTTAATTTGTGTGTTGTACATTGTAAAAATTAATTAATATGATAATTATTTTAACGAAATTTATTTCTTTTATAAATCCACATAAATTTCTCTCTTTCACAAGGTTTTAATTCAAAGATTATTTTTAAGTGGTAAAGGATATTCATTTGAAAAATGTTTTAATGAGACATGTTTGCTTCTATGATGCAATTTATGTTTATGTGGGGTGTATCGTTACCCTTGAAATGTTATATATAGATTATAATTATGTTCATCGAATTTAAATTTTATATTATGTTATTATTTCATTTGGAATATGATTCAAATGTATTCAATGTGAAAAAAGGATTTATATTTCAATCCCATTTTATTGGGGATTTTTTATTCATGAATTTCCAATAAAAAAATTGGTGATCCTAATATGAGAAATACCTATAATTTTCATTATAATAAGTTTATTAATTTAATTTTCAATTAGTAGTATAAATTCCAAATTTTTGGTATATATGATGACCAAGAAGATGATTTTGAGTAAAACCAAATTTATATCTCTCTTCAGTGAAAAATAGTTGTTCTTCTATATAAATGTTTAATAAAATGCTATCAAGAATAAATTCAATTTCATCATTTTATTTTTTAAATTCATTATTTCCATTTTTGTTTTTATTAATTTTGTAAATGGTATGTTCTTTATATATACAAAATGACGTGATTTTTTATTTTTACCAAAATTTTGAAATGAATCTTTCTTTTTTAAATACATTACTAGAATGGAATATAGAATCATCATGAATGATCAGTGATTTGATGAATACATTATAATCATATAAGGATATTTTTTTGGAAAAATATTTTCATTAATATTTGGAAAAATTTTATATTTTAAATATGTTATCTCATGTTGAAAAGTATATTTTTCTCATGAAATGTTCTAGTGATCTTTTAATGTAATTTTTTTATCAATGATAGAATCCTTTGATGTTATATTTGATTTATTGGGGTTATTATTCAAGGATACCATACATATTATTACTATTGATCGTTTATGACTATAATGATGATAACTTTTTGAAACCTATTTATTTTCAATGTGTTTTGATATAATGAAATTTTTAAATGCTTATCAATTTCATTTCCATTCCAAGGTTACGATATCTGATGAATGAATTTTGATTATGTGGCACACATATAATAGGGATATGACAATTTAATAGGTGGGTCAAAAATTATATATCCCTCTAACTCATTAGGTAATTATGGAAATCTTATTAGATAATAAGAATTGGATTAAAGAGTGAATGTAGTTCAGTAAGGGACCTTATCTAGTTTGATAAACATGGTAGTGAACCCTGAATAAGGATATTATGAAATGAAATGTAAAAATAATATAATATAATAGTATTTGTATTTAGATAGTACTAATAAAATGATTTTATATGATTATTTTGATTCTAGAAACTTATGTGTGATGATAATGTTTCTCTCCAATGGCTCATTTTCATAATTTCAGTTCTGATTTATGTCTTATAAACTGTGATGCTTTATGCCATGACTCAATATTATGTTATATGATATGATTATCATTATTTTAGAATTCTATTAGGATGTTTTAATAACATTATTCCCATGTTATTGAATTTTTTTATAAATATCTCCCTTGTTGACCATTACTGATCTTTTGATCCCACCCTTTCCAATGTTCCATTCCCCATTTGTTAATGAAAAGTTTCAAATTTGATATGTCTTAGAAGGATTCTTGTTGTGAGAAACATAGTGGGAGATGATATAGATCTCAAACAAACAAGATATTTATGTAACCAAGTATCCAAACACACTAAACATAAATGATTTTGGTTGGGATCATAATAATATGTAATGAATATTCATCAATTAATATTTAAAATCTAATTATGAAAATTATGGGTCTATGTAGTCCTCATTAAATCACACCTCAAAAACTAAATTAATTAACCTCTATATAAATGAAGAATTTCAATATAAATAATTATTTGGAATAACCCATATAAACTATTATCATGACCTATTCCATTTTGTATTGCACCTACAGAACTGACTGTATTGGAGTACACAACCCATTGTGAGTGGTTTGACCCTCACACAACTAGATGCAAGCACAATTGAAAATAATATCTGGAATCTAAAAGAAGAATAAATATTTGATAATGAAACTATAACATATGGAATGACCCACTTTCAAAATTTGAAAGTGTCATTAATTTTTTGTAAAACTGTATTTCAATGCCTTAAATATAAAAAAAAATTAAATTTTTGTGTTTTCATAACATTAACACCTAATTTAACACATTTAATAATTTCTGAAAAATATATCTAATAATTTATTACACATTCCTAGATGAGTTAGATAAATTCAATAACCTCTATTCACAAATCATTATAATTTTTAAAAACAAAAAAAACTATATGCTCCAACCACAATATTTAACAGTCTATGTGGAATTCCAATATTTAATAAAGACAAAATTTTATTTCCCATGAATATCTCTCTCTATCCATTATTAATCCTTCATGGAAGACTACCATAACTCATATCATAAAATCTCCCTTCCAATAGTACAATTCCATATTTTACCAAAATAATTTCTGTTGTTAAAATATATTTTTATAAAAATCCATTAAAATATTATCCATATTAAATTATTAAAATAATCTATAGGCAACACATGTCAAAAAAATATCCAATAATTAAATAATACAAATACTATTGGTATAATTTCATATATCATATAGAAATAAAACCGAATTAAAAGAACTCTATTATTTGACCACATTCAATAAATAATGTAAAACAAATTGATAATTATAATGAAACATGCACACATAGAATTTTAATGAAATGATGTTTGAAATTTCATGTAGAATAAAGAGTAGATCTATTGTGAACATCAATACTTATTTGTGTCTCACGAGGAAACTATAAATATCTATATGATTTGATACTCAAAATGATACAAAAATTTCATACCAACACACGACTTTCCTTCATAGTCATTGAATGAAGATAAATTATAGATTTAAATATTATATTTTAATAATTATTTCCCTCTTAATGATATTTAAAACATATTTGAATAAAATATAATAAATAACTTACTATTACATGATACATTTTTGTAATCCTAAAACAATTTCAATAAAATACCCACTAAACCTTAAAACGAAGCATAAATATACCCACATCATGATATATAAATAGCTTAAACAAATTATGTTTTAAGACCATCAATGATTTTATAAAAATATTTTGTATTACTATATAACACTTAACAAATCACTATGTAACAACTACAACACCATCATATACACTTTTGATAAATAATCCCTCCCATTTAATTGTTTTAATTGTTTAAAATCTATAATGAATGTATATTTGGATAATTGTGAGGTTAGGATATTTAATTATTATGTTTAAAAGTATTAAAAATCCATTCAAATAACTTTACATTAAAATATATAATATTATGAAGTGTTTTAACATTATTTATATAAATATAGAGAAACATAAAAATAATTCCATCTAGGAATAAATTTTTAAGATTATTGGTAATAATTAAAAATGAATCTCTTTGCATCAAATTGTTTATTTGAAATCAAATTTTATATTTTTATCAAAATTCATAAAATAAAATGAATAAATTTTACATTGTATTAGACTAGTATTAAATAGATCAATATTTATGTAGCATTATGTTTATTTTAAATTTTATCATATTCAAGTTTAATAATAATTTTAAATATCTTATTATAAAATATATTTTATAAATATATGAAACATAACACACATAAAAACAATAAGAATTAGAAAACCATATCACGTCTAAATTTCTCAATGGATAACAGAAAACATTAAATTCATATTTCATTTTACATTGTTACATCATAAGTGATTCGTAATTATTTAAATACCCCCAAAATAAGATTCAAATGTGAAATACAGATAAATTTTATTACTTAGATAAAATGTTTTATTTTAATATCCCATAATTTTTTTAATCATACTAGATAATAATCCATCATTTGTTTCCATCCAAACATGATATCACAATAATAAAATTTATTATTATATGAAATGTAAACATTTTATAAAAGATATCAAGAAATAATAATAAAGAAATTCTAATGATTTTTCCAAAAATTAGAATTATTATCTCTTTAATTTAATTGAAAACCGTTTCCTTCCCTATATTTATCAACTCTCAGCTTCATCATTCAACCATTATATAATTTTTAACATTAATACTTACTCTAAAATATTTTATAGTGCAAGGTTTTTATCATATTCTCATTAAAATATAATAATTTATTTTGATATAATTAATATTGGATATAGAATATCCAAATCTCTTCTTACACCACCTTCAGGTATCTGATAAGTTTTATCTTCAACGTCCAAACAGTTTATAATAATAAATGTTACCTTCTATTTGAACACTAACCTTAGGATTTGAAAACACATTAATCAAATTTGAACCTCAAATTTCTTTATTTTTCCATTATATTATTTACATTATTTCTATTAATTATTATCATAACACTTTAACTTTTTATGCCCATGTATTTCTTAGCTACCCTCAATAAATTTAAGAGATCAATTAAAAATTTCAATCACATTCATGTTATATTTCATTAAAAATAGATTCATTTTAGCAATTATTATAAAAATAAATTAATAGCTAATTTCAATATGTAATGATACCATAGTGTCTCCAAATAATCCACATACATAATCATATTTACAACATGGTTAAAACTAATGTTATTTATTTGAAAAATTATTGATCTCATGAATTCCTTATTTCACATATATCTTATTATGGTTATCTATCTTATTTTTGGCATCCGTATCCTGTTTTTTCTTAACATAAGGTCCATGAAAACTAAATTTAGAGTGGATTCATCCAATAATTTGATAAATTGTTTTTATTAACGTAATAAGAATAAAGATTCAATTATCGAACAACATCACCTATTGATTATTAATGAATGGATTTCTATTTTACATACATTGTTTTTTGTAGATTGGGAATAATATATAATATTCTATACCAGTACAAGATGTTCTTCCATTTAGTGTTTCCATTTACAACAATAATATCAATGACATGTTATGCGGTGATATTATTCGATCTATAAAAATAATTTATTTTTCATATGAATATCATATTTTAAATGTATTTAGTAATAAATTTTATAAAATATAATCTATCTAAAATAATTACCCCATATTTTCATTTTATATTTTTGTGAGATAAGATCAACATTTTACAAATCATTGAGTCACACTGAAATTTATATCACTATTTAGATATATATATATATAATCTATCAATTAAATTATATCATATATAACTCTAAAATATTTTAATGGAATGAGCCTCATCTTAATCCATTATATTAATCTTACAACTCCATTGACTTGGGAACATAATCATACCAGGGTCACCCAATAATGTGTAGTAGAAAACTCACGTAATATATATAAACAGTATCCTATTATTTTCCCTCATGTTTTGAATTATTTATATATGATAATTCATGAGAATATAAATTTTTAATGAGTTGCCCATGTGGATGATCTATGTTATTAAAAGTACTAACATTGTAAAAATATAATACATAGTATTGTAAAGTTGAATTACATTGAAATTACCATTTTATTACATACATTACCAATATATATATATAATTAAAATTATTTATCTTTTTATATTAAATATTTATCTAAATTAATATGGAATAGTATATTAATTTATAATAAGTTATACAAATAATAATTTTCATTTCTGAAAAAATCTTATCTTTACATATCCAAATACATCTCAAGTGAAATATATCTTAAAAATCATCATGTAAGGATTTTGAATAATATGATTCCAAATTTTTACTCAAGAAATAGTGTTACCTGATATGTGGGAAACAAATTTAATTTTATACCATTGATGTCCCTATTAAAATGCTTCCTAAATAAATTTCCAATATACCTAGAACAACAATAAATAGTAACCATAATTCGAATACAATCCAAACACCTAATATATAAATAACATAATTATAATTCATTATTGATTTTACAACCCCCCCCCCCAATTGTAGTATTTGGTGAATGATACTAAATCTTATATATTAGATAATATAAATTCCTTATATGCATGATATAAAATTTAAAATAAATCGATTAAACAATTAAAACAAAATTACACACCCATTTATAATATAATGAATTTTTATTTATGAATAATAAATATGTATGGTATAAATAAATAGATGATCAATCCAAATATTTATATTTGAGATATATATTTTTGTACATTTCAAAAAGAAATAAATTATAAAACATTTATATTTAAGACATTCTGTTTGGGAATTCTATTTCACATAAATATGAACAATTTATATTTATATGTTAATATAAACTATTCATGTTTATTCAATTACAAATAAAATATATAAATAACATTAAATTAAAATATATGATTCTCTATGAAGTATGAGACATTAATATTCATTAATATATGTGTTTAATATGAACTAAATCCTCACACAATCAGTGATGATGGGAATGTTTTTCCATTATTAAAAGGTATGACATAGACAATGATGTAAACAAATAATTTTCCACATTAAACTATTGATATGGGATATCATCTGGATATGATTATTTAATTATTTTTGAAAAGTGTATCATAACATTGAGGAATTTAAAGCATCGAGTCAAAACAACTTTATCAAAATGTTATTTTTAAAATATTTCAATAGCCGCATTTATAAATTATTTTTAAGTTATATGAGCTACAACATTTGTAAAAGATTAAAGTGGGCAGAATTTTCTTAAATCATGGTGTTTATCCATTTAATGAAAAATAATATTTAAAGAAGTATTCCTTGCCACTTTTTTAATTTTATTAATATAGATAAGATCAAGATAAATAAAATTATGGGATTTTTCTCTCTTTAATCAATATTTAACACATATATTCCATTTGAGTATAATAGGATCCTTATATAAAATTTTCTAATTCCAAATTTTGTTGTATACCTTATTAGGTAGGAGTTAGATTATTACCGCAAGGTGGTCTTTACCAACTCACTATTTTGAGGGAGAAGGTTGTGGTATTGGAGGATGTTTATGATTCATTTATTTATATTTTTACATCATTTCACATGAATATATTTACCATTTTTGAGATTATAATTATACTTTGGGGAATTATTTTCTCCTTGAGAACTCAAAAGTGTTATTGGAACCATCTTGATGAAGATATAATATAAACAATTTTTGTATAAATGGTATATATGTAAACTAATATGACATAAATAATAGATTATCTAGTTCATTCTTCATGTCATGAAAAATATTTTGGGTTTCTTTGACATGGAGTTAATTAAGATAAGTCTTCACACATAAAGAATTAAAAAATTATAAATTTTTTTAAAAAAGTAGAATTGAAATGTAGTTGCATCACTCCTTGTTCAATAATTTCATCTTTAGAAAACAATATTTTGACATGAATCTTTATATTTAAAATATTATTGATAAATATTTATAATATGAGAAACTCAATGGATTTAATTTCATTCATTATATAAATATTCTATAATATTGAAAATGTTAAGAGAATTTAACTAAAAAATTTCATTTTGATAAAATTTATCTTCAAATAAATTTATAATATCTATAGATAAATAATTTTCATGATTCATTATCTAGTGAATAATCTAATTATAATTTATGTTTATTAATATTTTATGATAATTGATTTTAATTATTACATTTAATAAAGATAAATTTCATCAAATAATTATTATACCATGTTTAAAATGATTTACTTTCTTGCAATGACATAAGATTTAGTTTCATTCATTCAAGAATGTGATTTATTGATTATTTTTGAATTCTTCAACAATAATTGATTAATTAAATATATTGTAGTCTTTTCGATTATTTTTAGAAACTAATATCTATCTTGATTATTTGTCTTCTAATAGAGAGAAATTCGGTAATACATTCCACTAGCCTAGGAGCATTGGAATTATTCTACAAAGGTAGGTATTCACTACTTGTTTTACATACATTCTCTTCAGTAGATTATAATTTTTTATGATATAATACCTTTTAATAATATTTTCTAAAATTACAATTGATATGAATTTTGTTATGTGGAGATATAACATGATTTATTTTTGTAAATTTACACAAATCATTGATATATAAAATTTTAAACAATAGAATGTTTATAACATGTTATATGGGTTGATGGTATGAAATACAAGTAGTTTTAATATACATAGATATTTAATGAGATGTAATGATATACACGATATTGTGAGACTGAGTTTAATAACTGACAATAGCACAATTTTAGTTATTATTTTTTGGTTTGTATATTTTAGGCTTGGTTGAATTGGATAAAAAAAATGAAAATTTGTTATTAAATTTGGAATGATGTAATTATTAAGGTATTTTAAAAGTTTAAATTTAATATTTTAATATGTTATGATATAAATAAAATCCCTTATAAATGAATTTTGATTTTTATAAAAGAATATAACAAAATATGTGACTTTAGGATTCCATCTGGAACCAAATATAGATTCACTTAATGGTCAGTTGACTTCAACCTAACATTCTATTATTAATGATGCAGTTGGTGGAGATCCACCCTAATCATGGTTATTCCTATATTAATTTTTTAATCTAGGGAATCTATTTAATTTTCCTTCTTCTTTTAAACACACTATCGTTCTTTTGGGGTTTAAAGGTTTGAATATTGATTAAGAAGGAATCAATTACCTTTCCTTTTCTCTCATGTTTTATCCTTGGAGTCATCATGTTTAAGGAGGAATCAATTTTCAAAATTTATTTATGGATTCAGCAAATCTTTTCTTGTCATCTTCCCCATACTTCCACTCTAAAATTGGTTGGTCTGGATAAGGATTTGATTCCATATTAAACCATAGTATACTGAAATTTATTTGTTAATAAGGGGTATCCACTTGTATGGATAGAGGAGGAAGAAGATGGATAGCTACATTATATTAATTTAAAAATCATTTTAAATAAGTTTTTTTGTGAGTTATCTTACGGTTTTATGAATTTTATGATAAATTCATGCTTTTTTCGTTGATGGGATTTTGGTATTTTTTCATGGGCATTCCGATTTGTTGAAAAGTTTTTCTTATGAGTTTTTTCGATTAATATTTATAATTATATATCAAATAATTTTGGATTATTATTTTCAATAATAATTTTGGTGGTTTCCAGATTGAAATATTCTCACCAGAAAGTTATTAAGTTAGGTGGTATCATCTTTTATTATTGTTCTAAATGCTGTATATTTTTTATATTATAGTTGATTATTTCTACTATTTTAATATAGTACCAAAGATTATTTTTGAATGAAAAAATGAAAAGTATGTAAATAGAATTTTTTGATACGTGAAATAACATATAAAATTATATATTTACTTATAATTGTATTAAACAAATATCTTCAATTAATGTAAGAGTATTTACGATAATTACAATCCATTATATTTTTCAATAAATTTTTTTAAATTTTTTAATAAAACCAATGTTATTATTATTCTTATTAGGTTTCTCATGATTTATATTATTATTTTGGATTAGAATGTATATATAATATGGTAATGTTTATTTTTATTATAACATACATGGATCATGTTTATTATAACATTATTGAAGGTTTGTATCTTGATATAAGATCTGCTGTGGATAGATTATCTAATGTTAAAAATGAATTTATATATTATATATAATAATTTAAATAGTTTATTAGTCATTTACATTGATGACATGAATGAATTATATGTCATGAAGGACACATAATGTAAATCTATGCGTCTTCATCTAATTTATTATAATCGTTAGGTTACATAGAATGGAAAGGGTTTGTTAAAATACTTAATAATGTTAGTTTTTTTTACAAAATAACTTTTTTAATTTAATTTTTATTATATGATTAACATCTGACCATAAGGTATGGTTAAATTGATTAATAACCAATAACGGGGTGAGTGGCCATGAAGGTTATTATAATTGATATCCTAATATGACTAGGGATGTGGTATCATGCTCATGGGATGCAGTATTACGATAACTAGATAGGGGTAGATCCTTTTAGGTGTGTCAATATAGAATGAGGTGTGGTTAATTATATATTTATTAATTTAATTAATCCTTTAACATAATTTTATAACTAAAAAAATGTTATCTCATTAGGCCTTCATTGACCACCATTTCTAGTTTCTATTGGCATGTGATTTTAATATTTGTTGAGGCCCTATTTGAATGTTTTTAGTATGATTTATTTTTAATGATATTCATAAGGGCTATTCTATATGATATATGTCTTTTGTGAGTGTTTTGTTGGGTTGTTTTATCAGTTAAATACTATTGTGAGAATCCTTTGAGTTCAATGTTATTATTGTTGTGGGGAGGAGAGTGGATCATTAGTGGAGGGAAGTTTAAATGGGATGTGATGGAATATTTCATTGAGTATATGGCTGATTCCATTATACAACAGTTATATTTATGGGTTATAGAATCATTAGATGGGATGATTATATTTTGGGGATACATCACGATTTCTAGTTTTTTAAAAGTTTCTATAAGTCTATACTAATCTATGAATAATGTAGAATTATCATTGTGTAATTTTAAATTGGGTATTGCTAATCATAATGTGTGGGGGGTTATAACATGGGATATCTTTGAAAATTTATAGTCATGGATATATTGTGGTCTTTTACAATATCAGTAAAGTTTCTAGGAAGGGATTTATGTGATGTTGTGTGAGTAATTTTTTAACTTGGTTAGATGATTTCCACAATGGCTAATCATATATATGTTACATGGGATCATTTTTGGGTGGTATATGTCTATGAAATGTTTACTATTAATAGTATTTAATAATATTTTTTCTTATTCCATATGAATATTATGTGTTACACTTTTGAAAGAATAATATTGTTATTTCATAGTAAGTTTATTATATATTGTTATTTGTTAATTTTTTATGTCATAATATTTTATGCAAGTATTTAATATTTATTTTTTTCATTTATCAATTTGTTTGATACTTTTTATGGAAGAATCATTGTGCGAGTGATTATTTATATATCTTGTTTCATTCTATGATTGATCTAAAGGGTCCTAGTAAATATGATATATATATGTATATATGTATTTATGACCAAATTGGTGTCAAAGAGGCCTAAATCGTGAGTTTATGTAGTTGATAGTATTCAATTTATTGATGGAAGGTTATTTATATTCAATAGCATAGAATGGAAGTAGGTATGGATCGTTTTAATGGTGAGAGAATTGTATGTTAGTAGTTTCATTATACAACCTCCTATTAGAATGAGATGATTTTTTTTCAATTTTTTCATTATGCTTAATGATCATTGGAATATATTTTATTCATTTATTTTTTAATTTTTTTATCTAAATATGTATTCTAAATACCATAAAAATGTATATTCACAACCTAAACCCAATATTCCTAAGGGAGATAATGTCTCTTTCAATTGCTTATTCATTATCCGAACTGACATACTAATTATGTTCTCTATCACATTGGTATATATAGAATTGGTGGTTTGAGAAGGTATGTTTAGTTATCTAATTGGATTATCTATAGATTTGTAGGGTATATGAGTAATAGATCAAGAATTTATAGGTATTAGAGTGAGGGAGGCTAGTTTGGATGGAGATATCATCCAACAAATAACATGTGTTTTTATTATTATTCTTAATTAAATGTGTGGACATTATTCTCTAAATGGACTTAACATTTTTATTGTATACATTTATATTGATTATTTTTTTCTATGATATTAAATTTGGATTATTGGTTTTCAACCAAAGGGTTAAAATTACTTCGTTTACTTAATGAGATATTCAACCTATAGATGTGTCATATAAAATTTCTGTAGATTTTTTTCATGAATATGATTGTTTCTAAAAGGGGAAAATTATTATCTAATGATATAGATAGACCCTTTATTCTTTTCTTTAATCTTTTATGATCATGGAAAACACATACGGCATGTGGTGATGTAGTCTAGTTCAAAAGGTGATTTAGAAAAAATTATTACAAATTGTATTAAACAGAGTTCTTATTTTGGGATAGAATTATTCAAAAGTTTAGTAGGTTTCTATGACTTAATAGGTTGATTTAATTCATGTTTTTCAAATATGACTACAGTGGAAGTCAATATTTCTAAGGATATCTGATTATCTAGTCGAATCCATATAAGTGTGACTGTGGTGTGAGTTGTCATATTCTTTAAATAAAACTTGTTTTTATGTGGGAAATATATATCTAAAATATAATCCCAATGTTTTTTAGGCTCAAAAATTATCTGGATATTTTGATGTTGAAAATTTTCTTTTAATATACTGTTATTATTTTATCTAAATAGATATAAAAAATTAAAAATAACTAATGAAGTATTTTTTATTTTCATAATTACATAATAAGTATTTACATGATAAATGAAAATCAAACATGTGTATATTTTATATTTACATTGATAATTTTTAAACTAATGGGTGATTTACAAAAAGTGATGATTTTTCAAAAAAAATAACAAAATTGTAAAAAACATTGAATTTTAAAAAATGTCAGAATTTTTTTCAATATGGTGTTAAATATAAACAATATAATTAAATTTGGTAAATAGTAATTTATTTTGAAAAAATTGAATAACTGATTTTTGAAATTTATCTTATAAAAATGATTTGATTTGTGAAATCACGATATTTAAAAGTGATTTTACATTAAAATTTTAAACTAAATACCTAACTACAATCGAATAGTTTGTGATTTTTGTGTGATTATTTTTTATAATAATGTAGTTTAATTTAATTTATTTTATTAGTATGGGTATAGTAAGTTGTAATTTTATAGGTAAGGAAGGAATTTATATATAATAGATAATGTTTTAGGAATGGATGGTATCTTACTACACAATCTTAGAGATGGGTTTTGAAAAAAGATTATTGTTCTTGGGTGTATTGAGTATTATAATGGATGTTTTTAGAGAATTTTAGCGAAATATTTTATATAATAGTAGTGAATTGCTCTTGGTAAAGGTTGATATTTTTTGGTGAGAGAATGAAATTTATTTTTTAAGATTAAAATTGTAATGGTAGGGAGTTAACAACCAATGTCATTACATTTTGAATGATTTATTATTTTAGTGTTTAGATATTATATACAAGGTAGTACATAGTGGAAAATCTGAATATTTGGTTTTTGTTATGGTGGTAGATTTTTCAGATTTTATTTTATGAGTATACAGTGAATTTTTAAGAATATAGAGTTCATATAAATTCACTAATATTGTAATATGTGAGTAAAAAACATAGGACTAAATTTTTGAGTTTATAATAGGATAGAGGTTGTTGGTTTCAGGAAACCATTCAGTTCCTCATATATATTTGGAATCTAGGGGTTAACTAGTATTATTGAAGCACTATTTTTACACCAACTAGCTATTGGAAATATAACACCATAAAAAAATAGATGGGTTCAATTTATAGAAAAAACATGACCATCGGTGCACCGTTTTATAAGCTAGAATCTACTGACTAGTAGGGTGGTTCTAAGGTTAAATTTTGTGAACACAATTCCCCCAGTAAAAATAAAAAATTAATGAATAAATAAACAAATATGTAATCATTATACAATCAGAGTATGAATTAATCAAAAAAATATAAAATCAGTAATCAATGGAATTGGTAACCTTAGATCTGAATGGTAAAACCAGAAAAAATGTCACTAATTTCCATCAAGGTTGATCATATGTACATGATAAAAAGAGAGAAAAGGTATAAATAGTCTCTAAAACACCCAACCTCATCTCATACCTATCTCAATACCCCTAAATATACTTTCCTCTCCAAAATGGAATCATTTTCTTCTGATAAACCTTTACCCCAAAAAGAGAGGATTTTTCATGTAATTAGGTTATATAGCTTCCAATGTTGGGTGTGATGAACACTTTTTAGGGAACCATGAAAACATTCTAGTACCTAACTATTAAATTGTTTTGCAGCTATTTGTAATAAGATTATGAAGAAATCAATCATCAATAAATAAATAATATAAACGCAATATATAATCACCAATGCCTAAAAAACAATACTCATATACAATGATATCTTGTGTTTACAATGTTTACAAACTAGAAACTATAACTATGTAATCATAATGCATGTAAGGATTTATATATCAATAATCACATTTCATAATAGGTTTCACAAGTTCCTACACTAGTCAAGACCCTCCCCCTTTCATTCCATGTCCTTGTTTTAATGAATCATTACTCATCCCATCCAGATGGTGGTTAGCGATAAGAAAATTTCACAATAGACCTAGATGATTCTCATTATCAAGAACACTGTACTCCCCAACTAAAAGGTTGTTATTATACTCTTATGATGTTATTTCCCAAATCACATGTTTAGTGTAATTGGAATATCTCATCACACCTGCATATAATTATCCCACTTCAGCCTTTTTAAAAATTATTCAAAACTCTCATCGGTGGTATACACTCATTCCAATAGACATATATTATTCCACCTATAAAAACCCATATAAAACATATATCATAGCTAATATGAAAAGGTCATACAAATAATAACACTCAAGAGGATACACACATACATTATGAAAACATATAAAATAAGGTATCACCAGATACTAATGCACACACATTTGATCACGACATAAAACATGTTATTATAGGCTACAAAAACAATCATGTGATAAAATAATCATACATGTTCTCACAGCCACACAGAGAAATGTAATAAATTTATCAAACCTAGTATCACATCCACACATACACACATGAAAGCTTCAAAAAAATCATAGTCTCACATTACAAGTCAATCATTTTCCATTAAAGGCACGAAAATGTGTTGGTGCACAAGATCCAATGTGGACCTTTTACCCATTTTATTTTATCAGACATATTCACATAATTAGTTAAAATGAGACATTCAATAACTAATTAAGGATGACACAAGGTCTCTCATTTTACATTAGGTGTGGTTTTATTAATTAGTTTAGTGATAAGGAAAATTAAACCCTTAACAATTTCTTGTTATTCAAAATAAATTATGATATTAAGGCCATTAAACTAATGTGGTGATCTACTTAACACATGTTTGTAAACAATTCATAATACCATATAGTAGATGGTACATGAGACAACCTACCTAAAACAGATTCAACTACCATCAAAGAAAATCCAATCTACTTTATCAGAGTACATCCAAGTTCATTCTACCTTAATTGATTTCAATGATGGCCTACTTATTTCCAGGAAATCCAAACTAATTAATTACAATGAAATTATAAATAATTAATTTTTTACAAGGAAACTCACTTTATATGTAAAAAGGTAACAAAGTCAAAACACCGGCCAGATATCATCGCCTATCCAGAATTGCGACCAACAACCCATGAAGGGTCCATCAAAAAGTTGTGACATTATTCTAGGTGAAATTATTGTTGCATGGAAAAAAACAAGTACCAATTTAACTATATTAATGTTGAACCATAGAAGGAAACAACCAAATTAAGAACCTAAACAACATTTTATTGGAAGGAGTTTGGCTATTCTTGACATACTACCTATTCTAAGATTAAAAAGATTCCCAATTCAATTACATTTTAAAATGGCTAATTACACAAACATTGACCAAAACCCAATAAATAGATCACCAGTAGAGATTCATTAATTGATATTTAAAATAACAACGCACATTTATCATCATGTGAAATCCTCTAGAAACATAAATACAACACACTATCATTCTAAGGAAAATATATCAATAATTTATTGAATTATAATTTGATTCACTTATTTAAATCATTCCAATGATCAATTGATGATAAATATTGTCAATGATAATATAATAATATGATAATTGTGAAATAAAATGATCAATTGTTCTTAAACATACTAATAGTATCTTTCTTGTTGAACAACAAAATGATCCACCACCATACAAAGAACAGGGAGAATAACCTTGATGTAAAATAAAGTATCTCACCCAAATTAACACACAGCTTGAAACTAGATCGACAACAATATAATGGGATATCCTGGAGGGATCCCAAAGAGAGGTGAACAATTGAACTAGGAGTAGAAATTTCAGCCAAGACTGATCAAATCAATTGGGTTTGATGGCCATGATGAATAAAACCACCCTTGTTAAAATGAATCCCAGCACCCCAAAACAATCACATGTTGTAATATCACATGTTGGATAGAGATCCTTGTAGGGAAGTATGAATCCTTTCTACCTCAACTTCCCACTAGTGTAGGCACATTCACTATCCGATGAGTCTTTCTAGGAACAAGGGCCTCCATCCACCCCACTAGCTAGTTGATGGATTCTAGAGAAGTCTTGAAGGCTCTAAGACTTCGCAACTAATAAATAATGACTTGAGATGCCCTCCAAGACTCTATTAATGTATGAAAAATTCTATTTGTGAAGGTAAAATAGTACATGCACCATTCTAACACCCAAATCCTTGAATGATCTTTCCACTAGAATAAAAGTTAAAACCCTTCCAAAACTCAAATATCATCATGATGCAGGTTGTTACGTTCTCCCCACCACAATGCTTCTCATCCTCAAGAAGTTCTGGTATCATGAAAATCACATCCCCCAATCTGTAATAATGGTCACTCATAATGAATTGCCTACATTACATCCCCAAAATCCATCTCACCTCCTTAATGACAGTCTCATTCGAAAAAACCCCACATGCTTCAGATGCATGACATTAAGAATTCATATCAAATGCTAAGACAAAATATCGCTGTTAACCATTATTAATAAAATAAATACCAAAAGAATTGAACTGAACAAATCATGATGTCCTCATTAATTTTCCAACAAAGCATCATGGTTGTCCCCACCATAGGGATCACCATATAGATCCAAATTCTGTAATCCCAATGAAAGAACTAGTGTTGATTATTCCATTGAAAATGATCAATATCAAGAAATAAATTAAAATTTGATTCCAATGTCACATTCCATGTTCTGGGATAATCCAACACGTATCTATTGACTAGAAAACCTGAAAATGTTGAACATTCTAGATTGGTATTAGAAAATTCTTATCAACATAGTCATACAAAATATGATGAGCTTGATATAGTTCTAACCACTGTATTAAGTGTCAGACATAAACAATAGTAACTATATTTCCACTTAACATCCTACAAAGATACCCAAACTAAACAACTAAAACTCTACATAGCCGCGAACCATAATTCCTTAAGCCATAGATGCACCATTAAATTAACCACACATCCTTATCAGAGTCAGAAAGTACATTTAAGAATTTCTCTATTGTTTATTCATCAACTTCTTGAACCATCCCAGAGGATTCTTAGTTGTATATCAATGAAACAATTCGATGACTCCCACTTAGATGACATAGAATTTTCCTAAGCTTAAGTCCCACATATGGTATTTATACAGCGCTACATTTGAATCCAACATTATTCACTCATCACAGAACCATATAATCTTGGTCCAACCACACATCAGTTTTTTTGAGTCACCACAACTAACTAATGATATGTATTACAAAATACCATGGCTCATTTCAAAATATAGTTCATTTCACATATTACCAAGTATATCGTACCCTCTAATAGAGTATCATTATTATCTCATCATGGTTATTTAATCGGTATTTTCAACCTATGATTTGTTCATTGACAAATGTGATATCAAAGAATGTACATCAATTCATAACTAATTTCTAACCCATAAACCATGTACTACACACCCATGGATTTTTTATAATGAATCTCATGACATCTAATAATCCATTTTTGATTCAAATAATGTCCCTTAGTATCCCACATGTGCTCATGACTTTCAATCATGAGAGTTATCATCCACTCACACTAGCCACTAACCCAAACCATGACATCTCATTCAAACTATAGTCATAGGTTGATAAAAGACTGGTAACCCAATCCATTATCTATGTCATCAACTATGAACATGAAATATCTATAGAAAACAAACATTAGGATGCAATGAACTACTATATTGAATCCAAAACAGTAGTATTTAATTCTAAGAGTGACCTTGGACTGAAATAAAAAATAACATACCACTACTACCTCTCTCAGGTTCATTAACAAAACCATAAACTTTTCTTATGGTCCTCTCACCGATATGCTTCACCAGTTTAACCATCTTTAAACATTTCATGAAATAACATGCATCATGTATTTCATAGGGAGGCATGATTACACCACTCTTTGTCTAAACAAAGGGATTTGCAATATAATTCCGCAAGAATTCATGAAATTTAAGACCCAACATTGTATTATGAGTACTAACATTAGAAAAGTCCATACATCCTGGTTTCAAGGTATCATATAATACCTTTATCCCTTTCAAAGGATACCCACATGAATAGGGAATTTTCATCAATGAAAACTGGCCAAAATAAATTAACCTTGATTATTAATTCATAATAAATGTCATTAACCATGGTATCTATATAATGTATGAGACACTAGATCACAAGTTACTAGTATCTCATTTATATGTCCATACTGTCTTACACATAACCCACATCATGGTTTTACAAGGGTTTCATCCATTGTAACATAATCTAGACACATATCCATATATCTGTCATGATGGTTTCACTCTCTGAAAAACAACATCAAGAGAAAAGAGACATTGTTATGTTAAATAGAAAAAAATCGGGTGTTATATGGATTACTCCACATAGAATATATTCAGCTCCTTTGTAGTCTATATTTTAAAAAACCCTTCATATTAGATTAATTACTAAGGAAATTAATTCCAGATAATGAATTAATAAAATACATAACACCTCCCATGCATAGAATAATTTTATTAACATCAGTATAATTGTTTCCATCGTTTTCATCATCATCTTCAATAGTATAATCATTTACTAGGTGCACCACATCATAGTCTCACATGATATTCTATTAGAATTTGAGATTAATAGGTTCTCAACTGATTATTTTTTCACTAAAGACTCATATGTTCAAAAATTGTTAATGTGGTTGATACTAAATTAGTTCATACCTTCATCATCAGTAAAATCAAACACAATAAGCATATATGTTATGGGAAACTTATTTTCCAATAATGATGCATGTCATACCTCTTGTCGATACATTAAAAAGTAAAATTTATATATAATCATGAACCTCGAAATCTTTGTAAATCACATGAGGTGAAATCATATAATAATTAAAATTAATACAATGAACATAAATACCATTCTATAATAACCTATAATTCCCGCAATATATAAAATTTTGTTGCACCTAATCAAGATTTATTACATGTTACCACACATTCAGGTGTGTCCAATATACTATCTCCCCAAAATTAGAAAAGCAGACTGCTAAAATACCACTAAGTAACACCATGAACTGAATCAGTAGGTGTGAGCTAGAGAGCCACATGACCTCAGGCGCACCTCCCTATAAGTCAGTGGACACTGACTAGCTTTGAGGTTCTATGGTGGATTCATGGGAAATATATAGCCAAAATTGGAGTAAACAAGAACAAATGAATAAAGAAATTTTTTAAATTTGTTCAACTAGAGTACACGATAAATAAATACACATATCATTGGTAAATAATGAAAATAGATAGAGCATGCCAAAACATTCATACTAGAATAGAGGAAACTGATTATCCATTGGGATGATCCCATGTACATGCTAGAAATGAATTTTTTTTAAAAAGAATGGCTATGTAAGACCCAAAAATAACTCATCCCAGACTCTAAACTCATAGATAAATTTATCTCTCAATAAACAATACTCAGGATTTGACCTATCATTTACATATAAGAAGTGTGGGATTCTTAGGTACCCATGTGATATAGATTCCCAATAATGGATTGAGTACAAAGTAGTAGGGAACGAGAAACATGTTTTAGTACCTAGCCTATAAAATTCAATGAAAGTTCATGTTATAATCCAACAAGAAAATAAAAATTAAATAAATAAACTACATAAGTGTAACATATAATCAGCTTTGCACAAAGAAAAAATGAAAACTCATATATTTAGTAGAGATTCAAATAACAAGCTTCCACAACCCTTGGCTGTATCATCTCTAAAATTATACTACTATGGATATAAATTTTCATCATCACATGCCACAATATGTGTGATAAGTTCCAAAAATAATTAGAACTATATGCCTATCAATCAATGTTTTGGCTTAAAGAAACTATATGCCTCACCCTAATGGTGGTCATCAAGAAGAACCCTCCACACCAAACCCCGATAGTGGAATATATCAGGAACACATCAAACCCCACCATGAAGGTGGTCATTATCCTCATATGATAGAATGCTCCACATGACATGTTTGGTATAATTTTATAATCACATAACCCCTGCAAGGAATTCCCCCACATTGACCTGTGGGTGAAAAATTCTAATTTACATGCATAGTTAACTAACATTCAAATAGAAATGTCTGTGATCCTACCCATAAAATCAAATAGTCTATAATCTGTAACCATCATCAAGTCATAATTCTCCCCCTCTAAGGGGACATCTAACTGAAATAGGGTAACCTAATCATCCTGGTTCACGAAGCAAGGTTCAACAAGATATGAAAAATCAAAAAACAATTAAGTATCATGGCAAGGAACAACAAGGGATATATAGAATATGTTTTTAGAGGACACACTCCAACCATGTAATCACATATCAAAAAATGGCTCAAGGGTACTCATGCACACACATTTGAATAAGCAATCACAACTGGTCTCACATGACACACCCACATGTGATAAAAGAATAAAACATGGTCACATATCTACACACACATATGGTCAATGTATAAAACACTGTATCATGGATATATACAAACAAAATTGAGCTTCTATATAAATAAATTATTATATTACCAATCAATCATTGAACATTTGTAGACAGGAATCAAGATAATACACAAGGACCCACGTGTCCCTAACACATTTTTAGTTCATTTGGAACATTCATTTAATTATTTAAGAGAAGAAATTTTCTTGTTAGTTAGCATGTCACTAGATATCCAATTTCACTTTATTCATGGTTTCTATAATTAATTGGAACTTATAAATCATTTACCAGTAAAGGATTAATTATTTTTTATAATACATTTTGAAATTAATGTCATTCCACCAAGGTGTTAAGCCTCATTACATATGTTGAAACCCATTGAAAATTCATATGTTAGTGAGTACATTTGATCAATTACAAAAAATGGTGTCAACTCCCATCGAAGAAAATCCCAGCTTCTTTGTTAGAGTGCATCCAATTCCATTCAACCTCTAACGATCAACATGTTGTCCTACTAATGCACTAGAATTCTCATTGAATTAATAATAAATAAATTATAATTAATTAATCCAAAATAAGGAAAATAATTTTCAATGGAAAATGTATACATGATGAAGGAACAACTGGAAATCATGACTATATCAGAACCAGGACCAACCACCCTTGAAGGGCTTGTCTCATACTTCCAACATAATTCATAGAGAAATCACTATCAGTCCAAAAAGAAAAAATAAATAATTTAATCTAATAAAATTGGTACCTTAGATGAAAATAATGAAGAGGCATAAATTATCCACCCCAATATCCAACGGAGTTCAACCACTCTTTTAACACTCCCAATTATATGATGAAAAAATGATCTAATTCAATTCCATGGTCGAACGACCTATTCAACTAATTTTTTTTAAAAATCATAAATTAAATCACCAAAATATATTAAATCACTAAAAATACAAAAAAGAATGGAATTTATAATTATAGAACATCCTCTATCCCAGACTATCTTAATCCACATTGTTCATAGACAATTTCTTCATGATTTGAGATAATTATCATTCAATTATCAAATTGAAATCTATACATTGATTAATTTATGACCATTATTAACATGGAGTAGAGGATATTAATTGAATTGAGTCGTAAAATGATTTAAGGGGCCTAAAATTACAAATTGGACCATCCATGTGGAATGGAATAGTGATCCCCTACCATATGTGGAATATAGAGGCTAATATTGAAGAACAAGGAAGGATTTCCCAATGATTTTACATTATTTTGCATGTAGATTCACCATAAGAATTTGTTATCACATAGTGTGGGGATAAGAGAGCTGATCGTCCTAATTTTAACAAAAAATTAAAGTCATGATAGTTAAAATCTTATTGGATAAATAAATAATATGGCCAAAAACACCCTCACAAAACCGCTTCTCCATACACCCCATTAGCTAGTCAGAAGGGGACCACCGACTCCCCAGTGTAGGATCAATGTTTGTCCCAAGGGACATGTTATGAAGTATTAAATATTATTTTCTTAATGGAAACCCAATGATAATATTTTGGAATTTGGGACTCTCCTCACCCCGCCAGCTAGCTAGTGGTCGTTGCAGCATCCATGGAAACTTCAGGCCTCCTCTATTGAGAACTCAATCCTTGATTCCACATATGAGCCTTTGGAAAATTAAAAATAAATAAATTTGTATGGTTTTAACAGGAAAAACATCATTTTGACACGTGATTCGATAAATCCTTCCACTAAATGATTAGTTCAAAATATAAAAAAAATTAATGCTCATATCGATGCAGATCATTAAAATTTATCCCCCAAAAGGCTTCTCATCCATAAGAAGTTATGGAAGCATGTGAATCACATCACAAATTCTTCAATTGTCTTCATTCATAATAACTTTTATATGCTACATCCCAGAATTCTTATTCCCCACCTCAATTCCATAGTCATTAGTGAATGGGCATCATTCTTTCACTATATAAATCCAATAATGCATAATATAATTTGATATAAGAGCTCACTATTAAACAATTTCAATACGAGGATCACTATAACCTACAAAAATTCCAATTCGTGGTTCCCTTAGAGAATTCCTACCAAGGAATCATGGTTCTCACACCTATATGAATCAGCATATGAAACAAAAATCCAATAGACAATGATATCCTCATTGGGGTTCAGTTCAATCAAGCTTGATCAAATACAATAAATTGCTCAAAGGTCAATACCACGACCTCGTTCCTGGTTCAGAGATGAGATATAATGTATTTACCAACAATCACATCTAAAACACACCTAGTATTCAAGAATGGTCATGGATTATTCATAAAACATCAATCATACCGGATATGATACGTTTTATGTGGTTCATACCACTATATTCATATTTCTAGGAAAAACAAGTCAATATTTTAATATCCATATTCTAAAAAAGGTACATGACCTAAACCATAAAAACTTAATGAACCCATTGATCCCAATGAATTAAGCCTTAGAAGAACATATAAATAAGAAATATAAACCAAATAATGTCCAAAATGAATTTGATGTATTTCCCCCCACTTGATTCCTCAACATATTACACCATCCACAAGGATTCATAGTCATTTGTCAATGCACCATTTATATGAATCACTCTCAGTTCACAAATATTTCTCCCAATTTCAAGGACCACATATGTTCCTCATTTATAACTACATCTAAATAAAGCATCACAAATTAATCATGGATCATAATACTCTCAAGGCTACCACACATAGGCCTTTTAGAGTCACTAAATCCTTCCAATGGTATGTCTTTCACAAGACCACCACCCTTACCACAAGAGTGGTCATTTCAGTTATGACCAGGTTAATTCTCCCCACCAATGGAGTATCTCTTTTATCTAATGGTCTCACTTACATAGGTAATCCTCAACCATGAAAAATTCTTTACCAAACCTGATAACTAAGCATGAACATCTATTAATAATAAATTTCCATGTATGACCCTATGTACTGCACACACCTATACTTTTTTGAATGTAGTTCACTACATCCAATGATCCATTTTTAATGAATAGAAAATCCTTCAACAACCCATGTGTTGGTCATAAGATCCTTCCATGATGGATCTCATCACATGACGCAAGACACTACAACAAACCATAACAACTTTATTAAATCAAAATATTTGGTGGTCCACACAATTGTACCTTGATCCATTATCGATATTGTCTCCCACCACATGGACATATCTATTCATAATGTCCTCTTGTATTCATGCACTTTGATCATTACCCCAAAACACCAGTTCCTAATTCCAAGGGTGACAATGTACCTAATACTTTAGTGACCTAATTCCACTAGATCTTTTCAGTTAATCAATAAAACATTAAATATTTCTTACAGTACACCCATCACTCTTCTTTACTAATTTAAACTTCCTCACTCTACTATTTCATGAAATATCACACATTATGTTTTTAATAGTTCCACAAAAAAATTACAATTATTATAGATTGATTGATTTTCCACCAAAATGCCACATGAATCCAAGCACTCTAAACCACAACATTATAACAAGAGTATGAGAAATCAAGGACCTCTATACTCTCTATTTTCAAGGTAAATTGCAGTAACATCATTAATCATTATAATGTTTACACTCATGCACATGGAATGTTCCTAAAAAAATTCCCCTAAGGAATTATCTTTTACTATTCATTCATAAGTTATACCCTTATTCATGTTACATTGACGTCACATGATATACTGGCTCACTAGTTACCGGAGACCAAATTCTATAGCCTACAAGTATTACACATAACTAGAAACAAGGTTTTTCTAAGGAATAAACTCATGGAATGTAATCTATATACATATCCCAAGATATTTCTTGATAGAATCACTGTTAGAACAAACACATTGTGTCCAATGACATCATGTTACATTAAATAGAATTCTACTAGGTGCTAGATGGATAACTCCATATAGAAAATAGTATTTACATTAATCAATCAGACATTTTACACATCTAATTGCATTTATTATGTCAATTTACTCGTTACAACAACCTAACAGGATACACTATAATACTCATGCATAGAAGGATTTCATCCTTGCCACCATACACATCCCCACCATCATAATTTTCTAAGTCCACCACACCATTGTCTCTATTGAAATTATTTTAGAAGTAGATATGCATAGGGTTTCATATGAATTTAATGATACCTATAACACATATGAGGAGTCATAGTACAAATTGTTGACACTAAGGGTGATGAGACCTCCTTCATCAGTACAATCATGCACATGTAGAAAATATGTCATGTCAAATATAAAAGCTAAAAAATGCATGTGATGCCTCTTATAATTACATATAAGATTAAAATCCAAATGAAATCTCAAACCTCAAAATCAATGGGTTTCACAAGAGGTGAAATCATATAATTTTACCTTGTAAACTAAGAAAATCATTCACAAGAATTAGAAACCAGGACATCCCATAAGAAAGATCATCATGAAGAACTAGATTGATTCTCATAATATGATCCAACATAATTGTATGTTATCTTTTTACTGAATCCTCAAAAGAAGAAAATAATTCTCTTAGGATTCCATTATGTAACTCCCATACCGGAATCACTAGGTCTGAGATTGAGAGATACATGACCTTATGCATGTGTCCCTAAAAAAGGGTTCCAAATAGATGTGAGGTTATACGGTGGAATCCTGGGGATATTATACCCTTAATATATGTAAAATATAATGGACACCAAATCAGACATGTAAAAAATAAGCTGTTAGAGTATGTGGAAAACAAATAAACATCCCATCTGTAATGTATGAATATAGAAACAATAGACACGAATGACCATCCCTTAAAACAAGAAAATAATTACATACTGGTTTGATCACAAGTATAATATTGGTGAAGAAAAATTTAAAAATATGTTCTATAACACCAATTTTATTATCATCTGTGTCTCTAGACTTTTAGTGTGTTTTCCCACTCTCCAAAAAAATCATGGACTTCAAACCCTCTTTTACCTAAAATATGTGAGGGATGATTAGGTACCCATGTTCCATTGATGACTGAGAAATGTGTGCATATAACTTAATTGGTAACCACCAATCAAGTCTTATACATATCCAGTAAAATATAATGTATATTAATGTTATTAGATCCATTAGAAATAAACTGGAAATATATAAACTGAAATAGAATAACAAATAATCACCAATGCTCATACATGAAAAAAACCAATCATATACTGAGTATTAATGCACTTAAAATGCTTCCACAACACTTTACCATACCATTTTAGACATGATGATGGTAATAATGATAGTTCCCATCATCACACATTACAATTGGTGCCACACATTCTAGAAATTGTAATAAACCTATGACATTTAGCATGAGTTCTTCTTTTAGGATCATACCACAGTGAACTTGTTCACCGATAAGAATACAACACACCACACCACGATGGTGGTTATTATTAGGAAAACCTCATTTCTACCATAAATGTGGTAGTTATACTCATATAATTGTATGTTCCACCTAAATTATTTATCATAACATGATAGTAACATCACCCCTCCCTGACTTTCTACCACATTGTAATGCGGCTAAGGGATTCACAATTCCTATGAATGGTAAAATCCCATACCAAGAAAAATGTATATGATCTTAACCATACCATCAAACTATGCATACTCTATATCCCTCAGCGTGTAATCATGCTCCCACTCTTTGGGGTAATATAACAGAAATTGGGTAAACTAATCATCCCAATACATAAAGAATGGTTCTAAAAGCTATCAAATACTGCAAACAATACATATCATATAAATTATTTATATGGAATTCCAAGAACATCTCCTAATAGTCTATAAAAAAACATGGGATTACATATGAAACAAGGTCTCATGGTTTGGTCATTGCCCCATTTGTGATCACGACATTAAACAGGGTCTCATATGCTACACAAACATTTGTGATCAAAGCACCAAACATGGACTCATAAATTCACAAACACATGAGATCAAAGATTCAAACATGGTCTCATAGCTACAGACACACAAATGTAAGAATATATAAAATCCAAGACATACATTACTTATCAAACCTTGTCCATCGATGTCTAGTAAACAAGACAATACAAAATGTCCAATTTGGAACTTGGAACCTTTTTAGTTCATTTTTCATATTCATTTAATCATTTAAGATAATAAATTCATTTAATTAATAAGAATTTAAATGGGTCTCTCGTTTAACAGTTGGCATTGTTCCTTCAATTAATTTAGATCGATGGATCATTAACAAATTAACAATTAATTATTATTCATAAAACATTATAAAATTAAGGTCATTCACATTTTTTTGGAAATCCTCGTACTAAATTTCAATAAAACCATCATAATACCATAAGGTAGAGAGTCAATGGGACCAACTACCTAAAATATATTTAAGTCCCATACAAGAAAATCTCAACAACTTATTTAGAGTTTATCAAAATACATTTGGGCTCTATGAGTCACCATGTAGTCCCACACATGTCCAATCATTCAAAATTAATTAATTAAACCTAAAATTTAATTAATTATAACTAAATTATATTTAAAAAATTATTTATAGGGAAAATCTCTTTCAATGGTGAAAGGCATTCTTGCTAAATGATTCATCGGATATCATCACCTATCAAGAACCACAACCACCCATGATGGGTCATTCTTATAATTCTATAAAAATTCTAGGGAATATCACAATAGTGTGACTAAAAAACAAAGGGCAATTTAATATCATGAAATCGAAACCATGGAATAGAACAACCTAGAAATATACGTCATCAAAAACATCATCAGGTTATGTTTGGCCACTCTTGGGACACTCCCAATTCTAATATAAGATAATTAACCCATTAAATTAGGTGTCCCAATTGATGCTTCAACTCTAATTAACTAAAAAATATAAAATATATTACAAAGTAAAATTCCAACAATGAAATTCCAATCAAATTAATAAATTTATCCTCACAAGACATCCACTATCCATTCTGATAAAAATCCCTGTCATTCTCAGGTAATTACATCAGGATTTTGCGAAATTGTAATCCAATTATCTATTTGAAATTATGAAAATGATCATGGGAATATCAAAATAATAAAATATCATATTATTTTATGATAATTGTGACTTTAATGGTTTTTATGTTATAAAACATACATAGTGGTTCATCGATGTTGAACGTCACAACGGTCCTCCACCATATTAGGAATAAGGAGGTCTAGTTAAAGAATAAAGAATCATTACTCATAGACTAATGATATTAATATATCTAGATCCATCACGGAAAAATTGTATTTCATAGTGGGAGTATAAAACATTTTCATAGTAAAATTTCTCATTGCCATTTTATCTAAAGATGATAATATTGACTTAGATTTATGGTCATGATGACCAAAAAAATCAACATTAAACAACTTCTTTGCACCCCCACAAGATAAGTGATGGGAAACATAGATCCTTGTGATGTATCTCTGATTATTTCATGATCTCTGTTAGAAAAAATATATTATTGATACCCACAGATTCACTAGTCAGTTTGGCTCGACATTATATCCTCTTTCCAACTCCCATGCTAGCAAGTGGGTGATATTTTCAAGCCTGTGAATTATACAATATCTCCAAAATCTCTAAGCATAATGTAATTAAATCTAAATCCCATATAACTGTTTGAGATTTCATTAATGCATAATAACACAACATAATGCTTTTCAAACAATCACTACCTCTATTTAATAATTGGTTCTTTTAGATATCAATTCAATGAATGATATGTTAAAAATTCCTATGAAAATCAATGATTTTAATGGAATGAAAAATTATAGGTGAGCCATTTGGAAATCATTGGTTAAAATATTCTTTTTAAATATAAATTATTTTTGTTATTTTTGTATATTATTTTAAACAAACATTTAATGTGTTGCAGTTTTAGATAGATAAACAGAAGGTGAAACAATGATATTCTCCTCCTCCACTCTTTCTTCCTCCCCATATCCATAGTATTTCCAGTGTTTTTGGTACAATTTTTTTTAATGGTCTCCCCCACAATTTGTTTTTTCTTCTTCTTACTTTTGAAATAAATTTCATTTTTTAATATTTGGATTTGATGTTGGTTTTCACTTGACCGTTGTGAAATTCATCTGTAATGATGAGGATTCAATGTGTGGTGGCTAGAGGAGGATGGAAAATGATGAAATCCCTTGATTAATTTTTTAAGGAAGGTGAGTTTTTCTAAATTATCAAATGGATTCAATAAATTTTTTGTTATTTAATTTTCTGTTTATAGGGTTAGTGAATTTGGGGACATTTCACATGAGGCTATTGCGTGGAAGTTTTAAATATTATATTGGTATTATATCATTTAGATTTGATCTATATGTTTAGAATTCATTATTTATTCCTTTTAGGATATATAATAGTTTCAATTGAATTAAAAGTTCAACTAAATCAGGTTAATCAGGTATGTTGTATCATCATTCATCAATATTTTAATTAGTATTTTTTATAATGTGCATTTAGATTATATTATGAATTCTAGTACAATTCATGGATTTTTGAATGATAAAATGAAGAATTAAGAAATGAATTGTTTGGATAGGTGAATTGAATTTTTAAATTGCAGGATTATCTATAGCAGTGTTACATAAATATATACAATCATTGTTAGTGTTTATAATGTCATTCATATCCATGAATTTTTTTTCAAATAATTTTTTAAATTTTTTTATAAATTTTGTGTTATAATTATTCACATCTCAATACATAGGGTAAATTTTTTATTTTATTGTTTTTTAAATTTATGGTTTATAAAATTATATTTATATTTATGCTACCTTTTATATTTATTTTTTATTATCACATGATTTCTGATTTCATAAATATGAAATATTAATAATTTTAAAAAAATAAACATATTATTGATAAAGATAGCTTATAGATATTTCACCAATAATCAATAATATTCTTGTTAAATATCCCTTATATATTGAAAATCATATTCCTCCTCTATTTTTATCTTTGGGATAATTCTAAATCTCTTAATTCCCTGGTGAAATTCTCTATAACTAAAATGGGCTCATAATGATCGAGGGAAAAGGTAGGATGATAATGAGATCATTAAAGAGAAAGATAATTGATTGGAATCAAAGACTATATAGGAATACCCCAATCCCAATGGATTATACATCCTTATACAGGCCTACAGGATTCTTCTAGATTGACTGATTGAATGGACTGAATACCTAAATTTTCATTTATTGACCTCACATGTTTTAATAATCCCAATTATGTGTTCATATACTTTGATAATCCCAATTATGTGTTCATATACATTGATAATCCCAAGTATGTGTTCATATACTTTGATAATCCCAATTATGTGTTCATATACTTTGATAATCCCAATTATGTTTTTATATACTATGATATTCTCAATTACTATTAATCTATAATTTAATTCATTCAAATCTATGATCAAAATAATAATAATAATAAAATAGTCTCTGAAATATTTCAATCATTGTTTATCCATATTTATATCAGTTATAAACTAATTCAAAACCTATTGGATGTGTTTTGCATAAAACAGACAAGTGTAAGTGTCACCGATCCGCATATAGCTACTGATAATGATCTACCGGTACTCAGTCTACCGATAGACTTATTCTACTGATAGACAGAATCACCGATACACTAAAATCACCAATTTGTATGGAGCTACTGATATGCATGACTACCCGTAGTGACTGATAGACAGCTACAGACAGACATAGAGAAGAGCTACAAATAGAAAGAGATACTGATACCCTGAGCCATTAATATGTATAGAGATACTGATGTGCATGTGTGCCGATAGTTACCGACAGAGCTACATATAAGGAGCTACCGATTGAACCAGCTTACTGACAGCTACCGATGTAAGTTCAAAGAGCTACCGGTGTAAGTATAAAGAGCTACCGGTGTAAGTACAAAATGTCTACCGATACAAACACAAAGAGCTACTGGTCTAAGTACAAGGAGCTACCGATAGACAAAGTCTACCGATACAAACACAATGAGCTACCGACGCAAGGAGATACAGATACAACTACAGTCACCGATACATCGAGCTACCGATTGCCTGACAGCTACTGATGGAGCCAGAGAAACAGATGGAACTAATTATAAAGAGCTACCGATGTCAGTTTAAATAGCTACCGATGGAAGATCCTACATGAAGTCAACTATACACTTCTACCATCAAACAGCTAACTATGATTTACTACCTAATCAAACCCTATATTCTCAATACTATTTGTTTATTAAAATAACAGTTACATTTGATGTTTTTAATGTAGTTAATGTTATTTAATGACTTCTGTTGCCATTTCAAGAAACCGTACCTAGTACAAATGAAAAGTTTGGTCATTCCTTTTCTTCTGGAGATGAAAAATATAAAAATAAATTAGAGAGGAATGAGATAAACACACACACACAAAAATATAGGGACCCGAACATTAGAACAGACATGAAGAAATACTGAACACACATGAGGACGAAAGAGAAGATTATAAAAACATGATCAAGCTCGAACCTGCCAAGAACGACTAGAGAACGTGCACTTACAAGAATACTACTGCCACACTTCATAACACTAAACATACATCGAGGAATCTTTGATTAGGAAGAACTACAGAAAACACATCTTCTTTGAGCTGATAAGCTAAGCTGAACATGGAAACACTGAAGAGAACGATACTCAGAGCTTCAGACAAAATACCAAAAAAGGACTAAGAAGATCCTATAACTAATCAAACGAGTCCAGAGCTGCATTGCCAATAACTAAAGCTCTTCTAAACTCCATTACATTTTATTTATTTATTCATTCCATTATATTTTGAGTAGTGTGTGTAGCCTACTTATTTTACACACACTATCTCCTGTACCAAGCTGACGGATTTTCAAATCCTTACTCAAACTCTGAAATCTTTTATTTCCCACTGTGGATAGTGGTAGAGGTCGAGTGTGACCTGGACACCTGTGAGCGATTGTTTGTTTTCACACTAAGAACTGTGGTAGAGGTAATTTGACCTAGACAGAGTTATCTCTATTGTTAACCCCGATCCAATGTGTGGATCAATTAATATAAATTGTTAGAGAGGACCAAGTCTCGTCTTGAGACTGAATCTCTTGTTTATACTTGCTATGCATTTCGATAAGTACTCTATATTTATTTCATATTCCACTGCTATTAAATTGAAATACAATATTATTTTAAAGCTACATTGATAGTTAAATTAGCAAGTGTTTATATTTATTATAAACTAGTAAGTTAGTTTCAAAAGACAATTTAATCCTAAGATTATGTTAACTGAGAACTAATCAATCTTAGAGAAAAGAATTGAACATTTATAATGTATATAAATTCACTACAGATTAACATTGTATTAAATGTTGGGATTTTAAGAGAAATATTTTTAATAGAAATTTTAATTGGCACTCAATTCACCCCCCCCCCCCCCCTCTTGAGTGTCCACTCCGACCAACATTTGGTATCAGAGGTTGTTTTGTTTTTTTAAAATGTTTTTAATCCCTCAGTTTTCAACTGTGATTTTTGTTGTATCTTTAAAGATATTAAATTTCTGTTAGTTCTAAATTTTATCTCCTTAAATCTATATTTCTAAAATCTAGTTATGGACAATAGACTAGAAGGTGCTGCTAATAACAGGTCACCTTTCTTTAATGGTATAAATTATGCTCAATGGAATATTAAAATAATGATTCATCTGGAAAGTATTGGTTTTGATATTTGGTCTGTTATAGAATCAGAATATGAGATCACCAAAACTACTAGATCAACCTGGGATGATGCTAAAAAGTTTGAATATAACAATAACTGTAAAGCTATGAATGCTCTTTACTGCACTTTAGGAGATGAAGAATATAACCAAATTTCTGCATGTAAAACAACCCATGAAATCTGGGACACCTTGGCTGTTTCTCATGAAGGAACAGCCAACGTGAAGGAAATATGATTAAACACTTATACAATTAAATATGGTAATTTTAAAATGAGACCTGATGAACCCATTTCTGACATGTACCTTAGGTTTAATGAGATTGTCAACACCATGTGTTCTTTGGGAAAAGCTATACTAGAGAAGGAGCAGATTATGAGATTGTTGAGATGTTAGCCAGACAGATAGAGAGGCACTTCTGTGTCTATCCAAGAGTCATGTGACATCAGAAAGCTACCTGTTAAAGAGATTATTGGTAAACTAATGATGTATGAAGAAGAGATCAAGGTAAATAAAGAGGAAGATAATGAACCCAAAAGAAAATCTGTAGCATTCAAGTCTACTGCTTTGAAGAGTAAGGAAATGGAGATAATACAAATGGAGAATGAGAGTTCAACAAGTGAAAATTTAGACGCTAATAGTGATGTCCAGATGGCTCAAATAGCAAGGGGATTCAAGAAATTCTATAGGAAGAAGAAACTCTTCAGGAAAAAAATTACAAAGGAAAGTATGATCAACAAGGTAAGTGGAAGAAGGATTGGAAGAAGGATGATAGAACTGATGAAGTTGTTTTCTATGAATGCAAGATAAAAGGACACATCAAGGCCTACTATCCAAAGATATAATTCAAGAATAAATATGATAATAAGGGAAAGAAGTAAAAGAATGCCATGAAGGAAACCTAGAGTTCTTCAGAAGACAACACAAGTGAATCTGAATCGTCGGACTCTGAAAGAATCATGCCAGCATGTGTTTCATGACCAACACAACTAAGGTAACCTTAGACACTCATATTTTAAATTCTTATTACTCTGGAGATAATTCAGAATCTGATTCTGATTCTGAAAATATGTCTAAAGCTGAACAATTTTAATACCTTGATATGCTGGAAAAAATGTGTAATGAACTTATGGACAAGTACAAGTCATTAAAGAAACAACATGCTCTTACTGCAAATATTACATTCACACTTGATGTAGAAAAGGAGAAAAATGCTCAACTATTAAAGGAAAATATAGAACTGAAACTATCTAATGAGAAGCTTAGAAAAAGCCTTGAAATATTCACAAATGGAAAGGATGCTCTAACTCAACTGTTAGGAAAGAAAGTTGCACCTAAATACACTACTGGTTTAGGATATCAACGTGGAAAGAGATAGTTCACTAAAACTCGATTTATTCCTAAGTCTGGAAAAAATTCTGCTAGTTCTAGTTTTGGAAATCCGTATGCTTCAACTGGTTATTCATATGGTTATAGACCAAATAAAGTTTATCTCTCAAAATCTGTTGCATCTATTAATTGTATGGGACCCATAAAAAAAATCTGGGTACCTAAAGCCCTGATTGCTAACCTATCTGGACCCAAGAAGATCTGGGTACCAAATTCATTTCCTATTTAAATCTATTTTTTTTGGAAATCTACATGAAGAGGTACCACAAGAAGGTATGGTACTTAGACAATGGATGCTCAAGACATATTTCCAGAGACTACTCATTCTTCAAGAGCTTAATAAAGGTTGATGGTGGGCATGTCACCTTCGGTGATAACTCTAAAGGAAAAATCATCGGCTTAGGCCAGATTGGTAACACATATTCAGTTTTGATTTCTAATGTTTTATTTGTTGATGGACTTATGTATAATTTGTTAAGAATTTCTCAATTTTGTGATGATGGTTTTAATGTCATGTTTGAAAATGAATCTTGTGATGTTTTTAACTCAAAAATGCTTTAGAATTTTCTGCTCTAAGAAATGAAAATAACTATACTGTTGATTTAAATTCGTCAGCTAAACAAAATATTACTTTTTTGAATGTTTTTCATAAAGAGTCTTGGTTATGGCACAAAAGACTACGACACTGCAACATTCACTCACTTAGAAAACTGGCTAAGAAAAACATAGTTAGTAACATACCTAAATTAGAATTCCCAAAAGACATAGTGTGTAATCCCTGTCAAAATGGAAAACAACACAATGTTTCTTTTAAATCAAAGAAAGAAGTCTCAAATTCTCAACCAATTGAGTTGGTTCACATGGATTTGTTTGGACCATCTAGAGTATAAAGTTTAAATGGGATGCACTATGTCTATGCTCTAGTAGATGACTTTTCTAGATATACTTTGATATATTTCTTAGCTCATAAATGTGAAGATTGTTCTTACTTTGTTAAATACTCCAGGTCTGTAGAGAATCATAGTGGACTTAAAATTAAGACCCTGAGAAGTGATCATTTCCATGAGTGTGAAAATCAAGACTTTGAATCTTATTTCTCATCCAATGGCTATAGTCACAACTTTTTAGCTCCTAGGACACCTCAGCAGAATGGTGTAGTAGAGAGAAGAAACCGAACCCTTCAAGAAATAGCTAGAACCATGCTCAATCAATATGACATGCCTATTTACTTATTGGGATGAAGCTATAAATACAGCTTTTTATGTCATTAAAAGAGTCTTAATTAGACTTGTTCTTATGAAAACCCCTTATGAGCTGTGGAATGATAGAAAGCCTAAAGTTAATTACTTTAGAGTCTTTGGCTGAAATGATTTTATTCTGAATAAACAGGATAATCTGGACATGTTTTCTTCTAAGAGTGATGAAGGAATTTTTTTGGTTATTCATTAACTAGCAATGCTTATAGAGTCTTTAATAAAAGGACCAAATGTGTGGAATAATCTATTCACATCAAATTCGATGAAACCAATCCACATGAGCCCAAAACCATTCTTGAAAATCTTGAAGAAGATTTATCAGTTTTGGACGTTAATGATAAATCTAAAGAACCTGTTATAAAACCATCCAGTTCTGGACTTTTTCACGAATCAACTTCTTTTGAACCCGAAACTATCGATTAACCCGAAATTTCTAGACCTACCTTTACTAGATCCACTGGGATTCTAAAGAATCATCCTTTAGATGTTGTTGCTGGAAATCATCATAGAGGAACACAAACTAGAGCTTCTCTAAGAAATCAGGATGAACATTGAGCCTTTCATTCACAGCTAGATCACAAAAATATTAATGATGCTACCGTTGATGAATTTTGGGTAATGTCTATGTAAGAAGAGTTAAATCAATTTGAAAGATACAAAGTCTAGGAATTAGTTGACAGACCCAAGGACACTTTAACAATAGACACGAAATGGGTTTTTAGAAATAATGATGATGAATCTGGAAACATAGTTAGAAACAAAGCTAGACTGGTTGCACAAGGATATAGTCAAGAAGAAGGTATAGACTATGAGGAAACCTTTGCACCTTTAGCTAGAATAGAAGCCACTAGGATCTTACTTGCATATGCTGCTCATATGAATTTCAAGTTATACCAAATGGAGGTAAAAGTGCTTTTTTAATGGTTTTATTGAAGATGTTTTTGTAGAACAACCTCCTAGATTTAATAACCTCCATTTTCCAAATCAAGTTTTTAAACATTCTAAAGCATTATATGGTTTAAAACAAGCTCCAAGAGCATCGTATGATTGACTCAACAACTTTGTTATTTCAAAAAATATTACTAAAGGGATTGCTGATCCAACTCTTTTTATTAAAAGAATTTCTAAAGATGTTTTAGTTGTACAAATATATGTTGATGATATTATTTTTGGATCTTCTAAACATTCTTTATGGACTGATTTTTCCAAAAGTATGCAAAATAAATTTGAAATGAGTTTAATGGGATAACTTATATACTTTCATCGATTTCAAGTATTTCAAAATGAAAATGGTATTATTTTGAATCAATGTAAATATACTAGGTATATTTTAAAACTTTTTGGTTTGGATTGTATTAAGGAATATGAAACTCCTATGAGCACAGTCTGTAAATTGGATACAGATGAAACTAGGAATCTGGTGGATCAAAGCAATTACAGATGTATGTTTGGTAGTTTACTTTACCTCACTGCTAGTCGACCAGATATAATGTTTAGTGTATGAATGTGTGCAATATTTCATGCTAACCCGAAAGAATCTCATTTGCTAGCTGTTAAAAGAATATTAAGTATCTCAAACACACTATTAACTTAGGTTTGTTTTACCCAAAAGGACAATCCTTTGAGTTAATGATTTATTCAAATTCTTACATTGCTGGTTGAAATTTGGATAGAAAAAGCACATCAGGAACATGTCATTTTTTAGGAAAATACTTAGTATCTTGGTGTAGTAAAAAGCAGAATTCTGTAGCTCTATCCACTGCCGAAGCAGAATATATAGCTGCTAGTAGTTGCTGTGAACAAATTCTGTGGATGAAACACTCTCTTGGACTATGGATATGATTTTAAGCATGTTTCAATAAACTGTGACAACACTAGTGCAATAAACATTTCGATGAACCCTATATCTCACTCTAGAACCAAACACATTGATGTAAGGCACCATTTCTTGAGAGATCATTATCAAATGTTTGATATTTCTTTTGAATTTATTGGTACTGAACATAAATTAGCTGAAATTTTCACTAAACCTTTATGTTCGGATAGGTTAAGATATATTAGGCACGAGATGGGAATTTTTAATCACAACCGGTAGAAATTCTCACCAATGTGGAATTCTCACCGATGTAAAATTCTCACCGATGTAAAATTCTCACCGATGTTGAAATTCTCACCAATGTTGAAATTCTCACTCATGATAAAATTCTCACCAATGTGAAATTCTCACCGATGATAAAATTCTCACCAGTAGGAATTCTCACCGATAGTGCACTTAAAACTTCAGTCTACCTCTTAGAATCTGAACCGTTTTTATTTTTTTATTCGATTTTATTCATTTATTTTATGATTCCTAAATGATAAAACTAAATCTGAGCCACTTCTCACACCAACGAGCCTCAAACCCTTTACCTTAAAACCTTAGCTCCCGAATCGTTTGTGAACACTAAATCCCTCAAACCTGTGATGGCAAAGACCAACTTCCTACTATCAGAGATGACAGTGTTGAGCCTAAATCAAAGAAGCAGAAGACGGAGCAAGAGGCAAGTGGTAATGCTATTAGATCTAGGTCAGGAATGTGACCGGTGAACCGTCATCTGTAAAATAGAGCTATTGTGATCGAAAAGGGGCTGTGCGTTGAGTGGTTTCTACCTAGAAAATCATTAGTTCTTGAAATTCTGGAAGTTCAAATATGTGTAGACTTCTTTTCGAATAACAATGGTCCCTACTACCCAAAGTTAGTGAAACAGTTTTACGAATTCGTAAGCTTCGAGATATCTGAGAATGAGAACCGAGTGACTTCTTTTGTAAATGGTAAAAAGATATCATTTTCATTAGTAGAGTGGGCTAAATACTTAATGGTTCCACATGAAAGTGTATCCGGATATGTATCAAGCACCATGCCACGAACCAGAGACATTTTTGACTATGAGACCGCGTTGAAAGAGCTAACTGGTGATGGAAGTCAAAGGAAAGTGGTTTCTAAAGAAATGGATGGAGAGAACAATTTGTTGTTCAAATTTGTTCAACATGTTTTGATACCGAGGAGAGGAGACTTTTCTAATTTGAGATATCAGGATATCTATCTCCTACATCTTTTGAGACATATTGTCAAAGTTAATCTATATAGATTGCTGATGAGTCAAATAGAAGATATGACAAGGCCGAAATCAATGACTAATTCCCTATTCATTGCTATGTTGATCTCTGTGATGATCAAAGTGAAAGGGATAGCTGAGTCTCAAGATGAGACAATTATAGTTAAGAATAACTTTTGCATCACTAAAACAGTTTCCAAATACATGAAGATCAATTGGAACCCATGGAGAGGAGAATGGGTCAATGATGACCAGAAGGTGTATGACATGATTAATCCTGTGAATCATCCTTCAAGACAAAAGGATTAGAGTGATCCAGGTCTAGGACCTGATGAAGAGGAACCTAAATACTGTGATGAGATAGAAGAAGAAGAAGAAGAAGAAGAAGAGAAAGAAACTCCTATGGATTATGGAGGAGATCCGGACTTACCTCCATGTCCTGTTGCTTAAATTGTATCTTCAGAAAAGGAAGCTTTAGCAGAGGAAGAGATACCTACTAATGAGGAAGACCATCCAGTCCATGAGCATGAAAATGAAAGAGAGAATGTCTCTGAATCATCTGATTATATTAGGTTGAGTTTGTGTCCATTAATTGGAAGCTCAGTTGTGCCTACTATGGATGTAGAAAGAGGAGGAGAAGAAGATGTACCTAATCTAGAGGATCATCTTGATGCTGAAGAGATGGAAGTTATTGTGGAAGATTCTGATGAAGAAAGACCAGCTGAGAAAGTATTTATTGTACAAGAGAATGAACCCATTGAGGGGGAGAATAAAATCAAGCTTGGAAGTGTTATAGTGGATGTTGAGTTTGAAGATTGGGCAGAAGACCTAGGTTTTATAGTCTGTGATTTAGACTATCCTGATTCAGATAATGACATATCTTTGAATAGACCAAAGATCATTTATGATATAGAGTCTGAATTGATACATGAATATGTGGTGAGAGTACATGATCTAAATATGTTTAAATAAAATCTCAAGAGCATCTTTTTAGAAGAAGTAAAGATAATGGAAGCTTCTTTGGTATACTCAATTCAATCGGTTATGACTGACTCTGTGGTCAGTTTAGCTTCTAAAAGAGTATCTACTACAGTTTCACCTACTGATTTAATTACAAAGCCTGATCTTGAATCCCTAAAGGATGAGCTGAATGAATCCTTCAGTGCCTCATTTTCTAAGATGAAGCATAGTTTTGCTGAAGAAATGAAAATGTTAGAAAGATCTTTTGATCTTTCTCTTGCTTGTAATTTATCAACCTCTATAGGTGAACTAATGTAAGAACTCAAAGACTACCAATCCCAAACATCTAGGATAGAAGTAGATATTGAAGCCCTAAGGAAATCTATTGTTGCTTTAGACTCTTACATGAGTTCAAAATCTCAGGCTGACAAGGATTTAGCCTATGTGAAGAGTGTTGTAATACAGATGGTCTCGATGTTTGAAGGTTTCAAAACATCTGTGAAGGATCACGTAAAAAATCATGACTCCCAAGTTCCAAATTGGATTAGTGGTTTTACCAAAAGCTTCAAAGAGACTATATCATTCTATGTTGGTCTTTTATCTTCTAAACCCTCAGTTTACTTGAATCAAATTCGAGCTATGATGAAGGAGGAGCTTGGTTCTATTTCATCCAGTGGCTCTGTTGACTCATCTGACCTAAGTCGAGTTGTGCTTTCTACCAGGGATTCAGCTAGAGAAATAGTGAAGATAGTCCATGACTACATGAGAGAGGCTTCTGCCTCTTAGGAAGAAGTAAAGAACAAGGTGGACTAATACTTCTAAAAGATTTTCACCAAACATCAATTCAACCATAATTTCAAGCTATTGTTAGAAAACATGAAATTACCTCCTCTCACTCAAGCCTTTAGAAAACAAGTTAGCAAGCTAAGGCAATTGACTCCTGCATTGGAAAAATTTATGGAGAACAAAGATGACTTTATATCTGCTATGGAGATAGGAGGATGAATCATTATGGATTTCAAAAATCTGTTGCTGCCTTTCCTGCATGTTGATTCCAGACCAGCCATTGTACCTCCAGCTTTGCCTACTTCTGCATCTACTACTTCTATAGTCCAGATGACTTCTGCTCAAGCCATTCTAGGCCTCACACCTATGATCACTCAATGAACTTCACAGTACCGGCCCGACAAAGTTACAGTTTCTCAGCCTACTGTGATCATTTACGGAATTTCTAAGCCTTCACCAACATCCTCAACACCTGAATCTTCTTCTGATCCAAAAGGAAAATCTCACATTGAAGATGTTTATTGACCTAGTGGCAAGGATATTTGATAGGAATCATTTCTTTTGTATTCTTTTTATGTAACATTTTTCTGATCTAATAAAACTACCCTTCATTTAAATATATCATTTTATTCATTTTCTCTATATGATTTGCCACTTTATGATTATCACAAAGGGGGAGAAATATTATCAATAGGGGAGCATTTACGAAAGGGGGAGAAATTTTATCTAAGGAAGAGCTATCCTGCTCTATCCCTCTGATACCATTGTATTTCCTTGATACCAATGTTTTTACCTTTACCTATGATACTCATACATATCTTTCTCTGATACTATTACTTTTAATTTTATCTCTAATACTAATGCATTTTAATTCTACCTTTGATAACTTGTGGTTTATATCATACTATTTTCTCTGAGACAATTGAATTTAATGATATTTCCTCTAGTACAATTTCTCTCTATTTTAAAACGACCATATCATAAGTTGTGATTATCAAAAAGGGGGATATTGTGGACCTCACCTGTTTTGATAATCCCAATTATGTGTTCATATACTTTGATAATTCCAATTATGTGTTCATATACATTGATAATCCAAATTATGTGTTCATATACTTTGATAATCCCAATTATGTGTTCATATACTTTCATAATCCAAATTATGTTTTCATATACTATGATATTCTCAATTACTGTTAATCTATACTTTAATTCTTTCAAATCTATGATCAAAAAAATAATAATATTAAAATAGTCTCTAAAATATGTCAATATTTTCTTATACATGTTTATATAAGTTATGAAATAATTCTAACCCGATTGGATGTGTTTTTCATAAAACAGACAAGTGTAAGTGTCACTGATCTGCATATAGCTACTGATAAAGAGCTACTGGTACTCAGTCTACAGATAGACTTAGTCTACCGATAGATAGAGTCACCGATACACTAAAATCACTAATTTGTATGGAGCTACTGATATGCATGACTACCCTTAGTGACTGATAGACAGCTACCGACAGACATAGACCAGAGCTACCGATAGACAGGGTTACTGATACACTTATCCATTAATTTTTATTGAGTTACCGATGTGCATGTGTTCCGATAGTTACAGACAGAGCTACCGATAGAGAGCTACCGACAGAACCAACTTACTGACAGCTACCGATGTAAGTTCAAAGGGCTACCGTTGTAAGTATAAAGAGCTACCAGTGTACGTACAAAAAGTCTACTGAAACAAACACAAAGAGCTACCAGTGTAAGTACAAGGATCTACCGATAGACAATGTCTACCGATACAAACACAAAGAGCTACTGACGCAAGGAGCTACCGATACAACTATAGTCACCGATACATCGAGCTACCGATTGCCTGACAGCTACCGATGGAGCCAGATCAACCGATGGAACAATGTATAAAGATCTACCGATATCAGTTTAAAGAGATACCGATGGAAGATCCTACACGAAGTCAACCGTACACTTCTACCAACAAACGACTATCTATGATTTGCTGCCTAGTCAAGCACTATACTCTCAACACTGTTTGTTTATTAAACTAATGGTTACATTTGATGTTTTTAATGTAGTTAATGTTATTTAATGATTTCTGTTGCCATTTCCGGAAACCGTACCTAGTACCAATGAAAAGTGTAATCATTCATTTTCTTCTGGAAATGAAATCTATAAAAAGAAAAGAGAGAGAAACGAGATACACTCACACACCCACAAAGATAGAGACCCGAACATTGGAACAGACTTGAAGAAATAATGATCACACACAGGGACGAAAGAGAAGATTGATAAAAACGTATCAAGCTCGAACGTGCCAAGAACAACTAGAGAATGTGAGATTACAAGAATACTACTACCATATTCTAGATCACTGAACATACATCGAGCAATCATTGCTATGGAAGAACTACAACAAACATGTCCTCTTTGTTCTGATATGCTGAGATGAACCTGGAATCACTGAAGAGAATGATACTCTGTTCATCATTCCAAATTCCAGAAAATGACTAAGTAGCTCCTCTGACTAATCAAACTAGTCCAGAGCTGCATTTCCAATCACTAAATCTCTTCTAAACTCCTTTACATTTTATTTAGTGATTCTTTCCTTTATATTTTGAGCAGTCTGTGTAGCCTGCTTATTTTACACACACACTGTCTCCTGTGCCATGCTGAAGGATTTTCAAATCCTTACTCAAACTCTGTAATCTTTTATTTCCCTATATGGATAGTGGTAGAGGTCAAGTGAGACCTGGACAGCTGTGAGATGTTGTTTGTTTTCCCACTGAGAACTGTGGTAGAGGTCTTTTGACCATGATTGAGTTATCTCTGTTGTTAACCCTGATCCTGGGTGTGGATCAATATATATAAATTGTTAGAGAGGACTAAGTCTCAGATTGAGACTGAACCTCTTGGTTAACCTTGCTGTGCATTTCGATAAGTACTCTATATTTATTTCATATTCCACTTCTATTACATTGAAATACAATATTATTCTAAAACTACATTGATAATTAAATTAGCAATTGTTTATATTTATTGTAAACTAGTAAGTTAGTTTCAAAAGTCAATTTAATCGTAAGATTATGTTAACTAAGAACTTATAAATCTTAGAGAAACTAATTGAACATTTATAATCTGTATAAATTCACTACAGTTTAACATTGTTTTAAATTGGGGGATTTTAAGTGAAATATTTTTAACAGAAATTTTAATTGGAACTCAATTCACCACCTCTCTTGAGTGTCCACTCCGACCAACATTATTTATTTGGGATAATCACCCATTTAAGGTTAAAGGGGAAAAACCAAGACATAATGGACATAGATATATAAGCTGAATCCCAAAAACAAAGGGGTTTCCACCATGGAAAGAACTACATAGAAGAACCCCTTCCTAGAATCATAATTTTTATGTCACACCTCCACGATAGCATGGCTACTCAGAATGATGTCTTGTGAAAAAATGCTTGGGCCCGGTACCGATGGTAGTGCCATACCCTCTCAATCGACCTAATCCAAAAAGCCATGAACTGTGGAAGTGATCTAATCATACCTCATCTGAAGCAAACCCTTGTAGACTATCTATGTTCCCCGGAATTAAGCAATCACAAGATTATAATACCACCATCAATGACCATCTTGAGAGAATCCCACTACACACAAAGAGAAATCCCACAACCATCACGCTCCATGAGAAATACTTCCACTACCGTAGAAGCCCAGAAGAAATTCCAAGGGACTCAAGATCATGTCATCATCATCAAGGATAGATAACCTAACATCGTGTTGAAGGAACACCACTGATGAGGGGATCCGAGATGTCATTAACCTGAAACGCCACACTGGGCATGGATCTTCTCCAATCAGACCACGGATGAAACCTCACTGGGTTCTGATGCAGGATGGTCACGACATTGAGTCAATCAGAATGAAGTAGTAGAGGAACCATAGATTGAAAAACTAAAAAAACCCACTAGATTCACAACAAATCGATGATATCCCAAATCAGAAGATATATCCCGAATCACCCAAACAGAAAACATGCAGAAACTCACAGAAACTGAAACCCAAAGCCCCCCCCCTCGAAGAACAATAGAACCAAGTCGATCCACAGAGGAACCATCCATATGCGTGGCTAGGTCACAAAGGACTCACCAATCTAGATCCACCGATGGCACCTATAGCCAAGATGATCAGAACCGAGACCGTGCCGATCTACAATGTCAACAGCAGCTACGCCGAGACAACAACCTGGGAACCTCGTCATTGGAAGTGAAACGACACGTTGAGAAAAGAGATGACAACAAGAATGGGAGCCCGAGACTGATCCCCACCAGATGAAGATTCACCCCACTGATTCCAGACCATGCCAATGATGAGATGATGCTACAAGGATCCACGACTCGATATGTTCTTAATGTATGAGTAAATGGTATACAATTACTACAATATTAACTTATAGATGAAATAAATTTTATTTTCATTCTACCATTCTAGAGGTTGATAATATTTGAATGGTTATATGGATGATGATTAAAACATCAATTATTTTTATTATGAAACCTATAAATAGTCATAGATAGTAATGTTAATCATACCATATGATTCATAACACAACATTGTAAAATGATGTGGCCCCTGTTTTATACCACCACTAGACTTGAAATTTGGAAATTAATAATCACTATATATTATATAAAAATAAAACAAAGTAATATAACATGCATATAATAGATATTATAAAATACAATATCCCAATACAATCTCATATGATATAACCAAAATAAATAATATGCATAGAGGCATTAGGGTATATCTCCATCAATCCCCCACATACACTACATCCTCATAGATTATGTGCCATTTGAGATTATATTATATCATATATAACAACTTATGAAACCATATCCAAAACACCTTTTAGATATCGTTTAAATGACTATATGAATTATATCATAAATTTCACCATGGAACACATCATATGTAATAATTTGTGAATATCAATCTAAATATATTTTTGTAAAAAACTACAAATTACATTTAGAACAACTCCACTTGTTTTATAAAACTCATTCGTGAGTCAATCAATCCCAAATGTATACTTTTTATTCTTTGTAGTATTGAAAAAATATATAAATTCAAAAAACAATCTATTGTAGAAAAGAGCATAATCTTATAATGAATAAGAGTTAATCAGGCCTCTATATGCCCTGTATTGATCTTTATCTGACACATGCCTCAATATACTTGTGTCATGTAATTATATCATTAACAAGAATATATCTTAATATAATCACTTGTTATAAGATATCAAATAAACACATAACAACGAGTGTGTTAATAAGCAATGATTTGTAGAAATCATTTGGAGGAGAAGGTAAAACTCACGAAAATAAATATCAGATCCATGATAGTTGAATATCCACCCACATCCACAACCACTTCTTATCTTACACATAGATGATCCCTGAAATCTTGAGTGGATATGTATATAAATGTTTGGATGATATAAAAATTAAATTATCAATGTAATAATTTATTTATATATAACATTTCATTTAAAAAAAATTCATTGAATTTTAATGAAAATTAAAGATCATTTTTATTACTAATTCCTCGATATAATTCAATAAGTGTATCTAAATAATTAATATGGTCATTTTATGCGTAAGAATTTATTTTTCAAAATAATGCCTTTTATGTGCAATGATTTCCTATTTCTAAAAAAAATCATATTATAGTTAAATGATGATAAAATATAATATTTTGTACATGTAATATATTCATACTAATTTAATTAGCAATTGATTTAAAATAATAATAATAATAGTTAATATTTAAAAATAACATTTTCTAATAAATAGTTTTTCCTTATTTTTTATAATTCCATTTAAAAATAAAATTCTTAAATTTTAAATTTTAATTTTGAAAAATGAAATTAATTTTTTAAATAAAAATATATATGATATTAGTATAATATTTTAGGATTTTATAAAACGAATGATTTTTTATATGAATAGTAAAATACGACAATTTTATTAATACCCTGAATTCTAGAACATTATTATGATGTAAAAATTACCTTATAATTTCTGAAACCTATTGTTATGAAATATTTATTTAATAATTAAATTTATATATCTAATAAAATAATAATTTAATTTTAGAATCATAATTTAAACATTTTGTATCCTACGTTATTTTTTTGAAAAAATAATTTTATGCAATATACAATTATTATTTTAGAAATAATTTTTTATCACAATAGTAAATTTAATATATTAAAATGTTTTTACTATTTTAAAAAATTCCAAAATTATTTATTAACGGAAGTTTCTTTTTATGTTATAAAAATAATGTTCTGAGGTTAAAAAATTTGTTTTTTTGGTAAAATTGTGTTATAGTAAAAAGTGGAATTTAGGGGAAAGGTTCAAAAATATCTAAAAAAGTATACATTATTTGGTTTGTTAGTTTTTTCTTAACTAATAATCATCCCATATCTATTATTATGAACTTTTCTCACTACTTTCCATTGAATGTGACATTCCTTTGATATAAAATTATGTGTATTTATAAAATTTCCACTACTCTCACTTATAAATGTATCCAATTCTAACCACATTAATAATGAGATCAAAATCCTTTGGTATATAAAAAATTATACCCAAATATATTTCCAACATTATTTATGTTCTTTTCTCGCCAATATACTATACATATAAATCTGAATGAGTTGTCTCGATAAGTATGGTAAAAAAATTTAATTTGTCCTTTTTTATTTCTATTTGATTATTTCTTATTATACCTACTAAAAATCCATTAGAACCATGATAACATAGATAAATTGGTATCATAAGTATACTTAAATGTTATTAACTTTATTGAATAACAATATTATTCCTTCCACTTAACCATTGGAAAAATAAAACCTTTCTTATGTTATGTGTGGACTACGCCTCCAAAAATGACATATTGTGTTTTTATTCAATGAAATACATGGGTAGTTATAAACTATATTTTATTAATATGAATTATATTAAGGAGTTATATTTTATATGATTATGGTATTGAAAGTGTTAGATAAAATTTAGTGATCAAGATAATTTAATTCATTGATATTAATAAATCACCTAAAATATTCACAGAATAGATCCGTTTCCCAAAATCCATTCACATAGTTTCCATAAAATTAAAATGGGGATTCATAAATCATTGTAAAAATATTTTATAATTTGGGAATTACTAGAATTGTAACAAATAATGGTGTTCATTGTTTCCATTATCAAAACATTGGTAAATCAATAAGAATTATTAATACAACATGATAAAATTAAACATTAACTAGATGATGAATGTATACTGAATGACTATAAAGAATGAGTAGAAAATTTTATAACAAATAATGGGGTTTTGAAATTATTTGTTAAAAAGGTTTTGTTTATTATATATGTGATTAATGTTCATTAATGGAAATCTAGAGTAAAAACATGGGTTTCAGTTTTATTTTCCCTTCATTGAGGCAAGTTTTCATATTACACACTTATTCTTATTTAATATATATTACTAAAATCATAATAAATTCACTTATTATTTTTAATGACACAATAATTTATTGTCTATTTCTTTTCATGAATGAAACATCATACTCTTTAATTTTCTTTAAATCATAGGATTGAATAATATCTCTTAGATATAAAAAATAAAATCCATCCACGATTGTGTATCCATATGATAATTCAAAATCATTCGATGCTTAGGTGAAACACTACATAACTCCTAGAGGCTAATAAATCATAGTGGAAATGGACGATGAAAAAAATTCTTCTAATAGATTGATAACTAGTATATATAAAGACAAAATAGGATCCCAACTATCTCAATGGATTCTACATCCTTATATTAGCCTTTGGGATGCTCATTGAGCCAGTCAGGAATTCTCTCATATGTTCAAAACATGTGAGTAAATGGAATGATTTTATATCACTTTTAACATATATCCAATAAATATATTCCTTACATTGCAACATATAAATTTCAAAAATCTGTGATTGCTTATGAAAATAATAATTAAATATCAAAAGCTTATCATTCTCTACCTAAAAATTGTCATAGTGTATTATTTAAATAATATCGTATGATGGATTACATAGCAATTCCAAGCATTACTACTCATGTTGTATACTAAAAAATCCTAGTAAATAGGTAATACCATATCACAATACTATAGACAATGATACACAAAATATATAAAACATATATTTTATGAAAATCACTTATATCATATCCATGTATCATCTCATATGATATAACCAAAAAATATCAAATACATAAAGGATTTAGGGAATATATCTATCAAAGTCCCACTTGAATTTAATCCATATAGACAATGTTCCATTTGATGATATATTATATCATATATAATAACATATGAAACCATATCCAAAACATATTTTAGATATTTTCTAAAATACTTTTGTAATTCAATCATTAATTTCAAAATGTAACACATCATATTCAATAAATTTTGAATATCATTCCAACACTACTTTAAAAAACTATAAAATACTTTAATAGTAACTATTTGGCTTTCAAAAAACTAAATCACAATTCTATTATCAAAAAAGTGTGACACCATGATACTATGAAAAATTTAATAAAATCCTGGAATCTAACAGTATATGCATGGAGAAACCTATAGGAAAATAATATTAATAATCAGGATACAGAGATATCTAGATTGATTTTTATTAGAAAATTAAAATAACAAACCTATTTTAACAAATTTTATCATATACAGGAAAAAAATTCATATGATACCCTTTTTTATGACATAATGTAAAAAAAGTAAATTGATTTTGTCAATAATTTTGACATGTTCATCAACGGGCACTGTAGCGGCGGCAGAGTACTATAGCGGTTGAAGTACTGAGTGGAACTGTAGCAGGCGCGGTTACTATTCACAGAATGTGAATTGGGCCAAATATTGGGGCCTACGGGCTATGTAATGGGATACTAGCCCACTGGGCCTTCAGGCTATGTAATGGGTTTCCCTCTACCGAGTTGAAAGAGGGTCTTTGGTTTTATTTAATAATAAAAATGAGGCTTCGGCCCCAACTTTTAAAAAAATTAATGTATCTAAATAACATAAAATATCATGTAATGCTTAATTTTTTTTTCTATAAACAGCATTTTTAATTTCTATGAACATTTATTTCAAAAAAATAAATATATTGTGGTTAATTTATAAATAAATATATTTTTTATATGAATAATATTTTAAAAAAATTTTATTAGTAACTGATAATAAATAATAATAAAAATAATTAATTTTTGGAAAATTAATTTTACTTTAAAAGATTTTATTAATTATATTTTATGATTCCATTTAAAATTTAAATTACTAAATTTATAATCTTAATTTGATAAATATATATTTATTGACATAGAATGAAAATATTAATTTTTGAGGAAATTTTTGTATTTTTTTAATAATATTTATTTTAGGTGAAAAGCATAAAATATTTTTTCGATAAATAATATGAATTTTTTATGATCGTTAGGATATAAAAATAAATTAATAACATAGGAATAATTTTTTTAGAAAAAATATGTATTTAATATGTGAAATTATATATCTTATAAGATATTGTGTTTAATTTAGAAACAGATGTTGACATTTTATAACCGAAGTTTTATATTTTCGAAAACTATTTTTATGCATTATACATTTTTTATTTTAGAATTAAATTTTATCATTTTTATAAATATAATATTATAAAATGGTTATTATATTTGGAATAATAATTAAAAAATTATATAATAAAGGAATCGTATTTCTTATCTATATAAACTAATTGTCATGTTTAAAAAATGAGTGATAGTGGTAAAATAAAATTATGCTAAAAATTTTATTTGAGGGGAAATATCCCATAATATCTTACTATGATTGGTTTATTTACAATGAATCATAACCACCCCTTAATTCATTTGTTTTGGAGACATATTCCTTTGAAAGTGACATGCCTGCAATAATGTTAAATGTATTTACCAAAGTACAACCTTGTCACTTATAAAAGGAGCCATTCACCACCCCACTTATCTGGACACCAAAATCCTTTTAAATGAAAATATTTTTACACCATTATCTTTTTCAACTTTTATAGCTTATTATATCGCCAATATACCATTCAATAAATGATCAAGGTGTTATATTATGGTGTAAATTAAAAACACCTAATCACTAAATTTTCATTTCTAATCCATCATTTCATCTTCCTACTACACGTAATATATTCTAAAAAATGGTATCATAAATACATTAGTATAATAATTATATTGTAATTTTATTATTTTCATGGCATAATATTATATACCTTCTTCCTACTAATTTGAAAAATCATAATGTGGCTCATAATAAGTACATGTTATCAGAACCATGAATGACATAATTTTTTTATCACTAAATGAATGGATTGTTCTGAAATACTTCTAATGGATATAAATGATATTAACTTGTAATATATGTCCTGAAAATGGTTCTAAAAATATGATATAAAAAATAATGATCATTATAACATAATTAATTGATATCAATAAATTACCTAAAAAATCAATTCATGTGTCCCTTATATATAAATAATTGTTGATGTTTCTATAAATTTAAAATTTGGATTCTTAAATCATTAAAAAATGATTTAAATATTTCTTATAATATATTAATGATGTAATTTATGTCAAATAATGGGGTTAAATAACACCATTATTAAACATGTGCAGAATAATAGAAATTACTAACATTCGGTGATAAAATAATCATTTAATGATGGGTTAATGTATATTGAATTTCTATAATTAATGAGTAGAAAAAGTAATAAATATAAATAATGTTTTTAAATTAGTTTTTAATATGTCGATTATAGTTACCCATATGTTTCATACATATGTGATAAATATTAATTTTTGAATATTCATTAGATAAAATATTAATTAATGCGAGAATTTTATAGTTCTTCTTAATTTGGAATACATAATCATAAAAACTAGTACATAATAAAACAAAATAACCTCCCACTATGTTATTCATAACTAAACACCATATTATACATATCGTAATTAGATCCTTTATTCATAACAAGGAGAAATAAAACATAAATAAATATTCATCTTAGGTGATCAATTAGTGAAACCATGGTAGTTTGCAATGATCAATTGAGAATAATATGAACATATATTTATGAAAACATGAATATTGCATTATAAAAACATACCCTTCATATCATTGATCATATCAAATACTTTTGTAAAATAACATGGAAGGTAGAAAGACATGAATCATTAATGAATCAAATAAAATAAGCCATTATATCACAAAATTGGTAGAAAACATAAGTTGGAGGAATAAACATAATCATAGAAAATAATTTTATTTAATAGACATGAATCATTTACAAGACTATCAAAGTAGAATGATTTCTCTCCCCAAACCATCATGATAGTCAATTTTCTCTTCCATGGATTTCATAGTTGTAAATGAACCATACTAAACTGGGTTCACTCCCTATTTCATACCTCATTATGTCATGTGATATGAATCATTACCCCATGAAATGGATGGAGATACATACCTCACCAACCATTAGATATAACATTACTACCTTCCTTGGTTATAATGTTACCACTATCCATAGTCATAATGTGACCACCATCACTAGTTATAAAGTAACCACCATTATTAGTAATAATGTAATCATTGTAACATAATGAAAATAATACATATGTATGATAGAATATCATAATATTAGTTTCAAATTATAACCCATTAAAATAAATTTGTTTCACAAGATTTTCATTATATCATAACTTTTGTAGGAGTAAGGTGTTTAGTAAATAATTCATAATTTTATCACAAAACAAACCGTTGAAAATGAAAGGGTTTCATAAATATATTTTCATAATTAAGTAAAAATATCAAAAGACTGAATGGATACGGTATCCTTGGACTATATACCATGAAATTCATAAGAGATATTAAGGTATGGGGTATTTACTATATAGAAATATAATGGAAGTATTATTAATACATCCTTGAGTAAAATGAGTTTCCATTTTGAAATAAATTATAAAAAGTCCAAAAAATTCAAATTATTATAGAAAACAATTTATCTAAAAATATACATTGAATCATATATAATAATCATTATATCATTGATAATCTAGGATGAAAATCAATTCAAATCATGTTGTATAGGTTAATAGAAAAACATCATTTTTACACTTTTCCCAAAGTACATCATTCATAAAATGATTGGAAAATTAGTTTTAATCATTTAAAAAAATCAAACTGGTGTAAAATTCAAGTGTAAAAATAATAATAGTATATTAAAAAATTCATTAATTTTTTTTTTATAAAATTCAGATATGGAAGAGAATGTTTTTTCAGCTGAATAGAAAATTAATTTCAATTTCACTTGAAAAAATTCATTATCTTAATTACTTAAGATGGGTAAAAAGAAAGTAAAAAATGTAATATAAAGAAATTTTTTGAGTATAATAAAATTTCTTATTTCTTTGATAGTTATATTTTAATATTTCATCATCATAAATATATTCATAAACAATACAGATAAATAGTGAGATTGTAGCATATAACCCTTACAATGTAGTTAAAATGTATGTAATAATAATAATGATGAAATAAATATTATTGGATATCTATATACCAGAATATTTATAATAATATTTATAAAATACATCTAGAGGAATTATATACACCACACAAAAGAAATGAGTGGTTTAAATGTTATGTGTCTCAAAAAAATAAATGTGAGAAAAAAATCCCTAATGTTCCGTCTAAATTCCAATGTAAATTTTTGGATACTATTGTATAATAAAAATATATTTTTTATAAATATATTATAGAAAACATAATAACCTATATCATTATATATATGATTTATATACAACCTTTTATCTCCTAATTGTTAACACCAAATTATTAAAATCACTATTCAATGTGATATCCGCTTCCTTTTTCTATAATATTACGGCTCAATAGTTTTGGTATAATGATCATGGTCGCATCATGTAAATTACATTAATCAGGATATAAATATCATATATATTCATTATATAGATTCTTTGAGTCATTCATAATATATATATATATAGAAAAATGAATTACAACATTCATTGAGATGGTTCTCCATACGTATGCTTGAATGATATTTCAATTTTTTGATGGATTAAAATAATTAAAGGTAAAAAATAAGTAAAAATTATGTAATCATAATTATATCAAATATACCATATAAAGTCATTCATCATTTCCTTACTATTGAACAAGTAAAATAGAAATAAAAAACAAATCCCAACACTTTATGTAGGTGGTAGTCCACACGTACACACCATCGACAATATCATTTTTAATCATCATTGAAGGAAAGTATCTAAATATGATATTATAATTAAATAATTATAATTATTTTATAATTCTAAAATATAAATATTAAAAAAATCATAATACCCAATCAGAAAATATTATTATTAGAAATGAATTGTATCATAATGTGGAAATAGTAAGTTTTGCGTACGCATGAGCGATATTTTCACAAACCAATTTATGGAAAGAGGGTGAATAATGGTGGAATTATAATCATAAAAAATATTATAAACTATTAATATTATAAAATATTTATTGGAGGTAAAATAATATAAAAAAAGAATGTGATTTCTTATAGTGATGACCACTTTAATGAAGTAACTCCATTAGATTTCCTCTTAAGGGCCGAAGGGTTTGCCTTTTGAAAATATCAAAACCTCTAGAATGTGTATAAGAAAGATTTTTACTGAATGTTTTTTTGTTTATTCATACTAGAAGGATAAATTATTTTTGAATAAGTGAATGTACAGACACCCTTTTATAATTTAGAGGCAGGGTACCTGTGGAATTTCATAATATATTAAATTAATATAATTTAATTTCGATCTCCTAGTTACTCCAATTTGATAATATTAAAATAATATATAAGATATAATTTAAATAATCTATTCTGAAATTTTTTTTACATGATTGAATCTGTTGGTCGGATTGTATACATAAGAGGGGGTTAATTGAGTTCCAATTAAAATTTATGATTATAATATATCTATTAAAATCCCCAAAATTGAATTGAAAGATAATATGTATGGAATTTGTATTAGAGTAATGGGTCAATTAGGTTCTAAAAAGATTTATTAATTCTCAATTAATTAAATCTGAAGATTAATTAACTTTTTAATCTAACCTAATGATTTACAATATATACAAACACTTTCTAGATTAACATTTAATGTATCTTTAAACAAATTATATATTTCAATGTAATTGGCAGTGAAATATTCAATATAGGATAAAACTAAAATAAGTAAGAACAAATGTTTTAAAACCAGAGGTTCGTTATGAAGATGAGACATATGCCTCTCAAACAATTCCTATAAAATTTGATCCACACCCTTGATTAGGTTAAACAATAGTACAGTGACTATCCAGTTACTATGTCCTCTACAATAGTTCTTCGTGGGAAAAGAAAAACAATAGAACACAGGCTATCAAGGTCACACTTGACCTCTTCCACAATTCTTAGTGGGATATAGTATTGTGTTTGACGTCGGGAGTGTGGATTTAGTAACCTCCAGTTCAATCCAAGAGTAAGAGTGTAAATACAAAACACACTTCTCAAAAAGTAAATGAATGAAACACAATAGAGGTAAATAGATAGAGATGAGTTTAGAGTTCTCTATGTGTTGTGAGTGAAGCTCTGGACTCCTTGAATTTAAGTAAATGAAGCTCTGAGTCCTTCTCTGGTTTTTTCCATGAAAACAGAGTGTCACATTTCATGTTACTTTACATCCACTGTAGGTGTTCAACTTGAATGTGAATGTGTTATTTTTAATACATCAACTTCTTCTTTGAACTTTTATTCATGATGAGTATGAATGTTCTTCAAGTTCCTCGTGTGTTATTCTTTTCATGTATGTGTGTGCATGGATGAATTATTTCTCTATACCTCTTCGCATATCTCTTTTACTGCAGCTCGATCTTCTTTATATTCAACGAGATCCGACAATAGTAATGATTACCTTTTCATAGGTACGAGGTATGGTTCCCTGACATGACAAAAACTATAATTAAATATCATTAATTGCATTAAAAACAAAAATTGTGACCGTTGGAATTAAATAAGTGTCAATAGAAATTCAAACAGTTTTCATGACAATCGGTCAGTCATGAGATCAGTATGTCATTTTGAATCTGCACCAGTATCGGTAGGTCCTTGGATCAGCATCGACATCGGTAGCTAATGATCAGCATCAATATCAGAAGCTCATGATCAGCATTGACTTGGCTAGCTTTTGATCACTATCGGCTTTGGTAGCTTGTGTTCAGTATCAATATCGCTAACAGGTGATCGACATTGGTGTTCGTAGCCAGTGATCAACATCGGTATCTGTAGCATGTGATCAACATTGGAATGACCATTTCCATCAGTGCAACCTTTCATCATCTCTATGATCGTTCATCATCGATGCGACCATTCATCATCTGTTGGACCGTTTATCATCGGTGCGACCGTTCATCGTCGGCGTGACCGTTCATCATAAGTGCGACCGTTCATCACCCGTGGGACCATTCGTCATCAGTGATACCATTCATCATTTGTGCGACTGTTCATCATCTGTGTTACTATTCATCTTCGGTGAGACCATTCATCATCAATGCGACCATTCATCATCAGGGCGACCGTTCATCATCGGTGTGAGAAGAAAATAACTAACGGTGAGTCATAAACATGAAATTCGCACTAATTGTCTGTTTAATCCAAAATACTTCCAGGTCAACAATAAAACATAAATTAACATAGATAAACATTATGTATACGAGATATAAATATATGTAAATAAATTTAGATCAAATTAAACAAATGTCTAAATTTTCATAAATAAAACAATTATTTGCGATTATTACACTAAACATCTCATCAAGAGTTCAACAATCTCCCTCTCTTTGATAATCACAAATCAATGGCCTAAATGAAGAGGGAATAGAGTATGTCATTTAGTATGCCCCCCTATATAAAAATAATATATTCCAAAAGATAAACAGATCATCAGATAATGACATCAGAGTATAAACAAAGGGAGAATATATCAACCTAATATTAAATAAATAGTCATTTCTCCCCCTTTCATCATTTCTCCCCCATTGGGATTATCAAACTGACGATTATAAGGAAGATAATCAAGAATAAAATTCCACTTTTAAATAATTTATTAGAAAGAGTAAAATAACCAAATAAAATGAAAAAAGTACAAGAAATATACACCCAATCAAAAATGACTGGCACCGCTACTTCATTGGTTGCAATGGAGATTTCTATTTCATAGAAGAAGGAATGGATTGTTGAGAGGGTTCTTTGATGGAAGGCTGATTTGGTTGGATTGATAGAAGAGGTAGGAAAACTCTAGATGGTAGCACAATGGGATCTAAGGTAACTTTCTTATGAATAGAAGATATTTCTGGAGGTTTCTGCTGAAGGACTGGCTATATATTTGATAGAGCATGAGACATTGATATCTAACCAGGAGAAAAATATGATGATCTGAGAGGCTCTGCAGTAGGTAGAACATTTTCCTTCTCTAGCACTTGATGTTATGTTTTGAAAATATTGATAAAATATTTAATTACATCACCACTATATTTCATATACTTTTCAATGTCATCATTGTTCTACACGAATATTTCCAAAGTAGGAGTGAAATCCTTCAACTGCTGGACTAGACCCTTAAATGCTTGAGTGACTTGAGAGAGCCTCAAATTCTCATCGAAAACCATAAACAGATGTTACAACACATGGATGTTATAAATCATAGAAAATTAGTGATCCACATTCTCATTGATCTCTTTTTGAGCCTTAGTAGCATCAGATGAATACAACTGCACTATTTTGTGGATATGATCTATATTGTCATTAATCATTTTCAAGGAATCCAAATCCATGATCTGTCTATGAGATGCTAAATATTATATTATAATATCATTTCTGGTATTAATTTAATGACCAATGTTGTTTGATATTTTGGAGGTGCTGGCATGAGCAACAATCTGAGTGATCTCGGCATTCAACATCCTCAATTCGGCTTTCTTCAGGTGTTCTGCCAAATTTCATAATACTTCCATCATACTAGAGATGGTTGTTCTAAACTCACCTGACAAAGAGAGTAATCCTCTGCTTAAATCATTGAGCGTTTTATTTAGAGAGGTAATATTCTCGCCAATCATCTCACCAGTATTGTACAGGTCAAGATTAATGATACTTACCACACATTGATTCAAAGAATCTATTGTAGACTCATATTTAAATCATTCAAGATATGATTATTCCATTATAGGATCAAGTCTAGATTGAGAAACTGAAGGACAAGGTCTGTCTGCTGTCACCTACATATACATAGCAACTAATGTTTCCATAAATTAATAACTTACCCTTGTAGTATGCACATCTTCTTCCTCTTCCTCTGGATAATCTATGCCCAGAACTGCAAGACCTTGGTGTTCTTCCCATGTCGCATTGCATGAAGTATAGAAATGTTTCACAAACCTAGAACATCCAGAATTTTTATGAGAGACTTCATCATTCACATCAATCACTCACTGTACTATCCTTTAAGTCTCAAGAACATGTTCTTCCTCATTTTGTTGGGGATGAGGATTAACTTGAATCACATTTTCACTATCCACTAGTCGAGTAATTACATCAACATCATCATAACTACTTTATTCGTCACTACTATCACCATCACTGCAATCACCCTCATCACCATCGTCACCAGCATTGATCGATTGTTCATTTGAAATGTCTTTAATGCAAGATTCATACTATTTAAAAGGTGATTGTTTAGTCTCACCCTTTTGTTCATCATCTAAAATAGGTTCTATCTCTGGTAACATGAGAGGTGGACTAGCTGGTCTAAATTCTATTCTTTGTTTCTTCGGACTAACCATATCAGGATCACTCCTGCCACCAGGTTGTGATTCAAGCACCTTTTTAGTATAGGGTTCATCTTCATCATCTTCTTCTTTTGTTCACATCTTACTGGACTCACAAGATTCCATAGGAACTACTGGTTCCTCTCCTTCATCAGAATAATCCACTTCTTCACCAGGTTTTAAACTAGGATCTCTCATACCATTTTTCCTCTTAGGATGATCAATAGGAATGAAAGAGTCATAAAACTTTTCATCATCAGGAACCCAAGCCAAATTCCATGGGTTCCAGTTGATTTTAATCCTTTTAAAAATATCTATGTTAATACTGATGCTACTGCTAAATGAGATACACTCATCTCCATCATCAACACAGCCCAAGAACATCATCAAGGAAATGATTTGCATGGAGTAGAACATGGTTGTAGCTTTCATGGATGGTTTCACCATCACAGCAATATAGACAAAAAAATATCTACACATGTTGACATTTTCACCATTAAATAATAAAAACAACAGAAAAAAATCATTAAGCATTACATAAAGAAAACCACCTTTTCTAGGACAAAATTGTTGTTGAATACACTTAAACAGAATTCTACTCTCACCATCCAACTCAATAGGAGTTATTCTTATGGATTCAGAATTAGCAGTCAACATCTCCAATGATAGCTCATAATAAAAATATTCAGTGGTACGTGGGATACTTCTAGTTTAATCCACATATCACGAATTATGAGGTACTCCTAAACATTCATCCCACTGCTTCAATGAAAAACATATCTTTTTTCCTTTGATTATAGAAGATAGTCTCGTAGCATCTTCCAAATCCTAAACAATACTTATGTTCAGATAAAATTCATGCACTAACATTGGGTAAGAAACACGATCATTATCATGGAACCTGTATTTCCATCCTTTTATTTCCAAATCATTCAGAAGAGCAGACTTGCTGGATAACACCCATTCAGTACATACATCATTTCCTGTTGTAACAACCCGTGTTTCTATCTTTGGCTTCACTGACCTTTGAGTCATGCAAATTGATTCTACTCAAGAACATTTCACAGGAGAGGAACCTTCAGATTCCTTGCATTGTCTCTTTTTCTTGGACCTTTGGAGGTTCGAGAGGATTGATTGGTTGGAATGGTTCGAAAGGTTCAGATCGTTTGGGATTCAGAAATGAAGAGAGATTTTGGCGGGAGATGGAAGGTCAAAAGACATTTGAAATAACCACGGATATTTACTTTAATCATTTAGGGTTACAATAATAATAATAATCAATAATAAAAATTTTGTAAAACAATGTCGTTTTGACAAACACTAACAGTTTCACAAACTGTACAACTCAATCGATAGCACAGATCGATTTCACTGATCGGTTTCACATATCGGTTTCCCATATCGGTTTCACAGATTGGATTCACTGATCTATCATACCTAACTCTTGTTTAATATGGTCTATACATTCAGACCATAGGGGATTGGTAAAATTATCATCTTGATGATGTTCTGACTCAATAAATTATAATGAAATATCATCCTTTTGATTGTGATCTATCATGAAGTGATGTCTGACATCAATTTGTTTGGTCCTAGAGTGAGGCACAAAATTCTAGAAATGTTTACTCCACTACTGTTATCTCAATTTATAGACACATGTCTAAATTGAGACCGTAGTCCAACATACTGTGTTTCATACACAAAATTTGTGCACAACAACTTCTAGCAACAATGTATTTTTCTTCAACAGTACATAATGCCACAGAGTTCTATTTTATACTACACCAAGATACTAGGGACATTCCTAAAAGATGACATGTTCCAGATGTGCTCTTTCTATCCAACTGGCAACCAGCAAAGTCAGAATCTCAATAACTAATTAAGACAAAGGGTTGTCCTTTAGGAATAAATAAACCTAAATTGGTAATATTTTTGAGATTTTTGAAAATCCATTCAACAACATGAAAATGAGATTCTACTAGATTGGCGTGAAATCTTGCACACATACACACACTAAACATAATATCTGGTCGTCTAGCAGTAATGTCATCTTTAACAATATCCATTTAATTTGACATTAAATATATCATGAAAAAATGGAAAATTCAAATATAATTCTTTAACATTGATATTATATTTTATATTCATCATATAAAATTTTTGGATCACATTAAATCATGCAAATTATATTAATTTTAAAATTAAAAAATTCATTATATATATATATATTAATAGAATAAATATTTCATTAGTATTTCTTAAGAATTTAAGTTTATTACATAAATACTAAATATTATAAATAATTTTATATCACAAAAATACAGTCATTAATTTTAAAATCGAGGAATATATTCATTAATTACTTTATTGTTTATTTATGTGAACTCATAAGATATATTTAAAACATAGACAATGTAATTTTGTATCTTTTTTTTCTATAAGTATTATATTGGAAATTTTCATACAATAGATTCCATTAAACAACTCCATTTACATCCTATGGTTATAATATTCAAATTATATTCATCCAATAAAAATTATTATGAATAATAATGGCCCTATAACTATGTTTTAACCCAGATTAACCTTATTTATCCTATAACAAGGTTTTATGTTTTACCATATTTACTATTTATATTTTACATAAAATAATAGTAGAATATATTCCAAATATGAATAAACAGAATCATATTATTGAAAAAGATTTATCAAATTCAATACGTATAAGTGGAATCAATAAATTTTTAACATAAATGTGGAAAATGCGATGAAAAATGCTTTTGGAAAAATATTGTTTTAAGCATAAAACTGTATTTATTCTAAACACATTCATAGTAATAATATATGATCAATGTTTAATAAAATTATATTAGTATATAATATATATAAATATATATATATATATATATATTATTAAAATCATTCAAAAAAAGAGATTTATTAAATTTATTGAGATTAGAACACATGTCTTTAATGAAAATAGTTTTTAGGAAAATGCTTTTCTACGTATATAATTTATTTTTTATAATTAATTCCACAATTATATTGATTATAATTAACTTAATTTAATTAACTAAATAAAAAGAAATATTTTTATTCTGAAACCAATTTTAAAAAATGAATCTTTGTACAAGCATAGATAATAAATTACTATTTTCATAAAAATCTGTATTTTTTCCTATTCACAAGAAAAATAATATTTCTAGATAATAATCAAAAACCCAACCTAAAATTATTTTGATATTATTAATTGAAAAATTAAAATAGGTTATTTTAAAAAAATTCTAAAATTAAATATAATATTTTCTCGAAATAATCAACAAAAATCATTCTTAATGAAATTAATTTTATCAGACTAATATAATATTACTATAATAAATTGAATGTTTGTTTCCTAAATATTAATCAATACACATATATATATCATCATATTATTATTATATATCTTATTATACAGTGATTCCTATTTACAACTACGTATTTAAAGGCTAGGTAATAAAAATAACATAATAAAAATTTATTAATATATCACAGTTTGTCTAAACTCATTGTTATGTAAAATGCATGCTATTAAGTAAATTAAATCTCTTTAAAAGAAAGATCATTAATCCTCAATATGTTAAGTTTTATCCCCCTTAAAATGAATTTTTCCATCCAAATTCATCAATATGATATAAAAAATTTAGGATATCATTATTTCATTATAACCTTGAGTTCTCATGTAGTTTCTTAAAATTTTTGATTTCTCTAGAGAACCATCACTAGGTGAGTACTCTTATTTCATAGAAATTTATCAATATAATCCAATATCTCAATTGAATAGTCCTAATAATATTGATCAAGTTGTGGTGGTATTAAATCTGAGTTTATTACCTGTGACAGATCGAGTATGTTTTTCTGTGGGATAAATACATGGAACAGACCATAAATTTGAGATAGGTTTAGTGGAATTAAAAAATTACAATATGTTGTCCCTACTCGATCAAGAATATCTAAATGAAAATGTAACACACCATCTCTGGATAACCTGACCAGTCACCTATATCATCCCATTATAGGGAGGTGTAAGAAGAGATAAAAAACCATTTGGTGATTGTAAGAAAAAACAATACATACAACCAGATTACTATGTAGAAACAAACGAAAGATACAACTAATCCAAATAGGATAAACAATAAGAATTGTATAATTCTATAGAATAAGTCTCTATGTGACCATGTCACCTCTGAACCATACCAAAATGAAAATAGTGATGTAAATAGAAAACCCACACCACTACGGATGCACATTGTATTACCAATACACTGAAAAAAATGTCTACAACCTCATATAAGAATAAATATATTGTGAGACATATATCCCATTAGGATGACACTAAAATATATATACAAGATCGAATAACAAAAATTCAAATGATAATTCATTAAAACAAAACATTTATATAATCATTTTATCTATATAATCAATTTGAATTTTTTTTTAAAATAATTATATAGTTTTTCACAAATTGTATGTTATACCTGCAAAATACAGTAAACATTTAGTTAATGATAACAAAATATTAATATATATGTGATCTAACTCTCATGAAATTAAATAACATGTAATAAAAAAACTAGTAAAAAAGAATTCACATACATGCATAGCTATATCCTAGGGGAAAATATGTACTAGCCATACACAAGCCAAACAAGGCATAGAGTTGTGTCCAAAATAACCTAAAGTACTTATACAGAGCAACGAATTATATGAGGTTACCTCTATGTTGAATAATAAACAATAAGCCTACACATGTATTTATCTCTATGTACACAATGTTCCCACTATAAAATGTCAGTCAATTTCTATTTTTAAAACCATGCTAACATTTTTATAAATCAATTATCAATTCCATGAAAAAATTATTCAGTGTTTTAAAATCCATTTTCCCTTTAAAAACAATGAAATTAAATTTTCAAAGAAAACCGCATTTTAATGAAACCAAATCCCTTTTTAATTTTGTCACATAAAATTTTATTTAAAATTATAGGAAATCAATATCAACAAAAATAAATTCCAAATATTAGAACAATATAAATGATCCCCCTTTCTTTAGATCATAGGAATCCTAACTTCCTTTGACAAAAATGATTATAAGACATAAGATCTACCATCATAAGACATGTAAAAACTAATACTAAAAGGATGGATAAAAATCGCAATAAAATTTTAAATCCAAACAAATTACAGCGAAACAATGACCAACAAGAGATACACCAATAATAAGGATCACCTGAAAAGTAAAAACACCTTTCAATGTTGATAAATCACTAAACAAAACGAATTGGGTTGAAGAAATACACCCAAAACCTCCTAGGGTATGCACTCAAGAAGAGTAAACAAGGATATAAAAGAAATGGTCACTCAAACACATGCACTGAACCCTAAAAACATAAACTCGTGGAATTTTATGTCATGTAATATTTTACATATTGTGAATCCATTTCAGTTTAAGATACACTAAAAAATGGGTAAAATTTTAAATTAAAAACCATATTTTCACATTAATGAATGTGTAACCCTTACAAGATGTATAAAAACTCCGAATATTAATTCAATTCACATGATGAGTCTGGTCAACAATAAAATTCATGAAATAGCATTACACATTGTATACCAGGGCATCAAAAAATAAAAAGTTAAGTGAAAAGCTAAAAATCCAAAAAAATCCATGAATTCTCCTTAAGGTATCCTCATAATTCAGGGCCAAATATACTCTCCCAATAAAAAAGGAAAACCAAAAACAACAATCATAATATAGAAGATAGGAAGGAAGTACACTATTACATTCTACCCAACATTAAAGCTTTATAGCCCTAGAAAGAGCTCAAAATCCTGGATCCACCAAAAGAGTAGGACATTAAAGCCTCATTAATGACTAATTCTCCAATATCTCATGGAGATCCTACATGAACTTACATTTTACCCAATCAATGAGAATCATTTTACTACTCAATAACTAAACATGGAGATGCATAATTAGTATTGCAAACACAACTAATGTGATATCGGGCTTAACGAAAACATCCTCTCATTTAATCACATGGGACGGATTTTGTATATATGTACTCAACTAAGAAACATGTAACTTTTCATTTATATAAATCTATCTAGATGTTAACAAAAACAAATAATCTACCCTTCATAGTCACTCAATGATCTCAAAAGGGACCAAAAACCTTATTGTCAACTTACACTACTGACCCATCTGATGATATCCCAGTTGAGGTAAAACTATGAGAAATACATGATCACCAACCGTCGACTCCAGCAGCAGATGTCGAAGGTCCGAATAATATTTTTGATGAATATGTATTGTTATCATATTCTTATGGATCCAATACACTTCCTCTTTCGCATCCTAAACAACACACGACCAGACCAAGGACTAGTCTCACAAATCTTCCCAGCACATGGGAGATCGACATGGTTCCCAAAAAAAGTCTTCAAGCGCAACATCCTGATGGAATCATGAAAAATATTTTATAGGAAAACAAAAACAATAAAAAATTTATTTCCCATTATCCACCGAAGTCAGACACTCATTTCATGATCATATTATTAAGGTCATTTATATTCCACTCTATCTATCCATTTTTATGTGAATGATAAGTCATGGCCAATTTCAATTTGGAATTCATTTCCTCTTGAAAAGCATTCCAGAATTTGGATGTGAACTTCAAGTAATTTTTAGAAACCTCAATATAAAGAACCCAATGATTTTTCACAATTTCATGGACATACAAGTCCCCATGAAATTATGATTTCATCATTTCGTTTATTGGTACGAAATGTGCTAATTTAGCGAGTCTGTCGACAATCACAAAAATCACATCCTTCCCATAATTATTATACTGCAATGAAAAGATGAAATCCAAGGAAATTTAATCCCACTTTTATACTAGAATGATTAAATGTTGCATTAATACTGTAGAAAAATGGAATTTTTCCTAAACTATTTAACAACTGAGACACCATGATAAAAAATCTACTACAGACCTCCTCTTCCACAACTTCTAATACCTACATCTTATATCATTGTACATCTTTGTATCCCTAGGGGGAATGAACCAACAAAACCAATGTCCACTGTCTAAAAATTATTTCCTCATGTATAATGAAACATGAAACCTGCTATGGAAGAACATAGATCTATTGGGAGACTGAGAAAACTCGCACATTGTATCCCCACTATTTAGAATTTAAATTATGCATTTTCTCTCGGGGTCAATTGTTTGCTCAATATGAGCTCGCTCATCAATAGATGTGTCAAAATTAATCAAATCCAAGAACACCTACAACCAAACATCTTCACTCCCATGATCATCTCGATAAAATAACTCTTTTGAGACTATTCCTCAACAAATTTCTTCACTGCTTATGTCAGTAATTTTCTACTCCACAAATCGGACACTATATTCCATTTCCTAGAAGTTTATATGATATCAAAATAAAAATTATAAAGATAATAAACACAACATATCTATCATATGTTTCGATGTCAATGATTGAAAATATACTTCATGATATTGTGATCAGAATATACCACAAACCATTCTCTAAAGAGATAGGCACACCACATTTTCAGTGCATGCATAACAGATGCCAACACAAGAACATAGGTAGGTTACTTCTTCTTATGAAGGTGTAACTAGAAAAAGGAATAATCCATTGCCTATTTCCCCTCATGAATAACATCACATTCATGTAATAAAATAGTCTCCAAAAACAACTTCCACCAATCATGGTTTTGGAAGAATCAATACGAGTGGTCAATTCATACTCATATACATCTCCTCACTGTATCACTAACACTTATCGTTAAATAATGACATTACATACTTATAGGTTAAATCTATTATATAAGATGATAGATTGGAGAAGTCTCAATCAAACCATCTATAGTAACAGGCCAATACAACACAGATTATGTTCTAAAACACATTTCTAGCCTACAAGAGGGATATAACTACCTGAAACATTTTAGGATCAACTGGTATGCCCCTCTTAGAAATCACACTCCCTAGAGACTTCAATTCCTAGATATAATTATCAAGATTAAAGTGATGTCCCTCAATGTTTAATGAATGATGTTAAAATGTTCTCTATGCTCCTCCTATGACTTAAAGCACAACATGGTATCATCCAAGAACAAAACAAGAAAAGAATCCATGAACCAATGAATGATTTGGTTCATCAATGCCCTGAATACCGTTGGAGAATTAATAACACCAAATAGAATAACCAACAACACAAAAGGCCCATATCAACTCTGAAATATTGTATTGGGAATATCCACTTCTAAAACTCACATCATTGGGTACCCTGACCATAAGTTAATCATAGAAAACAATGGATCCCCAAAATATTGATCGAAGAAATATTTATTGTGGGGTAATGGACTCTTTCCCTAAACAATCACCCTATTCAACATCTGAGGGTCAATACAAAGTATAAAACATCTATCAGCATCCTTTTAAAATAGTACATGTGAATACTATGGTAACACTCTATAAAAAATAAATCCTTTCACCTCTATGACCTCATTCTAGGCTTTATGTTCCACAAACATAGTAGGTTTCATTCGATAGGATGACATATAAATGGGCATCGTTCTAGGTAATAGTAAATTGTAAACATAACCTCTCTCTATAATGGAAAGAAAAAAATGGAAGTATCTCAAGGTACACACACATAATAGAAGGTAGATGACTACCCCAGAACATGTCAACTATAAGAAGAAACATTTCTATCCACTGGAATGAGATTATATCAGCATAAGGAACAACTTATCCTACATATACCAGTATAGAGTCCAAATCACACTGAAAAACATGAGTGACCCCTGACTATTGATATGAACTATACCCGATGATGATTATAGTCTTGCTAATTTTCAATGCTAACTAACTAGTCCATGCTTATGATCGTGTCAAATATGTCAATATTATGCACTATGAAGTCAAAAACCACATCATTGTGTCATAACACCACCTGACACACGTTACATTTGAGTCCTTGTTCAGAAATTTTTCCCCATGGCATAGAAAGATCAAATAATAATGACATAACCTTAATCTGAAAACCCAACACTTAAAAAAATCATTAACAATATAAAATAATTTGTAGAAAATGTATTATAAAAATATAGCACCATATAAGAATAAATAAACATTGCACCTCTAATAGTTATTGTCCCTACTTCAAATTCTTACGGCACACACTCAGCAGAATAAATCAATCAAAACCTGGACACTTGCACATCCCCCGTCTTGTAAAAAATAGGCATTCCACTCATTGACACATACATATAAAAATGAGACAGATGATTTAATATGGATATTAACTTTCTGCCAGGGGACATTAGTCACAAAAATGCTTTTGATGGCCAGATTTCCAACAAGGATGAATGTTGTTGGATTCATTGTACATTGAGTCTTGGTATGAAAATGCTTCCCACACTAGTAGAAAATAACATGTTTATTCCCTATAGATTCCCTTTAAACTGGTCCTATAGAAAACTAACAAATATTGTGCATTCTTCTCGAACCATATGGAGCACCCTGGTTAACTGTTGCACCAACTAAAGTTCAACCAAGGCATTTCCTCCCAACTATGTCTACATCATATAAATCATTATTATACAATACCTCCACAATGATCAAATTGAATAGTAGAACAATTATAGAATGAAAATCATCTGAGATCCCCACCATGATCCTTCGAGCTTTTAAAAAATCATTGGTGACAATATCTGGTCCCAGATACACTAACTATGAAAAGAAAGTGGAGTATTCCAGAATAGTTTACACCCTCTACTCCAATGTTAGAAACTCTCATATATTTTTTAAACATAACGTGTCAGGATAAAATAACTGAATAAATATCTACATGAACAAAAACAAGGTAATACAGTCAAGAAACTTATCTCTCACTATTGAATCCCACGAAATTTTTTCTACTACTATGAGAATTTATGTGGAAAACCCATCATTATAATTAATCCATTGGATTACTATAAGAGAAGAATATCCTCTCAATCCTTTCAACCCAATCCTATAATTTTTGTGGTCCTTTAGAACCCTAGAAGATAGGTGGAAACTACTTGGTCAATTCTAAACCATTATCCTCTAGATTTTCTAGGTCCACTACATCCACTATCCATATTTTCTAAATGTTTAAGATCACTACAAACAACCATAGAAGTGTCCTTTGGAGGATCCACCTATGGGACCTTCTCCATGGATTTCCCTATTGTATCTAGAATTGATGGTCTATATAGAATTGTCTATAAAGAAGAAGACAATAAACAATCAATTAATAGAAACTCCAAAACCATCAATCAAAAAACTATAATCCAAAACCACAAATTAAATATAAATAATTTAGATTTGTTGGGAATTCTACTACAAAAGACCAATATATTTTGAGAGGAACAGATCCATATAAATAAACTACGTACATTGTTTATTCAAAATAACTTAGGCATACCAAGTCCTCAAAAATTTTAGATGGGTTAATTTATATAATCTTACCATAATATTTATTCAAATGAACCTAAATACTTATTCTTGGACTTAGTAATGATTCTCCAAACTCCCATATAAACCCCAATTTAGTAATATAAGAGAGATCGAAAGGCCCTTTTTCTCCAATGATTAGAATTACGACAATCATACTCTAGTCTAACCAAGTGACTGAGACAACTCAGGTAGTGATGTCACTGTTCAGACAGAGTGTGGATCTGATACCAAATTTTAACAAACCAACCCAACCAAATAAACCAAGATAGCACATTGTGTGGTGTGGTAAAACATAGATAAAAATGATTATTGAATAGAAGGAAAAACAAGATGTAAAACCAGAGTACTATGAAGAAACAAATGAAAGAAATAATTATTAAAAATGGTCTAAACATGAAGAAAATGTAAATTCAAGAAATTAAGTATTTTTGTGACCGCGTCACCTCCAAAATATCCTGAAATGAAATAAAAACATAATGACAAAACCTATTTCACTATTGAATGCACTTTCCATTACAAATGTCTAGAAAATAATTCTATAGCTTCCCATAAAAAGAAGTATGGTGTGGGAAATTGGGCCTAATTGGATACTATAAAAATTTATATACCTGAATTAATAACAAGAATGCAGAAGTTCATGCTTTAAAACTAAACAAATTTGTAATAAGTTTTATTAATAAACAATTTCAAATAATATTTCAAAAAAATCATGGGTTTTTCATAAATTTCATACTATATATTCCAAATCTATAAACAATGTTGGTTTATTTAGAAATATATAAATAAATATTTGATCCACCATTCAGGAAATAAACTATCATGAATGAAAAAACATGAAACATAAATATAAATACCAGATTGGATCTTGCTTATGGGGCGATATGTACTAGACACACACCTAACAAAGCATAATGACATATCTGTACAGACATCAATGCTTTCCATACACCATCTACATATAGGAGTTTACCGCTTAGTGGTGTTACACACACTAAGGAAACTTGTTCCTCTATATTGACATACCCATGGTTTCCGTTGTACAATGTCTATGAATATTTTTTTTAAAACATGCTCACAAATTTTAAAAAAAAAATCAATTACCTCCTAATATGCATCAATATTTGAAAAACCATTTTCCATTTCAAATCAAAGAAATTCCATTTTCAAGGAAAACCCATTTTCCAAACACAACCCCATGCACTTTTGAATTTCAATACATACAATTCCATTACAAATATCAATAAATTAATTAAAAAAACTAAAATATATATAAATTAGAATAATTAAAAATATCCACCTACGTCAAGAGCATAGAATACCATAAAAACATTAAAAATGGGTATTGCAAACAACAAGATTTACCTCTATAAGAGAAACCACTATAAAATACCGAAAAGGATTGATAATAAACATAATATAATAACTCATATCTAGATAAAATGGTTCCAAAACCACCAATAAAATAGAAACCATGAGGATGGATCACCCAAAAAATTGAAGTTTTTAAACATACTAATGAATCACTGAATGGATCCATCAAGAAAAAAAGACACCAATAATCACTTTGGGTCGGTTTTCATGATAGGCAGATATAGATTTTAAAATTGAATAATTCCTCAAACACATACACGACACACTAAATACTGGTATATGGGGAATTACATAGTTTGTAATAATTTTCCCCTTAGAAAAACATTCATTTTTTGATACATCAGAAAATGCATCACATTTTAAATTAAAATCCTAATTTCCACATTACATGACATGTTACTCTTACATGATGTGTACAAATCATATTTTGAATTCAATTCACAAGATTATTCCATCCATTATTACACATCATTAAATACCTTTACATATCATGTACATGCCTAAGGAACAGTAGAAAAATTACCGAAAAGATGAAAATACATATAATCTATGACTTCATCATTACATATATCGTCCAAATTCACAACTAAAAATAGTCTCCAAATAAAAAAATTAGTCAAAATAATGATCAAATATAAAATAATAAGAAGGTACCAGAAATATATATGTCAATATAGAAATGTATCATTGTTCCTTTATTTACAAATATCATAACCTTCATTCTCAGATAAATTCATATTAAAATCATCTCACCCACATAAAATTCAAAGTCACTCTATCAATAAATAGTATTGTATTTTTTGATGACTCTAAGCTTTCTTGATGTGCTGCATACTAAATTTCAGATTCTCAATCATTTGTTCAGCTAGATCATATCCCAATTTCATTCATTCTCTAATATAATCCTTTGTTTGTGCTTTGATCGATTTCCACTTCATCTCTTACTCTATGATATAAATATTCATGATTTAAATTTTTTATTTCTGGGGAAGTAAAATTGAATTTTAATGAATTGTAATATCTATAAGTCATTTATTTTTTCACTAAATATTTACCCAAACCAAAATATCTAGCACAAGTATTCCAAAAACATCATCGTTCATCACAATATTTTAATAGTTAACATAATGGACCCTTAAAAACATAAATCCTAAAAATTTAATCCCATGGATTGGAATGATTTGATCTCATATATTTCAATGGTCAATTTAAAGATCATGTTTATATATGTTTAATCACTAATAAGGTCTCATACCAAAATATATATACCCTAATAATTTCCCAAAATTATGTCACAATAAAATTATATATTATTTTAAAGATAATTCATCTTTTATTAATTAAATAATATCATTTATTACCAAAAAATTTCCATTGGAATTATGGGTTCATCCTTACATCAATAGATCACATAATGTTGATTCATAAAATCAAATATATTTCCTTTCATTATTAATCTATATAAAGATAGGTAATTAATGCTTATGATCATGTCAAAGAATGAATAATAATACATTCATAAGGTGCATTCGTATAAAATTCAATATTAAATCTCTAACTTTGAAGGGAATAAATTTTTCCAAAATTATCATGATTCACTTCAGCTATATTGATTTCATAAAGTTACCCTTGTTATATTTGACATTAATGGTTTTTCAAGCTTCTAATATTTATTATACATTGTATTAGCTAATTTATTTGGTTATACCCAAACTCCTTGAATTCATGACACTAGAGTGTTAGTGGTGTATTTTGTGGAGCTATCACTTTATTAACATGATTAACTAACTTCATCCAAACAATTTTTATATTGATTACATTAAGACATTACATTCCACAATTTAAACACATTACAATTCCATTAAGAGAATTATTTCCATGTTTCATTCCACTCCTTGAACAAGAATGAATGATCAACATCTTAACTCCATGCTATTTATAATTTAGTTTGAATTACAACTTTCTTTTCTAATACAAAACATCAGATTGATGGGTAACACTAATACATATCTCCACCATAATGAAAATATATATTTATTCATAGATAATAATGTCCCATACAGATAATGACCATTAGAGACTTATTTTTAACCCACAAAAAATTTATCCACATTACTTTCAATTTTTATGATAATACCATAGGCATACCTCACAAGTCTTGTAAAATTTTCCAAATTGGTAGTAGAAGATTTATTATAGTTCTCTTTTGGAATAAGTGATTCCTTATACTGTTTCATAAAAATGAATATGAAGAATGTACCTATTGATAAACAACCTCTTAAATAATCCAACTCAAGGAATTCAATTTCATTATATTGCCTAATGTTCTTTATAAGAGTCCAGTATTGATCGTAGTACCCTTAAAAAGGATAATCATCACGAATAACATTCTCATGTTCCAAGAACAAAATAATGTAAAATATATTTTTAGTTATACTAATTCATTATTCAAATATTAGTAGATTAGTGGGACCACTAAAAGAACATGTAAATTTCTTCATGATGGAATCAATAGAATGTTGTTCTTTCTTTTACTCATTTATAATTTTATCATGATTCATAGATTCACGAATTTATTTGCATATTAAAAATGTATTTTTATTATCCAAACACCAATAGAATTTGTTTTCCTAAGAGGATAAGAATTTCATTGTCTATTTTTTCATCATTAACATGATTCATTAAATTTTCATCTAGGGACTAACATTAAAAGATTTTATTGAGAAACATTAATCATAGAGTAAAACAATATAATCATGAAAAATCACTTATAAAATGTATAAATAATATGATCTATTACTATAAATCATTAGGTTTAACATAGTACATTTAGTAATATTAACAAAAAATTTGATTTTATCTCATATATATACATTTTTCTAGGGTTCTCACTAAATTTATCTCATACTTGTTTCATAATTTTAACTAAAAATTATTTGATACCAATTATAGTTACCCAGATCATTCATAAATATATATTACATCTTAATATATGGAAATTTATTACAGAACATAATTATCCAAACTAGAATAATATAGATCTAATTCATATTTAGAGTAGGATCCATTGAAAAATGGTCCAAAAAAGAACTACATAATCTCCATCTTAGTTCAACATAAATAGAACCCTTTCAAGACATATCATACATTAGTTGTGTTTTCATAACCTGGGGAAATAAAAAAATGGTGAGGTTAGGACAATGGAAACATGGTATTTCATAAGACATGAATCATAATTGAATCAAAGAATATAAGACATGAGATCATAACATTGTCATAATAAATAATTATATGGAATACAGATAAGAATAAAATTCATTTAATTGGTAGTCGAGGATCATTTCAATGATTTTCATGTGTAATGGGTTTAATCCCCAAACTATCAAATTATTCAAGGTTTACTCCCATGACTATCAGAGTGGAAAAATTCCCACACTAAAATGTGTTATCTCTCAATTCCAATCCTAATTATCTCATGGGAAATCAATTTTAACATAATCAATTAGTGGGAGATATAGTTCCCAACCATTATTATAATGTGATGACATACCTTGGTTATAATAAATCCATTATCCTTGTTTATAATGTACCCACCGTCCATGGTTCTAATGTAACCACCACCATTTGTTATAACATAACCCCCCATCCTTGGTTATAAAATAACACCAATCACAAAATGAAAACCATAAATATGTGTTGCATTAGATCTTAAAAAATTAATCATATCATAATACATCAAAATATATGGGTTTTATAATTATATCATTATCGAAAAACCTAATCAAATGATATAGGATTCATAAACATTTCATCATTTCATCATAGTATAACCCCTGGAAAATAAATGGGTTTCTTAAAAATCAACTGATCATAAGATAAAAGAACCATGTAAGAATTTAACGTAAAATCCAAATTATTGAGTTGTCATGATGATTTGAAATTCCATTCATTCCATATAAGATAAATGATTAACATTCCTTTAACAATTATTTAAAAGTACCACATTCAAAAAATATCAATAATATTCCTTTTAAACCACATTGAAAAAATGTCAAAAATTTGTAAATATTACATTATAAAATCATATTAAATGATTAAATACTATATTTAAAACACTTTTATAAAACCTAGATATGGAATAAAAATGTGTTTTCACATATGAAATAAATCAAGTCAATTTTCTCAAAAAACAAATCTGATATCATGAGTACATAATAAGTATAAAATTAAAGAAAACACTTATTGTGAATAAATATATAGATTATAATAAAATTCATGATATAATTAAGTGGTATATTATAATATTTCATCATTATAAACATATTCATGAACAATATAGATAAAAAATAAGATTGCTATATAAAACCCAGACCACTATGGTAAATTTGGAATCCTAACACCCATGAAAAGAAATAACAATATATGAATAGTTATATATCATAATTTTAGTGTAAATATTCATAAAATACACTCATGGGTAGTACATACACCACAAAAATTAAAGAAATCATATATATATCATGTGTCCCACAAATATAAATGTGAGACAAAAATCCCACACCTTAGTTCTGACATCCCTCATATGCATTAGAGGAACCTGTATAATAATTATATATTTATTAAAAATATATCATAGTATAATAATTATATAAAAAATAAAATATATTATTTATAAGTTAAAATTTTATCACCCATTTTTAATACCCATTTATTAAAATCATTGTTCTATGTTATATGTGCTTTGATTTTCATGTATGTTCTCATTCAGTAGTTTTAGTACTTTTAATTTGATCAACATTAAATAATATAAATAATGTTAATAATAATATAAATATCCTATATTTTAATTATATAATTGTACATATACGTATACAAGAGTTATATTTAGAAAAATTAATTACATCATGCATGGAGAAGGTAGGCAATACATACGCATGAATGTTGATTTTGTTTTTTTATAGATGGAACAAAAGAAAGGTAAATAATGAATAAAATTTAAAAATAATTATTTTATCATATATATCATACATATTAATTAAATATATCTATACTATGATCAATTAAAATATATGTACAAAGTGAATCACATCATTCATGGAGATGGTAGTCCACAAGTACGCATGATCGACAATATCATTATCCCATGGTTTTGATGTTAATAAGGTAGATATGAAATTATCACTACATATGTTCAATTATTTCATAAGTATCAAAAATAAAAATTTTACTCATTAAAATATATATCTATAAATAATGGCTATGAGAATGGAATTATATCGCTACGTGAAGATGGTAAGCCGTATGTGTGAACAAGTGTTATTTTCACTACACTTTTGATTGTAAGAGGTTAAATAATGGTGGTATAAAAATGTAATTAAATTTATGACTATTTAGTATCATTAAGTTATTATTTAATGAATAATATTATATATTTATTGAATGTAAAATAAAATTAAAAATAATGAAACCAGTTAAGGGTTATACATCTTTAATGAAATAACTCAATAATATTTTATATTACAAGATCTATGTTTGGACTTTTTAGAAGAAACAAACCTATAGAATTTATAAACGGTATTAAAAAATGGAAAATTTCAGATTATTTAAAATCTAAATGGGTAAAAATAATTTAAGACAAAGTCATGGTACACATTTATAATTGAGGGGAGGGGCACCCTCATAATTTCATAAACTATTAAATAAATTAAAATTAATATTGATAAAAAAATATCTAAATAGAAAATACTGAATTATAATATTATTATGATTATAAATCCATTTATTCAAAAAAAAATGATAATTTTGGATCTCATTTTTCTCCTTATTTTTTTGTTTTAACTCATAATAATTTTGACAATTACCATAATAATATAATTTTCTACATTTTAATGGTTAATAATGTTACCATAAAATCCCAAATGACCATAAATGGAACTAGGTATATTTTTACAACCATATCAAATTATATTCTCTGAATATTATATTTTTATTTATTTTATATCATTTAAATAATATTATGCATTATAAGATATCATTAATTTCATTTTTAAGAGTATTCATTTAATTTGACCTTAAATACACAAAGAGGGAATTCAAATATAATTATTTTACATACCTAAAATAATTAATATTAATCTAAGAAATTCTTGTAAGTCATTATATCACTCAAATTATAATACTTTTAATATCCAAAATATAATTAAATATATATTTTTATTAATTATAGAAAAAGTGTATCGGTGTTCCATAATAATTTTAGGTCTTTATATAATCAATAAAAATAATTATTAAATTTCTATAATGAAAATAATTTTTTTAATCTCAAAATAGATAATTATATTTTTTTTCATATATTTCTGTATTCTCTTTGTGAACACATATGATATATTTAAAATTACGTGTAATTTTTTTTTAACTTTCATTGATTCAAAAATTATATAGGTCATTTTCATAGAAAACTATATACTAAAAAAATAATTTTAAACCTAAGGTGAATGTGGAGAAAATAAATTCATTCATCAATAATTAGGATGAAAAATTATAGCCTTGTCACTTATTATTTTTCTAGATTAAGATGATTTACTATTTAGTGAGATGATAAATTTTACCATGCATACTATTCATATTGACCACAAAATGAAAGAGAAATATTTACCAAATTTGAAACTCCTAATTATAAAATATGGATTTAATATTATCAGAATCAATATATATGGGTGGCATCAATTAATTTTCAAAAATGTGACCAAAATATGATGAAATCATCTTTTAGGAGAATATTGTTTTAGGCATAAAATGAGATTTATGTTAACCGCTAATATAGTAAAAAATATCAGATAAATGTTAAAAACATTTTATTGAATATAATATATATTTACATATATCATAGAAATAATTCACCCAAAGTGATAAATTTAATTGACATGGATAAAAACACATTTTGTGAATAAATTTTTTTTTTCTGGGAAATGCATTTTTGTATGAAAGTATCTTTTTAAAGAAAATTTCACAAATGAAATTGAATAAATTATAAAAAATTATATTAAAATAAATAAAATAGTATTATTATTTCAATGAAACTATATTTAAAAAATGGGAAATTGAACAATCCTAAAATGTTCACTTTTTAATAAAAATTTGTAGTTTTCAATATTCAATAGAATATCACTCTCTTTAGAAAATTTTCAAAAATTAGAACTATGATAATTTTGATATTCTGATTTAATTTATTCTCTTTATTTTACATATTTTAAATATATAAAAAATTATATATAATATTTTCTAAAGAAAATAAATAAACTACATTTTAATGGAAATCGATCTTTTTTTATCAAAATATGAATTTTCTAAAAAATTGGAAATTTATTTTGTAAGAATTAAGATACAAATTTATATTGAATTAATATTTTATAACATCCCATTATCTTTTTATGTAATTAGATCTATTTATTAGAGAACCTAATGTTTCAATCTCATTGTGGGGTGTTTTTAAAATTTTACTAAATCCCTTTTAAGGGTTTATGGTCATTTACATGGTTTTCTCGTGGTGTGGTCATGGTTATACAATAGGTGAAACCTAGGATGCATGGTTTGTGAATTATTAATCAATGTGTGTAATTCGTTCCATTGCTTTCAAATGGTTAAATAATGTATCCAACATGTTCCCTGGGTTAAAAAAAATGTGTGCAACCATTTTCACGTTGTGCCCATGGTTAGTACTAATAATGTGACTAGGCCTAGGAAACCATGAAAATAGGAATTGATTTTTTTAAAATTGAAAATAAATCCCACCCAATTAACCCTAAACACCACCCAGTCGAATGATAATTGATTCTATTGAATTTGGGATCCCTCTAGATCCATCACCCCAAACATTATCTCTTGGTGGATCACAATGCTAATTCAAGTTGAGTTCGTCTATTTTAGTGAGTTCAGTTCTTATTAATTGTTAATCTTTATTCCAATCTTCATTCATTCTCCCTAAAGGTCATTATAGATTCTAGTTTTTTATCTTGATCGATTTATATAGAATTGTATATCTATGATCTTCTCTATCTTCTTTATATATATATATATATATTTTCATAGATCTAGGGATCCCTATTAATGGACTCACAGCTCAGATTTATTTCAGTTGGATTTCATATTTTCCAAAGTAGGTGTTTCTATTATATTACTTTATATCATTATTCATGTTTTCTTAATAATTTCTAGATATATGATTTTTAATTTTCGACACATGTTCTATGAAATTTCTACATTTATTTCCTCATTAAAATTTTGAGAAATTTTCATTTAAATTAATAATGGAATAAATTTATTGGATATAATCATGATCTTTCTATTATTTTTTGGAAAATTATAATTCCATGTTTTTTATTTATTTTCAATGAACATTTAAAGGATTTTTTTGTGAAACTTTGGGATTGGGCATGATCTTTTATTTATAAAATGAACTTAGATAATTTTAATTAAATTAATTATACTATTGGATACTTTATAAATATTGTTAAATGCATTAATTTATTAAATGATCATGAACCCCCTCTAAATGATTTTACTATTGTTTTGGATTTAGTGTTCTTGGGTTGTTTGAAATAAATTATTTCTATGTAAGGAATGTGGTAAAAAACCCTTGTTTTGAAATGTATTCAATCCTTTTTGAATATAAATACTTCCTATATATTATTTAGGCATTATTTGTAATAAATGATTGTTTTAAAAGACCATTTTGCTTTTTTGATATCAATTGTTAATGGAAGATGAATTTATTTCTCATTTAAAAAATATAAATAGTTTTAAATTGTAATTTATGATACTTGACTAACCTATTTTTTCACTTTATTATAATTTTCCCAAGAATTAATTCACTAACTGTAGCCAATTTAATTCTTATACATCCCATTTTTAGGTGGTTGAAAAATTATTTTTTTATTTTAGATAGTTTGGGGGTGAGAGGAGATGTTGTTGACAAGGATCTGTATGTGATCCTTGAATCATGTTGATCTCACAACTTCTTTTGACTAGTCATGGGATCCTATATAATTAGATGGGATTACCAAGATATATGCATCACTGTAGGACTCAAACCCTTCTAGTTTATCCATACTATAAATGAAGGTTTCAGGATATGGGATTTTGTCTATAAAAGTGGGTGTGTGTGGAACTAATTTTCATCACACATGTTAGACTAAATGATAGAATAAAAATTAGTCATGTTTCAATTTGATCATCTATTATGAGGTGAACTCGCTATCATGCATAGGTTTTACCCATGAAATCATTATAATTGATAATATATACATGAAATCGTTATTTATTACTATTTGGCATAGATGATACCTTTCATGAATTTTTTATTGTTATTATGCACATTGAATCTATATTATTAACTTCTTTCAATCATTACATATCATTTGTGTATTCTCATCTTTGCTCGATTATCTATGTTTAGTTTGTGAAATGGTTTTCAAATAACTTATATAAATTCATTTGTTTTTAAATGGTGAAATGTAATGTTCTACAGGTTTTGTTTGGAAAATGGTTTCTAAACACTTGAAAACTAATTTTGAAAGAAATATCTATACTCTCTTATTTGTAATCCTCTATTAGCATATTTGAATTACCTTATAAAGTAACTGCATAGAATATTTATTGTTATTCATCTAGGCTCTATTTCTCACACCCTACCTGTATCTATTGGTGTTGTCGACCCTTAATTTTCTTATAGAAGGTGTCCATGCACTCCACTTTGTGGGTTTGTTCTTTGGTGGCTATGTGTGGGTCGCATGGGTCATAGTTGGTAGTCATGGAACACCAAGAGGTGGTTTTTGGTTACTATGTTCCACTTTAATTTTTCTTAGTTTCTTTATTTACATAGACAAGTATGTATTCATTACTATATATATAATGATGTTTCTTTATTATACACTATTATTGTAATTTGTTTGGGTGAAATCATTCCCCTTATTTGTTTTTTAATGCCCATGTATCTGTTTCATGTCTGTGGATTTCGGGAACACTCATTGAGTTAGTGGAGAATTGGCGTGGGTACAAGTTTAGATGGTATTCTAGGTTAGTTCATTAAAATGGTATCAGATAAAGTCATTAATTAAATATAGTTACATTAATTTAAAATCTTTCTGTTATTTGGGGTGAGTAATTGTGTAAATAAGATTAAGAATATTTTGGGACTGAAGAGGAATTTCGTGGGAAGATTCTAGATCACAACCCCTTTCTAAGGAAACAATAGTTGTTAGAGATGTTGTTACATTAGTCAATTTTTAGATTTTTTGGTTTCTGATGATAAATATTATTTAGATTCCCCGTGAGACTATATTTTTTTGGGATCTCTTATTCATTTTTTGAACAAGAAGGGAAGGATGACCATAGTGGTACCATGTTATCATGATCTTGTATACTAGGAGGAAACATTGTCGCTGGTCTAGAAATCCCTCCATGAATAGCTATATCTTTGGGGTGTGGTTTACCATCCCATACAACCAAGAATTTTTCATTTTTAGATTCATTCTAAACATAAAACTTAATCAATTTTCTATCATATGAATACACTTATGTAACACCCTAACCCTAGTAACCCAGATTTGGTGGATTATTACATATCATAGGTATGATATAAAAATCATGTCTTGAATGAACGATCAGTTTTGTTTCCATGGAAGTACTAGATACATTCATTTGTTTTACATTATATCATTAAATAAAAACATCAAAAAAAATCATTCCCTTTTTAACACACTTATATCCTCAGCATATCCCTATAGCTCATCCATAAAATACTTCTTCACATCCTGGGAAAAATAAAACATAGAAAGGGGTGAGCTCAGATGCTCAGTAAGGATAAAAATATATTAGAACCTTTCATAAATAAGCATTAAGATTTAGGGAAATGTATTAAACTAATCCAAATTCCTTTTAAAATTAATCATCAGAATAATATGGAAAATGTAAAATAAAATAATTTCATTTACATTTTTTCATGGATATTATACTATTGAATAATCACATTCAATATTAATAGACAATTTTATAATGATGAAATGCATAATGCCAGACATCATAACCACATTATCACGACCTTGTGCCAAGACTACAAATAAGATAATCTCAAGTCCTTGTGCCAAGACACTAGTTTGACTCATGATTCCCACCTAAGAATCAAGGAGCTATACTGGGCTCCGCCTGTCACCTACTAACTCCAGTGCATTTCTCATATAAAAAGGTTTAAACAAAATATAAACATTTATGTTAAAACTAGCATACGAAATGTTAATCCATTATCCAAAAACAATGAATGATCTAAAAATAACACATACAAAGTCAAACATATCACAAATCCATCATTACAACATGGAATTTTTGTATCATAAAAAATCAACTTCAAAGAATCTTAAAATTCATCAAAGGATGTCAACATAGATGAAATCAAAACATTTTTTAGAGAAATAACTATTTCTATTTTTAAATAATTTAACTTTCATATAATTATAAAAGAAAAAATTTATTTTGAAAATATTATTAGTTTATTATGAGGGAAGCTTTAACAATGATATGACAGCGGAAAATAGCTGCAACCGCTGTATAAGTTAAAAAAACATTCTTAAGATAATTTTTTCGAAAAGGTCATAATGTACCTTGTTTGAAAAAAAACGGAAATATTCCATTAAAAAACATATATGCTCAAATAAGGGTATAAATGACTTTAACCCATTGTCTATTAAATTTTTAAAAAATGTTTTCAAATAATTTTTTTTGAAAACTTGGATGTGGATGATAAAGAGGTCCTAGTAGATTCTTACTTAAAAATATCCTCGGATAATAAAGAGACAGTGAAATTAACCCTTACCTTGTAATTTTTTATGTTCTCGGGTACGTAATGCTCCTGTATAATGGTGAAATAATTGTTATTAAATTATAAAAAAACTATTTACATTAATATCATATCATGTATGATCTTATAATATTTCTTTGTTAATGATATTTCAGTAGTATCATCATTTCAGTTGTTAAATGATTCGTTTTCTGTTATATGATTTGTTATGTAAGAAATGTATTTTATTGATAGGATGTGTATTATTCATATTCAGAATGATATTAAGTATTTTAAAATTATATTTAAACATCAAATGAAAATTTGTTTTGAATGGATATTATGGGGAATCAATTTCATCGTGTTCGTGGAGACGGTAATCTGTACCTTCTCACAAAGGAAAATATAACTATTTTGATATTAAAATATTATGTGATTGGACTATCTATAATATATACAGAATAATTATCATTTAATTTTTATTATTTACATCATTATTCCTCATTATTATACCCATCCAAATTATTATGTTTTTGAATATCAAACTACACGATAATGTAGAGACGATAATCCGTATATATGCACATATGGTGACTTTGCCATTTATAGGATGGATAAAATAATGAATTGGGTTGTAAAATTTTTATAATCACATCCCTATATATAGAAGATAATGGATTTAATATTTTAGAATGGATACAACAATGAAAGAGGATGTGGAAGATGAAATGAACTTGAAAGAGGTGATGAAATATTTTCATATTCTTGGGGTTCATTCTTTTCATTTGATGAAAAGGGCTATATAGGTTGGCTTTATGACTAAAGTAAGTCCACTAGGATGAATGGACGATCGATTAGAGGATATTTGGGTAGGGGTTGGCTAAGAAAAATGTCATTGAAGGTCTGAATTTAAGTGAAGGTTTTGTGCCGTTTTATAAGAGAGGTGAGGTTCACTTTAGGAAAAGCATGAAATATTTTTTTATAATAAAATCAATTTGGGTTTCTAATGGCTCCAAAATAATTTATTTCGTGGATAAGGTGGGTATGGTTTGAAAAACACTCATATAATTGTTTTTAGAATTGTTTTGTCCACTATATTAACATTATAGTTTTTATTTAACACAATGTTAAATAGTTTGACATTTGCCATGCCTCTTTGTATTTATATATTAGATGGTAAATAAACATACTATAAACATCCAAGAGAACCTCAATTGGTTCATTAATGACATTTATAATATTATTTATTCCCTTTTTCTGACCCATATATTTTTAGAAATACAATATTAGTTAATAATATGATATTTGTTTTAAAAACTCTTTTATGTCAATTTTGACAGTATTTGGTATTTTGTTTTTTAAATTCATAACAACATTATTACGTTGAAAAAATTCATTAAATAAACACTAACATGTCTTTCTATCCTTATAGATCTGTTTAATTTATTAAAAGTCTCAAATTAGATTTATTTGGTAATTTATAATTTCAATTATTTTAATCATTCATTAATACGGTAACTACTGTATCATCATTTTGTCATAAATAAATTTAATTATTTAATATATAAAAATTATAAATAAAATAACATTATGTAGGAAATAAATTTATCTTTATAATAAATATTTATAGTCGAATTTATATTATTTATGACCCTATATTAAAAATGGTTTCGTTTATAAACATTGGTTTTAACTCTTTTAACTCTTCTATAAATAAAATAATAAAAATGTCCTAATCTAATCCTTGTGGACCCAAGTAGAAAATATTTCATTCCTAAGGTTGTTTTTGGTAGAATTATATTTATGAAATATAATTAGGATGTGTCTTAGAGTATTTATGTTATAATTTTTACCCTTAATTACCCTATTTACTTTTAATTGTGGTAAATAAAAGTCAAAAGTTACTTTTTACCAAATATTATTTTTTTCTTATTAAACCACAATTTAGATACTGATATTAATTGTGTCTCTCTGATTTTTGGAATTCAACTAACAGAAGCAGTAAAATTATGTTTTATACAAATTTTGAAATGCTCCTTGGTGGTGGGTAAAACACGGTAAAAAGTTCAATAAAATTTTATATATGAAAATTTATTATAAAATGACTCCAAAGAATAATTTTGAAAATATATATGTATTATGTATCCATTTTGACTTAAAATACATTAAAATAATATAACTAACTATTAATAAAGTCAGTTTTAACCAATAACATAGTGTTTTTTCACAATACATCAAAAATTGAATGTTTTTAGAAAAATACCAAAAATTCATCCTAAGATAATTTCGATATTACGAATCCAAAAATGAATTGCATTTTGAATGATAAAAATATTAAAATATCAACAAGTGTGTATTACTATTTACAATGCGTAGTTTGGTTGGTTGTGGTGTTCTTCAACTCGAAATTGTGTACAACATAATCTATTGTATTATTCAAAGGCAAATATACTGTGGAAACATGGGGTGCCACATTCTCCCCTCCTTCAAATAATTTTGTCCTTGAAATTTATATAATACTACCGCACAAAATGATTCATTTTGTTCTCCATGTTACGTTCCTCTTATTCCCATGTTGCCTCTCCCCTCTTATGGTTTCTCCATAGAACTGTTACTGGACGAGTCGTCTGGATTCACAACACTTGTTCTCTTATATCAAGAATTTTAAAAAGTTCTTCACAATAATACAGATCATGTTATTGTTCAATTTCATCATAGTTGAGTACATGTAATGGGTAAGGCATGTATATTCTCATCATTAATAGGTGGAACACATCATGAACTTTGGAGAGACTTGGCGGCATTGCGAAATGATAAGCTAAAACTCCAATTCATTCTAGAATTTTGAAAAGTCCGATGTACCTGGGACATAATTTACCCCTCTTACCAAATCATATAACTCCCATATATGTAGATTCCTTCATGAAAAATTGATCTCCTACATGAAATTCCAAATCATTTACTTGGTTATTAGTATAGAACATATGCCTATATTGAGCTACTTTGATGTGGGTTTTGATAACCTTCACATTTTCCATCATTTCCTCAACATGTTCTAGGGATATGAGTTATCTTTCACCAACATCTTCCCAACAAGTTGATTTGTGACATCTCTATCCATATAACGCTTCATATGGCGCCATTTGAATCTTTGAATTTAGGTTATTGATATATGAATATTCTACCAGTGGTAAACATTGATCCCATTCAACTTGAATGTATTGTGAGAAAGATCTCAATATGTCATCTAATGTTTGAATAATCCATTCTGACATTCCATCAGTTTTAGGGTAGTTGGAATTGCTCAAAAAAGTTTAGTATCCAGGGCCTTCTAAAGACATTTCATTAATCATGATGTATAATAGGGATCACGATCAGAAACAATAGATTGGGGTAATCCATGTTGTCTTACAAATTCATTAATATTCAGTATTCTTAAATGATCAGTTTCTAAATCTTCTCTTATATCATGAAAATGTGATGACTTGTTAAGAAGATCAACAATGACCCATATTGCAACATTCCATCTAGCAGTATTTGGTAGTCCCATGAAAACATTCATCATAATATTATCCCATTTTCACTCATTTAAGAGAAGATGTTGCATGACTACTCCATGTTGTTGCATTCCAGCATTCACTTATTGACAAACCATACATCTTGATGAAAAACCATAAATTTCTCTATTCATGTTGTCCAACCATAAATGTTCCTTCAAATATCAATATATCTTGGTTCTCCCAATGAGTATAGAGAATTTAGATCTATGAGCATCATACGAAAATTACCTTTTTAGATCTGGAATTTTAGGAAGACAAAGTATCTTCCCAATTTTTAAAATTCTATCTTTATATACGAAGTTGATCAATCTCCCCTCATTCACAGATTTAATTTTCTTTCGAAATTCCTCATCATCAATAAGAGATCTTTTTATCCATTCTTGTAAAGATGGTTCGGCAACAATTTGAAAAAAATTGATGTTTTACCTTCCATGATTATTCCCATATCAATATTTAATAGATCCAGGTATATAGGATCCTTTTCATCTATCAACTTTTTTAAAACTCCATGATCCTTTCTGCTCAAACCATCTACCACCTTATTTTCATTCCTCGGGTGGTTGTGTATTGTGAAATCATAATCCATGAGTTTTTTAAGCCATCACCATTGCCTCATGTTGAGTAATTTCAATAAGAATATTTACTTCTAACTCTTTTGATTATTATATATCTGACATTTTCACCGTAGAGATAATGTATTCATATCTTCAATGAATAGATTACAGCTACTTACTCAAGATCATAAGTAGGATAGTTTTTCACATGAATTTTGAGCCATCGTGATGCATAGAAATAACCCTATCATTTTTTCCAAAGAAACAACCAAGTCCTCTCTATGATGCATCATTATATATAACAAATGCATCATTCCATGATGTTAGAGTCAAGATTGAAGAATTGACTAATATTCCCTTGAATTTTTCAAAATATTCTTCAAACACTTTTTTCCAAACAAATCTAACCCCTTTACATCTGATCTTGGCTAATGGGTTAGCCAATAGGGAAATATTCTTAAAGAAACAGTGATAATATCAGGATAAACAAATATAACTACGTACTTCAATTATACTCATTGGTGTAGCCCATGAATGGATTTCTCTTGTCTTAAAAGGATAAATGGAGATTCCATCCTTAGAGACAACATGAACAAATAATGAAATATTCTAAAGATAGAATTCACACATTCTAAACCTCTTGTATAATTAATTTATTCTGAGGGTTTTCAGAATGGTGAGCATGTGATTTTCTTTATCTTCATAGCTTTTAGAGTATACCTGAATATCATCAATAAATACCACTACAAAGTCATAAATATATTCCTGGAAAACTCAATTAATTAGATCCATGAAAACTGAAGGTGCATTAGTCAGTCCAAACAGCATTACAGAAAACTCGTAATGCACGTACCTCGTCTGAAATGCTATTTTTTGAATGTCATTCGGCATCACACAGAACTGATGATATCTAGATCAATGGTCAATCTTTGAAAAATATTGAGCTACCTGATGTTGGTCAAATAAATCATCAATGCATGGTAGGGGACACTTGTTCTTTATTATGATAGCATTGGTCTCCCAAATGTCAATACACAACATCATATATCCATATTTTTTAAACAAAAAGTATAGGGGCTCCCCATAGAGAAACACTACGGAGAATAAATAACTTCTTACTCAATTCTTCTAATTGTTTCTTTAGTTCCACTAATTCCACAGTGCACATTTTATATGGGGAATTCTATATGGGCCTCGATCCAGGAATTAATTCATTGGAAAAATCAATTTCTCATTCTGGAGTATGTCCATGTAAATCATCTAGAACACATCAATATATTCATGCACAATTGGTACAAACTTTATTTGAACATTCTGTTCCTCACACAAAGTGTTTTCATTCTCTTCCTCCCAAATAATTTAATTTATCTGAGATACTAGTGGTGGATCAAGATAAGAATCATATGGTGGCGATTCTACTCTAAAATTAATGTACTCTTATCGTCATCAGAAATTGTAACATAATTATTCTTATAATAAATTTTTGTATCATGATCTGGAAGCCAATCCATACAGATTATTATATCAAATTCAATCAGGGGAATGATAATGAGATCAGAAGATAAATTACTTTTCTATGCCTTAATGGGAACTGATTCACAAAACGTTTTTCCAATGATACATCCCTTAGGGGTTTTGACTAAAAAATCCATTGTTAAATCAAATTAGAAATATCTAATTATCTTAGGAGACTAAGAAGATATGAAACAATGCGATCCTCCAGAATCAAATAAATCATTTTCTAAACATGAGGAAACCATTAAATTACCAGCCAGTACGTATTTCAGATCTTTTATATCAGCAGTTGTGAAAACATAAGCTTGGCCTTGATCCCTTGGGCTTTTCTTAGGTATGTTTCCTTTACTATTTGAAAATTCATTTGAATAATATCCCCTATCTTTACAACTATAGAATTCAATGTTGATAGCCTCTTTCTTCTCATTACAATCATGACCTAGGTGGCCTTTTTCACCACACCAGTAATAAAAACTCATTCCCTTTTGGAAAGTACCAGGGTATTTCTTCCCACAATTATTGTATAAAGGATATTCAAGTTTTCCCTTCATCAACTTATATTAATTTCCGGAGTGTTTCGTAGATCACTTCATATCTTTCTTTTCATTAAAGTCGTAAGACATAGAGCATTACTTTTTTGTCTTGATAGCACATGAGACAATATCTTCGTATGAAAAGAAGGATTGTGAGAGTACTGGTAAAAAGAGAAATGGTTTTAACCCCTAAAATAAATGATCAATCTTACTACATTTGTTAGTTATATAATCTGAAGCATTCCTTTCCATCCTTGTAAATTTTGCCACAGATTTTTCTACATTTTCATTCTCTTTTTTCCTCAGACTAAAAAATTATCATTCTATATCCACCTGATGGTCATGAGGAAAGTATTTTTCTAATAAAATATCGTTAAACTCCCTATATTTAGTATTTGAAACTTCATCATCTACCTTTGTGTTTTGAATAAATGACCCCTATTTATTTTCATCTCTCGTGAGGCGATAAACGACCATGACCACTTTTTCAATTTTGCTACTCCCCAAAGAATGAAATATTTTCCCTATAGAATTTATCCTATGCTCATCTACTAATGGATTTTTACTCCCATTGAATGTTGGTTTTTTCTACCTCATGAAGCGGAATGACATTGATCCTCTACTTTGGGGATTAGGGTGCTACATACGGGCAAGGTTATTATTCATGATTTGAATGAGTTGTCCCAGTCTGGAGATAATATTATCAGCACTAGTTGCATCACCTGCTCAACTATAAATATCTTAAGTAGGAGGTAAATCCCTACATGGATTACGTGCATTGATATGGTTACCATTCCTTCCACTAGGCACAATTTCTAAACATTGGCATACATTAGAATAGTTTATGAATCACAATACACAATTCCAAACATAAAAAACACTTTTCATAAATAGAACTGTATATGGATATAATCCATAATATAATAATGTTTTCATTTAGGATGTATATACTCATAAACCTTGTTTAGTGTTTTGTAAGGAAAATGAGAATTATCAAAAGTGTATCCCTTGGGAGTGTCTTATCCAAAAGTGCATCAAGGCCCGTTGTCGTGCACCAGTTCTCATTCGAGTATAGCTCAAAGCGGTGTTTTCGGGTTTTGCCTCTAGGAAAATCTATGCCAGAGACCCCTCTCCCTACTAGTATCTAGAAAGGGATGTATTTCTTGGTAAACTTACAAAATCTCTACAGTACCAAAATACTAGGAAATTCATCTATACTAATCCTCATTGTTTATCTTAGGGAAGTGTTCTCTAATCAGAGTTTCCTAAATATAGTTTCCAAGGATTGTACTAAACATCCTCTAATACTAACTATAACGTCCTGGCCCCAGTTACCTAGAGTCGGTGCATTATTTCATAACATTGGCATGATATAAATATTCATGTCCCGAAAGATTGATCATATTCGTAGCCTTGGAAATACTAGATGCATCCATAATTTTTTACTTTACATATTGAAATAAAAACAACAACAACATTTTGTACCCTATTGAACACACTTATATACTTAGCATATCCCTATTGTTCAACTACACAATACTTCTTCACATCTTGAGAAATATAAAACAAATAGAGGTTTGAGCTTTGATTCTCAGTATGGATGACAATATAGCGGAAACATTAATAAATAAGCATAAACATTTAGTGTAATGTATTAGACAAAAACAAAATCCTTTTAAACATGAACTTCTGTATAATATGGAAAAGGTAAAATAAAATAATGCCATTTAATTATTCCCATGGATAATCTACTAGACTAATAATCACATACAATATAATTAGCCACTTTCATACTGATGTAATTCATAATTCCAAACTTCATAACCACATATTCAAGGCCTTATGACAAGACTACACATAAGAGTTTTTCAAAGCCTTGTTCGAAGACTCTAGTTTGTCTCATGAGACCTACTGATGCTTCAAGGAGCTATATCGGGCTCCACCCCTCACATATTATGTCTAATTCATTCCTCATATGAAAAGGATGAAACATAACATAAAGATTCATATTAAAAATAGCATATGAAGTATCCATAGTGTATCCTTAAACCATGAATGATGTAAAAACAAAACATCCACAGTAAAACATATCACAAATCCTTAAATAAAATATTGATGTTTTTTATCACAGTAAATCATCTTCAATGAAGCAGAAAAACTATCAAAGGATTTTGACATAGATGAAATCAAAACATTTGGTAGAGAAATATCTCTCTCAATATTGAAATCATTTAAAAGTCATATAATTATAAAATAAAACATTTATTTGGAAAATATTCCAATAAACTTGTTAGATAAGTTTCAATAATTTTATAACTGATGAAAATATCCACACCCGCGGTACAAGTTAAAAAAACACTCTCACCATTATTTTTTCGAAAATGATATAAAGTACATTGTTTGGAAAATGATGGAATGGTTTATTTAAAAAAATAGAAGGGAAAATAAGGGTATAAATGAATTTAACACATTTTTTATTAAATAGTAGAAAAATTATTTGTAATTCATTTTTTTGAAAACACGGATGTGTATGATAATGATGTCCCTGTAAATACATACATAAAAACAACCTCAGATATTAAATAGATTGTGAAATTAACCATTACCGTGAAATTTTCCTTGTTCTAAGTTAGGTTAACCACATATATAATTTTTATATCATTGTTATTATATAATTAAAGAACCAAATACATTAATATGATATCCTATATGATCTTATAATATTGCTTTGTTAATGATATTTCAATAGTACCATCATTTCGGGTGTTAACTGATTCATTTCCCTTTATATGCATTGTTTTGTAAGTAATGTTTTTTATTGATAGGATTTATCACATTCATATTCAGTGTGATATTATGTCTATAAATTTTTTTTTAATCATCAAATGAAAATTATTCTTGAATGGATATAACGGGTAATGAATCACATCGCGTTCATGGAGTCAGTGATCCGTACATACGCACGAGCGAAAATATCATTATTTTAAATTAAAATCATATATAATTGGATGGTATATAATATATACAGAATCATTATCATGTTATATTTGTTAATTACATAATTGATACTCATTATTATTCTCATCCAAATGATGATGTGTCTGAATAACAAACAACCCCAAGACGTGGAGACAATAATATGTATGTATGCATTTATGGTGACGTTGTCATTTATAGGATGGATAGAATAAAAGATAGGGTTGTAACATTTTTATAATAACATCAATGCATATATAATATATTGGAGTTATTATTTTAGAATGGAAACATCAATGAACGAGGAAGATGAAGAATAAAAGAACTTGAATGAGGTGATGAAATATGTACCTCTATTCGGTTTTACCTTTTCATTTGACCAAAAGGACTCCATAGGTTGGCTATATGACTAAAGGAATACCTATAAGATGAATAGATGATATTTGAGTGTATATTTGTGCAGGTTTTGGCCGAGCCAAATGTCTATGAAGGTGTGAATTTGAGAGAATTGGATGTTCCCTTTTATAAGAGAGGTGAGGTCACTTTAAGAAAATATTGAAATATTATTTTATAATAAAATAATTTTCGATTTATAATGGCTCAAAAATGATTTCATTCAAGTAAAAGGGTGGGATGGGTTGAAAACAACTAAACCAATAGGTTTTAGATGGGTTTGGATCACTATATTAACAATATATTTTATGTTTTACTTTTAGTTAAATAGTTTGACATTTTCTATGTCTCTTTGTATTTTTATATTGTATGGTTAATAAACATTATATTAACATCCTTGAGAAAATCAAGTGGATCATTAATGTTATACATAATATTATTTATGACATTTGGCCGAATCATTGTTTTTTAGAATTAGAATATCAATTAATAATATAATATTTGTTTTAGAAACTATTTTATTTCAATTTTGACACTATTTGGTATTTTGTTTTTGTTAAATTCATCACATAATTATTACTTAAAAAACAATTCATTTAATAAACCCTAACATGTCATATTAACCTATAAAATTAGTTTAATTCTTTAAAAGTATAAAGTTAGATTTATTTGGATATTTAAAAAATCAATTTTTTAATCCTTTATTAATAAGGTAATTACTGCATCATCATTGTGTCATAAGTAAATTTAATTATTTCATGTCTAAAAATTATAAATAAAATACCAATAAGTTTTAAATCTTCTCAGCATTCTAATGAATATTTATAGTCGAACATATCTTATGTATTACCAAATATTAAAAATGGTTTATTTATTAAACATTGATTTAAACTCATCGTGCTCTTCTTTAAATAAAATAATAATAAATGACCTAATCTTATCTAAGTGGAAAAAAGGGGAACATATTTTATCACTAAGTATTTTTTCGTCTAATTATAAATATCCAATATAATTATAACATGTTTACTGTAATTATGATATCATGTTTACCATTAATTACCATATTTACTTTTAACTGTGGTAAATAAAAGTCAAATGATACTATTAAACAAAAAATATTTTCATCATATTGAACCAAATTTTTCATAATAATATAAATATAGTGTGTAGTATTTTTGAAATTCAACTCAAAAAAGCTATAAATTCATGTTTTATAAAAATTTATAAATGTTCTTAAGAGGTGGGTAAAAGATTGTAAAAAATTTGAAAAAATTTTATATAACAAAACTTATTATAAAATGATTCTAAAAAATTTTATTTAACATATATAGGTATTATTTATCCATTTTGAACTAAACAAAATTAAAATTAAATTACTAATTATATAAATAAATTGTCGGTTTTAACCAATAACGTAGTGTTTTTTCACTATTCATAAAAAAATTATTGTTTTCAGAATAATACCAAAAATTCTCCCTAAGATAATTTTGATATTCCAAATCCAAAAATGAAGACCATTTTTAAAGATAATATTTATAAAATTTCAAAATGCGGGTATTAATATTCATAACATCTAGTTTTATTGTTCATGGTGTGTTTGAACTCTAAGTTGCGTACAATACAATCTATTGTATTATTCAAAGGGAAACAGACCGTTGAAGTTTGGGGTGTTACAACTTATGTGAAGAAATTTATGTGTGTTATGGATGTGGGTTTTTCATTCTCTTGTTTGGTTATTTCAAAATTAATCCCTTGTTAATAATTTTAACTCCATTGTGAAAAATACATTTTGTCGTGAAAAACAATTTGTCATGTTCATTGAGATATTTTTTCAATTAAAAAAATTTATTTTTATGAAATGTTTGATTTAAAAAACTAATTAACAAATTCTATTATGTGGTGTCATAATTGTTTTAAGAATAAATAGTAGTTTTTCATGGATTAAATTTAATATGGTGTTTATTATTCGAAAATGGGATTAATAATTTGAATCCTTAAAATAATTTACATGTACTGTTAAATGGATTTTAAAACCATCATTAATTTTTAACAAGATATATTATTATTAAATATAAGGGTAATGTTTTATAAATTGTGAAATCTATCCTATTTTGAAATCAATAATTCTTAGATAAAGTGGGTTGTGACTTTGTTTAAAAACAATTGGTCTATCGAGTGGTCTATAAATCCTGTGTTGACATGCTTTTGCTTTGTGGCTTTCAGAAATGTCTCCATGAAATTCTATGACAACCTTTCATTTTATATCATACAAAAACATGATATATTACATAAACATTCACTAAATGAAACATAGAAGATTAGTAATTCTATTGTCTTTAGGGCTTAGTAAAATTACAAAACAACTTAAAACATGAAATGCACATCTTTATTGAAAACTAATTTTACAAGATCATTCTTTCGTACTTAGTATAGCATGGGATAACCCGAGGACATATATAAGAAAAGAGTGAGTTATAAATCCTAGTATAGGAATAAACATGTCATATCATGTGTAATATAATACATGTTTTTGAATAGATATATCAGTGGAGTGCAAAAGAAACATTGACATAATGGCATGATATTGCATGATATTCATAACACGGAAATGTGGCAAAAAAATACAACATGATAATAGGATGATCAATGGATCATTTCACATGGATTAGCAGGAGTAATCCCTCATTTAACATCAATTAGAATGAGTAAAACCTAAATGGATATGAACTAGAATGAGTAAAACCTTATTGAACATGTCATATCATGAAACTAAACATTACCCAATGCATTGGAGCGTTATCAGCGTGCACCCTTCATAATCATTTTGGTTTCTAGTATAAGCATGCCACATTGATCCTAAAACATGGAATCATTCAGCATAATAATTTATTCAACGAAAAATGAATGTGTAATACCTCATTTAAGTCCCCAATCAACAATTACTGGATCATAAAGGATAATTCCCTTGATTGAGAAATGGGTATGGTATTCACTCCAAAATGATTTTTGGTAATGAAAATCATGGTGCCATTTTTGAGGCATAACGACAACAAATAAGAATTAGTAAATTGGTTTTATGAGATTGAAATTTGTCTAACATCATGTATACATGAAATGGACATTAAGGGTGCCAGGGACTATAACATCCCAACATCTGAAATGGAATATGGAAGCATAATATAAAAACAATTTTTGATTGGATCTGATAAGAGAAAAATACCTTACAAAATTTGAGCATAGTAACAGTTTATATATGCGTCCAAATGGTTGAGGAAAAATGATCCCTCATTGAAATGACATCAATTTGGATAGTAAGTTAAAGATTAAAAATGAATTTATATCCAATCAAATTAAATTAAAATAACTACTCTAAAAAAGTTTCATGAATTTAAAGGGGATGAGAGGAATATCTTATATAGATGTGTAATCCCGAAGGCTTGGGGAAACTTCATGGGAGCATGGGGTAACATTGGGAGAACTCTATAGAGGAGGGGTCAGAGGGTGTTTGATCTTCAATGATTTTGATTGAAAAAATGTGATCTTCGATGGGTTTATATAGAAAAGGGTGGGAAATTCTTTATTATTTTGGTTTTAGACACTACAAACAAAAATATTCAAAACCATCAAACATCAAATTATATTTTACCATGTTTTCTGGAAAAGGGGGGTAGTAAAGATTATTTTACAGGGCTTAATTATGATGTTATTAAGATATATTCATTTATTATAGGGAGGTGAGTCACACCATCAAGGGACTAATTTTAGAATCATAAAATATTTTGTATGTCTTGGATGATTCACTAAGGGACTATAAAACAAATCAAATATACCTAAAATTAAATTATTTTAAATTAAAAACATATATTTGGCCAAATATAAATTATATAGTATTTTATTACATAACTATTGGGTCATTATGTTTTTATAAAACACATTATATATTTATACTGTATTTAATATTTACCAAAAAAACGACTCTATTGAAAAAATTATGAAAAATTAACGATTGGATAATTTTGTTATCCTGATTCCAAAAATAATATTAATTTTATCTAAATAATTCTTCTAAATATGTGAATTTTCACTTTAAAATATAAACTGACATTTAGTAAAAATTAACAGGTTTTGACAAAAAAGGTTTTCAATCCTTCATAAAAAATTAAAATTGACTATATAAAAATAATACAATAATTTATATTTAATACTATAAATTTAAAAATATTTTTTATTAAAATATTATTTAACAAAAAAATCTATTAATGCATCAAAATTTATTTATTAATTCATTTTGAAAATTATTTAAAACTACTATTTATGCGATAAAATTCATTTACAAAGTAATAATAATAAATGAAATAATATTAATTATTCTGTACAAAAAAATTCACATAATCATAATGATAAGGTCTTGTTATGTGTCCATTTATTACACCAGCATATAATTTAAATGTAATATATGTGATGGTGGGGATTTCATGGGGCCGGTCGGTGAACATGGTTTGGGTCGTGATCTCGATGATCATGAACTTCTCCTATAATTATCTCACACATGCTTATGTTTTTGGATCTTAGCATGGTATTTGTCTTGGGTAAAGCCCAGAAATGAAATCTCCCTTTAAATATCCAACAAATGGGCTCCATAGGGTATGATCATACTCATTGAGGCTATCCATTCCATTTTTATGCAAAAAGGATTTATTTAGACCCTATATATATACTAGTATTGTGATCACTATTCGATGACTACATTATCAATGAGAAAGATACTTAAGGTTAATTAAATCCAATTGGATATAATAAAAAACGAGTTCATGTGTTTTATCTATCCATAATAAATTTAATTAAAAGAAAGGTAATTTTATTCAAAAATGGCCTAGTAGTTACAACCTTCCCCCGTTATAAATTTTTTCCCTCAATAGAATCTTTTTGCACATCAAAACAGATGACGGAAACTCTACTTCATCCCTTCCACTAGTTCCCACATTGATTTTTCAAACCTATGATTTCACAACAATGCACACAGAAGGGGTTTATTCTTATTTAATTGAAAATTTTCACTATGATATATGATCTTCATCAACTTCTCCTCATAATAGAGGTTAGTATTCAATGGTACCATCATTGGATTGAGTACATGTGATAGTTATTTTATGTACTTCCACTAAACTGATACATGGAAATCATTGTGTACTTGAGACAGGTTCAGTGTGAGTGCTAATATATAGGCCACTGCATTTATGCAATCAATGATATCAAAATGGCCAATGTACCTTGGACTACAATTTTTAATCTTCCAAAATCTCATAACTCTATTCTACGAAGATATGTGTCAGAGTACGAACTCCAACTTAAAACACTATGTCTCGTCAATGATTGTCAGCATTGCTCTTTTGTAAACTCTGGGAATGTTTGATATGTTTTTTGATTGTATTAACATTATCCACTATTTCATCAAGAATTTAAGTTCATAAAAGGATTCCTTCTCCATGTTTATCCCAATATGTCAGTGTTCTGCACCACATCCCCGGAAGTGCTTCATAATGATCTTTTTGGATGCTTTAGTGGAGGCTATTGTTTTATGAGAATTTCCCCGAAGGAAGATGATGGTACAATCCTCAATTGAAGCCAATTAAAAAAGCTCTCAACATGTCCTCAGGAATGTGGATAGTCCTTTCAGATTGGCCATCAATTTGAGGGTGATAATTCGTTCTAAATCTCAACTCAGTGTTCAGAGCATATTGAATATCATCCATAACATAGATGTAAATCTTGGATCTTGATCAGACACAATCGATAGTGGATCTCCATGAAACCCTACGACTTATCAATTGTGTATCTATTCTAGTTGATTTAATGAGAAATACTCTGAAATAACAATGATGTGTTTTGCCTTTATAAGATGATACATAAAAACATAAATAACATTTTTTCCAATTGATGTCTTTAGTTTTCTGTTGGAGAAGTCCATGGTGATGTTTTCCCACTTCCATATTGGTATGGGTAATCGTTTCATCCTACCCGTAGACTTCTACTCCTTATCCTTCTCATGATAACAAACAATGAAAATTTATGTCTATTTTTCGATCACCTTCAACATGATATCCCACCAATAGTGCTCCGAGGGATCTCAATACAACTACATGTTTTTGGAGTGAATAAAGAACGTCAAACTATGGGTATCATCCAAAAGATCATTTTTAACGATGTATTTGATGAAACATATTGTCATGACAAAAATCTTGCAATTCTTCTTTCATTAAAGTTGAACTCCAAATATTTTACTTCCTTTATAGTTTCCACATACTTCTGAATTTCTACATCATATTCATGATCACATTTATCCTTTACAAAAGAGACGGATCAACAATCATTTTTGAATGGATTGACGTTGTTTCCTTAATTATGACTTCCATGTCCATCTTCATCAAATCTATAGATTTGAACTTTTTAAATTCTCATAAATTATAAAATTATTGGGTCCTTTCTACATAGATTATATTCCACCATATTTACATTCCCAGGATGGTAATGAATTTATAAATTGTAATCCTTCAGGATCTCAAACTATCTTTATTGGAGCAGATTCAGATCATTCTGTGTGAATATATATTTGAGACATATTTGATCTGTATATATTTTATACATCTCCCCAAAGTGAAAATGCTACCAATCTTTCTATGCTATTATCACAACTAAGAAATCTATATCAGATCTGGGATAGTTTTAATCATGAATTTTTATTTTCCCTGTGGCATAAGCAATGATTTGCCATTATGCATTGATATATAGCATGTGACCTTCTTCAAAGCATCGATGAAGATTTTAAAAAGATACCCGCTTATAGGTAGTGTGAGAATATGGGTAGTGACATGTCTCTTCTTCAACACCATGATTCTATTTTTTAGAGTAATCATTCCATGAAAAATTGAATAACTTTTGAGTTAGATTTGTTAGATGGTTTGATAATCATGATAAATTTCTCACATATCGGTGATAATATATAACTAACCCTAGGATGCTATGGATATGTATGACATGATATTGGCCTTTTCCATCCCTCAATTTCTTTATTTTTGTAAGTATACATTCATATCCCAATTCCTATGATGATATTCCCCACTAAAGATTTTAATTTCAACCAAAACCCACACATTTCACTTTTTCATAGAGCCTCTCCTTTTGCACGTTCTCAAATTCAATGCATAGATGCTCCTCACGCTCCTCCTTTGTTTTGAAGTATATTTGAATATCTTAAATAAAGACTACCAAATATTTGTTGAGGTAATCACTAAAGACTGTATTCAACATGTCCTTAATGATTTCTGCAGCATTAGTGACTCTGAATGACATTACTCAGAATTCATAGTGCACAAATATTTTATTAAAACTACTCTTGGGTATATCCTCCTTCTTCACCCTTACTGCGTAATATCTCAATTGTAGATCCACATTCGATATGTATTTTGCACCAAATAGTTGACCGAACAAGTCAAAAAATCATGGGAAAGGATACTTTTCCTTTATCATTATTTTTTTTGCACTTTATAATGAATGAAAAGTCCCATGGAACCATCCTTCTTCTTAACTAAAAGGACTGGTGAACCCCATGTTAAAGCACTTGGGTTTATAAAATATTTATCTAGACTCTTCTATAGTTGTTTCATTAATCCTAAATCTCCAAAATAGTCATTCTGTAAGGTTTCATGGATATTTGAAATGCCTCAAGTAGAAGATCAGTAGAGAATTCAATATCACTTATTGGAGGAAGACTAATAAATTCCTTAGGAAACACATCAGTGAATTCCCCCACAATAGGAATGATATCGAAAATGGTTCTTTCCTTAGACTCAATCATCTTATAATGGTATTAATGCTTATATAGAAGTAATAACAATTCTAGAAATGATAGTTATTAAGAAGAATTTTCCTCCTTCTTGCACTTGTATAGAATCCGGTGTTGATTCAATGTATGGAGATTGATTTCATTCGTGCAGAAATTAATATGGTATCTATATAGGGATATTCAATCCATGCTAATAATAGAGTCAAATTTTACCAAGGAATGTATGATCAGTTTTATTGGAGTTCAATCCACAAATTGGGATAGGGGATGAGTTATATAAATAGCATGCAATAATTTCCCTATTTGTCATTTTCACTGAAATCACTACTTCCATACATTGTGGATGTGTTTTTATTATTCTACTAAACATTTGTAATATAAAAGAATGTGTATAACCAAAATAAAAAAGTATGTTCACTATAATTGAATGAATAACAATTACACCTGTCACCAATTCGCTGTTAGGGTTCACATGAACTGTAGTGATGGTAAATGTTCTCCCTAGCTGCATTGGAGGTTATTGGTTACCACCAATTACCCTTGGCTTAGGGTACTGGTTCAAAAAGTTCCCCGGTTCCTTTCTGTTATAGAAATGAATTACTCATTGAGGGTTAACAAAAGAACTCATTTCATCTATCACATTGAGGTGTTTCTCCTATTGGAAATTATTAACCTGGTGGCCATCTGTTACAGACCTATAGCATTTCCATGATACCCTTATGTTATTTCTTGGGTTATTATATCCGTACTTTTTACAAATGTAGAGTTTTAATTTCCTAGATCCATTAGATTTATCCATCAGACTGGCAGAATAAAAGTCTACTTTTCAATTATTATCCCCATGATACCCCTATAATTTTCAAATATACATCTCATCTTGGAGAGCACATTTGAAAATTTCCTCATAGCTATCAGATTTACAGATTGCAATTGATTTTCATAGACTATGATTTATCCAAATAATGAATAATTTAAATTTATATTAAATGGTGATGACAAAACAAGAGGCATATCATTCACATATTGTGAAGTTTACTTCTTAATCACCAATATATTCATCTTTGTTTGGATTGAGTTCAAGGAAATATCATTCTATTTTATGACGGAAGGTGTCAAAAAAATATTTTCCGAATTTGTTTTTCTAGAAATCCTTCCATCCAAACACGTCTATATCTTCCTCAATCTTCGTATATTGGATCAATGTATACCATTGATCAGATTAAACCTCCACATGATAATAATCCAAAAAATCCTTCTCTTGTTTAGAACATTGAAGCATGGACAATATCTTCTCAATGTAGTTGATCTATTATTTGGAAATTTTTGGATTTTATGATTTATTGAATGTAGGAAGCCATTGACTCCTGAAACTAATGATTGTGACTTGTTCTTTCTTAAGGGTAGTTAAAAATTACTTGTAAACCATTTTTCTATTCAAAACATTATTTAACTGAGAGAGTATCTTGAAATATTTTTTCATTTCCTCTCTCATTGGATTAATCATCTTATTAGAGAAATCATAACATTGATCATCACGTTGGTAATTATCCCTGTTCCTCATATTACCGAACATTGGATTGAATAAAATGAAAAATTAGGGGTAAATATTTTGAACTATTAAACACATAAATGAGAATCCAATTACAATAAATGGATACATATAAATTACATTTTTCTCTTTAACTTATGAATATCTAATAATTATCTATGTTATCCATGATCTACTTCATAACTTATATTCATGGGGGATTTGTTCACCTTAATAATGGTTCAATCTATGATTTTGAATTTATCAATGAATAACCCTTGGGAGTTTCAATACAAGAGTGTATCAAGTCCAATTTTCCTTCACTAGTTTATATTAGAGTCTAGATCAAAATGGTGTTTTTATGTTTTACTACTAGATATATCAATGCTAGAGCCACATCTATTTTTTAATATAAAAAAATGATATATTTTGTCTATGAACCACTTAATCTATAATCATTAAAATTTAGGTATTATATTATTATACTTAGTCTTATTTCATTGAATTTTACTATAGTTTAATAATCCTAATCCCAATAATAACTAAACCTATCTTATTTTCCTGAATATAAATTCCATGCTCTTTTTTCATATTGAAAAATGATTTATTATTGAACCATGAACAAAATTTAACCCAGAAGATCAAGAGGACAAGTGTCTTTGGGTATTAGGAATATTACATGACAACATAAAACATGAAATACACATCTTTACTGAAAATATCTTTTACATGATCATTACATCGTAGTTATCATTGCATAGGATAACGTGAGAACGTACATAAGAAAAGGGAGAAATATAAAGAACATTAATGGAATAATAATAGAATAAAATGACGAATAAAATAAATGTCATTCAATAGACATATCAATGGAGAACAAAAGAAACATTAACATAAAGTCAAGATATAGCATGATATTAATAACATTGAAATGTGGCAACAACATACAACATTATATTAGCATGATCCAAGGCTCATTGCACATAGATTAGAAAGAGTAAACCCAAATTTCACATAAATTAACATCATAACAAACTTATTACACATGTATTATCATGATTAATCCCTCATTTAATATGATGTATCATGATAATAAACATTACACAATACATTGGATCTCAATCAGGGTGCACCATTCAATAATCATTTTTTCTTCCTATATAAGTGTGCCACACAGATCACACAACATGGATTCATTAAACATGATAATTTATTCTAGGAAAAATGAATGTGTAATTTAAAAACTAATGTCCTAATTCAACATGTAAATGATCATATAGATGAATACAATTTTTTAGAAATGCATTTGGTATTCACTACACAATGATTTTGACAAGGAAAATCATGGTGCAATTTCTGAAACCTAATGACATCTAATAGAAATTATTAAAATGGGTTGATGAGAGTGGAACCGTTATTTCATTATTTATAGACAAAATGGATTGTAAGGGGTCATGGACCAAAACATACCAACATATTAAACATAATTTTGATGCATAATATAAAATAAATTCTTGAATGGAAATGAGATGTGAGAAATCCCTTAATGAATTTCTCCATAGTAAAGGCTTAGTTAAGGTTACAAATTAAGGAGGTTAAATTATCCCACATTGAAATAAAATCAATTTTTTAGTATGGTAATGTTTAAAAAACAATATAAATGCACGAAAGTGAAATTAAAATAACTACTCTCAAAGAAGGAGCTTGAATTCATCGAGGAGATAAGGAATCACTTACTTGGATTTGTAATCCCGAAGGCATGTGGGAGTCTTTTTAGGAGCTTGGAGTGACATTGGAGGAATCAAGGGAGTAGGGGATATAGGGATGGAGAGATTAAAATAGCATTAGTGAAGAGAAATGTATGAATCTGTGGGTTTATATATGAAAGGTGGTGGAATTCATTATTATTTTAGTTTTGGACACTAAACACTAAAATATTCAAAACCACAAACCCTCTGACCAATTTTTTCCATGATTTCTAGAAAATAGTAGTGGTATTAAATATCTTATGTGATAATTTCTGAATATAGTAAAATACTTCCCTTGATAATGTGGAGGGGAGTCATACCTTCAAGGTAATGATTTAAAAATCTTAAACAAATTTATATGACATGTAGGATTTACTAAGACTTTGTAAAATATGTCCAATAAATCTAAAAAAACATTATATTAAATTAAAACATATATTTTTTCTATAAAACTGTTTATTTTATTTTATTACATCACGATTGGGTCATTATAAGGTCATAAAACACACAATATTTTTAAATAGTATTTCATTTTTATCCATAAATTCGACTGTCTCACAAAATTAGGAAAAATTCACCAGTGCATAATTTTTACAATTAGATTCCAAAAATAATTTTCATTTTATCTTAATTTTTTTCTAAAGATTTGAATATTTACTTAAAAAACAATTGAATTTTATTCAAAATTGATTGGTTTTGGGAAAAATTGTTTTCAATCAATAATAAAAATCAAAATTGACTTTATAAAAATTATACAATAATTAATATATAATAATTTTAATTTAATAATAATATTTTATTAAAATATTATTAAATTAATAAATCCATTAATTCATCAATATAGATTTCTTAATTGGATTTTAATATTATCCAAAAATATAATTGTTCATTAAAAATCATTTAAAATGAAACAATAATTAAATGGAATAATATTTGTAATTCTATTAAAAAATAACGCCTATTATCATAATACTAGGGTATTTTTACACATACATTTATTTCACCAGCATACACCCTACGAGTTATGTGTGTGATGGTGGGGGTTTTCATGTAGTAGTTCAATGAACATGGTTTGGGTCATTATCTTGATGAGCTTGAACTTATCCCTTATATAGTTTTAGTTATGCTTATGTTGCTTGATCTTGGATTGGTCTTGGTCTATTGGAAAGCCCAAAAATTTTGTCTCCCTTGTACTCTCTAATAAATGGTATTCATATGGTAAAATTGTACATGTTGAGGTAATCACATCCTTCATATGTGACAAAATGATTTTTAAAACCATGTTTTTATACTAGTCATGTGGTCACTGTTCAATGGATACATTTTCAATGGTAATAATACTTGACTATCATTTAAATACAATTGGATATTATAATTCAAAAGTATTACATGTGTTTTCTATATTCATAATGTTTCAAATTAAAAGAAAATGATGTTTTTCCAAAAAAAATTGAATCATTACAAATTCATTGAATAATGTGAGAATGTTGTCATAGTGGTCAGTTTCTTTGGCTAGTTCCTCACATTCACCAGATGTCGAACCCCTTGTTAATGATTATATACAAACTCTGAACATAATGGTAGAGCTAGTATCTTCCTTTTTTTGATCCCCATATGTGAATTCATGGATTTTTATGCACCTTCTTATAGTGGGAAATAAGATTCTCCTCAGGCAGTAAGGTTTCATGAAGAATTTTTTGATATTTTTTTTATCTCAAAACATTTGATACTCTAATGTTCATGTATATCGACTCTTTATATGATGGACCTAGTTCGATTTGGTGGAATGTTCGGATTCCCCATTGTCTATAGACACTGAAGTATTGGGAATTCTTTAAGTCATTCTTCATTCGATCTAAGTATCCAGATGAGGTGAAGAAAGAGAATGTTTCTATGTTCTTTGGTTTTCATCAAGATATGATGTATGCTTCGGTGTATCCCACTAAATTATCATGTTTGATATGTTTAATATCTTGTATTTTTCATGATGATGTTAATAAGTTAATATTCTTCAGAAAAGTTTTTCACTCATACCTCTTAATCCTCATGCCTACGAAAGGGTTGATATCTTATTCACTGATGCTCAATAAGGATTTCTCAATCTATGTGGAGCTATTGGTGAAAAAAAAGGGAATAATTTTTCTTTCATGGTTGAAAAGGCACATACTTCTTTGAGAAAATTGGTTGTCTCTCATGTGTTTCCATTATAATGATCCTAGTAATTATAAGAGGTTCTATTCGAATGCAACAATATTTTTTAGATGGTGTGTATGTCAGGGTCAGATTAAGAGGTTCTTTATGTTGTTCCACCCTAAATAGAAAACTCAATGGGGAATATTAGATTTTGACTGTGAGAAAAGAAATCCTTTAGGATAATGGGGCAGAAACCAAAGGCCTTGGCGTGAAGCTTTTCATGTAGTATATGAGATGTTAGTTGTTAGATTTTGGTTACTAGATATCAATAATGTTGTTCTTGCTTTTTTTTCTCACATGGAAGTTGAAATTGTATTAGTTTTTCCATCTTGTATCTTGTTTTTTTAGATAACTCTTCATATGAGGTCATTATGGATTATATCATATAGACCTTGGATGTCATCATTTGTGGATTACAAATTAAATAACGATTTTGTTTTTTGATATTGTGATTGTTGTTCCTTGTTTTTCAACTTTTTTACTTAACGCTTATAGATCAATTTAGTCATAATTGAAGTTCTCCGTCATGAGAGTATAGTGCAATGTCTTCCACTAACCTAGTTGTGTGAGGTCATTTAAAGTTATCTTGAATAGACCTTGGGAATGTTTTTAGGTAACTAGAATGGTGTGAATTTTTGATAGACTATGCACACAGTGGTTCTTTGATTTTATTTGATAATCACATAATGATGTGAGGATATGGTTGAAAACCACTATGTTTCTAATGATCACTTACCTAGGTTAGAAATTCTTATTAGTTCTGTACATTTTTTTTGGATGTTAGATCTCTATTTTTTATCCTTAGATAATAGTTTATGTATCTTCTTTGGGTCTTAGGGATAAAATTTTATAATGTTACACAGTTTTGGATAATCATTAAATGGTGGGGAACCCTATTTTTGGTCTCTAGTCCTTCTCTTGTTTGGAGAAATTGGATGATCCTCCTGTTTTGATCTTGGGGTGTGTGTGTTGTTCGACTTTGGTTGAGTCTCACTTTTGGACCATGTATTATTCAAATCAAAAAATAATTGAGGAAGATCTTGTTGTGTCATCATGTTCTATCTTCTGGGATGGATGTAGTCTAAGGATAAAAAATCATATGGTGGGGAGGTTATAGCATCATATCACTTTTTTTAAGTGATTTGACCCATTGATTTGATTACATAATATTTCTATCTCTTTGTATGTGTTTTTAGTAATTTACCTAAGCGTTTATGAATGTTTATGGGTCTTTTCATTTTTTGTGCTAGGATTGTGCATGGTTAACCAAATTTTGCAACCTGAGATTCATGTTTTTCACTTGGTTTGTGAATGGTTATAAAATTGTGTAACATGTTTCATGGTTTTGATATGGTTTTTAAATGGTTAAACAATGTTTGAAACCTACAACATGGTTTTTTATTGGATAGTTCATGATTTAAAAAAGTGTGCAACTTGTTGCATTGTTTGCACATGGTTGGTACTAACCATTTAGTTTGGAAAAGGAAACTTTTTGATTGGTAATTAAAGATACTAAAATTGAAATTAAAATACTATAACCCATTTAATTCACACTTAACACCTCCCAATCAAACCTAAATCGATTCTATGGATTTTGGTATCCCCCTAGAGATTTTTTTTCTCCTCAAAAATCATCTCTTGGACGATTGAAGATCCAATAAAAGCAGATATCTTCTAATTCTATGATTTCTTATCTTCTTAATCATGAAAATCCCTTATCCTATTTTTTACATCTTGCTAAATTTCATGACGGTCATTTATTTTTTTGGATCATTGTTGATGTATATGGAATTGTAGATCGAGTATCACCTCTCTCATCTTTCAAGATCTATCTTCATAAATCTATTGAATGCCATCGAAGGTGACACATCTCATATTAATTATGGTTGGGTTCTTTATTTTACTATGTATTTGGTTACGAAGCACGTTATGCACTTTGGGAGCCCTCAGTCGCGGAGTCCGCCGCCATCCTTGCTGGGTTAAACTTCGCAAAAGATCGCGGTTGGGATTCCATTCACATCGAATCCGACTGTCTCACGGTAATCAATGCCATCAATCTCACTGACGGCGGGCTTCAACCTTTCGGACCCATTATCCGGTGTATTCACTCGCAGATACAAGGCTTCAATTCCTGCATTTTCTCATTTATTAAAAGGGAAGTGAATGAAGCCGCTCACAAGATGGCAGGCATTGGCCCTCCTTACGAGGATTTGCTTTGGTTCAATCATTTTCCATCGTGGTTATGCTGCTGTATTTCTGCTGATCTCCATCATTAATGGATCCGTCTTATTTTTTCAAAAACTATGTATTTGGTTATATGTTTTTCCTTAATTTATTGATTCATTGTTTCATGATAATTCATATATACATTTTTTCTGATTTCTATCACATGTTCTTTGATATTTGTTCATTTATTTCCTCATAAAAGCTTAATTGGACAATTTTAATCAGAAATGAACCTGGAATGAATTTAATGGATATAATAATGACCTTTCATAGCATTTTTTAATTATATAATTCCATGATTTTTAAAAATATGTTGAAATAAATTTTAAAGAATTGTTTGGTGAAATTTATGGCCTTAGCCCAGGTTATGATTTATTAAAAAATCATCCTTGATTTTAAATAAATAAATATAACTTTTCGATGTTTTCAAAATAGTTTTAAATGTATAATTTTTTTAAATAATCATAAACACACTTTACATGATTTTTTCATTATTTTTTATTTTTTCATGGTTTATATGGAAAAAATTATTTATCATCATGGAAAGAGGATGTAAACCAATGTTTTTAAATGCATTCAACTCTTTTGATATTTTGATACTTCATTTTTATTATTTAGCGGTGATTGGAAATAAATGATTTTTTTAAATTCCAATTTGAAAATTTTAAGTTGAATTGTGAAAGGATGAAGTTGTTATTACCCTCTTGAATATAGAATTGTATAAATGATTTTGAATTGAAATTTATGATGAATGACGGCCCGGTTGTCACTTTATGATAATTCCCCCATGTGAAAATACCATAATTGTAGGTTGAATGATTAATATACATCCCACTATTATTGGGGTGAAAATAGATTATTTAATTTGAGATAGTTTTGTTGGTGAGAGTTTTATGTAGTCAACAAGGATACACGTGTGATCCTAGAATCTTTTTTACCTCACACCTTTTTTAACTAGTCATGGGAAACATACTATTTAGATGGTATTACCTAGATATATGATTCACTAGATTACTCACACACATCTAGTGGATCTATAGAGAACATTTAAGGTTTAGGCTACAAAATTGCAGCCAAGAAAGAAGTTGTGCATATAACTAGTTTTCTTTATGCTTGTGAGACTTGATGTAATCCAGAAAATATTTCAGGTTATAATTTGATCAGCTATTCTAAGGTGGATCGATTACCATACCTTAGTTGTACCCATGAAATCTATTTACTTAATTCTCGATACATTGAAGTGTTTTTTGTCACTATGTGACATTAAAATTTTCTTCTCACGGTTCATTTATTATTATTATGCAGCATGACTATATTGAATTTACTTCTATTCATATTTACATATTTTGTTAATATTTTCATATATTCTTGATTATAAGACATTATATTGTAAAATTTTTCTCTTATTTTCAAGGAAATTTATACATTCTAAATGGTGAAATTGCATTTTTTACAGGTTCACATGGGAAAAATATTTTTAGATTTTTAAAAATATTTCTTTTAAAATAATCCTCATAATATTTTATTTGTACTCCTTTTTATCATACTTTAATTACCTAATGATGTAACTACATAGAATCTTTAGTCAAATACTACTATAATCAGTAGTTCACAACTGGCATGAACCTTTTTGTGTTTGGATCCCTTTATTATATAATATCATTTGTCTCTGCACTCCCCTTCCATTCTAAGATCATACATTGGTGACCAAGGGTGGGAAACATGGGACATGGTTTGTGGTCTTGGACAACTAGGTGGTAGGTTTGGTGAGTTGTATTTTAATTTATATTTTATAAGTGACTCTTTGTACATTGATATGTATGAATTGATTAACATATATCTGATGATGTTTAAACATTGTATTATTTTATTGTATTATTTTGTAGGAGAAATCCTTCACAATCATTATTTGTTCATGCCTGGGTGATTATTGTCATCCTATGGAGATCGGGAACACTCTGTGTGTTGTTGGTGAATCGGCTTGGGTACCAGTTTAGATAGTATTCTGGGTTGGTTCATTACATATTTCTATATATCACATAATGTAGTTAATTATGTCCATTTGTTCTAAATTAATGTATAGGTTATAACAATCACCATATAATATTATAATAATATATTGTGGTTTGTTTAATGTCAATTTTTCATTTAACTAAATCTATATATGAAATTAAATATATTTTAAAAAAAGTTATTAAAAATATGTGGTTTTTATAATTATGGTAATTATATCTAATGTAAAATCACATTCATAAAAACAATAGTAACGATAATAGTTCTTTCTCAATTTCCCTTCATTATGTAATATATTAATATTACATAACAATTCATATTTTATATAGTACTCTTACAGTCAATTAAATTCTCTTCACTTTTTTCAATATTTACACGTGTATTTTTAAAATATTTTCATGACACATCCTTCATATTCAATCATTTTATTTACTTAAAATATCATTAAAAATCACAATTTTATTTCATTGAGATATATGCCATATTCGTAAATTATTTTATTTTTTGTTGTTTATATTCTAAAAGATGGATGAGGTTTATCATATCATCTTAAAATTCATGTTATTTACAAATCTATCATAATATAGACTTTCAATTGATTTTTTTTTCATATGTTACTAATTATATGAATGTTTCATTCAAATCTCAATTTCAAATCGATATTATTATGAATTAATTTACAACTATGGAATGTTTTTGTGGAATTTATCACTATAATTGTTTTCCATTTTATTCTCCTCTATCCATTATTATGGATTTACATTAACTCTCTCAACTTCAACTCGCTTGATTAATAATTTACACAATGTGAGGCTGGAATGTGAATCTAATCCCACCTCTACTTTTTAGTCAATATTCATCCACCTCTATGTCCAAATTCATTGGATGATTTCATATATGTATATATATATTGTTTAATTATAGATAAACATAATTTTAATCTATTTTGTTTATCATTAAAAAATTTAATGAAATATTTTATTTTTTTCGACAAGTGTTGTTTTTTCAAAACTGTGAAAATAATAACATTAAATATATCTATGTAGACACATTTTATTGTCATAAACATTCGTCTTTATGAAGATTATTTAAAATGTATTTAATTTTTTTAAAAATAATTTTAATTGTTCATTGTTTTAAATAGAATAGTGTTCGATATTTTTATTTTTCAATGTTAATTTTATCATGATCTTAAAAAGGGTTTTTAGCTTGGTCGACCACCTTAATTTTTCCTTTTGTTCAACTGCAGATTTGTTCTTATGTAACCATCCAAATTCATTATCATCATGTGTTATGAAATATTTTATGTATATTTTCATGAAAACCATATATTTTCCCATAGTTAATTAAGTGATCATTGAAATGTAAATATTTTCTCATTCTCATTGTACATAGATTTATCATTTTTTATTCTGTGATGGGTGATAATAAAATTATATAGAAATACAATGCATTTTTTCACTTTTAAAATCTAATAAGATTAGTATCGGAAGTAGGGATGTGATTTATGAAACACTATGTGTTGGGAGTTAGGAGAAATATTCCAGATCCATTATGTTATTATAGGAAGGTATGTGATTCATGATCCAATATGATATGGTTTTTTGGCTCATATTTACTTTTCATTTATATGTCTTACATATTAATAATATAAATATGGATTTTGTATAGTTTTATCCTAATATACTTGATATATTTATTATGATTTTTATTTATTTTGGTGTGATATTCTAATTTTATGTTCTTAGACATTGATCATGTTGTCATACTCACATTCTTGTCTTATTATCACTTTTGATTTTCATTGTTTACATTTATTGAGTATCAAGAATAAAATTTATTATATTTAAAATATATATGTTATGAAGAAGATTATTATGTATGATGTTTCTAAAGGATGCTAATTTTTTTATTATTATTATACATTTTTTTATGATGATGAATAAGATTTTTATGTGTCTGATAATTAAATATACTAATCTTTTAGGTCTTGGGTGTGATTTATTTTGAAATTAAATGAATGTTAATGTAAAAAGTTGTATTTTAAATGTTTGAATTGTTCTGGGTACTCAATTGGTATCAGAATAGTGATAAGTTATTTTTATCGATTAGATTACTGATTTTTTGAATAATTTAGAAATTTTAGTTGATTAGTATTACAGATAATCATTGAAAACCATAGGGATATTAATAATGATAAGAAAAAATCCTTAGAATTTGGTAAAGTTTAGAGTGTGTGGTTTCTTAGAAATGACATCCCTAGTTGGATATAAACATATGAATATATGGCGGTGCACAAATGTGACTAGGGTTAAAAAACATAAAAGGGTAGTTGATTAATATCTAGATTATCACTCGTTTTATGATATGTGTGAGATACACTACAATTGGTTTGAAACAAAGTAATAGAAAGGATATTGTTGATTATCATTCTATTTATGAACAATTATGAAGGATATAAATGGAATTTTTGAATATATTATATAATAAGATAGGTTTGAGAACCTAATAGGATCATGTCCAAGGAAAAACTAGTTTAAATTGATGGATTTATAGTTTTAAACAATTATATCATAGTTCAATCAAAAGTATCACAGGATTAAATAAAGGTGTCATATGTAATGTTATTTTTAGATTGTTGTTTCCTCATAAGGCCATTTGCTAATATTTTATTTGAAAATATCCTAACAATTTGTGAATAATTATTTATTTTGAAATTGGATCATGAATATGAAACTTTTAGAGAAATATCTCTAAAAAATCAGAAAGGATATATCTAGCTAGGGAGGAATATTTAGAACAAATGGTTAAAGATATCAACATATAAATATTATAAATGAAAATATGAGTTTTATAGTCTTTCCACTAATAGTGTTTTATAATGTATATATTGATTTCTACCCTTATCTACATTTCACTACTATGTAGTGATTATTTAGAATGTAGCTTATTTATTAGGGGAATGTAATTCCCTTGGTTTTTGGGTCCAAATTATTTCTTTAAACCATATTTTTAGCAATCATAAATATGTTTTTAATACAATTAAAAATAATAGGAGTTCATAATTATTAGTATATATCTTATAAAAAATAAAATTCATTTATTTTAAAAAATTTATTTTCATTATAATTCACTTATTTCAAATAAAATAAAATTTATATTATAAAGAAAACAATTATATCATCCAATAAAATTAATTTTATTTTCAAATTAAAAAATATTTAAATTTATAACTTGTTTTAGACTAACTACTAAAACAAATCAAAATATAAAACATTTTATTAATATAAAATTATTATTATTATATGTGACCAGTATAATTTAGTGATTTTATTAAGATGCATAAATAAAAGTAATAATGTTAGGATATCACAATAGATACAAGAAGAAACAACAACAATTAGTTGAAGTATTTCTTATGAGTTTCATTTTTATGTGCATCGAAAAGAGGTATCCCAACTAATATTTTCCCTAGAACAAGCTCATGATGATATCTAACACTTGAAACTTGAGAAAATTAATATATTGGGGGATTTCAAGATAATGAAAATCATTATGTCATCCAAGAAACTTTAATCTTCACTCGAAACCCCCATTGTTTTTTATCATACTAATTGATCATATTATAAAGCTTCGATTTGTTTTGTATGTTGACGTTACGATGAAAAAAATGTAATTTTAAAAGTAATAATTTTTTTTATATTTCATTTATTTTAAATATTTTCTATTTCTACATCTAAAAAAATTAAAGTTCGTCTTTAAAAATAATATGTTGAGAAAATTCAATTATTCTTGACAAATAACTAATTAGATCATTTATTCAAAAAATTTGTTTTTCTATAAAAATGTCTTCTACTTGTTATGAATTTCTATTTAAAAAATCTAAATTTATTATGTATAAATTATGATAAAATATATTGATTATGTACATTATAAATTTACACTAATTAAATTATAAAATTATTGGAAATATATATAATAAAAAATATTATGTAGAGGTCATTTTCTTATAAAAATGTGTATCTTTATTATTTTATTATTGCATTTTAAAAATTAAATGGCCTATTTTATGATTTTTAATTTTAAAAAAATATATAATTTTTTACAAAGAATATAAATATTAAATTAAGATAAAATTTATTAATTTATCCAATAAATATTAATTATTATGTGAATATTAGACAATATCATTTTTACAAATTCCGATACTTTTTAGAAATCATTAGTATATAAGCATAACTTATAAATTTATGGAACATTTTTATGGACCAAATATTAATTTAACCAAAAAATATATATATTTGAAAAACATTGTTTTTAATTTAGAAACCAATGTTTTTCATTTTATAACCTATATTATATTTTTTATAAAAAGGTTTTATGCATCATTCATTTATTATTTTAGAATTAATTTTTATTATTTTATGAATGTATTATTATAAAATTGTTGATTTTTGTGAATATTAATAAAAAAATTCTCTATTATGTTAAATTTAAATTTTTAGTCATAAAAATAAGTTATTATGTTTTAAAAATGAATTATCAAGAGAAATGTAAATTATACAAAAAATGAGTAACCATTGTAAAATTAATTGTTTTTGAAACGTGCTTTGAAATTACAAAGTCTCATCCCTCTAAGTTATATTAAATTTTAGAAACACTCTCTATTGAAGTACTTTCATTGAAAATAAAGTTGTCAGTATTTAAAAAAGTACCAGCACTTTCACATATAGAAGGATACCTTCACCACCCTACATATCTTGACACCACAAGCCATTTAGGTAAACAAAATTTTACCCAAATATCTCTCTAACTCTCTTTAAAAATTTAATTATGTTTTTCTCTCACTAAAAGACCATAATAAGAAGGCTCATTGAGTTACCATGAGAAGTATGGTTAATACTCCAAATTAAACCTTTTCTATTTGAATTCCTTTCTAAATTCATTTTCTACCTCAAAATATATTATAACTAGGATATTTTTATTAAATGAATATTTTAATTATATTGTATTGTTATTATATATTAAATAATTAGTATCTACCTTCTTCCTAAAAATTTTAAAAATGAAAACAGTTCCCAGGTTATACACGAACTACCACCTCCATCAACGAGGCCATTAGTTATTCCTCACCTCAATAGATACATTGTTCTAAAATATATTTGATTAATAATATATATATATATATATATATATATATATTAAGGATTAATATATATCATTAATATGGTTATGAAATGATTATAATATAATTAATGATAATTATAAAAAAATATCTTCATATTATTAAATTACGAAAAAAAGTTTGTCAGGAATCCCATTCTCCTAAACCGTTCAAATATTTTACATCCATGGAACATGTGTATTCAAAAATTATTTAAAAAATAATTTGGATATATTTTATCATATGGTAAATATAAAATTTATATAAATGGATGGGTTTTGATGTCTCCATTAAAAAACTTGTGAGAAATAATCAAAATTACTAACATTTAATGATGAAATAAAAATTAACTATAGAATATATGATGAATAAAAATAATAAAATAGTAGAAAAAGTAATAAATTGTAATATTGTAATGAACTAATTTTTTTATATCATTATTTTGGTTATACAAAATTTTAACTAACTTTTTTGGAAATATGATGTAATGGACAGGGTTTCTATCACAATATTTCTTCATCGATTTCTTATAATGAACCTATTCATTTTTTATATGGGTAATTACAATTTAATGTCTTATATTTCGATTATTAATGAATATTTCAGGTATTTTATATATAGTTTCATGATACATCATTCAAAAGATATGATTTCCTATGATACCAATGTCATAATTGTTTCTCGTAAAAAATTTCTATCATTAAGACGTATTCCACAATCACCACTTGTTCTAGACTATTTAGTGTATGTAATACAATATAGATTCCTTTTATCATAAATTTCAGGAAACTCAATGAATATACACATCAATTTAATGTTTTCCAAATGTATTTCTATTCATTTGTTATAAAATCTATAATGGATTAATTTTAACTACATTTTCAATCCAAGATTAATATGAATAAATTCCTATCTTGTGAAAATTTGTGTGAAAATCCTCTCAAAAAATACCAAACATTTTCCTTCCCTCTATTTATTATTGGGTTTTTACATTACCTCCATTAATTTAAATTCCTATGGTAAATAAATTTTCTAATATAGTGCCTGTAGGTGGCCCTCACACCACCACTTCTTTACAGTTGGAAATCATTCTCCTCTATATCCAAATTGAATTGAAGATTTTATTGATTTACTGATATATGATTCAAAAAATAATTGGGGTCATTTTTTACTATTTTGGATGTATTTATAAAATGGTAAATGGTTCTTGTAATTCTTTCCACAATATCTGCTTTTGATAAAATTGTCAAAAGAATCGGTATTTGGCATTATTTGTGGGAACAAATTTTCTTCATAAGAACCATTATACATTATGAATACTTCTGTACATTTACTAAAAAAATATTCTTCCAAATAATCTTTAATTCTTTATTATTTTTAAATGAAAGGGGTATTTTATTTTAATCAATGTGATTTATTCCATAATCTAAAAAAAAAAATTTCATCTATGTCATCCTACATTCATGTTTCTATTGTTACATTTGGTATATGTTATTATATCACCATCCACCTTATTTATTTTGATATATTATCAATATATAAATGTTATTTTTAATTAAACTCATCTATTTTCTATGTGTTAGTTAAGTGTTATTGAAAATACGATTGATTTCATATTATTATGCCATGAATATGTATGGTTTTAATTATAATATAGGTGGGTCATGAATTATATAACACACAAATACATTTGGTAATTATCTATATCTCTTTAGACATGTATTGGAGGCGGGAATGTAATTCAAATCCAATATGTGATTGGAGGCATTAATGTGAATCCAAATGAACTATATTATGGGAGGCATAAATGTAATTACTAATCCCCTATGTTATGATTTCTAAAATTATATTTCTAACATATTCATTTTATTTTCATAATAATCATGTTACTATGGTTTATGTATTATGTTATTCCAAAAACCTTGATATTTGTCTTATGATTCATGTTTCTTAATGTGTTATCTCTAAATGTTTTTTAATGTATTTTGATTATATTTTCATACACAAATAATTAAAATATTACCAAATATGATCTTGATGTTAACCCTTACAAATCATATTGGATCACTATATTTATTCTTCCATTCCCCAAGTAATGAATAAGATTATTATGTCTGATGTGTGTATAGAATATAATGAAGAATACTTTTTATGAAATTTTTAAAATGTTGTGGAATTTGTTTTTTATGTATCTTGTCCCCAGAGACACAAACAATTTTGGGTTCTGGAATATGATTTATAGTTTAATAAATGGAATATTCATGTAAAATGAAATATTAATAATGTGTGAAATTATGGGATCGCTTCAAATTTAATCGCATCCAGTAGATAATAAAATCACATATCTCTTCTATGTATTAACATAAACTCCTTAAGACTATAAAAATTGAGAGCCCAAATTCCATAAATTTCATATGATATGAAAAATATCATCATGGTTAATCTTCAATGGGAAACATGAAAAAAAAACCAAAAAACCCCTTTATTAGTTAATCCCTAAGGATTTTACAAGAATTATATCAATGTATGAAGGTTTTCATTCTATGTATCTCACCAAACATAGGTATAGAGAAATTAAAATATGAAAAATTCACCACTAGTATTCCAAAGGAAAAATATATACCACACAAATTTTTATTCTTACTTATGAGCTCATTATGAATCTATATATGAAATCTTATATACAGCAAACATAAACATTCCTCCCAACCAACAATTACACATAAAGAACATTGGTGATGGATAACTCAAACATATACTTTGAGTGGTCAGTTATCATTTCTCATCATGATTATATGAATCCAACATGAAATAATGATAATGTAAAGACTGATTTTTATCTAAAATGGAATTTTTAATAATATTAAACTCCTTTAATAATATTAGAAAAACAATACATAATTTCTCATCTAACCATAAATCATATGATATTCCACTAGATATGTATTATGTTTTAGAAACTTTAAGTGGTTTTTTAAACTCAGAAAATATCTATGTGACCATAGGACATAACCTCCAAAAAAAAATTGTTTAGTGAGTAACATCTATGAAGTAAAAATGCCATAATAAATGTGAGTGTAAGGAATCATATTTCTAATGAAAAAATAATTGAACATAGTTTTCAAACATCTTAACTTCTCAACAACAAACATTATGATGATAATTTATTTTTTTTGTATTATTATAACACTTTATATTTTCATCATCAATATCATTCATGGAATTATTTCCATCAAAAAATTACAATATATTTATTATTAAAATATTATATTCTTTTCATTTTAATTTTACAACATATCCAAAACTCTTTTAGAATATGATGTTCAGTTAATATTACTAAGGTAACTAAATGTATCTATTTACAATTTTTAATCCTAACATACCCTACTATCATTTAGGATATTAATCTATAACTACATTGAGATTTTATTTGAAAAAAGTTTATTTTGTTGAATTTTAACTTCTCTATATCGAAATATAATATCATTGGCCTCTTAAACACTATATTATCTTAATAATATCATGGTAAGATACAAAAAGTCTATTGTGTTTTATAAATAAAAATTATTTTATTTAGTGGGGTTGTTTAACCAATAATATATTTTTACATATCAGATATGGTATTCTATGTTTTTATATCACTTTTCCAATAACAATATCAGAATAAAAATTCCTCATATTTTAAAAATATAGCGGATAAAATCTTTATCTCAAGAAAAACACATTTTAGCTTTACCTTCTTCAGAAGAAAGATATATAATATAATTAATCATAAACCATGTTTCATATATACATAATATTATATCTATTATAATGAATCATTTAAAAAAAGACTTTTATTATCATATATGAAAAAAGTAGAAAATACATATCCTCTATATAAATCCATTTAATCTTGATATTTTCCATTAAATTGAACATCATGATTTATCATCCATTCTCATCATCATGAATTTGTAACCCTTTTCATCATTGTGATAAAAAACCCATTTTCTTCATCACCTTAATTAAAACAATAATACTTTCCAATTATATCTTTGATTTTGAATAGTTGTATATTTACAAAGTTTATAAAATATAAATTTTGTATCATATTCCATTCAAAAATGATGAAATTGAATTACATCAATACAATTCATAGACTCTCTATAGAGATTCACATACCGATTTTGCTATACTAGTAAATTGATATAATATGATAATAAACTATAAAAAACAAGCAGATAGAAAAATTATTTTAGATGGGGTCTTACAAAACCCTCTATAAATTATTTTTCATGGAAATTTTGTTGCAATTATGCCAAAATATATTCTAATTAAATATTTAGTATGGGTTTATTGGACCTAATAATTTATATATATATACTTATATATATAAATATTCATAAAATAAAGTATATATTTACTGGTGGTTTTAGAAAAAATACTTCTTAAAATATAATTTTTTTTATCACAAAATTAAAAAAACAAACATTGGTTATGAACCATCATTAATCACTTATAGTAGAGGGGGTTTATAACCCCTTCCAATTAAAAAAAAATAATAATTACAAGTAATTACACTATATAAAAAAAATATGTAAACAAATATTTTTTATAAATTCCTTATTTAAATATATTATATAAAATACTGTATAAATATATTATAAAAAAATTAACAATAAATACTTTTTATAAATTTATTTAAAATTATTAAATTATATATTATTGATACTCTGTATAAATAAATTATAATTGCTAATCATATTTATTTTGGTTTCTATGTATGCTATATGAATATATTACATAAATATATTATATAAATATATAATATAAATTGATGATCATTTAATCAATTAGTACTGATTTCCAACCCTTATTTATTATTTTAATTTTCTAAGAAATATTAAAAATAATTATGGACTAATAAAACTCCTAATTTCTTAAATTAAAATTATTTTATTTTCCCTTTATTGTTAAATAAAATTCTAAATAATTTAATTTAATTATAACAATAATAATTATAATATAAAAAATGAATATTTTATTTTTAATTAATTTAAATGTTTAATTATTATTAGTATTCATAACAGTTCAAGGAGAGATCCCAAACTCCATTAACCATTTATTATAATAAATAAAAATATGGGAAAATAAGAAAAAATGGTCCAAACATAGAAAAAAATTACCAAATCAAGTTATCAAAACAAGAAAGAGTACATTAATTTAGCACTCAAAGATAATATGTTAGTTCATGTTTTTTCCATTAGAATTAATATTTTTCGGTTTTCCTTTACCAAATGGATATTAACATCTTATCTATATCATGGAGTTAAAATGTCTTTTTAGATCACAATCATTTGAAAAATCAAAATTTCCCCAGATAATGTATCAAAAACATTATTTCCATGTTAAATTCCAAAAGTAAAACTCTAGATTGCACCATATATTTTCGTTAATGTTAGATATGAATTCCATGACAACAAGGTAGTATTTATACATAAATGATTCATGTAATAATAATTTATAAATATACTTATATTTTGTTTCAATCTATCTATAATATCACCACTATGTCCCAAAGGTAAACTCTTCTAAATAATTTCCTATAGCAGTTTGAGGATGGATTTTTTACCAATGCATCATCACATTCTAATTCCTTGGATTTACCTAGAATATCATAAATTAATTTCATTGAATCAAACAATTAATGGGGGGATTTTACTTATTTCGAATCTCGTTCACAATAGCCAATAAAGTATGAATAGATTGTCTAGGGAAACCCCCTATCTTACCATGTGCATCCATTGAATCCTCCTAAACTGAATCCATGTGCTCATATTTATTAGGTTAACTGGTAGGATGATAAAAATTAAACAGAATTGATTCTATATGGGTCCTTTTAGAAACCATCCTTTTCAACCATCTTATTATTAACCTTTTCAAGTTGATAATTAAAATATAGAGTCTCTCTAATATACCATTATAGAAAAAAACATGGATTTTTAGCATAACAAGTCCCAGTTGGTTTAGCAACATATTCCCCATACCGTCCTTAGAATTCTATCGAGGGAAACTAATTTCAATATGAATATATTGAGAGCATAATAATAGGCATGTATCTATGAACCTGTCAGTCTATAAGAAGGATCAGGTATGCCTGATAAATATTCTAGAGTATGGTCCACATTTGTAGAAATATCACCCATGTTTTTTTAGGCTTTCAATTGGGTGCACAATCATCCAGCATTTGGTCAACCAATACATTCTCCACCAAAGTTAGTTCTTTATTATCTAATGTCCTACAACCTATAACACATTGTTGAGTATAATCATCAATCTTATATATAGTTATAGATGTAGTTATATATCAACTCCATTCCATCCTTAATTTCATCCTCCAACATTATTTTTTGACATTCCCATTGAGAGAATAGAATTAATTTATAATATCATTCACATGTTTCTCTTTAGTGTTCCATATAACATCATAGTAGGAATATGATCTATGTATTCATTCATAAATAGTCTACATATTAAGATCATCCTCATAGTTATATAAAATAAATTTCTCAATTATAGTTTATCTTATGTCAAAATCAACCAATAATCTCGAATAAAATAAAAATCACACTTCCTTAGTGAAACGTTTCATGTCTAATGGGAAATATAATTATTGAATCCATTCCAGAAAAGATCATTGGATTCCACAACATCCAATTTAACACAAAAACAAAATCTCCTACATGAAAATGAGAATTTTATCTGTATAGAGTATTAATGTAGTTCTTATAATCCTTAATATAGTGCATAACTCTCTTCTAAGAGAGTGAAAAAATTCCACATGCAATTATTTTAGATTCATCAAATGAAAATAGTGGATATAAAAATTCTACTACCATGGGAATGCATTTCCAGTTCTCAAACACCCAAATATCTAAATTCATATTATTGTGGTTATCCACGATTTATTTATTTTATCTCATGGTAAAACATGTCATGAAATAATAAGACATTCATATATATTGAACTTATATAAAATTACATTCTTATTAGTGATGGTGTGGGTATTTTCACTTCTTTTGATGATTTGGTGTTGATATTTCATCCCTCTAAAAGGCAGAATTCTATTGATGAGCACAATATTTGATGAAATTCAAAATGAACTACAAAAAAACATGATCCCTCCCTTTAGATTAAGATCAATAGAAAATATATGGATTATTGGGAGAACAACAAGCTAAAATATCCAATTAATTGTCCCAAAATAAGGTCATATCTTACCTATATCCCCAATCACTTCTATAATCACCCAAACCATATATACATGACTATAACCTTCCACATTATTATAATATGTGTAATAATAATAATAAATTGATTAAACTCATTATATATTATAAAAATACAATATATATATATATATAAATATAATAATCATTATAAGTGTATTTAAATGTATTATAATTATTTATTATTGTTCCCAATGGAAAATATGATGTGCTCCTACATTTGTGGTGGTTTGGTGTGAATATCAGTGAGGGAATACTTTTTAAAGGTATGTTCTCAGAATAGTTTTGTCTAGTTATTTTAAGGAATACATATTTGTTCAGAGGATTAGAGGTCAAGATCACCACACCCATTTTTGGGTTACTATTTCTCACCCAAAGACTCTCTTATATATTTAAAATGTGTTCAAGAATCCTTTCCAAATGCCAATTTGGGACTGGTTTCCCACGTTCCAATGATATTATTGAAACCATATTGATTTTTAAACACCACTATGTATGATATATTCTCTATAATTCTCTTATTGATTCATTATTCTTCATCATAATGATGACTAGTTGGGATAACTTGTGTTTATCAACATCTTGAAATGTGGAAGGTATTGTGTAGCTAGGATTATGTCATCCATAGGGATTCCAATGTATCTATAAAAGGGAATCAAAACTCATGTAGTATGGTTCTACTTAAAGGGGCAAGTTAGTCCTTTTATGTTCATGTGAAACGGAACAATCCATGTTATTTAATTCCAAAAATTGTTGATTACTAGTTAAAGAGTTCTTAGTAATGGTTTCTTGTTGGATTTACTTATGAGAGACCCTTTATGTGTTGGTCTTGCATTAAGGTAACTAAAAAATCAAGCCATTGATAAAATATAGATCCTCACATGAGGTATCCCTTTCTCATCACTGGATAAAGATGATTCTCATTAAACTCATCATCATAAAGAATTAGTTAAATTATGTATGGGATTTCAACAAATATGAGGCTCGTGTATGGGAATATCTAGATGAATATCTCAACTCAAGTTAACACAGGTCATCTTAGGCATCTCATGTTGGAGAAATTATTGTATTGAGATTGATTGGATTGAACTTTAGAGAGAAATACTTCATATATTGATTAAAATGAATCAATTTTAGATTATTCATTTTATGTGTTTGAAAAGAATACGTGAAGATAGATTTATAGTTTACATCATTCAATATTGTTGAAAATTACGAAGTTTAATGTCATGCAACTCATACTTGATGGTTCATCCATTGATTTGTCTCAAATATGCTAATGAAATTATCAACTAAAACTATGATGCCACTTGATTCATAACCAGTGTGAGAAGTAATAGGTTGAAGATATGTAACATTTCATTGGAGTACAAAATAAAGGATTGAGTGGAGTTTACACATGTTCTTAATAAGAATGAATTTATGCCAAAAAATGTGGGATAATAAGAGATTTAATGGGGATTACACACGTGATTCCATAGTGAGTTTTATATTCCATTAATGTGATGAAAATATAATATATATCATGGAATATGATTGATATTCCCGGTTGAAGTTATTATGCCAATAATGGGTTGAATTCAAGAGAAAATGATTGTCCAATGCATGGTTTAACCTGAGATACATAAACCAGTATGTTAGTCATGTAAATTTTTTTTGTGGGATTACACATAGATAGATGCTAAAATATGGAAACCATGGGGATTATATCAATAGAATTTGTATAAATATATGAATATACTTATATAGACTAAATATGAATAATTACCAAAATGAGTATATCAATTTCAAGGTCAACGATGGAACCATGAAGAGAATATCTACTACAAGGTAAATAATGGACCAGGTGGAGTAATATCAAATCAAGGTGTGTTTGTGTGTATTATGCATATGTGTCCCCCATATATACCTAACCTTTCTCGTGACTCATTTAAATGTAGGGATATCTACTATATTACACCTAGAATGATTATCATATTTATGGAAAATAAAATGAATATATCAAATGAATGTATTTAATGGTATCAATACAGTATAAACCTAGAAGGATACCCAAATTTGTCAACCATGAAGAGTATATCAGTTTGAGGTGAATAATGAAATTGATAGTATTATATCAACTCAAGGTGAATGTGATATCATGTATGAGTATATATACATTAGGTATTAATGTAATTGAGAGTTGTATATCCATTGAATGTAAATTTGTGGGGATTAACTATATGATCCATTTTAATATTCCTATCCTAATGACTATCTAATGAGAATGTTGGAAGAGTTAGGTGTTTAATCTTTAGAGGAGGACATTATTTAAGTAATACAAGATGAATATATTAACACAATGTTCTCTAAGAATACATGAGGAGTATCTCGACTAAAGGAATACTCTAGGTTCAACGATATGGTCGCAAATGTTAAATCCCAAAAATGTGTTCGACCTGGCCAAAAAATTCTATGGTGTCACGGATGATTATTTTTGGTGGTCAGTGAAAAAATTGAACGAGTGCAGATAATTCAAGACCAAAATCTATCAAAGATATCACATAGTGGTGTGGGGTGGAGCTACATCCATATAGACTAGTGTGTCATGGAAGAATATGATAATTCGTGAAAGATTAGGTGCCCACATAGGAGCATCACTAAACATTTCTTAAGGGAGAACCACATACAACTGCTAATAGGGATTTACAAATATCATTGGCACATATAGCTATTTGAATAGGGATATCCATATAACTCTAACCAAAGTGGGTTTGTATTGAAAAAATCACATAAAGGGAACTTGCATAGCATTGTTCACATATGGGTGATCCCATATTCCATTTAAAATAGAATTTCATGATGTTTCCTTGTGTTTGGATTCCTTTGTTAACGTATTTCCTTGTAGATGGTATTCATCATATTACATCACAAAGGTCTTCTCTAGTTTCAAACTAGGAGATTTTAACTGAGTGTCAAAGTCTGTGACTCCTAAAATCCCTAGGACACTCATTTTATCGTCTGAGACTGCCCAACTACCAAAGCGCCTAAGTGGGTGAAAATATTTATAGGCATTGGAAGGTATCTTCATTCCCAAAATGGATGTAATGTTCCCGCTCCATATTCCACCTTGAGGAGCCACACTCCATGTTAGTCACAATGCCTCATGTTAATTTCCTTGAATGCCAGAGTTTGGTGGCTAGTTGCGATGTCCTTCGGTGTGATGGTGGGGGAAAATATGCCCTCATTGGAAGAGTAACATAGTAGAAACCAAACAGATAACAATTGTAGAAATAGTAAACATAATATACAAATGTAAACAACATAAGACTGAATGTAATAACTGGAGAACCTATATAAATATGATGCATGATACATATTTATAAAAAATAGCCAAACAAGTCCCAATGATGGGATACAGTTGAAACCAATGTAAAAAAAAGAAAACAGATAAACTTTAGTAGCATCGGAAGACTTAGGTTAGTCCCATTCTCTCCCACTCCTCAGAAATCAAGTACCTGATGTAGAAGGATGCTTTCCCTAATCAATACCTTCAGAAATATAATCTATTTATGCCCAATATCTTGACCCAAAAATTGGTGTGAGACCAATCTCCATAAGAAACAACCATATGATCTATGCCTAATGGTCAGTGAATATATATGGGAGGTAATATGGAAATTGAAGCAGTAAACAAGGAAGTACTCGAAGGAAAAAAATACCACAGTTTCAAAGAATTCAATTTCACATATCAAGTAAGTAGATAATCAAAAGCTGGTTACCCTCTAGGATGTACTCATATACTAATCCCTCTGGTTCAACCAAACAACACAAGAAATCCTCTCAAAAGTACACATAGTCTAACCCTTCTGGTTTATCTTTAGCACAAAATCCCTAAGGAAGAACTCACCATCAATTACCCCTATAGTATCATATAAGAAAATAATAGGCACTCTATGGAAGAACTCCAAATCCAATTAACACTATGTCCCATAAAAAGGAACTATAGACACTTTGAGGGAGCACTCACATCCATCCCCTCTATGGTGTCAGAATGTAACTATAAAACTGACACTCTTTAGATTCCATAAACGTCCATTCTCTCTATGGTCTACTAAACCAGGTTCTCACAGCCCTGTGTAAGTCAATCGTGCACAAACAATATATGGTGGACTAAGTAAACCTCAATAAATAATTGTCTAAATATTCTACAACATATCACAACATGTCAAATAACTTCCCTCAGACCTACAATACTAGGAATGGAATGCAAAGCAGCCTAACATGAAAGCTAGACCAAATGGTCAAAACAAGCAGCATAATAATAAAATTCATAACATGGAAAGATTAACCTTATTCACATACAATTAACCTCTATCCAAACAAACATGTCTTATCAGAAAATATCAGGGCTAAAAATCATAAACATACAATACCCTGAACGAGGTTATTGGGCGCTTTTGCACATATAACTCAAAGACTAACTACAGAAAGGCACAAACCACCTACCTCATCCTTGTGAGATCGATATACGAGAACCTCATGTCTTGAAACACCTTAGAACACCATAGATCTACCAAAATGTCTAAAATGATCATATGATGATATCTCATGAGAGAGAAGAAATCGTAATATGGTGTTCTAGAAAAAGAGAGAACTCAATGATGCGATTCCAACACAATCAACAGAGTTCAATTCAGTGGCATGACTCTGCAAGATCATGCTCACACCTTAGATCAAGATTATCAAGGAGTAAAAACAAGAAGTGTTAGAAGGAAACAAGATAAAGAAAGCATTCAATAATTTTTTCATAACATGGATACACGACATTTATAGTGCCTACACATTGTGTTCCCTTGAGCCTTCACATGAGCGTGTACTTCTTCCAACCTAGGTCGTGTAACAGCCTAAGAACATGGCGTGTTGATCTAACACATTGCATGTACATGAATCATATTCTCCTTCCCGAGTTCCCTTACATGGATAATCCACAAGGTTCTCCAAAAAAAGACAACACGACGTGTTATTTCCAGACATGGGGTGTACGAGACAAACATCACAGACCGATGTTGTTAGTGACATGACCTTTTACATGACAAATACTACACTGTGTGTTTATGCCAAATACGGAATGTACTAGGAAGATTTTACAGACCCGTGTTGTTCACTATATGGGGGGATACTCAATTTACAGTACACGATGTGTTGCAGATGAATATGGTGTTTATTATAAAAGACTCAACTGACCCATGTTGTTTGTCACACAACATGTTATACAGTTATACAATACGACGTTTTCATTTGGTGCATGGCATGTCCTTCTAATGATTTCCAAACCTCATGTCTCTACCCAAATAGTCTGAGACATGGTTAGAGACTACATGGCATGTACATATAGTGCATGTAATCTACATAAGAAAAATAGTTCCTTCCCTAATAGAAGGACACACGACGTGTATTCATCACTACACACCATGTATTCTGGGTTTTCCCGGACAGTAAGCCTCATAAACTACTCTAGATTCCTAGAAAACACAAAAACATTCATTAAGTGCCAAATTCTGATCTATGAGGGCCCATACTCCCCGCGAATCCAAGCTTGACATCTTATACATTTCATATACAAGAAAAACATGGTTATGATCCACCTAATTCTGATCCATGAAGGCCTAAAACACCCCAAGGAACAAAGTATAACATTTATTCAAACCAAACATTACACAATTCAATACCCTGTCAAATAGATGGTATTTTATCAAGGCATCTATCACAACAACATGCATATCTGGCACAACATCTATTACAATAACATGCAACTACTAATGCTCCCTAAATGGTATAGCAAGAATGCATGACATGTAATTTCTAGAAAATTCCTATATGATGCTTGTGATGGTATACCCTTATCTCATAGGGTTACAACAAAAATAGAAACTCAATAATATGAATGACAAAAGAACAATATTTCTGAATCACCCAATGGTGAAATCAAATCAAAAGTAAAATTGAAAAACAAATAAATATTTCAATAAAAGAGGAAAACTAGCTTTTCCCTATACAAGGGTTAGATACTCATTGGAAAATATTTTTACTAATAAATATTCCATCCTATACATAAATATATTATCCAAAAAGTATGTCAGGATAAAAATAATTCCTCTAATACCACTTTGTATCATCCCTGTTTCATTTAATGAAAAAAGTACACAATGAGTACGTTAAAAGTACACGGTGGGTTCTTGCCTTTACCAAGCCCCACTATAGGCAGCCTTGAGGTCAACCCACTTGTCCATGTACTTAACCTTTACACAACTAGTTCACGGTCACCTGCGAAAACCGAGTACATGGTGTAATCATTAAAAATTTCCAGAAACAAATCTTTTCTTAAAAACAATAGAAAAAGAAAGACATACATGAAAATAAGATATCTGTTCTTATAATGGATGTCCACATAGTGTTTGATGATCCATGTGAATATAATAATGTTGTGTGCACAAAATTAATTTCTTTGAATCACAAACTACATATGGTTTTCATAACAATTGTAGTTCTGTTTGAACATGGATAATTCCAAGTAGTGGGGAATCCATTAATGCATCTAAACTAAACAAATATAGTGTTTCATATAGATTGATGTGTTATGAAAATAAAAAAACATAAAATGCATAATTTTTTACAACATAAACATTATTTTATGCTAAAATCAATCCCAACTGAGAACAATCATAACTTTTGATCCGTTTGTTTTTTCTACTCTATGTATATTAAAATAAAATCTTTTGAAGAAAAATATTCCCAGGGATAGGGTGTATACACGATTTTAAGATGTTATACGATGCCAAAAAGTTCCTAGAAGTACCAAAAAATGGTTTTGGTGGTTTTAACACAATTCATGATGCCAAATTGGGGATATATGTTACCTACTTTTAAAGGGAGGGTCTCCCCACTACTTCACTAGACTAAGCAATGTTTTTCTGTAATCTTTATCCCTCAGAACAAGAGAAATCACGTGACAAATAAATATCCAATTTACTTTTTCTTTTAACCATGGAGTTACATTTCTACTAAAACTCTACACACGATGTTCATAATTAATTAATATCATATAAATTTATAGTATAATATAGTATATTAATATATATATATATATCTTAAAATTAGACAGACACACAGAAAAATTTATTTATGGTTAATAAATAATGTAAACTAATATAATTATATATTATATATGTATTTATAATAAATACAATTCAAATATCCATATATATGAAAAATAAAAATATATGTATAAAAATATTATATATGTTGTATAAATTTATATAAATATTATATGATAATGATATTTGAATTTCTTAAATTAATATATTTTATAAATGTATTCATAAAAACTTCATATAATAATTATTTTTTTAAAATATAAAATATATAAAAACAATATATAAATATAATAGAATTTAAATATATTAAAAAATAAATTATATAAATAGAAATTTATAGAAATATATTTTTAAATAAATATATGTATTTAGAAATTATATATGTCTATTTGTAAATTTATACAAAGCTATATAAAACACCATATAGTTCTTCTAATTAAAAAACAAGATTCAATAATAATTATATATATATATATCATTATACATATATGTATTTTGAAAATATAAATATATGAATATCTATTAAATATATATTTATATATATATTTATTTATAAATATATAAATATATAATTTAATAATATAGGTTTTATAAATATATTTAAATATATTATATGAATACACTATATTTATCTGTTGAAAGATATTGTATAATATTATTATACCAATTTATTTTAAAATATTAATTATATAAACATAGTATATAGAAATTAATGCTTCTAAATATATATATATATCCACATATAAATATATAAATATACATATATTCTATTAATATATATAAATATGTTATATAAATAAAATTATAAATGAAATTTGATTATGTTTATATATGAATGTAAATATATAGATTACATTATAAAATTTTAACAAATATTATTTTCAATTGATATTATATACAAATAGATGGGGTTTTTTTAAAACTCATGGGTATATATAAATATACAGGTGAATAAAAAAGTAACATAAATTCTATTTTGATTAGTTTCTGAGAATCTTATCCTTTAGGTGGATCAATTTTACCGATCATGTGTGTCACTAAGGTGGTCGGAACGACATACGTCGGCTGTGTGCACATGGAAACAAATTATGGGGGTGGGGGGTAAATTGGGGGGATGGGTGAGGAAATGATTTGACCAATATGTTTGTTTTGGACCAAGGAAATGTGAGTTTTTCATGGGGATGTGAGTCCCTGGGGATGAAGGACAAATGAATTGTGTGTTTCATATGGGGAAGTGAGTCCAATGATAAAAATTTTATTTTATTTATAAAAACATAGTTGTAGTTATTAAACCATCACTAACAGTTTTACAATTTTTTTATAATTAACAATATATGCTATTCATGTTAAAATTACTTTAAAAAAATTATATTTTTACTGGGGTACATAAATATCATTAAAAAATGATTCCAATTTTAGAAATTTTCAATGCTTTTGGGAAAAACATATAATTAATGTTGGATATAAGTTTAATGGTGATTTGTAAAATGTGATTTAAATATTTTTTAAATGGTTTATAAACACCTCTAAATGATAATATAACCCATTTCCAGTAACATTTTTTTATAGTTACCTTTCTTAGTTTCTCTATCCTCAACACTTTGGTCATCGGTCTGTCAAGTCATTAATAAACTCAATCTTATTGAATATATATTTGATGAATAATGTTCAATTGGTCATAATATTTATATATCTTATGAAACAATAGTTTTATTCTAATATTCTTCTCATAACTATCTAAATACACATGTTAACTAACATCTATAGTTGGTAACTCAAGGAGGGGTAGCTCTTACACAAAAAAAATTCTTCATATTTTAGACTGATTCTTAATTTTTGGTAACTACCTAAGATGTTGCTTGAATGATGTTCATCCTATCTATAGGATTGGTCTCACAATATATAATTTTTGATTATTATGATTCTATTTATCTTAAAAATTCTTTTATAATATGTGTATCAGGTTTTACGTTTATTTAAAAATAGGATTATAAAATGTTCTCCCACTAAAATGATAACCCCTTTTAAAAAATAAAGTATTTATTTGTGGTCCAAGATTAATATATATCAAATTAAAGACTTTTCGTTATTATAAACTTCATCACATAAATTTTTTAGGGAGAAAATCGTGTCATTCATATTAGATGTGACTCTTGGGTGATTGAATAAAAAACTCTTTTTTCAATATATTAAATGGATAAAATGAACACCATTCCACAAGTATTATAACTCTTTGGGTTTTATATCTAGGTGTTACCCTCATAAAATTCCAAAAATAAGAATATAACACTAAGGGTCACCTTGTCATTCTTTTTATTGCACATGAAATTCGAGGGGCACTTAGTTTTGACATGAACCTACCCGGTTGAATGACATATATATTGAATTTTTTTTTCTTTTAATGAAATATAACACAAATTACTATAAAGGGAATTTAATCTAAAAATATTATATCACAACTAAACACACAGACACACACATATATATTATTTTAATGATTTAGTTTTCAATCTCACCCTTCTACCAAATCAATATATTCAATCCAAATTGATGTGAAACTCATTACATGAATCATATCTTATGTCACATACCAAAATTAACATCCAAAAATATTCTTACACATTTAAGTGTGTCTCATTAAAAATTAATATTTAACCATTTTATGTATATGACATGATGAATATTAAAGGAACCATCCACTTATGAGTAAGCTTGGACAAACATAAAAAAGCTCTCTCTTTTTTAGAAAAGCGATGTGCCTCTAGAAAAAAAAATAGTCTGACCCATGTTCCTTCTAACCATAGTAAATTTACTCATGATTGACATAAAATACATCAGAATTTTAGAAAATAATTTGTATAATTGATATTTTACTTCATAAATAATTCTCATTACCCCAGACAGTCTAAATTCTATTAATAAGGAATCTAAATCAATTTTAATACCTAGAATATACTTTCTTATATTCATGTATGGTAATTTATAGAATTAATTTAAAAAATTAATCTAACAAATATATCTATTCATAATAAAATAATTATATTCATAAATAAAAATAAGAAATAAATAAATGAATTTATGAACAATTCATATATTTAAATTAGGGTAACTATCTATAAAAAATTAACAAACTGAGAATTTAAAACACTTTATAACTTATATTTGCATTTTGAATAATCCATAATAAATATAAATATAAAATGTTTATATTTATTTTCATCCTTAATACATTTTTGTGAATATTTATATCTAATTCTACTTAAATACAAATTATTAAATGAAATGCAAACATTTTACATTTGAATTCTATGTTGTAATCAATTTAAATAATATATTTATCTTTTTTTATTATCAAAATTTAATCCTTTATCATATAAATTATCAAAAAATATTTCTATATAGTTCAATTATGTTTTCAAATAATTCATTTTTAATTTTAAAAATATTAATTAAATATTTTAAATAATTCATAATATTAAATACAGATCCCTTTAGACATTTATCCTTATTTATTAATTTATAAACAATATATAAATTACTTTTATTGTAACATCCCAGGTAAATAAAGAATAAGACATTCATATTTATTAATATTTTTGAATTAAATATTAATTTTATTTTTGAAGGGGTTTCTATGTTCGATAGCGTACCCAATACGCAACAATGAGTTTCTTTGAAATCTTACGTTACACGCTAATAATATAATAATATTATTTCAAATGGTAGTTAACACGTAGTCGCTGTATTGGAGGGAATGAATTGAAATAACTAAAATACGAATTTATATGTTTGTACATTTATCCAATAATAGATAAAGGCTTAAAATAAGAAAAGAATTCAATTTTAAGCATAAATACTCTATTATTCAATAAAGGGCCGATTTATCGCCTTTTGATGGAGAACCCTATTTAAATATTGTTTTGGTCACTCTTATACATTCTTTTGGACTAAATAAAGCCCTTCTTTTGAAATGGGACATCAAAATTTACTTTGTGTATGTTTTTGTTATTTTTCCGATAAAGTTCATTTTTTATGAATAAGTGAAAAATGTTGTATTTTAATTCAAAACCTCTTTTAATCTAATTTATTTATATGATTAGATTATCTTTTGAATTGGTTTTAATGTGAAACCATAAAATATTTTTACCATTTGATTCAATGGTGGACTTTGGAATTAATTTCACTTTGGAATTCGACATAAACAAATATCAATCTTTTGGTATATATTGCTTCTTAAAAACACGCTATTTGTTTTGACAGCAAGAGTTAATTATTAAATTAATTAATTCTACTTATATTCTTTAAATTAGGTAATATAAATATCATTTTTGAATTCGGAATATCGAATATAGCTTAGAATGAATTTTTGGTAATTTTCTGAAAAACTCCAATTTTTTATGAATAGTGAAACCACAAAGTGGTAATCAAGCAAACTGATTTTTCAGTTAAATGAAAGTTTACCACTAATGTGTATTGAATTTTTAAAATCCTACATACATTGTTGTAATTAGTATGTAAAATTTGGTTCAATGGGATGAAAATAATATTTTGGTGAATAGTAACTTTTTTTCATTAATCGCGATTAGAGGTAATTAGTGTAATTTAACATAAAAATGATATTATAAAAATATGAAAACACCATGACACTTTTCCTAACACTATTCTATGAGTCATGGCCGACCAAGACAACCCATGGGTCAATTTAGGGGACCCCATGGAGCCACTTGGGTGAGATAAGGACTTTAATGCTTTTTTTTAAAATAAAGGTAAAAATGACATTAACATAAATTGTTTTACTAAAACAATTTTTAGAAGGGGTTATACTAATCTGAATTTTGACTATAAATACTCTTTGAAAATATACACATATTTCCTACATCATGATATTTTTGTTATAATTTTTGGACAATAAATAAATTAATTTAATTATGACATCATGATGATTGAACGATTACCTCATTAATGAACAGTTTAAATAAAATGAAAAGATAATATAAACTATAATACCTACACTTGTCAAAAAAATATTGGATGGATATATTTCTAAGCCTTATCATCTTATCTTCGAAATATATCAATTTGGGACCTTAAAAATTCGAAACACTTTTGAAAATAAAATAATAGTTTCATGATTTTCAAAAGTGCCCCTCCTCTCCTCTTATAAAAGGCCCCCACCTCTACCTCATTTCACACACTCCTCAAGCAATTGGCTCGGCCATCCCCTGACCATTTACTCTCTCCACATTCCTCTCCTCATCCTAGAGTATTCCCTTTGGGTAGAACCCTTTCAAAGGAAGCCTTAGGCTCAAATCAAAAGGAGTTGCACTTTTAAAGGTAATTCATTCTCTCATGTTCATTTGTTTTATTTTGCTTCTCCAACCCCCTAAACTATTTTTATTTACTTATTTTGTAACAACACCAGTATCTTAAATATAATAGGATGTTGTTATAAGATTTATTCGAGCTACACTCTCACACAACTACATCAAATGGTTATAGAACATACGGTTTCTGTGGATGGCGAAATTCTGCCTCCCGAAACGATGATTGTTCAATACTCATTTAACACCTTCAAAGGTGTCCATTATGATGTCACTATTTTTATATATGATATATAATATGTTTATTCTTTCCTTAAGCTTCTGTATTTTTCATTTATGGCATACCATTATTGTTTCCATTATGGGTAAACACGATATCTTCATTTTAGGAAGTGCGGACTACCGCCCCCCGAAAGTGATTTGATTCGTTAATACCATATGTGGGATGTTTAAAGGATAAAGTTAATGATATTATATATGGAATTATAATATACTCTTATATCATTATGATTCCATTCCAGAAAATACAAAATAGAATTGGAAGTAGCGTTCATGCGTACGTACGGCTTACCGTCTCCATGAACGGTGCATTTCATTTCATACCTCTAAATGTGATGTAATATTATAAATACATGTATATTCTGAATATATATGATATATATGTTATCCAAATCATTAATATCATTATGTATATAACGAACCTTTGACCAAATTAACAACATGTAAGTGTAAGAAGTCTATTTTTGACTTAAGAACCAAATACCGACAAAATGAACATTATTAACTTAAATGATTACATGATGTTCATAACATGGTATAAAAGGAATAATGAACTTGAAATAGGTTCTTAAGAATGTATAGATTAACTCAAGTTTATTATTCAGGAGATTAAAGAACGGTCAGGTCAAGTCGGATACGAGGTATGGGACTTTGTCTCAATCTCCTTTCATTGAGGAATATTTTATTTTATACACAACCTTCTTTTATACGGTGTATGAACCCCTTTGACTTTTATGCTTATTCAAAAGGAATCGTTTTTATATGAAGCGTTTTACTAAATGACAAAAGGGAATGTTTTTCTGGTGGTACGTATGCGGTGACAACGACTTCTCCGCCGCCATGACCATTATTTGAGTATCGGCTTCCTCTACAAGCCATGCCCTTTTTTTAAATGAAAAATCAATACCATGTTTTACATTGGTATTGAAAATGGTTTTCATAATGTTTTTATTATATCAATGTGTTGTATTGATTTCTCATTATTGAAATGTGGAAATGTTATGTTTTCTTTATGCCTGTTTTATGTGATACGAATAATGTTATGGTTCTTGGACATTATTATGAAGACGGGTGGTTCTGTGATAAACTAAGGGCGGGTGAGCCCGTTATAGCTCTCCAATGCATTGGGTAACGCGAAGGAGTGAAACATTAAGGTTTCTCCGAAGATATTTAGGGAATATACTGTGATGGGTATTCCAAACGTAACCAAGAGGGTTACTCCCTATGTAAGAATGTTATGAATGCCTCAAGTTACCTTTATGTCTTATGGTTTCTATGATTTATTCATGATTTTATGATGTATGTTAAAGTGCCTATGTTTTATGGGTAAAGTATTATTTCATTCTTATGTATATATGAACTCATGTTTCTCTTCCATGTTTTTCTTATAACCCATACTAATTTTTTATGCTCATCCCATGTTTTTGAGATGTTTTTCACAGGTCAAGGGAAAAGTACATGATAAGATGATAGAGTCAAGGATGTGTCAAGAAAGAATCTATGTTTTATTTTCAATATGTTTCCATTGATGGGAAAAAAATACTATCTTTTATTGTAACCACTTTGTATAAATGTGGGTTGTAATGCATGTTTTAAGATCTAATTCTCTAAAACTCTAAACCTGAAAAGATCCTCAGCGTGTAATCCTGCGATAACTCATGATTATGTAAGGTTTAATGATGGGGCCTTATAGTTGGTATCAGAGGTCGGTTTAGATAACTTTAGGAGTTAGAATTCTATGAAATGATTATCCTAAAGTTCTTTTTATGGTCAAATTGAAATGATATAGCATTTAAAGATTACCATGTTGCTTTATCTAAGACATGTTTGTTCAGAATGGTTTTCCACAGAGGAAATAGGGAAGCAGTGCTAGGAAGGCATACGGAAGTAAATAACCTTCCGAACCAGCATCCTGAGATGGTAGGAATTGGAACTGAACAATTTACTGCAGTAATGGCACAGTTGACTCAAGCGATAAATGGTGGTGGTATCCATGCACGAGATCAGCCAGATCAACCGCAAAGGAACATGTTAGCGGTGGAACATTTCATGAGGAAACATCCCCCATCATTCAGAGGATCATCTGACCCTGTGCTAGCTGAAGGGTGGATTAAATCCCTAGAGAAGATTTTCGATGTCATGAGGTGTTCCGACAATCAAAAGGTTAGTCTTGCTATTTACCGTTTGGAGGGTGAAGCAGATCAGTGGTGGTCGATGGTTAAAAATATCAGGGACGCTGATGAGATTGATGCTCTCGACTGGGATGAATTCAAAGGTATGTTTCTTGAGAAGTATTTTCCTAAGGTTGTTAGACCTAGGATGGAAAAACAATTCCAGGAATTGAGGCAAGAGGAATACTCAGTGGCTACCTATGAAGAAAGGTTCACTCGATTGTCAAGGTATGCTCCAAATTTTATCCGAGACCTTGATAGTAATATCAATCATTTTTACTCAGGATTAAAGCCAAAATATCGAAGGGCTTTAGCTTCTCGTGATTTAAAAAGTTATGAAAAGCTTGTTCGATGTGCTGAGAAGGTGGAAATGGAGTTTGTCGATGATCAAGTGTTCTACAACAACCAGAAAAAGAAGAGACCGAGGTGGCATGAGAAAGGAAAGAATTCATCCAAAAAGTCTGATGGTAAGAAAAATAAGTTTCCATTTTGTGATAATTGTGGTAAACGGCATGCTGGGGAGTGTCTTCTGAATTCTAGAAAGTGCTACTGATGTGGTAAGATGGGACATAAGGCTCGTGATTGCACTGGAAATGATCAGGGTGATGGTAAGACCAAATTTTATTTACAGTTAGTAAAATGATTTAAGTGCTATGAGATGGGTCACTATGCAAATGAGTGTCCGACAAAGAGCTTGAGTGATGGGAAGCAGTTAGACTACAAGCAGAATGGGGTGGTGAAATCCTTTGCAACAACTTCAGCAGATGGCGGGCTATCAAATGAAGTTGTATCAGGTACTTTGTTTGTTTTTTCAGATTATGCCAGTGTGTTGTTTGATTCGGGGTCTACACATTCTTTCATCTCTGAAAACATTTCTAGTAAAATGGGAATACCATCTCAAGAAATGACTCCTGAACTTGTGGTAAAAACACCTGGGGGAAATGTTGAGGTAAAAAAGGATTTATAAGAATCTTCCTATCCTTATCTGTGGAAAGAACCTACTTGCAAACCTTATTGTTTTACCTCTAGTAGAGTTTGATGTTATCCTGGGTATGGATTGGCTCTCAATTTACCATGCTAAGATTGACTATAGAGCTAAAGAAGTTTCTTTTCAGAAATACTATCAGTTTGTGTACAAGAATGAACCCTTACTGTTGATAACATATCAAGAGGCCGCGAAACTTGTAAAATATGGAAATGAATGTTACCTTGCACACATTGTTGAAAACAAGGGAACTGTTCAGATTAATGATGTGCCAGTGGTAAATGAGTATCCTGATGTGTTCCTAATGAGTTTCCTGGAATAATACCGAATCGGGAAGTTGAATTTACTATTGACTTAGTTCCTGATGTTAAGCCAATTTCAAAACCCCCTTATCGAATGGCTCAAATTGAACTTTTAGAGTTGAAGGAGAAATTGCAAGATTTATTAGAGAAAGGTTTCATCCGACCTAGCACATCACCATGGGGTGCTCCTATTTTATTTGTTAAAAAGAAAGATGGTTCTATGAGACTTTGCCATGATTATAGAGCCTTGAATAATATTACTGTTAAGAACAAGTATCCTTTTCCTCATATCGATGATTTGTTTGATCAGCTCCAGGGAGCTCAGTATTTTTCGATGATTGACTTGGGGTCGGGGTACCATCAGTTGAAAGTAAAAGAAGCATACGTTCCGAAGACTGCGTTCTGTACTAGATATGGCCATTATGAATTTGTAGTTATGCCTTTTGGGTTAACCAATGCACTTGCTGTATTCATGGACCTTATGAATAGAATTTTCCATGAGTTCTTGGATAAGTTTGTGGTTGTTTTCATTGATGATATTTTGGTGTTTTCTAAAAGTAAAGATGAGCATGAAAGTCATTTAAGGGTTATCTTGCAAACCATAAATGAAAAGAAACTATATGGAAAATTCAGCAAGTGTGAGTTTTGGTTACAACAAATTTCTTTCCTTGGTCACATTGTTTCAAGAGATGGCATAACTGTTGATCCTGATAAAACAAAAGTTGTTGATGAATGGAAAAGACCCACAAAGGTAACTGAGATTCGTAGTTTCCTTGGTTTGGAGGGCTATTACAGAAGGTTTGTTAGAAATTTTTCACGGTTATCTAGTCCAATGACTAAGTTAACTCGGAAGGGTGTTAAATTTATCTGGACAAAAGAATGTGATAATTGTTTTCAGGAATTGAAAAGAAAATTGGTGAATGCTCCAATTTTGGCACTACCTTCCAGGAATGGTGATTTTTTATCTATAGTGATGCTTCATTAAAGGGACTTGGTTGCGTCCTAATGCAGAATGGTCAGGTAATTGCTTATGCTTCATGTCAGTTGAAAACTCATGAGGTAAATTACCCTACACATGATTTGGAATTAGCTGCTATTGTTTTTGCCTTAAAAATTAGGAGGCATCATTTGTATGGAGTAAAGTGTGAAATATATACTGATCACAAAAGTCTAAAGTATATATTCACTAAGAAAGAATTGAACATGAGACAGAGGATATGGTTGGAATTAATCAAGGATTATGATTGCAGGATTCATTACCATCCGGGAAAAGAAAATAAAGTGGCTGATGCTCTGAGTCGAAAGGGTAATGCTTCATTGACCATGTTGCATTTGGAATGTGATCCTTTGGTTAAATATTTGATAAACTTTGGCATAGAAGTTGTTGGTGCAGGGAATTCTTCTGTCTTGTTTCAGGTGTCAGTGAGATCATCTTTATCAGACAGAATAAAGAAAGCACAGAAAGAAGACAGTGAGTTGCAGAAAAAGGTTGAGCTGGTTCAGAAGGGTAAGTTTCCTGAATTCAACATTGATAATGATTGTGTTTTGAGATTTGGAAAGAGATTGTGTGTGCCTTGTGACTCACAGTTGAAGAGAGAGTTGTTATGTGAAGCTCATAGTTCTCCGTTTTCAGTTCATCCTGGCAGTACTAAGATGTACTGAGATCTGTGGGAGTATTACTGGTGGGATGGAATGAAAAGAGATATTGCTGATTTTACTGTGAAGTGTTTGACTTGTCAGCAAGTTAAAGTAGAGTGGCAGTTACCGAAAGGGATTCTTCAACCTTTACCAGTACCAGAGTGGAAATGGGAGAATATATCAATGGACTTCGTTGTTGGATTATCGAAGACACCTAGAGGTAATAATGCAATCTGGTTTATTGTTGATCGCTTGACTAAGTATGCTCATTTCCTTGCTATACGAGATACTTTTTCCCTAGATTGACTTTCTCGTTTGTATCTTAAAGATATAGTCAGGTTACATGGATTTCCCCTCTCCATTGTATCTGATCGTGATCCAAGGTTTACTTCTATCTTTTGGAAAGGCCTTCAAAAGTCTTTGGGTACTGAATTAAATTTTAGTACAACTTTTCATCCTCTGATAGATGGGCAGTCAGAACGAACAATTCAGACATTGGAGGATATGCTACTTTCTTGTTCGATGGATTATCAGGGAATTTGGGACCAACATCTTTCTTTGGTTGAATTTTCATATAATAAAAGTTTTCATTCCAGTATACAGATGGCACCATTTGAGGCATTATATGGCAAACGGTGTCGAACTCTAGTTTTTGGGGATGAAGTAGGGGAAAGAAAGCTGATGGGACCAGAGTTGGTAGAAGAGATGGCAGAAAAAGTTCAGTTGATTCAGAGACACATGAGAACAGCTCAGAGCAGGCAGAAGAGTTATACAGACAACAGGAGGAAGGATCTCTCTTTTGAGGTAGGTGATCATGTTTTTCTCAAAGTTTCACCATGGAAGACTGTGATGCGATTTGGTAAGAAAGGAAAGATGAGTCCAAGGTTTATTGGACCATATGAAATTATGGAAAGAGTTGGATCAGTTTCATACCGAGTGGCTTTACCTCTGAGCTTATCTCAGGTACACAATGTTTTTCATGTTTCCATGCTAAGGAAGTACATGCCAGATCCATCTCATGTTTTGAGTCCAGAGGTAGTTCAGCTGGAAGAGAACCTATATTATGAGGAAAAACCGATACAGATTCTTGACCACAAGGAGCAAGTGTTACGGAATAAAGTGATTCATCAGGTAAAGGTTTTGTGGAAGAACCACATGATTGAAGAAGCAACATGGGAATCTGAAAATGCAATGACGGCTAAATACCCCCACTTATTCGATAAGTGAATAAAATTGTGAGGACGCAATTTCCAAAAGGGGGGAAGGATGTAACATCCCAGGTAAATAAAGAATAAGACATTCATATTTATTAATATTTTTTAATTAAATATTAATTTTATTTTTGAAGGGGTTTCTATGTTCGATAGCGTACCCGATACGCCACAATGAGTTTCTTTGAAATCTTACGTTACACGCTAATAATATAAAAATATTATTTCAAATGGTAGTTAACACGTAGTCGTTGTACTGGCGGGAATGAATAGAAATAACTAAAATACGAATTTATATGTTTGTACATTTATCCAATAAAAGATAAAGGCTTACAATAAGAAAGGAATTCAATTTTAAGCATAAATACTCTATTATTCAATAAAGGGTCGATTTACTGTCTTTTGATGGCAAACCCTCTTTAAATATAGTTTTGGTCACTTTTATACATTCTTTTGGACTAAATAAAGCCCTTCTTTTTAAATGGGACATCAAAATTTACTTTGTGTATGTTTTTGTTATTCTTCCGATAAAGTTCATTTTTTTTGAATAAGTGAAAAATGTTGTATTTAAATTCAAAACCTCTTTTAATCTAATTTATTTATCTGATTAGATTACCTTTTGAATTTCTTTTAAAGTGAAACCATAAAATATTTTTACCATTTGATTCAATGGTGGACTTTGGAATTAATTTCACTTTGAAATTCGACATAAACAAATATCAATCTTTTGGTATATATTGTTTCTTAAAAACACACTATTTGTTTTGACATCGGGAGTTAATTATTAAATTAAATAATTATACTTATATTCTTTAAATTAGGTAATATAAACATCATTTTTGAATTCGGAATATCGAATATATCTTAGAGTGAATTTTTGGTAATTTTATGAAAAACTCCAATTTTTGATTATTGTGAAACCACTAAGTGGTAATCAAGCAAACTGATTTTTCAGTTAAATGAAAGTTTACCACTAATGTGTATTGAATTTTGAAAATCCAACATACATGGTTGTCATTAGTATGTAAAATGAGGTTCAATGGGATGAAAATAAGTTTTTGGTGAATAGTAACTTTTTTTCATTAATCGCGATTAGAGGTAATTAGTGTAATTTAAGGTAAAAATGATATTATAAAAATATGAAAACACCATGAAACTTGTCCTACCCCTATTGGATGAGTCATTTCCGACCAAGAAAACCCATGGGTCGATTTAGGGGACCCCATGGAGCCACTTGGGTGAGATAATGACTTTAATGCTTTTTTTTAAATAAAGGTAAAAATGACACTAACATAAATTGTTTTACTAAAACAATTTTTAGAAGGGGTTATACTAATCGGATTTTTGTCTATAAATACTCTTTGGAAATATACAAAGATTTCCTACATCATGATATTTTTTTTATAATTTTTGTTCCTTAAATAAATTAATTTAATTATGACATCATGATGATGGAACGATTACCTCATTAATGAACGGTTTAAATAAAATAAAAAGATAATTAAAAATATAAAACCTACACTTGTCAAAAAACTATTGGATGGGTATATTTAGAAGCCTTATCATCTTATCCTAGAAATATATCAATGTGGGACATTAAAAATTCGAAACACTTTCTAAAATAAAATAATAGTTTAATGATTTCAAAAGTGCCCTTCCTCTCCTCTTATAAAAGGCCCCCACCTATACCTCATTTCCCACACTCATCAAGCCTTTGGCTTGGCCATACCCTGCCCATTTACTCTCTCCACATCCCTCTCCTCATCCTAGAGGATTACCTTTGGGCATAATCTTTTCAAAGAAATCCTTAGGCTCAAATCAAAAGGAGTTACACTTTTAAAGGTAATTCATTCTCTCATGTTCATTTGTTTTATTTTGCTTCTTCAACCCCCTAAACTATTTTAATTAACTTCTTTTGTAACAACACCAGTATATTAAATATACTAGGATGTTGTTATAAGATTTATTCGAGCTACACTCTCACACAACTACATCAAATGGTTAAAGAACATACGGTTTTCGTGGATGGCGAAATTCTGCCTCCCGAAACGATGATTGTTCAATACTCATTTAACACCTTCAAAGGTGGCCATTATGAATTCACTATTTTTATATATGATATATAATATGTTTATTATTTCCTTAAGCTTCTGTATTTTTCATTTATGGCATACCATTATTGTTTCCATTATGGGTAAACACGATATCTTCATTTTAGGAAGTGCGGACTACCGCCCCCTGAAAGTGATTTGATTCGTTAATACCATATGTGGGATGTGTAAAGGATAAAGTTAATGATATTATATATGGAATTATAATATACTCTTATATCATTATGATTCCATTCCAGAAAATACGAAATAGAAATGGAAGTAGCGTTCATGCGTACGTACGACTTACCGTCTCCATGAATGGTGCATTTCATTTCATACCTCTAAATGTGATGTAATATTATAAATATATGTATATTCTGAATATATATGATATATATGTTATCCAAATCATTAATATAATTATGTATATAACGAACCTTTGACCAAATTAACAACATGTAAGTGTAATAAGTCTATTTTTGACTTAAGAACCAAATACCGACAAAATGAACATTATTAACTTAAATGATTACATGATGTTAATAACATGGTATAAAAGGAATAATGAACATGAAAAAGGTTTTTAATAAAGTAGAGATTAACTCAAGTTTATTATTCAGGAGATTAATGAACGGTCGGGTCATGTCGGATACGAGGTATGGGACTTCATCTCAATCTCCTTTCATTGAGGCATATTTTATTTTATTCACAACCTTCTTTTATACGGTGTATGAACCCCTTTGACATTTACGCTTATTCAAAAGGAATATTTTTTATACGAAGCATTTTACTAAACGACAAAAGGGAAAGTTTTTCTTGTCTTACGTATGCGGTGACAACGACTTCTCCGCCGCGGTGACCATTATTTGAGTTTCGGCTTCCTCTACAAGTCATACCCTTTTTTTAAATGAAAAATAAACACCATGTTTTACATTGGTATTGAAAATGTTTTTCATAATGTTTTTATTATATCAATGTGTTGTATTGATATCTCATGATTGAAATGTGGAAATGTTATGTTTTCTTTATGCATGGTTTATGTGATACGAATTATGTTATGGTTCTTGGGCATTATTATGAAGACGGGAGGTTCCGTGATAAACTATGTGCGGGTGAGCCCGTTATAGCTCTCAAATGAATTGGGTAACACGAAGGAGTGAAACGTTAAGGTTTCTCTGAAGAGATTTAGGGAATATACTGTGATGGGTATTCCAAACATAACCAAGAGGGTTACTCCCTACGTAAGAATCTTATGAATGCCACAATTTACCCTTATGTCTTATGGTATTTATGATTTATTGATGATTTTATGACGTATGTTAATGTGCCTATGTTTTATGGGTAAAGTATGATTTCATTATTATGTATATATGAACTCATGTTTCGCTTCCATGTTTCTTTTATAACACATACTGAGTTTTTATGCTCATCCCAAGTTTTTGAAATGTTTTTCACAGGTCAAGGGAAAAGTACATGATAAGATGATAGAGTCAATGATGTGTCAAGAAAGAATCCATGTTTTATTTCCAATATGTTTCCATTGATGGGAAAAAATAATACTATCTTTTATTGTAACCACTTTGTTTAAATGTGGGTTGTAATGCATGTTTTAAGATCTAATTCTCTAAAACTCTAAACCTGAAAAGATCCTCAACGTGTAATCTTGTGATAACTCAAGATTATGTAAGGTTTAAGGCTGGGGCCTTATATTTATAATTTCAATTGAAATAATTTATATTAAAATTATAAGTAATTCTATATAAATTTTGTAAGTATTCAATATCATGGCTTACTATTTTTAGATTTTTATTTATCATGTGTATTATAATGAACTAATACTTATTTATAAAAACATTATAATTAATTAATTTATAAAAAAATAAAATAAATTAAAAACCCTAATTACCTATATATAAAATCTATATACAATTTATAAATTATTTAATCAACACACAATTGAAAATTAAAAAATCATATTTTCCTCATTCTCATATTTTACTGTTTACTAATGTCATAATCCTATGTTCGATGGATTTTCCAGTTCATTTTTTTTAAGAGGCTAATGATATATGATTGATAGTTCTTAAATTATCTATGTTACTTATTGAAATTCAATATATTGAAATTAGTTTTTCATCATGTTTCACCAATAATGTCTTATAATAGAAAATCAAAATTGTATTTAACTAGTGATAATTCATACCTTTGAAAGTGATCATATCAAATCTTACGATATTAATATATCATATTAAAAATAAAATCTCATAATCCCTATAATCATTAATTTCACACAATACATAATCTAGTATATAATGGAAAAAACAAATTGAATTTAACAATTAAAAAATAAATAAATTGTTTTATTATTTTAAACATGATTTAATAAATAAAAAAACAAATGTCTTACTCTAATACCACAAAATGGTTTTATTTTGTATCGAATAAAAGAATTTTATGTCAATGAAGGACATTTGAAACCACATTATGAAGATATCCATGTATGAAAAGATAAACAAAGACTAAATAAAATGAAGAATAACTTCCTTTCACTAAAGTGATACTAATACTATACTTAATCATTTACGTTATTAATATCCCTGATATATATCCAATCAAATACCTTATCCATCATGTAAACATGATCTAATTCTAAATAACCTGAAAATCAAGTGTAACCCTCCATAACAAAAATTATACACTTTTACCACTTAGTGGAAATACAAGGTGAAGAAATATTGATTTGGGAAGAAGGAGAATCCATATGAAGAAAATAATATCTAGAATCAAAAATATCTCAATGGATTATAAATTATTAAATAGGCCTTGTTGATGATCCTTTCGTATGCCATACATTTATTGTTACATTTCAACATACATGAAAATTGCATTCATTTGAAACAATTTTAATCAAAGAAAATATAATATTTCCATTCATTAAATAATATGAATCATCAACAATCATTAATTTCATTTATTTTTTTATGATTCAAATATTAAAATATAATATTTGTAAACTATAAACTATAAAAATGTGTTATGTGAATCGTAAAAAACAATGCGTTGCATAACATCACCAAATGATATTTCCCTTGTCATGTAGTATGATTGGCCAAGGAAATAGGTAATATGATATCACTATAAAGAATATAATGATAAACCCCATAAATGTAGTATATATTTCACTTGTATCATTAAATACGATACCCCTATATAATATCAAATGAAATAGCCAAAAATCACCATTTATATAAATACTTTATAGAATATCGCCATCATTATCAATTATACAAGTGCACAATTAGTTCAATGTTGTTAAGGTATTGGGGTCAATGGTAGGATTTTGGTGAATGGATAATAATATGTTATGTGATGGTGTGTTATTTAGAGTACCCAAGTGATTATATTTTACTATAGTGTTAAAATATATGTTGGTGTCTTGAGATGAAGTGGGTGGCCTTTATACACACATACTTATTTCTAGTGGTTTAAATGAAGACAATGATTTTTGGTAACCATTGATTTTGGAATAATTATCTCTTTAGAGTTTGATTTAGGTTGTTTTTTATTATATAGTTTGACGTTTTTTATTGTTTCAAATACTTAAAAAAAATTAGTGATTAGTGGGTATGGTTTTACACAATGAGTAATTGATTTTTGAAAAGGATTGAGGCAATGTCATGTGAGTGGGATTATGTTACTTTGTTCATTGATTATTTAATTACTTGAAATTGTTATATCATTAGGAAAATTTTTATATGGGGATATAGTTGAGACTATATATATATATATATTATATAAGGATCCTTGGTATGTTTTTTATATTGAATCGGGGTATGTTTATTTTATACTGTTTCTTATTGTGTTCATAATATTTTATTATCTTCAATTGAAAATATTATATATATACTTAAATTGGTTAATAATTTATGGATGTGTTGGGGTTTGAAGGTGCTAGTTATGTGTGAATATTTATATATATCTTGTTCTTGGATAGGTTGGTACTAAATTGGACCAATACTTAAGATTGTTATATTTATCTTGATTAGGACCAAGTTAGTGTCAATGGGGAATAATATATGATTTGATATTGTAGATGGTACAACATTTTGGTTTGGATTCGAAGTGATTCTCCAAGAATAGACTCAAATTTGGTATAGATCCTCTATTTGGTGTGATATATATTACTCTGTACTTTAGGTTTATCACATCATTTTGGTGTAGTAGGATTTTGTTATTATTCCATGTTTTATAGTAGGTGAAAGTTTCTTGAGAAATTATTTATTTAAATTTATCTAATAGATTATTCTATATTCTATATACAATCAAATATGCTTTCATTAGATTATATAGACATGTATAACATGTGGTATCCTGGAGGTTCCCAACAGTTTTTTATTCTCACACCCTTTATCTATAATCCATTACAAATATTGATTTATATATATAATTTATTTTTTGATTTGGTACATATAGATAATTTTATGTATGTTGTATGGGCTTTAAGGTTTTTAGAGTTGTAGTTAATGAATCAAGTTAGTATTGAGGTGGGCGAGATTAGTATTGGAAGGATCCATATTCCCATATATACCTAGATATTGTTTTTTTTATTTTATAGACCAATTAATTAATTAATATTTTATATTGAATATTTATATGTATTGTTTTAGTTAATATAAATTATATTTTATTTTATGACATTAAACTAGGATTTCAATATAGAAACTGGGGGAACAGATTATTTTATTTATATTTTAGGTTGTCTAACTTATAGGAAAGTCAAGTAAATTTTTAGTGGAATCTGTTGATTACATTGAATTTTACAGAAAGGTTAAATCATTTCCAAATTATCTACATAGGATATTAAAACTAGAATTAATCCATAGTTGACCAATCAGCATGCCCTGATCCTAAGGAAATATATTATATATAAATAATTATTAATTTCTAGATTATTACTCTATGAATGTCCCTTGAAATTTGATGTTTGAGATTCATTCCAATGTAAACACATTTAAGACCATGATCATTCGGTATGAATTACCTTAATCATTAGATTCTGATGAAGTATCTCATGTATAGATAATTTATCATAGTGTACCAAAACATTTAGGTGCTTATATAGAATGTGATCATTGGGTTAAATTTTTTTGAGTAATCTAAACAACTAAATTCCCATATGAATTAGGTTTGTCTAATTTATATGATGAAATGGTAAAGGGGTTTCAATCTTAAATATCCAAGAAACATATATAATATGATTAACATGATTTTCTACTATATATATTCATTATTTATTTTATGAAATTATTTGATTTATAACATTATAAAATATGGATCTAATATCAACAATAGATTTGATTTATGGGTTTTCTAATTGAACAAAAACAATTCAATAAAATTACATAATTAAATTAGATAAAACATGAAACTCAACCAATAAATATGTTTAATTATATATTATGGCCTGAATCATGATCATAATTTTGAGATTTTTATAGATCATACTTATAGATTAATATATTTTTATATTGGTTTGATCAGTGTTTTAAAGTAGAATCATTATATGAAATAAGAGATAATATATTTCAATATTTCGTAGCATTTTCAAGTGGATTAATTCTTGAATTATAAATATGCTACTATATTTTGGAAATAGGTAGAATTTTTATTTCATTATATTTTTATATAATATGGTATTTTCATTCCTGATTAACAATAATAATAATTTGATATATACTAATGATATGTATTTATTACAATGGAAAATAGTGAATTATTTATATATTATGGATATAGATAATACAATTTTTAACATTCAAGATAATAATTTCAAGGTAGTTGGTTATAGAAAAACATAACATTTGAATTGTTTATTTGGGAACATAGGTAGATATTCTTTCAAATAATCTATAGAGATGGATAATAAGAGTTATTTAATTAGGATTTTTTTTATAGTATATATTATTTTTTATTGGGAATAAAATAAAAGAACCATTGAGTGAAAAAAAGATACGTATAATATTTTGTTGGGATTAGTAAATAATATTCTATATGAACAAATGAGTAGGGAAAAAAGTGGTGGCTATAGTTACATTGTAATCCATAATGATAAATTTGGTAGGTATGGTAATGTGATTCTCATAAGTCCCAAATTTGGAACATATAAAATGTTTTATGAATTAAAAAAGTATAAAAAATCCATAAAATAATTTGGATTATCTGAACTAATTAATGTTGTAAATATATAATCTTGAAATTTACTAATTATATTAGTGGTTTTGAAATAGTTTCAAAACTCACACCTATAGGAACACTATAAAGGAATGATGTGTCTATGAGGCAGAATTATACTCGCATAGAGAAGGTTTTATTTGTAATGACTCATTATTACATACATATATCATTATAAGAATATTTTAAAAAGTAAAAAACTTTTATACTAAAAAAATTACTTTTAAGGTATTCATAAAGAAAACATATGATATATATAATAAGAGGCATCCAAATTTATATTTTGTGTGTGACATTGAGAGTGAAGCCTATAATTTAAATTTTGAAATTGAAAAGCATGGTTTTAAAAAATTAAATGGATTTTTATTGGTTACCCAAAAGAAACAATGGAATATTATTTTTATAACATAATAGAACAAATAATATTTGTTACACAACATGTTATTTTACTTGAAATGTATCTTATTACTTATTTATTATTAGAAGGAATGTTGAATTTGAAGATGTTGAAGGAAAAAGTAGAAATGTTTCCTAAAATATAAAGTGAGGTTGTTCAATAATTGGATGTTGAGACTAAACTAACTATTGTTACATAAAAACCTTAAAGTTTGGGTGGGTTTCATTATATGATTACGATATTGGTTTTTTTATTGAAAATAGTGATCATATAATATTCATAATATATGAACTTACTACCCATTGATAAGAAATTTAGGCATCTAATTATTATAAATAGTTAAATTCCAAGGAATCTAAGATGCACTCAGTGTATAGTAAAAAAATTTGTAACATAGATAATACAATTTAATTGGTAAAACATATAGTATAGAATTGTATTCTTACAAAATAAAACTAATAAGAATTGAAGAGTGACTATATATGATGTTTTTTATAGAATTTTGGTGTAATAAATTTATTATATAATGTAAGATGAGAGACTTCCATTAGTAGTATTGATAAATACTATTCAAATATCTAATTCTATATCTAGTCAATAAAATTCAATTAAATATCAAATTAATATTAATATCTCTTTATATTATATGAATTTACCTATGTACATTTATATGATTCAAATTAATGTTTTATGTGATCTAATTGCTGTTATTAATTTATGAAATTTATAATGATTCGTATACTGATTTAATAAGTATTCATAGTGTTGGGATTTTCTATCTGATGATGGAAACAATGTGTTTGGTTTCATCAAACATTTGAATAAATCTTATATATAACACCGGTTAGTGGTAGTGTTGTAGTGTTTTTCATATTGTATATGAATATGATAATAATTATAAAAAAATATATTCTAAATTTACATTTTATAAATGTGAGGCAATGAATTAACTTTTCTATAAAAGATATGAGTGAACCATAATATATATTAGGGTATAATGATTTATTGAGATTTAACAGATCAGTTTCTTAGTTTATGTTATAACACATGCATTGGTAATGTTCTAAACTGGTTTAACATGGAGAAATCAATGAATGGGTCATGAGCAGTGTTATATCTTGTGAGAACAATAATGGCTCATTTCACATAAAATTTGTAAGAAATTTAAACTTATTAATGATATTTCATATGATTCAATAATTATATTTTTTATCTATACCATTTTTGTACTAAATGGGATGTATTTTATGCTTTAAGAGTAAGCCATTTATATTTATCCAATCATGATAAGAATCATTATATTATTATAAAAACATACATACATATTAAATGAGAATAAATAATTTATTCTTGAGAATTATAAGTGAGTAATATCTCAATGAAAATGGTTAAATATATAATAATAGTAAAACTCATAAGGATGATTCAAGATTTCAATATGGATCATGTTTTTAATCAAAAGTTATGAAAATTTTAAGATGAGGTCTAAATAATCCTTCATGGAAATAATGACAACGAAGGTGCAGTACATCGCTATATCATATTCTATGAAGGGAACTATTTGGATCATAATTTGTTTTTACAATACTTGTGGTAAATAGTAAAGAATTTTTCTGACTACAATTGACTAATTTCTTTTTCTATGTTACAGTTGTTTCAAAAATTAATAAAACACGTCATTCAAAAAAACAATATAATTAGATAATTTATTTATATGAGTTTTGTAAAGGTCTCATTGGTGGATATGGATATAAATATAATGTATATATTAAAAAAAATACATTAACATAGTAAAAAGATGATATTCATTTAATCATTCATGGTATTAGATATACTGGAGATGATATGTGATGGTTTTCTCCAATGTAAATTAAATATGGTTTTATTCTAATGTAAATTTAAACATATAATTAATTCTTGTGTGTTAAAGTTTTATATAAATAGTTGAATTAAAATACACCCTTAATGTTTGAATTTGAGAAGTCTCTAACCAATGATTATTATTGAGTAATATTGGTTCTTATTATAAATTAATATTATTATGAGTAGAGTATAATATGTGATATAGATTTTATTCATGAGATTATTAGTGAATTATTATGTAGACCAACACACTAAAGTATGTAATATGTAATCTAATATGTAAGTAAATTTATATACTTATGATTGGATTATTTATATTAATACACATTTCTGGTGTTTAACATTGATGTGGCCTATTATATGGTGACGATTCACTAAGAGTAGTAGGGGGATAGATGAAAAATCATTTGTTTCCCCTCTTTTTGGGAATTCTAAATAAATAAAACTCCATCACTTATTAGAGTGAATGATCTCATATCTATACTTCTCACACACCATAAAAATAAAATAAATAAAAAACACCTGATGTAAAATTTTCTCTACTAAAAATGAGAAATAAAATCCATGGAATAATATATAAAACCCAAAATTATACAATCTATTAGAAACAATTTATGGATAAAATTTTTAGGGAATATCCACGAAATCATATTATATTAAATCTATATAATTGTCTTAGGATACAAGAATAAAGGATTCGACAAAGATAAATCATGTTATTTATATTTTCATATATTCATAGAGGTTCAGAAGATCATTTTTTCTTTAAATTGATGTCTCTATAAAATTTAGAGTCATCCTCCACTTCCAGATTTATAAAAGTTGTAACCTTCCTTAATCATAAAAACATAAGATAAGTGTAATTATCACTCACAAAAAATGTGATCAGTCTTATTCTTTTTATTTTTTTTATTCATTTTTTTCTTCACTCTTCTCTTAGTCACTATCTTTCCATAATTTATTCACTTATTTTATCATTGGACACTTTTTATATAGTCTCACAAAGAAGCATTTCTCTAAAGTTGAAAAAAATAATTTTTCATTCATAACATCCATCGACATCTCTTCAATATCTCTATCTTATTTTTGAGCCTTTGGGTCATTTCAATCTTCTTAGTCCTCATTTATTAGTTAATAGGACAATATAAATCATTTATTAATATCCCATGAGTAATAAAAAATAATTGTTATAAATTGAACAAGAAATATACAATTCTTCATAGACCATGAAATGTTTTACATCACCAGGGTAGGTTGTACATCATTTTAGTTCATCCTTCCCTCATCTAGTCTGAATTTTTTTTCAAATTCCTTGTATTACAATTTTTTATCCTATCACCATTTTATAATTGTTATTTATTCACATCCAATACAATGTGATATAGAATAAGACTCTATATTTTTAACCATAGATAACATCCATGATCAACAAAGACATATTACTTTTCTATGTACAAGAATCATATACATATAAATTTTCATCAAAAAGACCACTATATGGGGGGAACTACAAGTTCACCTAAATTTTGATTCTGAAAAAACCGCATTTCCTATTTCACTATCCATTTAACCAACCATATCCATTTTAAATTTATATATGTTAAAAATAATCAGATCACATCTCTATAGGTCAATCAAATGAGACCCCCACCATTTTATCTTTATATTAATCTTATATGAGACATTATAACGTTGACAATGACCTGTACAAGCCTATCATTTTCTCATATTGTAATTTACCAATTAAGAAATGGTATTAAAAATTATTCTACTATTATAAATTACTTTTCCATGTACTTAACTACACCATGGTATAGAAGGGTATTATTCCGTTGACAAGAACTTAAAAAAATATTATTTCCTATGACACTGGACAATTTTACTTACTAGACTAGTTTCATGGACATTTTTTTTAACATCGTGTAATGAGGTCACATGAAATTCGAAAATATATAAAAACTACTCATAGACATAAAAACTCCATCCAAATTACTTAAATCACTGTAAAACTGTAGAAAAAACTTCCCATCAGATGATACACTATATAACACTTGAGTTTGAACATGAAATATGATCTTTGAGAACAAAAAATCCTAGGTACCATATCCACCTAATATTTATTGAATTATTCAAAAAATTAATATGATTTATAGTTATTGGGAATTATTATTCATCTATTATCTAATTAAACTCACCATGGTTATCAAAAACCTTCTCTAGGTTAGAATCTATCATTATTCCACCATCATCAATATTTATAGCCCCAACAGTCTCTATCATTGGATTTTTTTGGAAACCAATGAGACAAAATTACTTTTTAGACTCAACACACATAAAAGTGATTAACCATTAAATATCTTTATTGATGCATGAGGAACTCTATTTATGATACAATAAAATTAAATAATAATGTCATGCTATCCATTAATTTTACTTACATGCACCTTATCACCGTTTCACTTTGTTATGGATTTTATTTCACTTAATAAACTATTATTTATACCTATAAATATCAATTTTATTAATAAATTATTGAAAAAAAAACATTATAACATTTCAAATTCATTAAACAGACACACACACAATTTGTTTTAATAACTTTCCCATTTTAAATACTCCTCAATATGTTATCCCATAATGGAAATACATATTTATTAAATTGATACTGTTCAATGAGATAAGTGAGTTATTTACATTTTTTTCTACCGCTATGAAAATATATATCAAAATAATAAATGATGTTTTGCGATACATAACCATACTTTTCCCTTGAATGGGTTGTGTTTGAACACTATACATCAACCTCATTTTCAAAAAGGATTCCTCAAGAAATCATTTAGTTTATAAATCCACTATTTTCTTATATTTTTAAATAATGTTTATAATAATCACTTTTATTCCAAATTATCATTTATGATTTGAGATTTAGTATGAATTTTATTTTCTTATGAATGTTTTTCCTAATTCCATGACATGTTTATAGCGTTTTTGTTATAAAAACAATGATTATTGATAATATCACATCATCCTCGAGATCTTACAATTGAGTTTTCAACCAAATATATTTATTATTTTCATGAGGTATAGAATCATGATCCACCTTAAATGTGCACATGGCCATCAAACATATAATCATTCTATTCCATTCTATATACCTTTCTACTAGAATGAAAACATCATTAGGTGTTGACCTTCTATCATAAAAAATTCAAACACAATCCACATTGGAAAATTAAAATATTTCAAAAACAGCATTACTATCATCATTGTCCACAAAATATTCACAAGGACTTTAATATATATTAGTATCTGCATTGAAATGATAATATAGTATATTTATTTTATGAACATTGAATTAAAAAAAAATGTGTAATAATATGCACATGATTGGATTATGATGAATCCAAGAAGAGTAAAATCCATACAATTTTTTTTCAAAACGTCATTGAATAAATTTCATTATTGTTCTCATGTTTTGATAACTTGGATCACATGAAAATTGGGGAAAAAACGAAGTCCAAATCCTCCATATAAAAACTTTTCTATAGTTCTTTGGAAGATTTTTCTATAGATAAAAATTGTCATTCTCATTATGATAAATTTAAATACCAATGAAATACATCATATAACCATATATGGAAATAAAAAACATTATATTATTATATAATGTTAATTTATTGAATGAATAGTAATCATTTAAAAATAATATGATATCATCAATATAAATAAAAATAATCAATGAATCATTTTTATATTATTTGATTTAGTGATTTTTATCCTCTCATCTATTCTTTAACTTTAGTGTTCCACGCTCTCAAGTCATTGTTTAAGACTTACTAGTTATTCTTTAGCATTAAGAATATATTTTACCTTATATAAGAAAGAAACGTTCTAGTTTCTCAATATACACCTCCATTTATAACTATACATCACTAATCACAACATTTACATCCATTTTTAAAATCTTTTATCTTCTATACATAATGATATCTAGAAAAATCAAAATATTTCAAAGACTAGATTCTGGTATTAATGTCTCATAAATAAATTCATTTATCTTTTTATTATTAATAGAACTTTTAAATTTATATGTTTCTCAAAAATTCGCCTATAATATTATATTTTGTTTTGAACAGAAACATTCTTTCATTGAAATTATTATTATTATAACCTGAATACTTTAAGGGATTGTATTTTTGGATCCCTTACCTTAAGCTTACTTAAGACATGTATTATTTTAGAGAGAGTTTGGATGAGTTTTAGAGTCTATAGATGAGATTATATACATTTATATGTTCATCACCCTGAAGGGGAATGGATTTTTCTATTAATTTTGATTCACTATTTAAATATTGTTCAATGGAATGGTCAATCCGGAAAAACATTTTGGAAGGGTGATGAATTTGGAGTTAACCATGTGGCGCTTAGTGCACCACAGAATGTGAGACAGTCAGACTACCAATTTTCGAAGCCATGTTGATCTTCACCTAATGGTATAACCTAAAATTCATAAGGTAAAATCTCATGTAATTATTATCACATTGATATTTGGTAAAGGTAGGGTTTTTTATTTGTTTTAGAGATTTCTACATTGAGATAAACTACCTAACTAGCTCATACGATGGGTGTTGGATATGGGGTGCTCACTAGGGTGAATAGATTTGTTGAAAATGGGCTACGATGAATATTATGAAGTCGATGAATCAGCATAGTTATCATGAATCCTTGATTTCGAGAGTTTTCCGATGCCACTTCATTGCTGTCCACAACCTTAATCGCAAGATTTGTGCGGAGACGCCCTTTGATTGAGGATTTCGGGAAGATGGTGAATGAAGATTGGGGCTTGAAGAATTAGGCTTCAGTCGGGATTTTAGGGCCACGACAGATCCTCACCACTTTCTCTGATGAGGATGACTTGGGTAGAGCTTGGTCTAGACCAAGGAAGGCCTCCCCTTTCCATCTCCTACGATGGTCTGTTGAACATCATATGAACCGGGATTCTCCAAATCTTTCCATTTGGTTGCAGTTCCCGGGAATTCCCCTCCCGTTTCAGAACCTTGGTCTTCTGAAGTCGATAGGTAACTCCATCGGGCGTTTCATCTGCTCGGATCGAAGGACAGCTAGCATGGGAAATCCTGCATCCGCTCGAATCTGTGTGGAGATGGATATTTCAAATAAGCCACCGGGATTTGTCTGGATCGTGGTGGAGGGTGAATACAGGTTTGCTCAAAAGATTGTTTATGAATCTTGGATGCCTTTTTTCTCCTTTTTCCATAAGCAGGGGCACGAGATAGATGCTTGCCGCAGGAGTGGCATAGCTATGCAAAAAGGGGATTCCTGCAAAGGGATGAATGATCCTGATCTAGGTGCTCATCAGGTTGATCCGGAAGTCATTTCCATCATGGAGCAGGGAGAGTCATCAGGGGTTTTGATGAATGGAAAATCCCTGAATTCTGGATCCGGCTAGGTTCCAGTGGATGTTTGTGGGGAAATCCAACTTGACAACATTGGAAGGGTTGTGTCTCGGCCTGGAGATTCAAATCTGAATGAATCTAATACACCTGTCAATGTGACAGAAGGTTAAGATTTACAGTTGATGGAAGGATCTTTAAATTCTGGATTCAATACTCCGCATGAAGTGGAGAGATCAAATGATGACTTTCAGTACACTGGCAGGGGACATGCTGTGATGCTGGATAGCCCAAAGCCTGTGGAAGTGGTGTCTGAATAGAAGAACAGAACCGATGTCCTAGTGCAGGTAAATTCTCAGGAACTACTTAATTGTTATATAAACAAATTTTCAGTGCTGGCTGATGCTGGATCAAATGAGGCAAAAGAGATTGAATTGGCAGAGGAGATTGTAGAGAAGGAAGGCAATTCTGGCCTGGACAGATTGAGTGGTGTGGGTAAAAGTCTCCGCGCTGCTGACACAATCAAGATATCTCAACGGGAAGGTGGGAAAGATGGAAATTTCAACTCTCCTTTATCCCATAAGAAGCCGTGGGGGGATAGATCGGATTGTGAAGAAGAGCTCCACAATCACAAAATTTCATACAGTGATGCTGTTAAGAATGGGACTCATGTGAACCTGAGAAAGCAGTTGAAGGAAAAAACTCAAATCAGGAGGAAGCCAAGGAGAGATTACACGGATCTACCTAAACCAATGGTGACACGGTCTGCACACAAGATTGCAGAGTCACAAGACAATGGCATTCCAAATGGGCACAGTGGCAAACAAAGGGGAGGGTCCCTGAAGAGGGAAAAAGGATCCAGTGGGAAACAGCCGATCAAAGAAAAGTTGTCTGAGGAAATGCTTCAGAAGAAAAATATGTATCTTGAGATGATGCGAAAATACGAATCCTCTTATTGGGAGTCAGCTGATCCTGGTGATGATTTATCTGGTGATGGGGAGAAGGATGCATATGGTTTAGATTTAATGTATCATTTTCATTTTCTGTTGTCTTTAATTGCACTTTTATTTTAATAAATTTGCGGGACCAGGCTTACGTCTAGTTCAAACTTTCCTGGTATAAATCATGGTTTATAGGGATCAATTCTAGTTATTAATCCTTATGTTTTTGTGGTGTTTACTTCAATGTACTTTTATGATTGATCTTTTTTTCATTTCTAGGGAATTTCAAACTTCTAATAATTATATAGGATGATTTTTTTTGTATTTACTTTATGCATATACGGGACTATATTGGTTTTCTCACATGGTGGGATAATACAGATTGACCTAATATGATAATGTACTATACTAAAATGAAATCAAATGGGATAGAATGTATTCTAATGTTTTCACAGGTTTCATGTTTTTGTGATAGAAGATCCCTTCTATGAACAATGAATATTTAATGATGTGTGAGATACTACTGTTGGAAGTTGTTAACCCCTATTATAATTGAGTACTTCAACTCACCTACCATAAAATTTGAAGAACATAAATGTGTAAAGAACCTTATTTTTGGAAAATATTAATTTTTTCGAAGACCCTTCATTCTACAATAAATGAAATATTAACTAAGAACTCTATATAGATGATTTGAAACATGATGTTTTGCATTAGTTGGAAACCCATTTTTATCCAAATTGGTATGTTTTCTATTATTCTACTACGTGTGTGGATTTATTTCGGTTTTTATGTTTATGGTTATGATCCATTTAGAAATGTAATCTGACAAGAAGAAAGATTGTGCGTGGTTGTCTTGTGATGGATTGAGTGATTGTTTTTTAATTTGTGTGTGGAAATTGTGATATGATGATAAGGATATTGTAGTGAATTTTCCTAAGATATCATGTTCTTCCTATATTGAATATGGGAGTTTGTGTTGTGTTTTATGGTTATAGTTTACGAATTATTATATGAAGGGGATAAATGTTAAAACTAGAATGTGGCATGGGATTGAGTTGAAATATAAGTGGCCTAGTGATGGATTTTTTTTTTCTAGAAATGGATGATAAGTGAATTGAAATAAATTTTTGTTATGTATTGGAGGGTTTGTCATTTAAAATTGGTTGAATTACGTAGTTAATGAATTTGGAGTCATAAATTAACAAATGTATAAAGTGGTTAACTTATAATTATATGAGAGGAATTGTGGATTGTGTGTTTTTGGTTATTTTTTATAGCATTTTACATTTACATGTACAAATATTTTGTGGTGGATGTTTATGGATGATATAATATTATGTGGGTGTGTTTAAAACTGTTAATATGAACATGTATATTGGAAATTGTGAGAGACTATCTACAATTTCATTTTAAGGTGACATAAATATGCTCCCCAGATGTGTGTAGTAATACATAATAACACCCAAATATTTGGGGGTGGGGGTCTTCCCCAACTATCTAGGTTAGTAATGAAAAATATGGTTAACATCCACATTTTATACACTCTCTCTTCTATCATAGTATTTTATAGTGGCATCTAGTTGGTAGTGAGTACTAACTAATTAGTGAAAGGTTCATCTATGTTTATGGTGATAATAGGATGTGTTATGTGGTGGGGGTAATGCATGGTATGAGTAGGACACAAATTTGACTTCACTAATGTTCATGAAACCCTATAATCTTGTTAATGAGGTTTCAGTTGGATGGGTGATGAAATAAAAGATAATGTAGAATTGACATGTGAGGTGTGGATATTTAATGATGCCAACACATGATTCAAGGAAATGAGGGAGGTTGGGATTTTAGTGTTACGACTCAACCCACATCATATATGACATGATATGTTTTCATAGGTATATATAAGAGATGTTGCACAATACATTTGATATATGGGTGACATGGTAGTAAGTTACTATGGAATTTGATGTGGGGAGACACTACCTATTTTTATTGATATATTTTACTACCATGGATGAGTTATTTAGTGAGTGGGCCTTGTTGACTCTCTAATATTTAGTCCACCTAATTAGTTATTCAAAATATCTTATTTTTGTACACAGGTACATTATAATGCTCATTTCAAATTTTCACAAGAGACCTTAGGTATCATCATACTATATATACATGCCACAATCATCGAAGGTATTTATATACAGAATTATTTAAGGTTTCTATGTGGATTTCAGAGACTAATATAGACACTAATTTCATGGAACTTATATCTATTGTGCAGTTGAAACATTATGATTTCCAATGGTACTATTTTACATTAGAGGCATTTTTTATATTTATTCGCATTAATAATGGATATTTAGATTCGTTTATAATATATGATGGAGTTTTGAGGTTTTTATCTTGTTTCTGAATAATTAAAATTTATTGAGGATAATGGATCCCATTTGAGTGTTTTATAACCACAGTGCTATTCTCCAATATTGGGCCTACTGGAGGTGGGAGTTGCTTGAAAATTAATTTTTTATTATCAAACACTTTTAAAGGAAAGTGAGAACCCATATCGGTAAAAAATCCAGATCTTTAAACAACAAAAGAGATAGATGAACCATTCAAATCAAGTTTAAGTCTATTAGATGCATTATTCCTAGAATGTTTCCAGAGGAATCCGTTTACCTCAAAATCTGGATCGTCTTTGATAAGGTCCTCGAACCAAAATGCAATTTGTCCCACCTCAGTATGAATTCCTCCATGTTTAACTTCCTTGCATTAAATCCTCTTTCCATGATACGAACGTGCTTGTCGATCCACTCCATCTGCACCTGGGTAGTGGCCACATCAAGTGATGTCTCAGACATCTTATCACCATCTTCTTTCGAGGTGTTGAATGGAATCAATTTCTCCAGCATTTCATCCTCAAAATGTACAATAAGTTCCCATATCTCCTCTATGGAGGTGGGACTTGGGGCCACACCTTTTCACAAACATCCCAAGGGGGTACTAGTGGAGTAGGTTATGATAGATACCAACTCTTGAGTGACATTCATCGCAATCTAGTGTAACAAATTATTTATATGATAGATCCAACACTAATTATTTAATAATTTTATAATATCACTTGGCTCAATTGTAGATAACAATGAGGGATTCGATGACGACACCAAAATTATTCTATTTTGAACTAGTTATCCCCACTATCCAATTATTTTCCACACATCAACATAATTTATTAACCACTGATGGATTTTAAATGGTTTTTATTAATCATTATAATTGGATGAATCATTATCTTTTGTTAGAGCTGGTGTCCCAGAGACAACTGTTTCTATTTTGATTACATGGATATTTAATGTATTTAAATATCAATCATATTATTACATATTTTTGATTGTTATACATGACTGTGATGTAATAATGTTCTAGAGTGTCTGTTTCATAGATTAGGTCAGGGAAGTTCCCTGCTATGATGGGAACCATGAAATTCTATAAAAATATTATTAAATATATTTTTTTGGTTGGATGAAAAATTATAGTGGGACACATAGTATAATGACTCTTAGGTGAGAGTACTCTTATGTAGTTGAGACTTCCTATCATGATATTCATACATGGTAATCTCTATGATGGAAGATTGTAATAACAGACCCGCCAGTAGGAATTCTCCAGGTTGTGGTGTCAACTAATATTCATATATGCGAGCATATGTAATGATCTATAGACATTAATATAATCATTAATACATGTCATGACTGACACACTTCTATTTATTGATTAAAACCATCTCACAAACAGTTGGCATGATGTATGGTTTGTTGGATGCATCATGAGTGGCATGTTATTAATAGATGAGTCGATGAAGGATTTTTCCCTTCCATTTATGGAAGTGGAAATCTCAGCACTTTGATTGAAATAGAACAATCCTGTGGAATTCCATCGCTATGGTGTAAAGAATAGATTATTTCCGGTAGTTAAAGAATGATGTATCAAGCATAATGGTTGATGACACTATCAGGAAACCAACTTGATGAGATATTGAGACAAAGGGATTTTATTACACAGTGAGTGTTCGTATGTGGATGCTGTTGTAGCGACATTATGTTATTTCTCTTGGGTGTCTTGGTACATTAATAGATAGTACTATTGGACTTTAGGTAATCCCACCTAATGCTAATAATAATTAATCCTAAAGGGTCATGCACAAAGAGTTTCTGGAGGTCTCGGTTAAATTCATTTTGAATTTATTTAATGGGATAAATATTCTTCTCAGGATAATGGTATAATTTTATTCATGTTAAAATAATTTCCTAAATTAAATTAATATTTATTCACCTAATTATAGGTAAAATATATTTATTTATTTTATTGAACATTAAATATATATTTCTTTATTAGTTTGTAAATAAAATATTAATTTAAGAGAATAAATCATTTATTTATTTACTAAATTTTTAAATAAATGGAAGTTGAGTTTGAGTGGACCAAGGCCGGTCTCATAGTAAAATAAATATTAGAAATATGGTAAATAATTATTTAACTAGTTGACTCAAATTAATATAATAATATCACTGCTATTATTTTGTGACATGAGAATTTATTTATAATTCTGTGTTACGCGTGTTGGTGGACAATAAAGAATGACGTGGTATTATTATTAATGGCATGAGTTTTATCTAAAATTATGAATGTATTTAATTACTATTATGATATTTAAATTTTTAATCGAAGAGCCATTTTGATAAATAGACACATACGTCTATTGTTCGACGTACCAAACTACACACCCAATGAATTGGGAATTGTTGAACTAAACAATTTCTCTATCAAACCCTCTTCATGTCCCTCTCAAGAACAAGAGACATTCATCAAGGCCATATAATAAGTGATCATGAACAACCGACACAAGACAAGATCATCCCCATGCTAGCACCTGGAGAATGAGAGATGTCAATTGGAGACCGTCAGAGCACGTTTGGATCACCGCTAGAGGGATTCTAGTTTGGAACCTTGGAAGTGAAATGAGATAATCATGAAGGGTCATTACAGTCAATCAAAAACATCATCAAAAGAATATACCGATCATCCATGCATTATTTTGTTTATGAAATTAGTTAAATTAATTATAAACATGATTTTCAAGATCCTTTCTCATGGGTTTGGTCCCCTTCTTTCTTGATATAAATATTTGATTCAATTCTATGGAGATTAGTTTTCATCATCCTATTAATCATGGAATAATCATTGATCATAGTAAAAATTGATGTTGGGTGTCGGACCAACTGTGCTTCTGTTGTTCCATATCCTTAAAGTTGTATCAGAGTAGGTAAATAATAGATTATAATTTTATAAACATTCCATTATTGATTTATGGATTTAATAATTTAGTTATTTCAATTCAATTGAATCATTTACAAATATGAATATTGTGATCTGTTCCTCCTATTTCTTTTCTCATTCACCTTACAAAAATGATCTTTTCATTTTATTTTGATTAAAATAAAATAGATGATCCCATCCAGAGGTGCTAACGGTTCCTGCCCGTACAACACCGAATGAAAAGATGTGTATTCAACAGTACAAGCCATGTAGTCATGGTTTAATAATCTGGTTCTCATCCACCAAACCAACATGTTTCATCATAGTTTGTATAAGTATTAATGACTTTGTGTGTTGACCAATAATAGGAATCATGTGGTTTCCATATTACATGTTATGTGGCCCACTAGACATGGGGTGTAGTACCTTCATGTTACGCCAAGTCCGTGTATCCCGTACATGGATTTCCTGACTGGAGACTGCGTAACGTGGATACTACATGGCGTTTGGCCAACATGACACATTGTGTACTCTATAGATTTTCGAAGTTCACTCACACATCATATCCGGTGTGTACTTCGATGGCACGGTGAACTATAATACCCACAGAGTAGTTGGAACTACACGTTGTGTGCTCATCTAATTTAAACAGATTTATTTCAATTTATTATTATATTATGAAAACACTTGAGACGTGTATCATGGTGTGGGTGTAAAGTCAAGGCACAACATGTGATATGTGTTTTATATTTTTTTGTTTAATTTAACATCTATGTAATATTCATTTCTACTAACTCTGTTTTTAAGAACAAGAATTCACCTGGTTACCTCGATGGTAAAAGTTACATACAAAGATAATTTTAAATGAATATATTTGTTTCAAACTATGATGGAGAGAATGTCAATGATATTAAGAAATGTGTTTATGATAAAATGATTGATTAATTAATGATGATAATTAATTGATTTGAGCATGATTTATCTTAAACTATAATGATTAAAGAATTGAATTCTAGTTTAATTTATGCATAAATATCAATGCATGTATGGATGAACATGAGCCATGACCTTTGAATGTGGACAGTTTTTTTAATTAATTAATTTAACATAAATTTATTGGCTTACGAGCCTTCTCCTCATTCATATGTTGGATCTACGTGCCCAAGGTTTCTTTTATGTAATTCCTCATTTTACCCCTCACCTACATGTGATTTTTAAATCATATGTAAGGTATAGAACTCCCAAGCTAGTTTAGGTGTTTCAATTGAGAGTCGAGAAGAGTCCAATCCCCGGATATACAGAGGTGGATAGGTGGAAAGCAATAAACACGAACCCAAAAGTTTTATGTTTTTTCTCTCAATGTCAGGGTCAATTTATCAACATCTAGATATATTATAAAAGCTCATGATCATGCCCTTTTCTTTAATTTGTTTCTTTCAGTTTCATGGTTTATCATTATGAATGTGTTGCCTTGATCACATAATTAATGAATTAAAAAATAATGGAAGATGGAACTAAAATAAATATGGATTATGCTTAAATATTATCATGACATGGTTAATCACGTAATTATGATCAAATTAATATTAACAAGCATGTGATAATGATAATAATATATCCATGAATAAGGGATAAAAATCCCTCAAATAAAATATTATGTCAGACCAAGTATTTCATTAAATAATTAAGGGAAACACTCAATAAAACTATTTGTTTGACCAACCCTAGTTGGGAAAATTACTTTTATACAGGAATCCCTTATGAAAGGTTTCGGGCTGACATAACCATATTATATCAAGAGTTGTTTCACTATCTAGAATTGGTGTAATATTAGAGGCATGAGTTGAGGAAGTCCAATGTCTGGATTTCAAAAAGGGAGTCCACTCAACAGATCAAGGAGCTGCAAGCCCACAATTGGAAAAGACCTTCCTACATAAATACCTTCAAATAATTTGTCCAACCCTTTATGGGTTTGTGCAAAAGGAAATATGGATTCTTTTCACTATAATGTTAAGGAAAGTGGACATTTCTAATTTTAATGTGAGAGCCATTGGGACTCGATAAAATAGTGGGTTCTTAATACTATATATATATTATTTCTCATAAAATGTAATTAAGAAAGTACTAATTATATTCTCTTTTAATTGTAGAATAAAAATGAAAATATTCTCAACCACACAATCCATTTGAATAATTATTTATAAATACAACATCCTCAATGGCAGTAAATTATAGGAATGGTTTAGATGCCTTCGTTTTATCATATCCCGTGAATTTATGTTTTACGTGTTTGAGTTAGCATTACCTAATATTCCTGCCAATTGGGTGAGTGATGACGATTTCATGGTCTATGTGAAATATATGAATGAAAAGTTCAACATTCAATTTTTCATTATATCATCAATTTTTTTTAATATAATATAGTCTCATGAAAACATGGATGCATATAGCATGCTCGAGCACCTACAGGGTATTTACCAATACAGAGGAAGATTGGAATTGTCTGAGATCTCTAAGGCACTCGTTCAGAGTAAGCATTGAGAGGGTTCCCCAGCTGGGCCTCATGCAGTCACGATCATTGGCTTCACTGAGCACCTGGAGGTTCTATGTTTTAAACATTCTGATGCATTGGGCATCGATCTCATTCTCGTATCACTCCATCAAAGCATCTATAGCTTTGTTGTTAATTTCTATATGAACAACATTAAGAAGAATCTATATGATCTTCTTAAACATATTCAACCATTGGAAAAATATATGAAGAATGAAAATTTATTTTTCCTAATGTTGAACAAGAGGACATGAATGGTGAAGATTTTTATGCCCAAAGCGTTTTCAAACCCTTCCAAAAAAGTATGATCAAAGAGGAGGAAAGAGAATATAGAGATATTTGTTTCACATGTGGCAAGAAGGGACAACGGAAGAAGAACTACACCTAGTCTAAGAAGCAAGTGGATGATGAAGGTGAGTTTGTTATCCAATGTAATCTATTTGTTTCTAAAAATTTTCTATTAGATGCATCTTATCATGCTTACAAATATATTCAAATACAAGAACCATGTAGATTCGGGATGATTGACCAAGGGGAGGTAGATCTATGAGTAGCCGATAGATTAAAATTCATTGTTGTAGCAGTCGGGGTCTACCACCTCACATTGCTAAATGGGGTGATCTTGGTGTTAATGTTTTCTTATTATTGGACGTCTATTACTAAAAACATAATTTCTCAATCCATATTAGATATAGATCTATTTTTCTCATGTTTATAAATTAATGTTTCTTCTTTTACAAAGAGAGCATTTTTTGTAGGTAAAATTTATACAATGGTCTTTATTTGTTGGATTACACAAACTAAGTAATGAAAATCGATAAAAATGATACGTAACAAGACTCATACAACATCCAACATTAGAATCACTAGCTAGGTCATGTAAACGAGAAAATCTTTATAATGTTACATAAAGATGGGAATTTAGATTCATTAAAAATTAACCACATAGCGTATGCCATACATGTTTACAAGGAAAAATGACCATATCCTCATTTAGTGGGAAAGGTGAATGGGATAAATAGATTATTGAATTGGTTCATATCAATGTGGGTGGACTATTTATAGTTGACTCAAGAGAATTGTACACATACTTCATAACTTTTACTATGGATTTTAGTAGATATGGATATATCTACATAATAAGTTATAAGTCATATTCTTTCGATATGTTCAAATAATACAACAATGAAGTTGATAAAATGCATGGTAATACAATTCAGAAACTCCGATCAGACTGAGGTGGAGTATATCTTAATCAAGACATCATTGATTACTTATGGTGTTTTGGGATCCTATCTTAACTCAGTCTTAATTATATTCTGTTGTCTGATGGTATGAGTGGAATGAGGAACTGCACATTTTTGGACATAGTGTGATAAATTATATGTCATGTGTGTTTTACATTATCCTTTTAGGGATATGTGTTTCAAACAACTTCCCACATACTATACGAACTACCATCTAAATCGATAATTGGTATTTCATATGAGCTATGCAGTGGAAAAATGAAATTTTATCAAATTTACATGTTTGGGGAAGCAATGTGTTTGTAATAGCATATTTAGGTAACAAAATTTCACCTCAAGGCACAATGTGTAACTTTATAGGATAAACAAAGGAAACAAGAGGATATTACTTATGCAACCCATAAAAAAAATATTTTGTTTTGGAAAGACATGCCATAATACTTGAGATGGTGAACATCTCTAAAAGAGATAGTGGGAGAGAGGTAGGCTTCGATGAAGTCAAGGATCAAGGTATAATAGAGATGGTACAGGAATAGATTCCACAATGCCCAATGGAAGAATGAACTATTCCAGAGACAAAAGAACTGCATAAAAGTAAAGGAGAGGTTATAGAACCAGAATGGTTTCATTTTCTAGTTACCATGGATGATGAATAATTATTATTTGATAATAATGATCAAAAAACCTATAAGGAAGTAGTAAGTGGCACAAATGTTGATATGTGGAATGAAGCCATGAATTCTAAAATGGATTCCATGTACCGAAACTATGTCAAGATTTAGGTAGATCCTCAAGTTGATTTAAAGACTATTGGTTGCAAATCGATATTCAAGAATAAACTAGACATGGAAGGATATGTCAGTGCTTATAAAGAATGACTGGTTGCAAAATTGATTAAGTTTTGTTAAGGCATGGACTACGACAAATCCTTTTCACCTATTTCAATACTGAAATCCAACATAATTCTGTTGGCCATTTTCTCTTACCATGGAAATGAGATTTTGAAAATGGATGTCAAAACAACCTTCCATAACCAGAAACATCTAGAAGATGTCTACATCAGACATCCTCAATATTTTATGACTCCAAATGTTGACAATAATGTTTGCAAGTTGCATAAATTTATTTGTGGATTAAAGCATGTATCCAGTTCATGGAACATTTGTTTTGATGAATCCTTAATGGGATTTGGTTTTATCATGAATGAATGTGTACATTGGGTCTAAAAATGGTTTAGTGGGAGTGAATTCATTTTCCTAATAAAATATGTAGATGACAAGTTAATTATTGGAAACAAGATACTAGTCTTACAGTATGTTAAGGCATCGTTGAATCAGCATTTGTTCCTGAAGGTATTGGTTGAGGCAGTCTATATAATTGGGATTAATATCCATCGTGATAGATCCATGAGATTTTTGGGAATAATTATAAGCACATACATTGATAAGATACATAAGAGAGTCAGTATGGAACAATCCAATAGGGGACTGTAGCCAGCGTCCCATGGCATTCATCTTTCTAAGAATATGTATCCTCAGAAAAATGGGTAAAGAAAGATAATGACATTGAATTTATATGAATCATCTATTGGATGAGTTATGTTTGTCATGCTATGTACTAGGATGGATGTCTCCTACGCATTGAGTGTGGTATTCAGATATCAAGCCCACAGAGGTGACCGCTATTTGATGGTAGTCAATGCCGACCTAATTTATTCGATTCATACAAAGGATATCTTCCTCTTTTATGGAGGTGACGAGGAAATATTCCTCATAGGATCTAAAGATGTTAGTTTTCAAACTGATCATGATGACATGATGTCACAAACGAGATACATCATTACTTTGTATGGAGGTGTAGTGAGATGGAAGACCCCAAAGAAGATTGTGGTCCATGATTCTACAGAAGGGTCCAAGTATATCATATCATCTGAAGTAGAAAATGAATAATTTTTTATGAGAAGCTTAGTCTTGGATCTAGATGTGATACTTAGTAGTAAAGATCCAATTACATTGTAAAATGGTAATATTGTAGTAGTGGATCTCTCATAAGGGCCAAGGTCACATCAGCAGAAGAAGCACATACTTCAGAAGTATCATCTCTTGAAGTATTTTCCTCAAAGAGGTGATGTTATAGTGATCAATATTTTCAAGGAAGAAAAATTGGGGGACCCATTGACTAAAGCATTGACCTAGCAGAAAAATGATCATCATGTGAGGTCTAACGGGCTAAAATTCCTAGGAGGATGGTTCTAGTCCAAGTGGGATTTTATAAGATTTTTTGTCCTAGATCCAACTATTTGTACATTGATTACATGGATATTAAATAATTTTAAAAATAAAACATCATACTACATATTTCCCAATGTTCTACATTACTATGATGTAATAATGTCCTAGTCTATTTTTGGAATTGATAAGATCATTGTAGTTCCCGCAATGATAGGAACTCTGAAATGCAGTAATAATATTCTTAACTATAGTAATGTTGTTTGATGACATACTATAATGGGACAAATAGTATACAGACTGTTATTTGTGAGTACTCGTAAGCATATGTTACTTCCTCTCATAATGTTCATACATGGTAATATCTAAGATAGGATATTATGAGAAGAGACCCCCTAGTCGAAATTCTGCATGTTTTAGTGTCATCGAATATTCCTATATGTGACCATTTGTAATGATCCTTCGACTTTAAGATTATCATTTTTCGGGGTCACAATTCGCGCACATTGATTTATTGATGTAAAATGTCACAAAGACACTTAGAGTAGAGCATGTTATGTTGGGTGCATCACGAGTGGCATGTTAATAAAGGATATGTTTATGAAGAATGTGTCCCTTTAATTTGTGTAAGTAGATATCATGGTGCTATGATTGAAATAGAACCATCTCATGAAATTCCATGTTTGTAATTCCCCGAACCCAATTACCCAGAGTCATTTCATTATTACCTGACATTGGGCTGATCAAAAGAGATCATGTCCCGAAATACCGATCAGTTTAGTTGCCATAGAAGTAATAGCTGTATAAATAAGTTTTACATTACATTATGAAATTAAAAATCCACATTTTTTCCCCTTTGAACCCACTAATATCCCTTATCCTATCCCATTTGTTCAGTCATAATATAATTCTTTTCATGCAAGGAAAAATGAAACATAAGAAAGGGGTGATCTTAGATGCTAAATAAAGATAACTATATAATGAAAACTATAATAAATAAGCCTAAAAATTTAAGGAATTGTATAATACTAAAACACAGTCCTTTTAAACATAATGTTCAACATAATATGGCATAGATAAAATATATAATTCAATTTAATTATTCACATTGATATTCTACTAGTCAAAAAATCACATGTAATATCAATAGTTAATATCATAACGATGAAATTCATAATGTCGGACCTCATAACCACATAGTCAAGGCCTCTTGACAAGAATATAAATTAAAATATATTCAAGGCCTTGTTCCAAGACACTAGCTTGTCTCATTAGACCTACTGATGCATCAAAGAGTGATAATGTGCCCCACCCACCACTTATTAAGTCAAATTCATTCCTCATATGGAAAGGGTAAAACATAATATAAACATTTATATTAAAACTAACAAATTAAATTTTAATTCTTTAAGCATAAACAATGAATGGTATAAAACTAGCACATCCACATTAAAACATATCATAACTCATTTAATATTATTTGGGAGTTTTTATTAACATAAATCTACCTCAATTAAGAATAATATCTAGTAAAGGATGTCGAAAAAAATGAAAATGACCAGTAAAACACTTTGAAAGAAATATCACTTTTTCATGAAATCATTTAAATGTCCCAAAATTTATAAAGGAAGTAATTTAAAAGAGATTTCTGAATCAAAGTGTCTCACACAAATTTGAAACTTTTTAAATGAATTGTCATTTTTTAAAAATCCTGCCCATATAATCAAAACCATAAAAACATTTTTGAAATCATTGACAGTAATATAAAATATTTAGAAAAATATATCATTAAAACATTAAAAATGATAATATCATTAAAGTGTTACTTCTATAAAACAATAAAATATTCCTTTTGAAATCATTTTTAGGATACATGGATATGGATAATAAATATGTCCCAATTAATACTTAGATATAAACAATCTCAGATAATAATGATATTGTGAAATTAACTCTTAAATTATGTATTTCCTTAGTTGAGGGTGCATTTATCTCCAGTATATTTGTTAAATAATTGTTATTAAATTATACAAGAACCACATAGATAAAAAGTATAACATATATGATCCTCTAATATTTCATTGTTAATAATATTTTTGTAGTATCATTGTTTCGGGTGTTACTGATTCATTTTTCTTTATAAGTTTTGTTACATAAGTCATGTTTGTTATGTATAGGATTTATTTTATTCATATCCAGAATTATATTAATTTAATAAAAATTGTTTTTAATTATCCAATGAAAATTATTCTTGAATTGTTACGATGGGAAATGAAATCACATTGCGTTGTGGAGATGGTAAGCAGTACGTACGCACGAGCAACAATATCATTCTATTGATGGTGAAATCGTATATAATTGGATAGTATATTATATATATAGAATAATTAAAATTTAATTTTTATTACTTGATTCTATCATTCTCAATATTACACCCATCCATTAATTAAGTGTTTAAATACAAACTACACCATAACATTGAGATGGTATGCTGTACATACGCACATATGGTTACATTGTAATTCATGGGATGGATAGAATAATGAATATTGTTGTACCATATTTATAATATCTTATAATTATGCATAAGTTATATGAGGTATTATTTTATTTTGTAAATAACAATGAACATGGAAGTAGAAGATGAAAATAATATTGAAATAGGTGATAATATAATGACCTCTTCATCAGGTGATTGCTTTTCGATTTGAACAAAATGGATCTTCAGGATGAGTTTAGATTTAACTCTTAGTTAATTATTTTAACATTTACTATATCTTCTTTTATTTAAATACAACATGGCTAATATAGTTACTATAATATAACATGAAAATCTAGAGTAGTAAATTAATGAAATATATAAAATAATCTCATTCCTGTAGATTAATCTAATATTTTTAGGGATATTATATCAATTAAAAAAGTAGTATTTGTTTTAAAAACTCATTTTTGTCAATTTGACACTATTTAGAATTTTTTTTTTGTGATAGTAATAAAAACTGAATTACTTCAAAAACAATAAAATGAATCAACCCTAAAATGTTGTATTCTACTATAAAATTTTTGTATGGAATCAAAAGATTAAATGATTATTTATTTTAATATTTATAATATCAATTATTGTAATCATTAATTAATTTGATAATTACTACATCATCATTGTGTCATAAATAGATTTAATATTTTAATATCTAAAAATGATAAATAAAAAACCATGACGTAGGAAATATTTTTAGATTTCTAATTAATATTTATATTATTATTTACCCTTTGTATAACAATATTTTAAAAATGTTTTAGTTGATAAAATTTGAATTTAACACTTTTAACACTTCTTTAAATAAAATATAATATATGTCATAGTCTAACCCAAATAGATCAAAAAAGATCTTAATTTTGTCTGAAGGTTGATTTTTTTTCAAAATAAAACATATCCAATTTTATTAGAACATGTGTTGGGGTAATTTTATATAATTATAATATTATTTTTACCTTTAATTACTCTATTTACATTTAACCGTGTTAAATAAAATTCAAAAGATAGTATTCAAAAAAAATTATTTTCATTCTATTGAACCACATTTTACTTAAAAATGAATACTGATTCTGTTGGAGTTTTGAAATTCTACTAACATAAGCAATAAGATTACCTTTTATGTGGATATCCAAACATGCCTAGAAGGTCGGTAAAAGACGTTCAAAGTACAATAAAATTTTATATATCAATTATTTTTATAAAATGAATCCAATGAATTATATTTGACAAAATTAGGTATTATCTATATCTTTTTAAAATAAAATATAATTAAATAAAAAATAATTATTTAAATAAAATGTTGGATTTAAACAATGACATAGTGTTTTCACTATTCATCAAAAATTGAAAGATTTCAGAAATATTCTAAAATTCAACCAAAGATAATTTTAATATTTTGAACCCAAAAATGATGTCCATTTATAAAAAATTATAAATTTTCAAAAATTGGGTAATACTAATCCAAACTACATTTTTAAACAGCTTTTTGATTTGCTGGGATGTTCTAGAACTCAAAGTTTTGTTCTGAAAAAGCTATTATATTATTAAAAGAGAAGCATATCAGGGAAGCATGGCGTGTTACATTCTTCCATCAATCTAATAATTTCATCCTATATATTTCTATAATATTAATGCATAAAAAGATTTTGTTGGTTCATCATCATAAGTTCCACGTGTTCCAACATTTCCTCTTCCATTTTATGGTTTCGACAAAGATCTTTTACAACTAGAGTTGTCTGGTTTCTCAAAACATATTCACTATTATCAAGATTCTTGATAGGCTCTTCACAATAAGAAATATCTGGTTCTAGATTATTTCTTCATAGGTGAGTACATGTGTTGGGACAGGCATATATTCTCCCAATAGTGATACATGGAACACATCCTGAACTTTGGAGAGACTTTGCGGCATTACCAAATGGTAAGCTACAACATCAATTTTTTCTAGAATTTGGAAACATTTGATTTATTAGGGACATAGTTTACCTCTCTTACCGAATCATATAACACCCTTCCATAGATATATCTTAATGAAAACATGATCACCGACATGAAACAATAAATCATTCCTTCAGTTACCAGAATAGATCTTTTTCTTACAATGGCCCGCTATGATGTGGGTTTGGATAATATTCCCCTTTTATATTGTTTCATGAACATGTTTTGGGCCTATGAGTTTTCATTCAACAACATCATCAAAAAAAGTTTGTGTGTGACATCTTGATCCATATAATATTCCATATGGTGTAATCCGGATACTTGAATAGAAGCCATTTTTATAGAAAAATTCTACAAAAGGATAATAATGGTCCCACATTCCATGATTGTGAAGTAGACAAGATCTCAATATGTCTTCTAAGGTTCCAATAGTTTGTTCTGATTGTCCATCAGTTTAAGGGTTGTAGGTAGTGCTTTTATGAAGTTCAGTATCTACGACATTCTGAAGTGTTTTCCGGAATCATAATGTAAAACAAGGATCACAATTAAGAAAAATCAATAGTTGTACAACATGGAGTATGTCATCTTAATTAATATATATTCATGATAAACATTGAACTTTTAAATATTCTTTTATTGCAAGAAAATGTGTTGACTTTGAAAGATGATCAACAATGACCCATATTTCATCATTACATTTAGGATTCATCGGTTTCCCCATGAAAATTCAATCATAATATCATCCCATTTCCAATCTGGTATGGGATGAGGATGCATGACTCCCCTCAGATGTTGTCTTCTAGACTTCACCTATTAAAACATTATACATCATGACACAAAATATGCAATTTTCCTCTACTTGTTGTCCCAACAAAAATGTTCCTTCAAATCAATATACAAATAAGTGATACTAGGGAGTATTGGAGCTATGAGTATCAACCAGTAATTACTTTTTTAGATCAGGTATATCGAGAAGACAAATCCTCTACCCAAATTTCAAAACACCATCTTTATATATGAATTCAATCAACCTACCATCATTCACAGCTTTAATTTTCTTTTTAAACTCCTCATCCTTATTTCCATATCTTCTTTTACTTTCAAATGATGATTGTATGAAAAAATTTGAAAAGGTATTGATGTTTCACCATCCATGATTATTCCCATATCCATTATTACTAGATCCATGAACATAGGATCTCATTATACATTAATCCTGTTCAAAACTACATGATTAATTTTGATTAATGCATATGTCAACTTATTTTCCATCCTCGGTTGTTAGGGTATTGTGAAATCATAATTCATTAGTAGTTGGATCAATCGCTTTTACCTCATGTTGAGTACTTTTTGTCAGAAAAAATACATTAAACTCTTGTGATTAGTATATATCCCACATTTTTTCCCATAGATATAGTGTCTCTATATCTTCATAAAAAAATTTACAGCTGCTAACTCAAGATCATTAGTAGGATAATTTTGTTCCTGAAATATTTGTTGTCATTACACATAGAAAATAACACTATCATTCTACATAAGGATTGAAATAAGTCCTTTCATTGAAGCATCACTATAAATAAAAAATGCATCATTCCCTGATGGTAGAGTAATGATTGGATCATTGACTAATATTATATTAAATTTTTCAAAACATTCTTCACACTATTTTTTAAAATAAATTTAACCCAGTTACGTGTGTTCTTGGTTAATTGGTTAGGAAATCTCGAAAAATATGGATGAAATGTCGATAATAACCTACTAAACTAATAAAACTGTGTACCTTAGTTATACTAATTTTTGCTATCCATTATTGAATTTTCATTGACTTTGATGTATCAACTGGGATTCCATCCTTATTGAAAATATAGCCAAGAAAAAATTCTTTTAGAACCCGAATTCACACTTGCTAAAATCCCATATAATTCAATTCTTATAAGAATTTTCATAATAGTGCACATGTGATTTTCATGATCATTATAGCTTTTGAAGTATACTAAGATATCATCAAAAAATACAACTAAAAAATCATCCATATAGTCCTAGAAAAATATATTCATTAGATCTAGGAAAATAGAAGGTTCATTACTCAATACAAATGGAATTATTGTAAACTTGTAATGTTTATACCTGGTTCAAAATGTAGTCTTTGGAATGTATTCCTTCCTCACACACAACTGATGATATCGAGATTAATGGTCATTATTTGTAAAATATAGAGCTTCATGAATTTGATCAAATTAGTCATCAATGAAGGGTATGGGATACTTTTTATTAATGTTTATAGCATTGATCTCAATGTAGTCAATGCACAACCTCATAGATCCAAATTTCTTCTTTAATAAAAGAACATGGTCTCGCCGTGCCAAAACACTAGGGAGAATAAATATTTAAAACTTAATTCCCCATGTTGATTCTTTAGTTTCACCAATTTCATAGAAGACATTCTATCAGGGGTCTTAAATACAGGCCTTGAACAAGGAATTAAGTAATTATAATACTCAATTTCTTGTACAGGAGGATTTCTAGAAAAATCTTCATAGAACACATCCACATATTCTTTCACAACGGTGAATCCTCTATTTGAACATTCTTCCCCTCACCCATAGTTATTTCACTCTCTTCCTCATTAATAATTAAATTTATTAGAGCTACTGGGGGTCGATCTAGATGAAAATCAGATGGTGATGTTTCTTCTCTAAAGAAGTGGGATTTCTTTTCATCACCAAAAATTGAAACCACATTCATTGTGAAATAAATTTTCACATGATGGTCTGAAATCTTATAAATATAGTGGAATATATCAAATTATATTATGTTTATGGAAATAAGACCATAAGATAAAATATGTTTATATTCCATAATTTAAACAGATTGATACAATTTTTTATGATACATGCCATACGTGTAATGACTGACAACTCCCTTGTTAATTCAAATTGGAAATATATAATTTTGGTTGAAAACTAGGATGATATGAAAGAATGAAATCCTCCATAATCAAATAAATCATACGATAATTTTGAGGAAATGATTAAAGTACGTTCCACCACCTCATTATGAACTTCAACCTCAGTAGTAGTGATCACATAAACATTGATTTTTCTACGTTATGTTTTCTTGAATCATAGGACATTAATTTGAATAATGCCCCATCTCATTAAAATTTTATCATTTAAAACTTATATCCTCTTTCTTTCCCTTACAATAATGATCTTGTTGGCCTTTTCTCCACACTTGTAACAATCTCCAATTCACATTAGGAAAGTACAAGGGTGTTTCAACTAACAATTACTTCTGGATGGAAATTCAACCTTTCCCTTCTTACAATTATGTCAATATTATGAGTGTTCAGTACATCACTTCTTCACTTGATTTACTATAAATTCAAAAGGCATAGTGAAATCCTTTTCTATCTTGAGAGCACGTTAGACTATATCTTCATACGGTGAGAAGGATTGTGAGACTAATTCTCAATGGATAAATTGTTTTAACCCATAAAATAATCAATCAATTATACTGCATAGTTTATAAATATAATCTGCAACATGACTTACTAACCTAGTAAAGATATCCTTATACCTTGTGACACTCTCATCCTCCTTTTTCCTAAGACACAGAAATTTTATTTCTATATCCACTCGATGTTCTTAAGGAATGATTATTTCAAAAAAATTACATTAAACTCCTGAAATTCCATATTTGATACTTCTTCATCATCCTTTTTGTTTGAAATTATGACCACAATTGATCTACAACTCCTGAGAGGCGATAAACTACCAAGAAAACCATTTCCATTTCACAAATCCCAAAATAATGAAATATTTTCTCTATGGAACATATCCATTTCTCAAAAAACAATGTATTTTTAGTCCCATTAAATGTGGGGGGCTATTTTCACAAAAAGAGGACTAATATTGATCCACTATGTAGTGGATCAGGGTGCTCCATATGGGTAGGGATATTAATCAGGGACTGTGTGAGTTGTCACATTATGGTTATAAGTTGTTGAGCACTAGTTGTATCACCAGCTCCCCTATAATTATCTTGAATTGGATGTAAATTCCTAAATGGATTATGTGAATTGATATAGATTCCATTCATTCCAAAAGGAGCCATTTCTAAACAATTGCATAGACCAAGATAGTTTATGAATCCCAATGCATGATTCCGATCTTGAAAAATACTTAACATAAATTGAACAGACTATACATATTATCCAGTGTCATAAAAAAAAATTCTTTTGGGAAATATTTACCCATAAATCCATCATAATGGTTTGTAATGAAAATATAAATTATCTTAAGAATATCCCCAATGAATTTTAATCGAAGTGAGCAGTAAGACCCATTGTCATGTTCCAGGATACCCTAGGTCATGCATGAAACTCCTTCTCAGAGTTTTCACTCCTATGTACATCTATTACAGAACCACGTCCACTTGTAAAATCCAAACATCTATTTATTTCTGGAAAACCATACATAAAATCTATATTATGAAAATTTTCTAATGGTATTTGATACTAATATTTAAGGTCTATATTATTGTAATGTTCTCTAATCATAGTATTTCTAAATCTATTTTCAATGGTTTGTACTAAACATCCTCTGATACTGACTATAATGCCCAATACCTAGTTACCTAGAGTAATTACATTCTTATATAACATTGGCATGATTCCAAGAGATCAGGTCTCGAAAGACTAAGCCGTTAAGTTTCCATAGACTTACTAGATGCATACATAACTGTTGTATTACATTATGAAATTAAAGAGAAACATTGTGTCTCCTTTGAACACACTCTTGTCCATTATCCAATACCTACATGAATGTCATAATATACATCATCTCGTCTAAGAAAAATAAAACATAAAAAAATGGGTGACCTGAGATGCTCAGTAACTATAAAAATATATCAGGAACTATAATAAATAAGAATTAACATTTATGCCATTGTATAAGACTAAAACACAAGCTTTTTAAACAAAAACGTCATCATAATTTTGAAATGATAAATCAAATAATGCAATTTACATATTCATATGGATATTCTATTAGTTGAATAATCACATGTAATATCAATATCTAATCTCATAATGATGGAATTCACATGTTCGGACATCATAACCACATAGTCAAGGCCTCGAGTGAAGACTATAAATAAAAATTTTATCATGATCTTATGCCAAGACACTATTTTGTCTCATCAGACCGACCGATGTTACAAGGGGCTATAGTGGGCCGCATCCATCATTTACTAAGTCCAACGCATTCCCTATATGTATAAGGTGAAACATAACATTAAAACTCATATTAACACTAGCATATGAATTTTCAATACATTAACCATAAACTATGAATGGTATAAAAATATAACATTCACATTCAAATATATCCTAAATAATTTTATAAAATATGAAAGATTATATTATAATAAATCATCATCAATCAATAATAATATCCATTGAAGGATGTTGACATTGTTGAAAATGATCAATAAAATACTTTGAGATAAATATCCCTTTTTCATGAAATCATTTAAATGTCACAAAATTTATATAGAATTTAATTTAAAAGAGTATTTTTGAATCAAAGTGTCTCATACCACATTGAACATTTGTAAATCAATTAACATTTTAAAACAATCACGTCCATATAAATAATTCATTAAAATCATTTTGAAAACAAGGACATTAATTAAAAATATTTAGAAAAATAAATCATCAATACATTTAAAATGATGATATTTTTTAATAGTCTCTTCCATAAAACCATAAAATAATCCTTTCGAAATAATTCATCGGAAACATGGATATGAGTAAAAAATATGTCCAAATAAATACTTACAAATAAACAATTTCGGATAATATTGAGATTGTGGAATTAATCCTTGCCATAAACTTTTCCTTAGTTGAGGGTACATTATCCTCCTGTATAATGTTTAAATAATAATTATTATATTATATAATAACCTCATACATAAATATTATATCATATATTATACTTTAATATTTCATTGTTAAGAATATTTTTGTAGTATCATTGTTTCAGGTTTAACTGATTCGATTACATTTATATGTTTTATTATGTAAGTCATGTCTAAATGGATAAAATGTATTTGATTCATATCCAGAATGATATAAATTTCTTATACATTGTTTTTAAATCATCAACTAAAAATTATTCTTCAATGTTTATGATGGTGACTGAAATCTCATTGCATCTTGGAGATGGTAATTTGTACGTACTCATTAGCGACAATATCATTCTATTGATGGTAAAATTATTTTTATTTGGATAACATATTATATATATAATAAATCATTCCCAGGTTATATTTATTATTTAAATCAATTATACTCATTAATATACCGATTTAAATAATGAAATGTTTAAAACAAAACTACACCATGACATGGAGACTGTAAGCCGTACGTACACTTGTACGTTGACTTTTTCATTCAAAGAATAGATTGAATAATAAATATATTTGTATAAAATTAATAATAATAACTCATTATGTATAAGGTACAATATTTATTTTTTTAGTATGGAGATAATAATGAATGATGAAGTATAAGAAGAAAAAAACTTTGAAATAAGTGATAGAATAATTAACACTTATTCGGGTTCTTCCTTTTGATGAACCAAAGGGATCCATATGTTGGCATTAAGATCAATGTAAGGCCTCTAATATGTATTGAGGGTAGATTTATGGATATTTTTGTTGGTTTTTGCTGATCCAAATAGCTGGGATGTGTTAATTTAAAAGAAGGGGATGTACCATTTTATAAGAGAGGCGACATGCACTTTAGGAAAAGCCTGAAATATAAATTTATTATAAAATTATTCACAGTTTCTAAATGCCCCAAATGAATTTATTTTGAATATAAGGTGGGTATGGGACTAAATATTATAAGTAAATAGATTTTATAAAAGTATAGGTCACCATATTAAGATTATCATTTACAAATAACTCGTAGTTATATAGTTTTACTTTTACCACGTCTTTTTTTATTCTTATATTTCATGGTTAATATAGTAACTCTAAAATTCCAAGAAAACCTCAATTTTATTATTAATGATATATATAAAATTATCTATTTTATTTGGAAAATATTATATTTTTTGGAATATTTTATCATTAAATAAAATAATATTTTTTAAAAAACTCAAATTTGTCAATTTTGACACTACTTAGTATTTGGTTTTTGAGAATATCATAACAAATTGATTAATTTGAAAAAATACATTTAATCAACCATAATAATAATATTCACATATAAAATTTATGGATGGAATCAAATGTTAAGATTTAAATTTATTTTAATATTTATAATATTATTTATTTTAATCATTATTAATAAGGTAATTATTGAATCTTTGTTGAGTCATAAATAAATTTAATTATTTAATGTGTAAAATTTATAAATAAAATTACATGATATTAGAAATATATTTATATTTCTAATGAATATTTATAGTCGAATTTATATTATGTATAACTCTATATTAAAATTTTTTCAGTTAATAAAATTTGAATTTAATACTTTTAAAACTTCTTCAAATAAAATATTATAAATCTATTAATCTGACACAAATGAAAAAATGATCATATTTTTGTAATAAGTATTATTTTTGTCCAAAAAAACATATCAAATAGAATTAGGACATGTGTTGGCGTAGTTTTATATTATTATAATATTATTTTAACCTTTAATTACCATATTTACTTTTAATTGTGGTAAATAATATTCAAATGTTAATATTCACCAAAAAGTATTTTCATCATATTGAACCACATTTTACATTCTTGTGACAACAATTTTTTTGGTTTTTTTTTAATTTAATTCATAGAGGTATACAATTTTGTTTTATGCAGAATTCCAAATGTTTATAGATGGTGTGTAAAAGACGGTAAAAAGTTAAATAAAATTTTATATATCTAATATTATTATAAAATGACTCCGATGAATTTATTTGAGAAAATATAGGTATTATGTATCTAAATTTTCATTAAAATAAAATTAAATTGAAAATAATTTTTTAAATAAAAAAGTCGTTTTTGACGAATAACGCAGTGTTTTTCACTATTCATAAAAAATTGAATGATTTCCGAAAATCCCAAAAATTTACCCTATCCTAATTTTGATATTCAAAATCTAAAAATGAAAACCATTTTGAAAAAAAATTATAATATTTCATAAACTGAAAATTACTATTCATGACTACTTTTTAATTCGGATGTTTAATTGGTTGGGATGGGCTAGAACTCCGATCTACGTATAGCGCATGTTATTCTATTATTCAAAGAGAAGTGTTCCATGAAAGCATGGGTTATTACAATGGTTGTGGTGTAATGCCAAATTTATTTTAGGTAGTCAATGAAAGATGTATCAAGCATAAATGTTGATGACACTACCATGAAACTATCATGATGAGATATTGAGAGAAAGGGATTATATTACAAAGTGATTATTTGTATGTGGATTTCATTGTTGAAAATTTATGTTCTTTCTCTTCGGTGACTTTACCATTTTATAGACTATACTATTGGATTTTAAGCAAGCCATCCATATACCAATGGGAATGAATCCTAGAAGTTAACACACTAACTGTTTCTGGTGGTCTTAGTGAAATTTTATTTCAATTTATTTAATGGAATAAATATTAATCTCATGACAGTGAAATATTATTATTCATGTAAAAATGATTGAGAAAATTAAAAATATATTTATTCACAGGATTGTGGTTAAAATATATTTATTTATTTTATTGAACATTTTAAAAACATATATTTACTATTTAGTAAAAAATATATTTATTTTAGACAATAAATTATTTATTTATTTTTACAGGTGTTCAATAAATGGATGTGGTGTTCGAATGGACCATGTTTGGTCTGGTATAAAAATTATTATTTTCATGATAATAAATAATTATTTAACTAGTTGACACAAATAAAAATAATAATTATGCATCTATTATTTTGTGATACAGAATTTTATTTATAAATTAGTGTTGTGCAAGTTGGCGCACAATAAATAATGACATGGTATTTTTATTAATGGGGTGAGTTTTCTCTATGGTTATGAATGAATTTAATTATTTTTATGCAATTAAAATTTGTAACCAAATCCCCATGTCGATAAATAGATACATACACTTATTAAGCCACATACCGAACTGCATCCCTGGTGTATTGAGAACTATTGTGCTTGAAAATTTCTCTCTCGAATCCACTTCCAACCCCTCACATGAATGACAGACACTATTCGTGGCCGAATAACAAGAGATCAAGAATGACTGACACAAGACACTCGCTTCGCCATTTTTTCACTTAGAGAATTAAATGTATCGATCGAAGGCCATCATAGCACATGTGGATCACCGCTAGAGGGATACTAGATTGGATCCTCAGAAGCACAATGAGAGAATCTGTAATGGTCATTCTAGACAATCAGCATCATCATAAATAGAAATATCAAGGATCCATGTATTCTTTTCTTTATGAAAATAATTAATCTAATTATAAACATGATGTGAAAGATCCTCTCTAATGGTTTTGGGCCTCTTCCTTCATTTTCTAAATCTTTGATTCTATTCCATGGAGATTGGAATTCATTGTCGTATTGATCCTAGAATAATCCTTATTCATTGTAAAAATCAAAATTGTGTGTCTTCCCAACTGCACATCTACTGTGCTTGGAACGTTCATCATTAACATACTCATTATATAGACTCATGTTTTCTTAAGCACATTTGTCTTTTTTCTTAATAATTTCTACTTCTCAATCATTAGTTTTTAATTTTTTCACTTGATGTAAAACATAATTCCTATAAAATTACTACACAATAACAAATAAAATATCGAAATTAATACACATTTTATTTTGGTATCAATGTTATAATCTTTCTGTTGGAGGAATACCATGTAAAATTAAATAAACCCACTTTTTTCAATATTTATCATGTTTTCACCTTTCACATTAAAAATACAATTTATTCCAAATAACAAACTATTTTTCAATATTGGGTTATTGTTATAACATTTCTTATTTCATTTCAAAAAAAATGTATTTAATCAAAATAATGATTTTTAATATAAATCTTTCTATTTACTAATATTAAATATAGAAATTAGGGAGTATTATACATTTCTAAGATTTTATAATCCATTAAAAATAGATATTATTCTTTAATTTTATATTTATATATATACGGTGTTTTGAATTCCTGATTAATTCTGTTCTTTTCATGGTAAGATTCAAATTTACATCTTGTACATTTAGTACCGTGGTCCATTTATAACTCCTTTTTAGAGAAACCTCTCTCCTTTTTTAAATAGTTTTTGAATATTTTGAACATCTTGAAACCTCCAAAATATGGTCCATAATTATAATCCTACTATTATGTTTTCTTTTTCTAATAAATTAAATTATATTCTTATCTTTATTAATTTATTTCTTACACAAGGGTATTAAAAACATTGTATGAATGAGCTCTTATAGATGAAACCATTCTATGTCTCTACTCTAATATATAAAGGATTAACTGGCTTCCTAATTATTCATGTTTTGGGTATATAATCTATTTTCTCTTTATGAATGGTATATCCATAATATTATTTTCTTGGAATGGCTTAATCATATTCATTCGAATAATGTGATTATTTATTATAATTTATAATTTATTTTATTGATTCAAGCTCAAGTAGCATGATTATTTTTCTTCAACTAATTAAAAAATGTTTCCACATATTCAATGTACTCAAAAAAATACATCCATTGTTAAATCTATTTATACAATATTTATTATTCCAAACCACCAATTCATTTATTTCTTCTAAGAGTTTAGATACACATAGTAAATTTTTTGAGCTTGCATAAAAAATGTGTTCTTTAATCTTTTCTTAACTACCAAAATTACTATTGATTCAAATCCTTTAATTTTGATTGAATATTTATTACCAAATGCCACTGATCATTTATTTCACATATAAAAAAAATAATGAAATTCAAAAATCTTATCTAATATCAATAGATTTTTATTTTATGGATCATTTAATTAATCTTCAACTATTTATATATTATCATTTCCATTCACATATTATTTTAACACTTTTGATTATCATCATTCATACTAATAAATATTGTTATTATGGTGTGACAATACTTAGAAAATTTACCCATCTAGTCACATCTTTTATAAATATATTCTAAGGATTGGAACAAATTCTCAACATAAATCCATTATTTTTAGATTTATTCTAAAATATTTCTTATTTGGGTGGATTTAAATCCCCTTAATATTTTACTTTCATTACCAATGGACATGTAATGATATTTGAATCTTAATAAAATTATTCATTCCATGTGAACAAATATTACACACTACTAAAAATTGACATAAAAAATCACACCATTCAAAATATAATAATTTCTATGTGGAAGTGTATTCATGATACTCTTTCACTCGTTGACAATTAACCTAAACTCTCATATATAAAAAAACGTTAATGGAATCCAAAAAATTCTATATTTATCTAGATTTTTTCACTATTTTTATCTCTTTTTATTGATGAATTTACATTCAAATTAGTGTGCATATATTTTTTTATATTTTTTAGAATTGTTTTCCATTACCACAGATTGAACATTCACAACTTTCATCTTGGAATAAAATATTTCACACAATTAATTATTTAATATTTTCCTATATTCATCAAATAAAATTTCAAAAATAAATTTGATTTATTAAAACTCTCTTTCGACCTCCATCTACATTTCAAACAGTTTTATAATCATTCTTACATTCTATGACCTTAATTTCCATGCTAATATTCAAAATTGTCTCTTTACCAAATAACATCATCCAGATTACAATCTCAATTGTCAACTTTATATGTTATTCAGTATATAACGTTTCCTTATTAATATATAATTTAGATTAGTTATTCAATGATTTTTTCTCCTTTATAATCGATAGTATTAGTATACTAATGTTTTTCCAACATATCACATGTAATTTATATTTTAATGATAATAAGAACCATTAATATGTTTCTGTGATTTTGTTTTATAATTTTTTCATCAGGATATATCATTATTTAAGCCTCTCTAGTCTATGTTCAATGAATTTTGGATGTTTTATAAATATTTTCTATATATGGATAAGCAGCAATATGTGGAATTTATCTTGGTGCAGAAACAGTTATGTCCAAAAATTGTATACATAAAGTGGACATTTAAAGGATTTGCATATGGGAAACTACAACATATTGAAAATATCTATTTTTAAATAACATATGTTGATGAATCACCTTTGCCATAAAAAGGATATGTTAGTCAAATGATTACATAAATCAATTATGTTTAGTATTCAGCATCATGATATTGATAAATGGTAGAATCAAGTACATATATTCAAATTGCTCTGCAATTTTTTCAGGTACATTGATTTAGGATATGTGGGTGATCATGAAATATAGTGAACTCACCATGGTGAATAATGACTATGTGTATTCAAATTATTTGAATTTGGATATGTGGTTCTCTATAATTGGATTTTTGTTTGTAACCAAATATGTATTACCATTGCCTTAAATTCAATGGAAATTAACTCCGCCATAAATGCATTAAATTTTATACTACCTATTTATGTTAAAATAAATTATAAAAATTGTCATGTACCAGGAAAAATAAACAAGTACAAGGACAATTTAAGAGATGCTATTATTGCCGTTTCATTTTCATGAAAAGGGTGTGTAGAATTTAATTCTGAGACTACATTTCCTTGATATTTGATGATAAAATATGAAAATTGAAGATTTTTCATGTTATATCAATTGTGAAAAAGAAGGTAAATACAAAGAATATATAAAATATGAAACATTACATTTTTATTATGAACTCTAACTATTTAATCTCACTATGTGTTTCCCTATTATACTTGAAATGAATTAGAAGACATACTATTTATAGATACACTATCAGGATTATCATTACGAGGATTCATAACAATATACTTTAGCACATTATTATTCTTATCAAATCACTCCGGGACTTTATATCTTCTTTCAATTGCATCATTTGACAAATGACCTTCATCTCTAATATTTTTTGTTCTCCCCTTTTGGTATAAGTGTGAAGGTTCCTAGTAAAATATCCATAAAGGCTATTATTTTAAACCCTTATAGGGCCATGTTATATTATATTATAATTACACTAAGATTGAAATTCATGATATCAATCATTCAATACATAGTAATAGGACTTTAAACTCTGTAAAGTGTGCTGGCCAAGGTAAAATCACCAATATCTTGTAGTTGATCATTGGCTCTGTGGAAAATAAAATTTATGTTCCTTAAACAACTCTAAATATACTATTTTTCATCATTTCATATTGAATTTATCTATACTTATTTTTCATGTAATGGAAATATTAGAACTCATAATCCCTTTTAGAGGTTGGTTTTAAAACATATAAAAATATTAATAATCTAATTCACCCCTATTATAAATTATTATATTTGGTCTCTGAATAAAAATTGGTATATGTGGAAGTTCATTTGGATCTCTCAACATTCAAAAAATTATGTCTTAATATCATATTTTAAATTTTATCTTTGGATGATAACAGAGATTGTAAGTCAATGGAATGAGAATCCTACTTAAATGGTTAAAATTATGGTAACTTGAAGGTGTATATGATAATCAATTTAAAGAATACTTGTCTCAATTTTTATTTCATGTTCTTGAAGAATTATGAAATTCCCATGACTAATACTGAAACATGGGATGCCAATATTGAATCAATATATGATTTGAAATCTAAATCAATGGGTGCTATCATATATGGTATTTGTCTAGATGAGTTGACTTTAATTTCATAGTGTGTTATAGCTTATGATATAAGAAAAACTATAGTATTAGCCTATTAAGATAATGATAATGTTATATTGTTGAGATATAACACTTCAATGAAATAGTTTTATACAATCATAATGGATAATGGATAAAAATTACTCATATGAATTGATAAAAACTTAATGAGGAATAATAATTCCGAATTATATAAAATACATCCTGATAAAAACTCACATATAACTCTTATTCTGTATGAGGCCAAATTGTGTGCTGCTATCAAAGAAAACATAATGAAGAATAATAAATCCGAATTAAAATTATAAAATTCAATATATGAAAAGAAAGCTAAATAAATTTAATTGGGTTAGTGCTATAATAAATAGACCTCAAATAGTTAGGCTTTAAGAAGTGTATTTTTTCATTATGCAAGAAAGTATAAAAAATTTATAACATGAGAAATGCATTCAGATAACCCTTTAATAGGATCATTATGTATGAGTGAAATTATAAATAATTTAGATTCCATTATTTATAGAATATTTGTTATATCAATATAGACTTCCCTCAATTGGTTGAAACCATGAAATATGATAAAACCTATTTCATTTGATTCATTTATAAGAAGAAATCCAAGATGGACATGAATTCCACATGTTGTGCCTTTGTAGATTATAGTGATACAACCTCTTTAGAATCAAAAGCCTTTATTTCTAACCAAAATTCCAATATATGAGTTATGTCACATATGGATGAGGTATATTCTTATTAGAATTTTGAAAATTATTCTAAATCATAAAAATTACACTTTTGAAGAATTAATTTAATAATGTACTATTTATGAAACAATGTATAAAATAATACAAATTCCTAAAAAATCATACAATATTTTTATCAAAGAAACAAAGGACATAAATAAAATAATTTCTTCATTGTAAACCATGTTGTATGGTTCTTCTACTACATTTTCTAAACATGATTGAAAATTAGAAACATAAAAAAATAAGTACAAAACATTAATTTTTTTTCTTTATATATGGTGAAAATTAGAAGAATAAAATAATACAAAATAATAAACCACATTATTTTAAATTTTTATTAGGAAGCCAGTGTGAAAATACAATGATTTAAAAAAAATTATATTCTTTATAATTATATGAATAAAAATGTTTCAAAGATACATGTTTTCACTATTGAGAATTATGGAACTGTTAGAATAATTATATTTTAATATATACTCCGATGTTTTACAATAAATCATGATTTTGTTTCAAAATCTATTCCATGATTTTTGGGAAATCAAAAATATATTTGGGTTCCCAAATTTATAGTTACTAACATTCCAAAATCCAATAGAATATGTTTACTAAAAAAATTTAGTATTTGATTAGTCTCTATAGGGAAAAAATGCAAGATCATAAATGATATGTGGTTTATGGAATTTTCCCATTGGGTGTTAGTTGTATGCAACCTACTGTTTATACCCCTCACTCTCCAAGTGAACTGGTGTATACTCAAGTCCCACCAGACTCAAACACTTTGTGTATTATGAACTGGGATATTAAAATATATTGCTATGTTAGGGAATGTGGCACATAGTTGGGTTTGTTTAGGTCCCCCATTGGGAATTAGTGTTAGTAACCAACAATTTTTCCATGGGGTGTTATCCAAGTAGTACCCACTAGTTGTACAGGTCACTCTCCATGGGAACTAGCACAGGTTTGAGTCTAGCCAGACTCAAACATTATTCATATTATGCAAAGGGAGATTAAAATTCATTTCTTAACTGGGTAATGTGGTTCACACTTGGACGTGGTTAGGGCCCCCCTTGGTAGTTAGTGTTAACAACCCACATTTTATTTAATGGGTTGTTAGCCAGGTTTTACCCGCTAGTTGTACCCCTCAATCTCCATTGGAACTATCATATTCTTGAGTCCGTCCATATATCAACACTACACATATAATGCATAGGACGATTCGATGGAATTTCTTAGTTAGGGGATATGGTGCACACTTAGGCCTAGTTAGAGCCCCTGTTTGAAGTAATTGTTATCTACCCACAATTTTCTTATGGGGTGTTATTAGAGTGGTACCCACCTATTATTCCCCTCACTCTCCATGGGATCTGGTATAGGATCGAGCCCCACCAGACTCAAAAACTGTGTGTATAATGAATAGTTAGATTCAAATCCATTTCTTATTTAGGGAATGTGGTACACACATGGACTTGGTTGGGTCCCCCCTTCATAGTCAGTGTTAGCAACAAACATTTTGTTTTCCAATGAGCCAATACCTGAGTGGTGGAGGCTCCTGGTTGTCATCCAAGAGACCTAATACAAAATCCATGTGGGGTTTATTTATATAGTAATGTAGTAGTAAAATAAATGTTACTCTAGATGGAACATTTTAGTACAATTTCAAATGACACTATTCATTCAATTTGGGCCTTACTTCCACCAGATTGGGCCTATATGTCTCATGGCCTTTGGTCCATAGGGACTTCGGTTTGTAAGGGCGTTTTCCCAACCATGGCCTTTGGTCCACCAATGTCCTTCAGACAACATAGATTTTGGACCATTAAATGACCAATAATCATGGTTAGACAAGAGAGGAGAAGGTATTGATAAAGGATCGAGTGAAAATATAGGAACTACCAGAGTAGTGTTCACCGGATTGGAAGAATGATAGTTTATGCAATCTTCCATCGGGACCAGAAACCATGCCACTCTGTACATGGAAAATCTAGATGATTATCCTAGTGCAGTGAGGAGCTAGGAAACATGAATATGTAGATGTTGGGGAGGTTCTGTTTCATGTTTTATAGGTCTAGGGCCTTTATGGGCATTTATTTGTTCATTTCATGTACAAGCCTATTTCCTTGGTCTAATAGGTCATGTAAGGTTTCCCATTAATCACTTAAAAGGGGAATTATGAAAAAATAAATAAAAATAAGGCCTTTGGCACATTAGGATAAATCTTATATGGAATGTATATCTTCAAGTCATTTGAGTGGAAATATCTTAAATTTTCATACATTATCAAAAATTTATTGATGGAATGTCACATTTGGAGATAATGGAAAAATAATTATTATAAGAGTTGGATCAACTAGTAATCCATTCTTATTATTAATCAATGAAATTATATATGAGTAAGTATTAAAGTAATATTTGTAAATTATTTTTCAACATTTTTAGGATGGTTATTTTGCAATTGTTTTTTGAGAATTCTAATTCTTTTTTCTATGATAAATACTTAAATTTATGGCTATTACAATTGATAATGACTATACCTAGGATCTCAGTTCATTGTGTATAAAACATTTGAATAGTTTGAATGCTAAATAATGAATCTTTTTTTTTGGAATAAAAGAACTTGACATTGTAATTTCTATTCGTTGAGAAATTTTTCAAAAAGTAAATTAGTTTTAAATTTTCATCCACTTAAATTAGAAAAATGAAACTATATGATGCCTGAAAAATGGTAATGAAACATGAGTCATGTTTTAATCTAATTAATGTTGTTGTTAATTTTATACTTCTAAAAATTAATCAATGGCTTTTTTGGACAACTCAATTAATGAACTGTAGTGGAAAATATTTTATTTGAATATTGGTTATTGATTATTAAGGATTTACTTGGGTTTTCTTTTTGATTTTTAATTTTAAATATTATTATGTATTTATATGTTCTTTTTAATTGTTTTAAAATGATAAAAGATACAAAAATTATTATTATTTAGATGTTCCCAGGGAAGAGAATTTGAAACATATTTGTTTAATTGATATTGATAAAAAAATTGTGATAAACATACATTTTTTCAGACATCTCAATAACGTTTTTTTGTTTAGTGGTAAAATAATACATTGAAATAAATTTCTAGGACAATGTTATGTGAATGTAACATTCCTAATCATTTTTTAGATGATTATATAAATACCACATGTTATGTCATAAATAAATTCTAATTAGATCTATTTTTATGAAAACATCATAAAAGTTAAGGAATAACATAAATGTAAAATTTGGATATTTTTTATTATTTGAATGTATTGTATATATTCTAAAATCCATGGATAATCATGGAAACTTTTATTCATAATATGATGAAGTAATCTTCATTGGATACTCTATTACATCCATGTCTTATATATATATATATATATATTTAAAAATTTCTATGATTTTTGGATAATCTACTTTTTTAAAATATTATGAAAGTTATCCTTTCAATCACCAAGTGACTCATATTGATGATATAAGTGATTTGTATGAGAACAAAACACTTAAAATTATATTTCAAAAGGAAATGGATGATGATATGGAGCAATATTTTAGTTAACCAAATCCTGAAATGATAGATACCAGGGAAATAGAATATTTTATTCCAATACTGGCTTGAACCCTCAATAACAATTCCATAGAAACAAAAAAAGGAATTTTAATTTATGGAATTAAGACTAGAATATGTGTGGAAAATAATATATAATTTTATACCTATTTATTTTAGCTAAAACATAAACCTATAACAGATGACTTAGTAAATGATATTTGAGATTTAGCAATGTAAGTAGAGTTAATTTAGTTAAATAGAAACAAGGTGGGATAATTATTTAATAAACAATATTACTATCCTTTTATAAGAAAAAATTTGTTTTTAGGAACAAACTAATTGACCATTTTCATATGACTAAAAATAGTTTAGACTTGTAGATTATGGGTATAACAAAAATGAGGTATATTTTATACATATTTTATTGCACCCTTTGCTAGATTAAAATAGAATAGCTTTACTCTATATTATGTATCCTTTGTGAATTTTAAATTATATCAAATGGATCTAAAATTTACATTTTAGATGGTTTTCTTATGTAGGTCATTTATATTGAAAAACCTAAATGTTATGTAATGCCCCGACCCCAGTTAACCAGAGTCGGTGCATTATTACATTACATTGGCATGATCACAAGAAAGATCAGGCCTCGAAAGACCGATTGGATTAGTATCCTTGGAAACACTAGATATATATTCATATGTCTTACATTACATCATAAAAATGAAAACTAAAACAATATAGTCTCCATAGTCCACACTCATATCGTCACTGACTATCCCTACAGGTCATTCATAAAATACTTCTTCACATCTTGGGAAAGATAAAACATTGAAATGGGTGAGCTCAAATGCCCAGTAAGGATAACAATATAGCCAAAACTTTCATAAGAAAACATAAGCATTTAAGGCAATGTATAACCAAAACAAAAGCCTTATTAAACTTGATCTTCAGTATAATATGGAAAAAGTAAAATCAAATAATTCCATTTACTTACTCATATTGATATTCTACTAGTTGAATAATCACATGAAATATCAATAACTACTTTCATAATGAGGGAATGTATAATGCCGGACATTCTTGAAACATTTTGTCAAGGCCTCGACCATGACGTCTAAAATGATTAAGACCTCGGCCAAAACCATAAATCAAATTGGGAAAGGGCCTCGGCCAATTGCACATCTAGTTGTCTCATGAGACCTACAGATGCATCGAAGAGCTATAGCGGGCTCCACCCATCACTTATTAAGACTAATATATTCCTCATATGAAAAGGATTAAACATATCATAAACATTCATATTAAAACTAGCATACGACTTGTAAATACTTTCTTCATAAACCTTGAATGGTATAAAAATAACACATCCACAGTCAAACATACCACAAAATAGTAAAATATAATATGGACGTTTTGTATCATAATGAATCAACTTCAAATAAACTTAAAATCCATCAAAGGATGTCAACATAGATGAAATCAAAACTATTTTAGAGAAATATATCTTTTATTGAAATCATTTAAAAGTCACATAATTATAAAATAATACATTTACTTTGAAAATATTCTTATAAGCTTTTAAGGGAAGCTTCAACGAAGTTATTACGGCAGAAAATAGCCGCACCCGCCGTATAAGTTAAAAAACATTCTTACCTTAAATTTGTCAAAAAGGTCAAAAAGTACCTTGTTTGGAAAATGACAGAAAGATTACTTTCAAATATGTATAATAATATAAATGACTTTAACCCATTTTCTATTTAATAGTAAAAATGTTTTGAAAGACATTTTTAAGAAACTTGGATGTGGATGATAACGAGGTCCCTGTAGATATTTACGTATAAACAACATTGGATAATGAAGAGGTTGTGAAGTAAACCCTTACCAATTTGGTAACATTCGAAACATACAAACCACTAAATAGGTATCATAAAAGGAATATGTAAATACACATAAATTAAAGTGTATTACACAAAGAATACAATTATGGGCAGTACATACAGCACACAAAAGGAAATAGTGGCAATATGGCATGAATCTCACAGGAATAAGTAATGAAATGAAAATCCCTTAATTTGATCTTTCCCTTAGTAGATGGTATGTTAACCTCCTGTATTATAGTTAAAACTTTGTTATTAAATTAAACAATAATCATATACATCAATATGATATCATATATGATCTTTTAACATTGCTTTATTAATAATATCTTAGTATTATCGTCGTTTCGGGTGATAACCGATTCATTCTTCTTAAATGTTTGGTTACGTAAGACATGTTTGTAATGGATAGATTGTATCTTATTCATAATCAAAATGATATTAAAATTATTTTTAACCCTCAAATGAGAATAATACTTGAATGGATACGATGGAGAATGGATCTCATCGCGTTCGTTGAGACGGTAGTCCGTACATACGCAAGAATGCTACTTCCTTTTCATTTTTCATTTTAAAAGAATTGAATCTGAATGATACATAGGTATATTATTATTCCAGTATAATATAATATTATATATATGTTACTTATGTTCATTAACACCATGCTTTATACATTCCATGTATGGTATGAACGAATCATATCATTTTAAGGAGGCGGTAGTCCGCACTTCCTCAAATGAAATTATCGTATGTATATACAACATAAAACGAATAATGGTAGTATATAAAATGGAATTACAGAAGCTTATATATAATATATATATCATTATTAAAATATTTAATTACAGTTCCATCATAATGGCCACCATGAGAGGCGGTAAGATGTATTTGAACAATCATCGTTTCATGAGGTGTTAGTTTTCCATCCACAGAAACATTATGTTCATCATCCATTAGATGGAGGTGTGTGTAATTGTAGTTCGAATCCTTATTATACCAACATCCTAGTATATTGAGGATAGTGGTTTTGTTACAAAAGAAAGGAAATAAAAAGATTTTAGGGGTTGGAGAAGCAAAATAAAAGAAAACAATTTAAGAGAAATCGTTACCTTTAATTTGGGTAACTCACTTTGGTTTGAACCAAAGTACTTCTTGAAGTGCCTTCTTCCTAAAGTAAGGCTTCTAGGGAGAGGATAGGGATGTAGGGATCTTATTTGGGAAGAGTTTGGACGATCCATGTCTATTTAGAGGTGTGAGGAATTGGTTAGAATTGGTCTCTTTTTATAAGGGAGAGGAGGGGCTCTTTAGGAAAGAGTGAAAGTATTACTTTATAATATAATGATATTCGGTTTCTAATGGTCCAAAAATCATTGAGGTAGAAGATAAGATGACTAATATTCTAAATAAAATCAACCAATTGGAATTAGACAGGTTTTAGATAATATTTTAATCATTATAATCTTGTTTATTTAAATGATATTTTAATGAGGTAAACATTGCATCATTATTGTGTCATTAATAATTTAAATTATTTGATGTCTAAAAATTCTAAAAAAAATACTATGATGTAGGAAATATCTTTATCTTTCTAATTAATATTTATAATAAAAAATCCAACATATATAACCCTATGTAAAAATTGTTCTTCTAAAAGATATAAGCTTTTGTCCATTTTGTATTTATTTTAACGTTATTAATATAAAGTGACCCTACCAATTACAAGTGGCTCCATGTGGTCCCAAAATTGACCCAAGGATGCACATGGTCGGTTATGTGTCCACCAATATGGTTTGGACACGTTTTAGGGTAATTTATTATTATAATAATATTATTTTGTTACCCTTATTTACCGGATTTACCCTTTAACCCTGGTAAATAAAATATTTACTGAAGTAATTATTCAAAATGTGTAAAAATAAAAGTTCACTATTTACATAATATGGACATCCTGATTCCAAATATGGAATCCATTTTTCTAAATTCAATACCAAGAAGTGGCAGAAATTAATTTAAAATTAATTCCCGTTGTTAAAACAAAAAGCGTGTTTTTAAGATATAATAGCTATCAAAAGATTGGCACATGTTTATGTCTGATTTAATTGTGAAATTATGTATAATGACCCAAATTGTATTAAATGGTAATAATATATTCTAAATATACTTCAAAACCATTCAAATTTATAATTTACCACTATTAATTATTTTGATTAAAAAAGTTGTATTTAATTAAAATATAGTAATTTTCACTATTCATCAAAATATAAAAGTTATCCGAAAAATACCAAAATTTCACCGTAGGATAAATTTGATACTACAAATCCAAAAATGATTTTCATTTTGAGAGATAAAATTTATAAAATTTCAAAAAGTAGGTATTACTATTCATAACGGGAAGTTTAATTAGTTTTGGTGTGTGTTAGAACTCGAGGTTGCGTACAACACACGCTATTGCATTATTTTAAGGGAAACGTACCGTGGAAGCTTGGGGTGCTACATTCTAAATTTTTGATGTCCCTATTCTAATGAATTAATTTAGACAAATTTAATATATAAAAGTTTAAAATATTTGATTAAAAAAAGGTTCACCATTAAAAGTTGGTAAAAGTGTATTTTTTGAAAAATACTTCTTTTATCTGGAAAAAAATGAATTTGTTCTTTCATTATGTCTAAGAAACCGATAATATGGATTCTAAAATTATAAGGATTATATAAAGTTCAAAATTCAGTTAATACTATTCATATCTTCTTTTGAATGGCTTGTTTGGTAAGTCATGGTGCGCTTGAACTCGGTGTTGCGTGTAGTGAAAGTTATTGATTTATTTTGAAGAAGTAACACACTATGAAATCTTGGGGTGTTACATTCTTCCGTCATTTAATAAATTGCATCCTTGTAATTTGATATTGTTCTTTGAAAATAATGGTTGAATTTTAGAAAATATCTTTGTGGGAGAACCCACATCAGAAATTGGGTTAATAAAATTTAGTCTTAATAATAGGAAAAGAGAAATGAAAGGGTCACCACCAAATCATGATCTCTATTAGGAGAACATTGGTGGCAATTAGAGACGTATAATTGGAGGAAAAACGTAAATATTTATAGGTAGTGATTAAGGCCATCAATCACAAACAAGTGTAAAATTGAGGGACTTAAATTCATCAATCTATGATGATTTAAAATACCATCGGTTGAACAAAACATATGTTATTAGGACAAAAAAAATTTGTTTTATGATCCCTTCAATAAAGTATAAGAATTAATTTCATCATTGAATAAGAGAAGAAGAAAAATATATACTTGACAAGTAGAGTCTCTACCCCAAATTCATCTTTCACTCCAAAACATAATACAACTCAAAAATTATAAATTTATCCTAATCGTACGAGGTTCCAAATATTAGCACATGCCATTTAGATTAGGAAAACTATTTTGTAATAACCAGGGAATTCATGTAGGCTAGTGTTAGGTAATAAAGGTCTGTCACACTATGGTTGTGGGTTCGATTCCTGCAGCTTTATCTGTCGTGACGGGTTATCCCCTCAACCTACAGGTTGTCCTTTTCCTAAAATTATAGTATTATAATATTCCAGAAATAATCTTCAGAAATGTGTTAACCTTAAACAATACTATCCAATGTTCAACTTAATCTATTTCAACCTTTATAGTTACCCAAAATACCTATATCTAGACTTTCTCTAAAAGGCCTCTAAAATCCAAAATCATTTGTAACATCAGATTCGCCAAACAAAGTAATGTTTCTTTTATAAAAATTTGATTACCTCCATCATATCAAAACCTTAATGAAAACGATAAGTACTGTAGTACAATCCTTATATATATATATATCACATTATTCTTATAACTATAATATAATCCTTGAGTCCAAAAGCACCAATACATTAATTATTCTGCTTCAACTGTAGTAACAACATAAGATTAGCCTTGAACCCTTGGCCTTTTTTCTGGTAAGTTCCCCTGACGCTTTGGACATTCATTTTCATAATGTCCCTTTTCTCTACAATTATATCATTCCACATTGACAGCAACTCTCTTTCCCTTACATTCATGAGCTTGGTGGCCTTTTTCACCACACTTATAACAGACTCCCATTCCCTTCAAGCAAGTACCAGGGTGATTTTTCCCACAATTATCACATAATGGAAAATCCTTCTTTCCCTTTTTCCCTTTATCTATCTTTTGTTCCACTATTCTCTTCTTCTCTTGCTTTACTTTATTGTCATAAGACTTAGAGAATTCCATTTCCATCTTGATAGCACACGATACTATATCTTCATACGTTGAGAAAGATTGAGAGACTAAGGCTCAATGGAGAAACAATTTTAACCCATCAAAGAAACGATCAATCTTACTCCTTGGGTTACGTATATAATCTGCTGCATGCCTCGCTAACTTTGTAAATTTAGCCTCATACAATGTGACTTTCTCATCCTCCTACTTCCTCAGACTCAGAAATTGCCTTTCCATATCCGCTCGATGGTCTCAAGGAAAGTATTTTTCTAAGAACATCTCTTTGAACTCCCGCCATTCCACATTTGATACTTCCTCATCTTCCTTCGTGTTTTGTATCAATGACCACCATTGATCAGCATCTCCAGTAAGGCGATAGACTGCCATGACAACTTTCTCCCTTTCACTACTCCCGAAGGCATGGAGTATTTTCTCAAAATAATTTATCCATTGCTCAGCTACTATGAGATTTGTACTCCCATTGAATGTTGGTGGTTGTTGCCTCATGAAACGGTCTAGCATTGATCCCCCATGTTACAGATCAGGGTTCTCCATACGAGTAAGGTTATTATTCATAACATACGTGAGTTGTCCCAATACATCTGTGCCAGAACCTCCTCTACCTTCTCGAATCCAGACAGGGATGTATTGCTCAGAAAACTAACAAAATCGCCACAATACCAAAATTCTAGGAAGTTCTTTTATACTACTCATCAAATTCTATCTCAGGGCTATGTGCTCTGATCAGAGTTTATCTAAATCTAGCTTCCAAGGTTTGTACTAAACTTCCTATGATACCAACTGTAACGCCCTAACCCCAGTTACCCAGAGTCGGTGCATTATTACATTACATTGTCATGATCACAAGAAAGATCATACCTCGAAAGACCGATTGGTTTAGTAGCCTTGGAAACACTAGATATATATTCATATGTCTTACATTACATCATAAAAATTAAAACCACAACAATATAGTCTCCATAGTCCACACGCATATCTTCACTGACTATCCCTCCAGGTCATTCATAAAATACTTCTTCACATCCTGGGAAAGATAAAACATTGAAAGGGGTGAGCTCAAATGCCCAGTAAGGATAACAATATAGAGGAAGCTTTCATAAGAAAACATAATCATTTAATGTAATGTATAACTAAAACAAAATCCTTATTAAACTTGAACTTCAGTATAATATGGAAAAAGTAAAATCAAATACTGCTATTTACTTACTCACATGGATATTCTACTTGTCGAATAATCACATGAAATATCAATAACCATATTCATAATTAGGGAATGTATAATGCCGGACATTCTTGAAAAATTTGGTCAAGGCCTCGGCAAAGACATCTAAAATGATTAAGGTCTCGGCCAAAACCATAAATCAAATTGGGAAAGGGCCTCATCCAATTCGACGTCTAGTTGTCTCATGAGACCTACCAATGCATCGAGGAGCTATAGCGGGCTCCACCCGTCACTTATTAACTCCAATACATTCCTCATATGAAAAGGATTAAACATATCATAAACATTCGTATTAAAACTAGCATACGACATGTCAATAATTTCTTCATAAACCATTAATGATATAAAAATAACACATCCATAGTCAAACATAACACAAAACTTTAAATACAATATGGAAGTTTTGTATCATAATGAATCAACTTCAAATAAACTTAAAATCCATCAAAGGATGTTGACGTAGATGAAATCAAAACTATTTTCGAGAAATATCTATTTTTTTGAAATCATTTAAAAGTCACATAATTATAAAATAATACATTTACTTTGAAAATATTCTTATAAGCTTTTAAGGGAAGCTTCGACGAAGTTATAACGGTGGAAAATAGCCGCACCCTCCGTATAAGTTAAAAAAAACATTCTTACCTTAAATTTGTCAAAAAGGTCAAAAAGTACCTTGTTTGGAAAATGACAGAAAGATTTCATTCAAAGATGTATAAGGGTATAAATGACTTTAACCCATTTCTATTTAATAGTAAAAATGTTTTGAAAGACATTTTTATGAAACATGGATGTGGATGATAACGAGGTCCCAGTAGATATTTATGTATAAACAACCATGGATAATGATGAAGTTGTGAAGTAAACCCTTACCAATTTGGTAACATTCGAAACATACAACCCATGAAAGAGGTATCATAAAAGTAATATGTAAATACACATAAATTAAAGTTTATTGCACAATTAATACAATTATGGGCAGCACATACACCACACAAAAGGTAATAGTGGCAATATGGCATGAATCTCACAGGAATAAGTAATGAGATGAAAATCCCTTACTTTGAACTTTCCCTTAGTCTATGGTATGTTAACCTCCTGTATAATAGTTAAAACATTGTAATTAAATTATACAATAATCATATACATCAATATGATATCATATATGATCTTTTAACATAGCTTTATTAATAATATCTTAATATTATCGTCGTTTCGGGTGATAACCGATTCATTATTCTTAAATGTTTGGTTATGTAAGACATGTTTGTAATGGATAGATTTTATTTTATTCATAATACAAATTATATTAAAATTATTTTTAACCCTCAAATGAGAATAAGACTTGAATGGATATGATGGAGAATGGATCTCATCGCGTTCGTGGAGACGGTAGTCCGTACGTACGCATGAACGCTACTACCAATTCATTTTTCATTTTAAAATAATTGAATCCAAATGATACATAGGTATATTATTATTCCAGTATAATATAATATTTTATATATGTTACTTAAGTTCATTAACACCATCCTTTATACATTCCATGTATGGTATGAACGAATCATATCATTTTAAGGGGGCGGTAGTCCGCACTTCCTCAAATGAAATTATCGTATGTATATACAACATGAAACAAAGAATGGTATGATATAAAATGGAATTACAGAAGCTTATATATAAAATATATATCATTATTATCATATTTAATTACAGTTCCATCATAATGGCCACCATGAGAGGCGGTAAGATGTATTTGAACAATCATCGTTTCGTGCGGCGTTAGTTTTCCATCCACAGAATCATTATGTTCATCATCCATTAGATGGAGGTGTGTGTAAGTGTAGTTCGAATCCTTATTATAACAACATCTTAGTATATTGAGGATACTGGTTTTGTTACAATAGAAAAAAATAAAAAGAGTTTAGGGGTTGGAGATGCAAAATAAAAGAAAACAATTTAAGAGAAATCGTTACCTTTAATTTGGGTAACTCACTTTGGTTTGAACAAAAGTACTTCTTGAAGTGCCTTATGCCTAAGGTAAGGATTCTAGGGAGAGGAGAGGGATGTAGGGATCTTAGTTGGGCAGAGTTTGGACCAGCTAAGTGGCTTGAGAGGTGTGTGGAATTGGTTAGAATTGGTCTCCTTTTATAAGGGAGAGGAGGGTCTCTTTAGGAAAGAGTGAAAGTATTACTTTATAATATAATCATATTCGGTTTATAATGGTCCAAAAAACATTGAGGTCGAAGATAAGATGACTCATACTCTAAATAAATTCAACCAACAGTAACTGGACAGGTTTTAGATAATATTTTAAACATTTTAATCTTATTTATTTAAATGATTTATTAATGAGGTAAACATTGCATCATTATTGTGTCATTAATAATTTAAATTATTTGATGTCTAAAAATACTAAAAAAAATACTATAATGTAGTAAATATTTTTATCTTCCTAATTAATATTTATAATAAAAAATCCAACATATATAACCCTATGTGAAAATTGTTCTTCTAAAAGATATAAGCTTTTGTCCATTTTGTATTTATTTTAACATTATTAATATAAAGTGTCCCTACCAATTACAAGTGGCTCCATTGGGTCCGAAAATCGACCCAAGGATTTCCATGGTCAGTTATTTGTCCACCAATAATGTTAGGACACGTTTTAGGGTAATTTATTATTATTATAATATTATTTTGTTACCCTTATTTACCGGATTTACCCTTTAACCCTGGTAAATAAAATATTTACTGAAATAATTGTTCAAAATGTGTAAAAATAAAAGTTACCTATTTACATAATATGGACATCCTGATTCCAAATATGGAATCCATTTTTCTAAATTAAAAACACAGAAGTGGAAGAAATTAATTTAAAATTAATTCCCGTTGTTAAAACAAAAAGCATGTTTTTAAGATATAATAACTATCAAAAGATTGACACGTGTTTATGTCTGATTTAATTGTGAAATTTTGTCTAATGACCAACATTGTATTAAATGGTAATAATATATTCTAAATAAACTTCAAAAACATTTCAATTTATAATTTATCACTATTAATTATTTTGATTAAAATAGTTTTTTTTAATTAAAATTTAGTAATTTTCACTATTCATCAAAATATAATAGTTATCCGAAAAATACCAAAATTTCACCTTAGGCTAAATTCGATACTACGAATCCAAAAATGAATTTTATTTTGAGAGATAAAATTTATAAAATTTTAAAAAGTATGTATTACTATTCATAATGGCTAGTTTAATTAGTTATGGTGTGTGTTAGAACTCGAGGTTGCGTACAACACACACTATTGCATTATTCTAAGGGAAACGTACCGTGGAAGCCTGGGGTGCTACATTCTAAATTTTTGATTTCCCTATTCTAAAGAATTAATTTAGACAAATTTAATATATCAATGTTTAAAATATTGGATTAAAAAAAGGTTCACCATTAAATGATGGTAAAAGTGTATTTTTTGAAAAATACTTCTTTTATCTGAAAAAAATGAATTTGTTCTTTCATTATGTCTAAGAAATAGATAATATGGATTCTAAAATTATATGGATTATATAAAGTTCAAAATTCAGTTAATACTATTTATAACTTCTTTTGAATGGCTTGTTTGGTATGTCATGGTGCGCTTGAACTCGGTGTTGTGTGTAGTGAAAGTTATTGATTTATTTTGAAGAAGTAAAACACTATGAAATCTTGGGGTGTTACATGTTATGAATATCCTATTTTTCGAAATTAAAATCTCAAACATACCTAAGGAAATTGTAGAATAAAATAATCACCATGATCTTGGAATTAATTTTTATGTTATTTTAATTTGTTAAATAGTATTTAAATAGGGTGCTAAAATCCTAATAATTTTTAGAAAACTATATCTTATGATATTTTTTAATTCATATATATTGTGATGATGTAATTATCAGATCTATAAATAAATAATCATGCATTGAATTTTCAAAACTCAAGAAATAATAATTTGAAATGATCATGATGGGTGATTTAAATTATTTTCATGGTTTCTAGATTTATCAAAATGACTTTTGGAATGTGATGAATCAAAGAACATATATTCTTGATTACAATAATGATTTTGATTAGAAAGTCAAAAAATACATATAAACCGTGTAAGTTCTAAGGAAGAGCTTGATTTGGATAAAACTAGGAGACTAGTTTACAATATTCTATATATTGGAATAATTGGAGTATATTATATTTAACATATAGTAGAATAAACAATATGATTATTTTCTAATGATGTGATAGATATCGAGATAATCCCAAGGAATCTTATTTAAGTGTTTCCAAAAAAATTAATTTCTTTAAAATGAACTATTTATATTCGTGTACTTTTTATAATGACTTCTAATTTTAGTTTGGTTTATCATTAGAAATATGAATTTTATTTTTGTAATCTCATGGGACCACACTGTAATGGATTTTGTATAAATTTATAATCAAGTCTCAAGGAAATGTGATAGTAGTAGTTCTATCATCATTTCAACGAATCTTATAAATAATTCTAGAAACAAATATAGACATAAGGAATCATTCCATGGGGGATAATTCTAAAAAATTTATATCACTCTCCAATTCATCATTACTGACAATAGATTAATGGATATTTTAACTAATACCCTTATATGAGAATGTTTTTATTTCATTAAAATGAAATTTGGGATATGTATAATTAAAAGAGATCAGTCTCTCTTATTTCCTTGAATATTATTTTCTTTCATTAATTACAAATTTAACAATATTTTAGTTCATTACGGAAATTAAATTAATTTTTTTTAATTTATTTTTTTCTAATAATTATTTATTTTGGTTTAAATTTTGAAAGATCAATTTTTGTTCTTTTTTTAGAAGAAATTATAGTTTTGTTTTATTTATCATATTTTTTATTTTATATATGAATCAACCCAATATTTCAAATCATAATTGTAACCCTTTTCAAAATTAAGCCTATGACATAAAATATTTATTTAGGCTGCAAAACTTCTATAATTCACTTATATTACATCTCTTCGAAGATGAATAATCTCCCTTTTCCTCCTCAATCTATCTCAGTTCAATATAATCTTTCTACTAATCTTATGTAATTGGAAAGTCCAAGCATAGAAATGGTTGTAACTCCAGATATTTTTATAATGTGAAGTTATGTGGTGTGCCCCCAAAATGTTATCATTTATAATGAAGTGGATATGGCCTGGATTTAGAGTACCTGAATGTTACTATGGAAATTTAATTTCACGGATGTGAGATGGTTTCTATGGAAAATAAGTTTAGTTTTTTTAGAAAGGGTGAACAAGTTCATGAGGAATACAAAGTTCATGTTCAATGAAGTATATGATTTTTTGTCATCAAATACTTGTGAAAATAATTGTTTATTTCATCAGTGTGAATGGGTGAAGACTTTTTTTATCCTCAAGGGGTGATTCATATTTTAACCTACCCTTATGTGTTATGACTGCATTGGGACAAATTAAGGTGTTCATGTAATTTTTAGAAACTCCATTATTAAGAAGAAAGATGAAAAGGAAGTAGAAGTTTAATTTAAGGTTTTTTATGTTAATTAAACTATGTTATTACAGAGAATATGTGAGATGAAAAAAGTGTTGTTTTAGAAAATGATTCTCATATATGTCCTGATAAACAATCTGAAAAATAATCATACATGTTATATGTTACTTTTATCGATCAATGATGTTTATAAAAAGGGAGGATAAACTATTATCCTTATTGAATGCTCATCACCATGGTGTTAAATAAGAAAGAGTTGGACCTTAACGAGGGAGAGGTTGTAAAGATTAATAAATGAATAACCATTTCAATGGTCCTCCTGGATACTATATGATACGATTATAATTATAATTTATCATATTTAGGATATGTCATATGGGATGGTAAAGTTGAGGTGGATCCATACCAATTCTCACCAACTAATTATCCAACAGCTATTAAGAAAATGCCTACTATGTATGTTCATGAGTTATTGGTTTCTAGATTAGAGCCTCATGTTATAGAGATCAAAAATGGATTAAAAGACATTGTCAAGAGCTGATAATATAATGTTATTAAATCCAAAAAAATCAGTTCATTATGTTGATCCATATATTGAGACAGTTGTTGTATCTCTTGGGGAAATACCAATTAGAATCATACCATGTATGCCAGTTATAGTGGATAGATTTAAACATAATTTGATGCACCCTAAATATGTTATATTTCTTCTTTTATAATCAGATAATAGATTGTGTTATGTTTTAATGGTTATGGGGACTCATGATCATTTTCATGCACCACTCACTCCATCAACTCCTCATGTTCAAGAGTGTGTACCATCAATTAATAAATTTTCTAATAGTTTTGAAATGTAAACCCTTTCTTTTTCCATAATGATAGAATTTTATAACCTTAGAGGAGACTATAATGTGTTGAAGAAGGATATGATATCTTATATTTATGGAATTATACAAATCAATGATGAGTTTATTTTTATAGGATATTTGGGATAATGGAATCCCAAACCGACCTGATCAAGAAACTAAGTGATGGGAAATCATTTATCTCTAAGGTGAATTATACAGATATTTTGGAGTTGAATTCTCATGTAGATGGACCTAAAATGGTCTTTGATACCATGTATAAGATAAATAATCATTTCTTCCGTGATTTAGATTAAAGGGAAATGATTTAAAATATTCCCATGGGACACTCTGACATGTATTAGAATGTTGTTAATGAGATTATATTTTTTATATCTAAAATGAGAGAAATCTTGTACACTTTAATAATATTTCTTATAAGTCATTTTGAATTCATTAATATTAACAAACTTCATCTTCTAGATATACTCCTTCAGTGGTTCTTAAATATCAGAATAAGTTGGATAAAATATCTTATAAGCAACATTTTGTGTCCTCCGACTACTACAAATAGGTTTCTTCCAAATAGAACTAAACAAATAATTTTCCCCGTCCATTGGGACAGGTTGTTATACCATATTTCTGTCTAATGGATTCATAAAAACCATTATGATAAAAAATCCTATGACCAAGGTTTTAGTATTCATTATATTCAAAAGGTTTACTACTCAAATTTAGTAACTACATTTCTTGCATGATCCAAAAAAACTAGTATCATATAGTCTACATGATTCCCCATGTGGATATAATTACTACTCAAATCATAGAAAATGTATTATAAGAAATAGAAATTTCAATTTCCTATCATAATAATAAAGGTTTCTCCCATGATCAATCTTGTTGATTATGTTTTATTATCTTTACAGAGGAAAGTATCATCCTTTTCCTTGAAAAGGTTTTCCCCTTAATATCATACAATACACATTTTCACATACTCATTCATAAAAAACTGATTCAATATCATTTCAATTTTAATTTTAAATTCAAATTCATAACTAATTTCTATTTATTTTGATTAACCCTTCTTATTTTTTATCCCTTATGTCATTTAAGACCACTCATTTGCATTTGATATATTAATGAGACTTTAGAGATTGGGTATGTGTAACTCATGAGTCATCAACTATGTCATATCATTAAATACACTCAAAATATAGTATACAATATAACCAAGGGATTTTCAACCTCGATTTATAATGTTATAAAACATTTTAGTTGGAACTTCTCTAAACTAATTTGAATCCATTTTCAATATTCCTTATACCATGAAATATTTGACCTTCACTATTTTATGGAAAGAATTTTTTATCACTCAATGAAATGTACAAAAACATAGGAATCAATGTTTGAAACCATATAAAACATTAATGAACAGTCATGAAATTTAACATTACTAGGTACTATTCTCCTCGATGTATTTAATTTCATAAAAATATCCATCATAGGTGCATTATAGAGTTATCATCTTCATATTTATTCTTATACAACCACTTATTAATTTTTCGGTAATTTTATCTATCCTAAATATTTTTATCATCCTCCTTGTTAATAATATGAGATATATTTCTTTCAGTCAATAACATATGATTGACTTTTCTTCATTCTAATTAACCCAATATAAGGAACAAAAACATATAACATAGTTTATATATTCCATGATATTTATTACTAGAAAAATCCTCAAATAAAATTAATTCATGAATTCCTATTTCAAATATTCTCTCCCCATTTGAACGTCTATAGTGTGTAGTTTACTGAAACACGCTACTTTCATGTCATATTTCTCATTTTATGTCTTATTAAAAAGAAACTTTTATGGAAATCCATGATGTTTAACATCTTAAACTAGTGAAAACCAATTTTTTGTTTTAAAATGGTGTTGTGAGGTCATATAAATTTTAAAAATTTTAAAAATTCACTCTTAAACATCATATTTCCTTTTTCTTTTACACACATCATAACCACGGAACAAACATCACCACATTTGAAAACAATTAATTCTTTTAATTTTAAATATATATTCTGTGATGTATTTGAAAAATGACATAAGAACCATATATGCATCATATCGTCCCAAATTCTTCTTACCATTGATAAACGTTACATTTTTTAATTAGTTTTTTATCTAAATATTACAAACTCCCCATGGGTCTCAACAAAATTATCAAGGTCACAACCCTTATTGATCTTATGATATACTCTTTTTTCAGCCTCAAGAAACATGATTTGTCACCTGTCATCCATCCCACATTTATAAATTTCTTATACCATTCATTTAGATATGATAATTCATGGTTTGTTGGTTATGTAGAATGTCATATTTTGAGAATTTTTTAACCAGTATGTGATTTGTAGTAATATTTAAAAGATTAATTGTTTCACCCATTACTAAATTATATAGAAGAATTTCATATATTTTTTTGGTTGTGTAAAAAGTTTTGTGATCATGTTCTTAAAGGAATAATATGTGATTTATTTATTCACACAAGATATCCTATAAAAGATAATCACGAATATAAGAGTTGTCCAATTATAGAGTTTATCATTCAATGTCTACCGACAAACTCAATATATTTGAAAATTGTTTATATGTATAAATATGTTCTATTTTGATATATATTAAGTTGATAAGATTCATGTTAAACTTAATCAAGAACATAGAAAAACCATGTATATCTTGAGTAACAATGAATTTTTTTAAAATATTCTCTTTGCATATAATTCATTATTAGGTAACAAATGATTATTTATTTTTTATAAAGGCCCATATAATTACAAAGTAAATCTGTAGAATAGGAATTAAATATTAGTATAATGTATTCATCTAAAATTTAGAGTATCTATGAAAATAACATATAATGAGGTTTGGATAGATTCACAAGTATTTTGATGTTTTTTTTTATTATATAATGTAAAAATGCAAAGGGTATATTTTTAAATAAGCACAAATGCGTTAAACATCCATTGACGTGGGGATTTCACAACCTAAAATATGTGATAAAATATTGATAAATATACAATAACTTTATCCATGGATATTTATCATGTCATTAAGGCAAAAAAGACTCCATATAATGATACATAAATGATAATGTGATCATTTAAAGTGTTCACTGATCACAGATATAAAAGAGGTTCTATGTTATAAATGTTATAGTGTATATAAAAATTCAATGTCGTCCAAAACATATATATTTTATGTGTTACATCATCTAATTATAAAACATTGTATGCATTTCTTTTTTTGTTATTGGTGTGTGTCTGAATCCAAAAAATATCATGTTAAATATTAAAGTCCTTATTTTATCATTAATACATGTGTGATGTTATCACTACATTAAAATATAGGAAGGTCCATAAATAATAATTTATTGAATGCATAATACAATATATACAATGAAAAAAGAAAAAATTAAAGATTCCTTCAAGGTGATACTTATAAAAATAACCTTTATTATAGATTAATATTGTACAATGTGAATGTTCTATACTTCCTAATTTATATGATAAAATTTATTCTTTTAGAGATCCTGAGGTTTTTTTATTCTTTTGGTTTCTTCATGTATTATGATGTATTTTTAAACCCTAAATTATATCACTTCATATTAAAATTATAAATAAATTACAATATTTCAATATCTTATATTTTATATTTATTTAATCATTTTATCAAATTCTTCAAAACCATTTTTTTGTTGAGTAAATTTCTAAAATATTCCATTTAATATGAACAATTCATATTATAATTTATTTAGCTTTTATATGAAAATATATTCGAAATTATATTTATCAATTTTTCTTTTAATTAAAAATATTTTATAAAATAATTTATAATTATAATATAAATACTTTTTAATAAAATTAAAAAAATATACAATCAAATTTTACATTAAACATAGATTACATTTTTAAATAAATTTGTAAATAAAGTTCATGATATGTTTCTTATGAAAAGTCTATTCAGGTATATTCCAATGAAGCCACACGATTACACTAAATCTTATTAGTTTTTTAGAAACACTATAATATACTATTTATATGATAAATTATCATACATTCTATTATTATTTTTGGTTAACATCATAATGTGGAAAAAATTAGAAACCTTTTCAATGACTATTTTAGAAAAATGATAAGAAAGAATGAAAATAATTTTATAAACAGTGTTTTTTTTATTTGAAACCTATCATTCTTATGAAAATCACCATAAATTATTCATTTTTTATATATAATGTTGGGTTTTGAAAAATACATTTTTCAGTGAATCTTTAACCAACCAATTGATTAATAAAACATTAATGTATCTGATAACACTATTAGGATTTAGTAGTGGAAAAAATATCTAAATGAATAGAAATAATAACTAAAAACAATATAATAAAATTCAACAATGGTGTTTTATTTTCATTAATGAAATTTTGAATGAAATTACACTACATTGTAAAAGAAACTGAGCCCCATACTCTTCACACATGAATTTTGTAGATTACTTAGAAACATATAACAACCTCATTACTCTTAAGATAGATCATTCAATAGTGATCCACATAACACTAATTTATAATTCTATGTTTTCCCATTCTTTTTTAGAATCATAGGTTAGTAGTTGTAATTTCCCAAAGACCTTCATTTATTATTGTTTTTGATAATCCATTTTTCAAGGTGAAGGTGGAATTTATACAAGGCCCTAAGGATTGGAGACAATTACATGACCCATAGGTCATAGAGGGAATCATCTAGATAATAAAACTAGGAACTGATCCTCCATAGCATATGTCATTATATCTACACTCCTCCTTTATAGAGCTGGTCAGCTAGCTGTCCTACACAAAGCTGCACAGTTCTAGTACCGATGGCAAAGATATACCCTCTCATTCTTCCATATCAAGTTAGCTCTAATCTCTTGAATTTTCCTACCCTTAATCCTCATATAAAGACTCATCCAATGTAATGAAATGGGTACTTCTGAATTCAAGTGGTCCAAAGGCCTTGGGGTGGCCCTATGTCCTTATAGTGGCCTGAATGCCTAGATAATCAACTTGCACGAAGGCCTCGGGTGGCCCGAAAGCCTTGTAGGACCCGAGGCCAAAACGGGTGGCCCAAAGGCCCAAATGGATGAATAGTTAAAACTATTATTTAACTCAACTATACCTACTACAGTATTGAATAATGATTTTCATTGTATCCCATAATAAATAAAACATTTGATAGTATTTTATAATTATTAATAGCTTATTTTTAATCTATAACTATATAATTTTATTACTCATTGATAATGAAAATGTCACATATAAAAATATTAACACGTTATTTAATGTTGTTTATCCATTCATTGATAAGTTTCATTCATATTTCATAACAAAATTTAAAATAATTTATTCTTCCCTGATGAATACAATTACATAGAGTGGAAACTATGATATAACATAAACTATACTAAGCTAACTTTCACCAAGTCATTATTCTTATAACATAAACTACATTTTGGGAACATTCACTACATCATGGATTTATGATTTGATTCATTTTGTTTATTTTGTATGAAATTCGTTGGTAGTGAGTTAGATTTGAACAAAACATGCTAGTTTTATTTTTTCCTATTTGCAAGGCATAAAACATATTGGTGGTCATGTATGCCAGACCACAAGCCTTACATCACACATATCATTTCTTTTCATAGTTTGTTTCATATTATATATAGAAACTCTCTCACACACACAATATATATATATATATATATATTATTACTTAAAAAATTATCAATTTTAAAATTTAGTTTTACTCATAATTTTTTTCAAAAATATAATAAAAATCATGGACCATAAAACAACCCTATTTTTTTAGGTATTTAAATAATTCTTCAAAAAAATTTATTAAAATCATAAATTATAAATTAACAAAAAATTTGTAAAATAATACCATGTCAATTCAAATTACAAAAAATTATCAAGAAATTTTTTGAACAATAACTTCTAATATTAAATTATATTGATAATTTTTTAATATTTAAAAATGTATAAAATACAATAAAAATGATAGATAAATACCACATCTCTTGAAATAAAATTAATTTTTATCTTAAATAATAAATTCCCAAATTTTCATAATGAATTCACAAGTAATAACTATTACCATCACTTTGATGAAATCCAAATAACTATAATTTGGATTAATTATATATTCAACTAGATATACATATATTGATCTACACACTCCTTATACTAGTCACAAAAATATTAAAAGATCATCATAACCTTATTAACCACCATATAAAATTATTTTATGCTAAAAATTCATTATTATTAATTTAATAATTTATATCACTTGTTTATTCACATAATCAAGTATTCATGCATAAAAATGATCACATTAATTTTTTATTATGTTTTTAAAAAATTATTTTCAAAAAATGTATTCTAACATGATAAAATCCAAGATCTCAACAATTATTTTAATATTTTGGATATTTTATTTTGTCAATATACAAAAAGTATTGTAATAGTGATAAAATATCTTTCCAAATAATATGAATAAATATATACAAACCTACAAAAATGAACCTCATGCACCTAAAAAGATTGTTTTTTATATATAAATTATAAATTGAGATTGACCCTATAGACATGGTCAATCATGAACCCTTTTATAATTTTTAATGATTTTTTATTTATAAAATAATTTTGTTACTCCCAAGTCACCAAATAGAAATAAAAAAATTTATATTTTTATCCAAAACTACAAATATTAGTCTAACTAAAAATCAATATTTAAATGTTTTTTTGGCTAGACTATTGATACCATTTTGGTGAAAAATAATTTTGAAACTTAATTAATTATTTATTAGTTTACAATTCTAATATAAAAAAGATGATCCATAAAATATTTAATTATACAAATTTGTTAATGTTTCACAAAACAAATGATTAATGGAATTCTATTGAAATATTTTTTCTTATCCCATTGTACAAAAAATTAGATGACTGTTAACTAATAACCACTCCAATAGAAGATTATTGAATATTTTTGACAATGTTCTTTTCCATAATATAAATTAAGAGATTAATTAAAAACAAAAAAGTGAAAAATATTTCGCGTGTGTAATCTATATGAATCACTATAATGAAAACCTGATTTTTTCTATGGTTATTTTCTAACTAAAATATTTTTAACATTTAAATGTATATTTATTAGATTATAATATCTGGTAATTAAATTGAAAAACATATATGAAGTTCAATAAAAACATATAATAAACCCTTTATCCTTCCAATTAGTGTTAATGGTTACATCTCTATCCTGAAATATTGATTAAATAAATCATTTAATGTATATGTGACTCATTTATTTATGAAATATATTCCAAATTATGTTGTTTAACATTGTTTTTTAACGTGAAATAGATTTTTCTAATCTAATAATATCCATGGATTTATAAGTGTAAACATTAAATATATTGAAAGGACTCAATAATTTTTATTTTTATTTCATAGGAAAGACCTTAAACTATTATATGAATAATATATTAAGATTTTATGTGGATAGTAATTTCTATTGGAGTTTCATAATTTTTACAAAGATTGAATATATAATTTTTTTGAATATAAAAGATCATGGGAATGTGGAACCAAAACATCCTAAAGTAGATGTAGTAGTGGATATGCTATTTGTGAAACCCTTTATGTCTTAAATGAAGAGTCTTGGATGTAGTAAATATTTACAAGATGTTTTTAATGATTGTTATAGAAACCCAAGAAAATAATATCTTTATTTTAAATAAATTACACAATTTAATCAATAAATATCACAAATAGTAAACAAATCTAAAAGAAAATAATGGTTAGTTTCTTGAGGATCAATAAAAATGGAATCAAATTTATCAAAACATATGGCCTTTTCTCTTTAGTGAAACCACAATATTGTTTCTTCTATAATTATCATAAATTAAACTCTTCAACTTAACCAAGAGAATGGAAACATAAGAAAGGGGCGAGATAAAATGACCTGTAATGGTAAACATAAGTGATAATAATTAAGGATCATAAGTGAGAATAATATTTTTCAATTATTCCAAATCAGTATACATTAGGTTGTTTAAACAAATTGAGTATAGATAAAAAATAATGGAATAAGTCATGGAATTACATAAATGCGTGGAACATCTTATAAAAGTGTAATAAATAGGTAATATAATGCATTATGACAAAAAAATCAATTTAAAAATGTATCCATGTTATAAGAATAATAAAAAATGAGATTAAACTCATTATAACTATGGTTTAGTGAAAAGCTATTTTTGGATAGGCTTTAAAATGTGAGGAAAATCATAATTCCAATGCATTAATTAAACAACTCATTATATCCATGAATTAAGAATATAGAAAACTAATTATTCAAACACATTTTTTAAAATTACCCTTATGTAATAACATTTTAATATGTGAAAACTCATTATTCACATTCCTCTATAAACAATCTCGTTATGTCAAGACACTAAAATTTGAGCAAACTCATTAAGATCATGCCTTTTTGAATGAACTCATTATGTAAAGGTACTACTATATCATAAGATATGGAACATAACCAATTAAATATAAGAAGATATAAGACCCCATCTATAATTAATTTGTTCAAATTTTTTCCAATTTAAATCAGTAATTCATTATATAATAAACAACCTATGTAATGAAAAATTGGTTGTATTACATTTCAAGATTATATTATAAAAAATAACATTACGAATTTAAATTGATATTGTATAAAATTTAAAAACCTACAATGTGTATTTAATAAAAAATTTATAGGGTGTCTTATGAAACAAAACTTTTACTGAAATATGGCCTTCGGAGATAAATAGGGAAATTATAGAAAAATCAATAAATAGTATTTACATAAAGCTTTAAACTTTTTCTAAAGTAATGATGCTATAGAACACATTGAAAATTATTTTTTATAATGGACACTATTAATAAATTAGAAAATGAATTTTACAAATAAATATTTAAAAATGGTTATTAATAATGATTCAATGAACAAGACATGATGGTTTCAAAAGGTTTATGTGAGTACATATTGAAAACTTTTATTTTTAAAAGAACCTTTTAAAAAAGTGAGGTGAAAAGAAATAATGGTTTAAAAAAGTTATGTGAAAACTAAATAAGAAATTTTAATTTAAAGATAAACATTACTAATATATCCTTGAAAATAAATAATGGTTATAAACATTAATTCTAGATTACAAGATAAAAAAATTGATTTTGAAAGGATTGAAAAACTTTTTTCAATATTTTGAAATACCCTTGTGGAAAAACCGCTTCACAAAAAAGATTAAAACTTCATTTAGAGAATAGTTGAAATAAATTATGAATTTCACAATATATAACCCATAATTAAGATGTTAATTATAAAGGTTATCATTGGTGAGAAAAAAATTGATAAGGAGGTGAGACTATTGAAAAAGTGGGTCTGAATTATTCTCAGCAATAATATACACTTTGACGAAAAAATTCATCAAGGTTAAATATTTGAAATAAAAAACTAATTATCCCTAGATAATTATATATATTACTATGAAATAAAATCATAGGTTTGAAGCAATAAAACATGGAAGAATGAAGTTCTAGAAGAAACATTTTATCTCAATAAAGATAGTGGAGTTAACAACGACCATTACAAACATGGTATATATTAAATTGAAAGGAATTTATGAATAGAAAATATAATGGATCATAAAAACCCAATAATTGATTAAATTTTTTAATTTAAATTCAATAGGTACTAATCACTCCATATCAACGATTTAATGGTTAATAATATGAAATAGGTCGCAAGAAATTAAATCTGAGACATATAAACCCTTATATTGTTTTCCAACTAAGACAAATGCACTATAAACTTTTGTTTAATGAAAATAACTATATTAATCACTTATTAAAGAGTCTTATTATTATAAATAACCGTTTATATGCTTCATTTATAATCACTTATTTTGAATATATTAGTTATTTATAGTTTATTTTTATAATCGATTGTTAGAAACAATAATTGTTTCCCCCATACTTTCTAATATTGATTTAGATAGCCATTATATGATAAAATATTAATAATTAATAGATAACTAATCTTGATATAATAGATAACTTATATTGATATATAAATCTATCATCTAATTCTATAAGTGTTTTAGTTATGTGGAATGAAATTTTAACTGATTTAGTCTTATTTCGATTATTTTAGGGATTGGAGATGATATATGAATAATATGTTAGTTATATAATATAGCCCTTAAAACCCAAAAAACAATCATAATTTTCTGACTAAATTATAATAATATTTTTATTTATGGTCCCATATCTATCAATTATAAATTACTATATCATTATTTATGTTGGTGGAAAGACAAACCCAAACATGATCATACCATAATTATTAGATGAATGTGGTTAATAATGTGTTATATTTTTAAATAATACAATTATTATTGAAGAATAATGATATTATTTATATAATATTAATCTTATTAATAATATTTTAATATATTCTAATAACTAAAAAATAAATTTGATGAAAAAAGATACAATACTTTTTGGATGTAGTAGTTCTCACATACACATGATTAACGTTTTCATTATTTAATGAATGTAATGGAATGTAGGTATATAATAAATTATAATATCAGAATAATTTTAATGGCATGGAAAACATATTTATTCATAAAATCTATATGTTTTACAAACCATGAGAATCCATGAAGAAAAATGAAAAATTTCACATCCTGGGGGTAGTAATAGTATATACACATGATCTACGTTTTTGTTTTAACTAGTGAAAAGAATGTAATGCATAATTATTGTTTTGAAAAATTGGATGAAAAACTAAAGGAATGTGAGACAATTGTGTTGATGAAATTAATCATGTCTTGGAAATGTTCTTGATTTGGATGTTAATTAGGTAATATTATGAACCATATGCCTTAAGAAAGTGAGTGAGTGTTCTATTAGTTGTAAAATTTCATAAGTTAAAGAATAAATTTATCAAATCAAGGGTCACATGATAGGGTGTCAGTGTTACAAATTATATAAGTAATCAGAATGGTAACATTGGGAGTACCCATTACTTTTAAATAATGTAACTTTACAATTCATGGGATAATGTTTATATTATTATTAAATATGAAATGGAGATTGTTTTTTGGCTATTAATCCTCCCAAGAAATTATTTTGTCTACTACTTGGAGTGATTTAAGGAATATTATTTTTAACTTCTCTAAATTTTAACCTAATGTAATTTTATATTGGAAATAGATTTTTGAAAATATAAATATTATTTTAATGACCAAAATTAGAAATACACCATTATTATATAATTATAAAATGGGGATTTAAAATTTTATAATAAATATATTCAAAAAAATTCTATGGTTGAGAGATGTTAATTTTAGAATAAGTTCAAATAGAGTGTTAATATTTTTTTAGAAGAAGTATATTCCTAAGCTCATGATTAATTTGTAGGAAAAAATTATCAATGATATAAACATAAATGAATTGAGATGATTTTTTAAAATAATAATTTAGGAATTTAGATTCTAAAAGTAATGAAAAACAGAATTTTATAAAAAAAAATCTATAATTAAAATAAAAAATTTGAAATTTAGTTTAAAATAAGAATAAAATGTTACTTATGTTGTATAAATTGGAAATAAGTTTTATCAGTTCAAAATAATAAATTAAAATACAGTTTTTTACTAAATAAATAGTTATTTTATAATTTAAAATATTTTATAAGCTTCCAAGTCTTTATTATAAATTGATTAGTTTATAAAATTTACAATATTGGAAAAACTAAATTCTCACAGTTCACTTGAAAATAAATTATTTTTAAATATAAAACAAATCACCTTAAGATAATATTATCATAATAACTTTATAAATTAATTTAAATTAAACATATTCAAATTCTAAATTTTTTGAATTTTTTTAAAATAATATACAATGAAAAACTAGATTGAGAAAACATGTGTGAAAACATTAAGTGTTCTTAATACTAATTAGTATAAATACCTTATGAATTAAAATATTTTTATTTAATATATATTTTATTATTCATAAATTTTTGTTAATAATATTCATTTAATATGTTGTTCCTTATATTAGTTTTGAAATACATCTAGACCAAGCTATTGAACATATTATTAATTTTGGAGTAAAATAGATTTAGAATCTCTAGTTGTAAAATTTATGCCCACTTAAACAAATTGCATAAATAAATTTATTATAATTTAGTATAAAAATTTTTAAACTATATCTAATATATAGATATGATTCATGATATAAATTTTTGAGAGTTATAAAAAAACATTGGAAATGTATCATTTTACCTCAAAATAGATCAATCATAATATTGAGTTTTTTTCTAATCATTTAGCTAAACATATATGATGATTGGGTATTGTGTTAGTCATTGTATAATTCTTCATCCAAGAGATATCGTATCCTTACTTAAACCGGTAGATAAGAAAATGTTGGTTTAAAATGTGATTTCCCTGTATAATGTCATGTGATGAAATAAAATCCATATCCAAAAACACATCAAATTCATCTAATGGAATAACTAATAAGACTTTAGAATAGAATAATCGCATAAACATTGATGTAAATTCATATACCTTGAATATAAAAATGATACCAAAAAGCGGTTTTATATATAACTATATATATAAGTTGGTGAAAACATAATAGATTTTATACCTCTATAAATATAGAGTGAATATCACATGTCACCACATATTAACCACCATAATCTCTTAGATTAGTTAACTAGATTCTAAAGAAAACTTATTCCAAAATTATAATACATTAAAATGATAATGTATCCTTAGAAAGATGATTTTGTTTCTCAATCGTGTTTACTGATCTCCTCATTTTTCAGAGGAATCTTATTTCTTTACTCCCTCCGTTACCATAAATTAAAAAATCATCAAAGTCCTTGGAATGATTCCATAAATTTGATATTCCCACATATTTTACATCATGGAAATTGAGTCTACATTCCCTCTTTATCATTATCAATTAATATCATTTAAAACTCAATATTTCTCTATATTTGTCTCTATTGATGTTCAACATGTCTCATGTTATTAATCTTACCTTATGATAGTTTGGTGAGCATAAACACAATATTTTTAACACATTATTCTATACCATATGGTTTCTTTTCTAAAATGTCCCCGAAATTTCCTCATATATCCATTATTAACAAAGTACATTATAACCCCATACATTTCTAAAACCAAATAGTAAATCAAGAATAATCAATATTAACATCAATAGGTAATTTTGAAAAACTGATCCTTTAAATTTTTTACTCTTAGAAACTATATCATATTATTTAATTTCCACCTATATAAGTATTGGTTCATTCTAGGTTTTATTAGGATTGTTTCCCTCATATTCCTTAACCTTTTTCCTAAACATAATAAATCATTTTTAATTTATTTTAAATGGAATATAATTAATACAATAAAATCACTTAGATGCTTCAATCTAAGTATGTAGTATTTGTTGCCCTCATAGTTCACTAATGTAAATATTTATTTGACAATCAACTACAATTTTTAAAGGTGAATAACCTTATGAACATTTGTTCCATGACCATATCTACATTATAGTTTCAATAAATAGATGTAATTTCAAGGATAACAACACAATAAATATATTACCAAATCATTAATATGTTTTCCTATTTCTAAATGTTTCCCTTAGACTTATCTATTGGGTTTTAAATAATGCTATCTAATAATAACCATCAAAAATAACTAAACTAATCTAAAAACATAACAAAAAATGATATTATTCTAACTAAAACATCAAAATAAAAATATCTGTTTTTTATTCAAAATTTTAAAATGTTAATAATTACCTATCATATATATTACAACGAAACCATGAATACAAGGTATGACATCATTTAGGACATGATACATAGGAAACTTATTTTTAAAAATGTGTAAAATTATATATATAGTCATCTCACAAAATACACTTTTCTATTCTTCCCACAAGATACACTTATTGTCCAAACTAGGGGTGGAATCATAGGAAATTGGGGTTATCAAATTCTAATTATGTTTGAGCATAATAAATTAGAATATAATACATTATGTGAACATAATATGAGCATATAACTATAATCAGGATACATAATAATGCTATAGCCAGTAAATCATTGATCATAAATCATTTCAAATTTCATTGAATAGAACAAAAATCCAAATTTCTGAGAAAATTTTCATTAAAGTAGATTATAACATATTTAGAAAATAAAATAATGTTATAAAGGTGGAATAATCCTATGAATAGAAAATTCTATGAGTAATATTATAATACACACACCTTTCTGGACAAAGTTATTATATAAATGCATTAAAATGTTGGAAAACTCATTTTCCCTGCACCTTTGTGAACAAACTCAATATTTAAACACATTAAAATTTTATAAAAAATATTATTTCCACAAATTATTTAAAATAATAATTATGTACACATCCTGAGATACAGAAATACTCATTATAAGTATTCCTTTATGAACAAATCCATTACTTCCATTAATTAAAATATGAGAAAACCCATTATACAGTGGTCTTTTTAAACCAACTCATTATGTCAATTCAATACTATCTCATGAGATATTAGTCATAACGATTGTATTGGAGTGTGATATTATTACCCACCATTCAATCATCTATACACATGTTTGATACTTGAAATTAATCTTGCACTATATCATAATGAACCCATATAATGAATAATTGGTTTCATATCATTTTTAGTTTGTATAAACATAATTCACAAAATGAATATAATGGTTGAAACAAAAATTAAATCCCCCAAAAAATTATTACATTGAAAAATTTATAGGATTGGTTATGAAAATAAACATTCAAGGAAATATGGACATTGATGATTCAGATGAAAAACGTAGATAAATCAAAAAAATCATTTTTTAGATAATTTTGATAACATTGAAAGAAGTTATGATGTTATGAGTCACTTGGAAAATTTATTTTTAGAAAGGCTACTATTCGGAAATTTGAAATAATAAATTTTTAAAACAAATATTTATAATTAGAATTAAATAATTTTCTCTTAAAAAATACATAATGGTGTTAAAAAGTGATTTTAAAACTTATTAAAAACATTTATTTTTAAAAAGAAACATAAAAACATTCCTTAAAATACAATATGGTTTCAAAAAAGGATAAATGAAATAATTGGAAGAAATATAAATTTTGAATGTAAATTCAAAAATAGATCCATGAAAAGTCATAAAGGATATAAAACATAAATATGGAGTGGAAGATAATACAATTGAAATAATAAAGACTAAACCCAACTTTTAATATATTAAAATATCATTTTTGAAGAGACACAACATAAATATTTTATGAAAACATACTTTTGGAATCAGGATTAGTAAATTATGAATGTCACGTGGGATAAAAAACAATTATGTTTACAATTATAATGGTTAAAATTAGTGGGAAAATAAATAATAGATAAGGAGGGGAAACCATTGTTAATAGGTTGAGAATTATTTTAAAAAATGGCACACTTTTTAAGAAAGAAATTAATCACGGTAAAATAATTGAATTAAAATATTCATTCAAATGATATAAGAATATTAATAATCAATAAATAAAAACTTATTTTTTAAGAAAGTAAATATAGAATAAATATTTTTAGTAAGAATCATTCTAACAGAATGAAGGGAGATGAGTTAATAAAGACCCTTACAACATTGATATCCTTTGAATTGAAAACCATTTAATGAAATAACATGATATAGATATAAAAAATAAATTAATTACATTATTATGTTTGTATATATTCATAAGGTAGTGATAAATTACATTATATATGTCATAGTCCCTAATAATATATATCTCTCCAGAAATTAAATTTGAAACCAAGAACCCATTACCTTTTATTCATAGTTAGTTAAATGAATTCTGTCATCCTATATAACAAAACAAAATATATTAATAACCTATGTTGAAAACGTATTCATATATATTTACTTATATAGAATTCATTTATAATAATTTAATATGCTTATATTAATTAGTTATAACTTATTTTTACCATTGGGTGTTATTAACTTTAATTGTTTTGTGCACACTATATGATGTCAATTTCAATACTCATACATTGATAATATGTTAAATAATCCAAGGTTATTTATTTTAATATAGTATAAAACATATATTGATTTATAAATATCTAATACTTTCCACAAGTTTTTTAGTTATGTTGTGTGAATGTGAAATGATTTTCAGCTAATTTAAACTAGCATAAAAAATTGAATATGATATTTTGATAATAAGGTAAATAATTAATATAACCTTATAAGGATCATAAACCATTAATATATTTTTTAATATAAAAAAATATTATTATTTTCGTTCTAATTTTCATTTATTATATTGTTTTATAACATTGTCCATGTCGGTAGTTAGAGTGAACCATAATTGAACGTACCATAATTAATGGATGAGTGTGGTTATAGGTCTGGTTTCTTCAAGAATGATATGATTAGTATATAATAATAATGATTTTATTTATATATTATTATTTATTTGAATTATATTTTAACATTTTTTTAATAAATTATAAAAAAAATTTTGAAAAATGGGGTATGCTACTTTGTGAATGTGGTAGTTCACAAAATTAATGATTAACAAATCATTTCTAAAAAAATGAGATTTAATGACGTTATATAATAAAATCATTATTCAGAAACATTTTTATTTCTTAAAATCATATTTATTCATGAAATCCTTACTTTTTACTGACCATTAAATGTGGTGGTGAAAAATAAAATATGACACTTCGTGGAAGTGGTAGTTCGAATATATACACAAAATCATTTTTTTTTTATTTTATTAGTGGATATAAAGGAATTTATAATAATTATTAAATTACTATGAAAACTTTTAATAATATTAATTACACTGAATTTATTATATAATATTATATTTTTGTGGTGTTAAAAGAAAAATATGGAAGAAAATCTAAGAAGTGGAAAGGAAGTTACATAATAGAAATTATCTTCCCTTAAAAACCTCTTTAATTTTGAAAGGGTTTTGAAAATATTTTGGACCTAAAGGCTCAATTAAATCTAATAAGGTTATAGAGAAGGTAAGGTTTTATATTTTCAAGATGAAAATGTAAGGATTATTTGTGGCATGAATTGGTGGAAGTGTTCCCCTTTTACAAGTTAGGAGAAGGGTATTTTTGGGAGTACCTACTACTTATCGAAAATTAAATTTTATTTTACATGTTTAAAACGTTATAAAAGTGGATATTATTAACTTAAGATAGTTATTGGTCTAAAACATAAAAATGTTTCATTAACATAAAAAACTAAATTTTTTAAAATTTGAATAAAATGTTAATTATGTTATAAATGTTTAACATAGGTTTCCTAAGATCAAAATATATTTCTAAAATTCATAGTTTTACTAATTAGATATATCGTTAATAAATTAAAAGGTTTTATAAATTTCTAGGTCATTCCCATATAATTATAATTCCATGAAATTTAAAATTTGGGATAAAAGAGAATTTATCACTACTCAGGTAAAAATTAATTTTTTTCTCGGAAAATTCTAAAACATTCACCATAAGATAACTTTTACATTATTAAATAAAAATGATTTTCATTTTTTAAAATTAAAATTCTAATTTAAATAAAATTTAAATGATAATAAAAATAAAAATTTCTTCTAATAATCCCACATAAAACATTAAGTGATCTTAAATATATTGTTAAATATTTATAATTGAATAATATATTCTAATTTAATGGAACAATAATTGTTATTAAATTTTATTAATAATATTCATCTTATAATTATTGAATCTTTTTAGTTCGATGTTTCATGTGAAACCAACTATAAAGAATTGTATTACTTTAGAGAAATAATATATTCTATGATCATTGAGTGTTAAAAAGACAATTGGATAGATGGTTATTGGAGGTTTCATTAGTTGATGTGATAGAGATTCAAAAATACTGAATGATATTGTATCAAATATAATTAGTTTTCAATTATAAATTTCATTTAAAAATAGAATGGTGGGGGTAATTTTTCAATAAACTGTTTTTTCATTTTTTTTCCTTTTTCTTATTACTATGAAGGAGACAAGAATATAACTTGGTATCTTTTAATCTTCTTCTATTTTCTTCATAATAAATTCTATAATGGTCATCCCATAAAGTAGGTTAATTTTTTAACAATATAAATTATTATTTGTCATTTAATTTTTTTGTGTAATTTTATTCTAGGACTTTATGATTACATAAGTCCTTTTCAAGTTTTGGTATGATCTATTATGCGGTTGGAATGGTTTTATTCTTATTTTAGATACATAATATTGATATTCATTTAGTTTTGTATGTTCTTGAATTTTTTCTATATTTTAATATCATAAAGGTGATTTAAATTTAGGGTATATGATGTAAACATTTGTGTCAAAGATTATTATTAGAGTTCAGAATATTTAAATCATGTTAAAGTGTTCAAAGATTAGGGTTGAGTAGTTTTCAAAAAATTTAATTGTAGGATATTTTTAGTAAACATGTTACTAATAATTCTGGGAATTTTTCAATTTAGTTGGATATTTTTTTAAGAAATAAATAATTATAATAATATAAGGTCCAAATTTATTTTATAAACTATTCAAAATTTATATTCAATAGCATAATGTTATGGATTGTATATTCCCAATATATTTATGTAATACATTTATTGGTATGAAAATATAAGATATATTTCAGTATGAATGGTAAGGAATCAAATAGAATACACAAGGATTTGTTCTAGTGAAGATTGCATAGAATATAGTCTTCAACATCTAGGAAGTGGTGATGACTTTTATGTATTTGTCTGTTCTTACCAACATGTATGGGATGTCAACTTCTATGGAAAAAGTGTATTTTTTCTAGTATATTTCTTGAATAAGGACATCATATGTTAGGTTAGAGGAAGATCATGTCAATTAAATTAATATGATTTAATGTTAGTTGATGTGTATGAATGTTATGTAATCAGTTGCGGTGTGGGAATGACCATTCTTTCACTATATCGTGAATCGCAGGTTGACACGGTAATGCCAATAATTATTTCAAATGGTATGGTTATATTTTTTTGAATATGTCTATGATTTGATTATAAATGAAGAGATTCATTTAAAGGATGTGAAAGAAACTAAAACAACTACAATTAGTGTGCCTGATAAATGTTTTTTTTACAATAGGGGAGGGTGAAGTGAATAGAAAATTTTTTTTGGTTATTTTGTTAAGTACAATCCCACATGTTGGTGTTTCAGGACGAGTACGAATGTAATTAAGAATTCTGAATACTAAATGGGAAATATTTCAATGCATTACTTATGATGTTCATCTATAAATAGTATTTAAATTATTAGTATGTTTTTACTGAGTGTATCTAATCTTCATTAGTGAGGGATTATTAAATCATTTTCTTCTTTTCAATCTACCTCTAAGAGAAGATACATGAACAATTATGTTTCTTTTAGATTTAGGATTTCTTATCTTGAAGAAGATGAACCTATCATATTTTAGTAAAGGCTGATGTTTTTATATGATCAATGAATTGATGCTAACTAGATCTATTAGGGTAAAACACATATGCAGGTTATTGGATAATATTTACAGGATAATTGGATGATGTTTTCTTATATAAAAAAATTTAAGATTGTTCAGGAATATAAAACTGGGTTACATTGTGGTGTCTAAATAATTTACTATAAAACATTGTATAATAGTATTTATTCAGTAGGAGAGGATTATTTCATACCATAATCATCAAGATTATTGATGTAAGGGAATGAGTGTCTATATAATAAGAGTGAAAAGTTGGAGAAATTATTGGCTATGAAAGGTATATAAATATTATTATTCATATAGTATATAATATATAAATATGGTTTCCTTGGAAAGCAGTGTGGTTGGTGTCCTTCAGAATAAAAGTAAGGACACTATTGAATCAAATATTGGATATAGTATACATAGATTTATTTTTATATGTTGGATTACTCTCAATGTTCATCATTGTCATATTTTATTTCTATCAATCACAAAACATGAAAAATGTGTTTTATTTATCTTCCACATGTTTGGATTTTTTGAAACATTAATCATATCGAGAGATATGAAAGATAATAACATCATAATTAAGAAATAATACTTGAGGTTTTCCAATAGTGGTGAATAGAAAAGTAATGTGTAGGTGGTTTTGAATCAAAAGTACGAGAATAAAATAATGTCACATAATAGATCAATCAAACATCGAATGAGAGGGTCATAAGCTTGAGTTTACACAATAATTTTCACATAGAGTCTTAGGTTGAGGTAGTCAATTGTTATATGGATTGTCTGGTAAATTTGATTCCAAGAAAAATTATTTAGGTTTGTTCTTTTTAAGGAACATTATATTGAAAATATCACTGATTTCCCATACTAATATTTTTATAATTATCACTCATTTCCATGTTGATTGTAGGGATAGGTTAATGATTTAGTCTAAGTCATAGGTGTATTTATTTTTAAGTAAAGATGATGACGATTTTGGGTTTTGACTATGGTATAATGATTACGGATGGTTTTTAGAAGTTGTATTTTTATATTTAATGGGAGGATTATATAGGTTGATAAACAATTTTTAGATAATGTTGTTTAGAAAAAATATTTGACACATACCAAAGTATTTCATGATTTTATTCCAAAATTTTTGGTCAATTATAAGAGTTAATCTTTTATTGGTACCATTTAGCATAGATGATTATTAAAATATATGTCAAATTCCATTGAAACGTCCAAGACTACATGGGTCAAAATACTCAATGACCACAACAACATTCTGTTAGAGATATGAAAGGTGAAATTTTTTATGTATTAGTTCCTAACAGAGTGTAGATATTGATTGAATTTTGGTGGTAAACCAAGGATAGACCCCATGTATAGAGTTTTAAGAGTGTCAAGAACTACTTGATTCTTAAGTATAGTAAATTATTTGAGATCCTTGAATATTCAAAAAGTCTCAATGACTCGATAAATTAAGAGTTATAAGTTATGGATGTTATAGAATCCTTTCATGTTATTATAACATTAGAGGTAATATAACTTCATAGTAGGAAATGAAAATTTTATAACAAGAAGTAAGACATGTTTAGAGAAAAAGTACATGGTATGAAATAAAAAATGATGAAATTTTTAAGAAAGGATATCAAAAAGGTTATAGATTATGTTGAAAACATTTATATAGTTGTTAAAAATTCAAAAATTGAAATTATTCTAAAAATGATTTCTTTAGAGAGTTCACTTATTGAAAATTTAAATGTGAAGATGAAATTCCAAAAATAGGATTGTGAAGAGTGAATATTCCTGGAGTAACTAGAAGGATCCTTGTTAAATAGAAAATATTAACTATTGTGTTTGATAAAATTACGAATGTATCAGGTGAAACTAAAACCTAGGAAAAAGATTTGATAGTTTGATCCAATATTGGATGAGAATTAATTTTTCTTAAAGAATGTGAATTATTTTGTTTATTTGTAGGTTGTATATGATAGAATTATCATTAGGCTAATATTATATATGTATGAAAATGTTTTTATAGCTATGAGGAGAGATTACAATTAAAAACTAAATGATGTTTTATTTGAAAATTTTATGATGAAATATGTGCTTAGTTTTAGAGAAATTACAAGGATTTGGATGTCCATTATTTAACTGGTAGATTCACTTTTAATAAAATATGTAGATTGTATTGAAATTAATAAACCTATCAAGGATTTGATCTAGGTGATGTTGTATTAGGAGATATTATAAGAAAGTAGGGGACAAAAAAATTGTTCTATTACAGTTAGATCATAATCCATCCTAAATATTACATGATGTTTTTATCTATGACATATAATACTCATATGAAGAATCAAATCATATAAATGTTATTAAATGAATGAATTCTAGTGATATTGAAGGTTTAGGGAAGTCATAATTTACTGAATATGATGATGAAGGTCTTATTAATTGAAATTATTGTGTGATATTAGTCATTAGAGGATCTAGGATATCTACATTCATAGTGGAGGGTCAAGATATTTCAACATAATGTATGTAGAGATGTGGAACATGACTAGTGGATTAGATGAGTCCATGAAAATATTATTATAGTGGAAAATTATTGTTCTTGACTAGGAAAACTACTTTCTATCTATGTTACAAAATATCCATAAGGAAATAATTGTCAACTATTTTTGACAACCATAATTTGGTTGTATAATAGAAATAGGAATTCTAGAAGTGGTATAAGTAATATCATTATTTTATATTAAATTTTGGAAGTGTGAAAATATAAGTATTGGATGGAGGCACTATTTTCTAGGATTTGTCAGTGAATTCAATTTTTTTGTAGGAATATATATGTTACCTTGGCTAAACTGATAGATATTCACATATATCAGTTTGTATTGGATCTAATGAAACTATCCATCCTTCATATATATTTTCATTAAATAAATGAGTGGGGTCAATTTTATGATAAACTGTTCTTTTGCCATTTGTTTTTATAAAAATTATAGTATAGAAGATAAGTCATTATTGCGGTATTATTTTTAGAAGTTTTCTTTTTTTCATAAGAAAAGATGCAATTTTCTTCCCATAGAGTATAATAATTCCCAAAACATAGTAATTCCAAAATGATGTCAATATTTGTTATGTCATTCTGTAATTTGTTGGGACAGTTTCTTCCAATTAATTATTCTTCTAGAATGTGTTTTCTAGCATTTGGATGATTTAGTGTATTGCAGGTGTGCATTTCTCTCAAATAAAATATATCAAATTGTGTTTTAATAGGGTTTTTAATTTCAATAAATTGTTTATGATTTTATGTTTTTAAGGAATTTTTTCGGATCATCAAATATAACACAACATCATAAAACCCACTTCCCACAATTAACATTGTATTATAAATCATGTGAATCTGGAAATGATTCAATGTAAAAATTGCAAATTTATACTTTTTCATCTGAATATTAAAAAATTTACTCAAATAAATTTATATATAGTAACTAATTTCGATAAAAATTTCAAATCATAATGAAATATTTTAGAATTACAAAATTCATAACATTCTATTTTAATTAGAAATTATCATGTCATCCTAAAATTCAATCATCCAGATAATATATTTTTATGAGTCTTATAAGTGAACCAATAGTCCTGTAAATTGTCTCTAAATTTTTTAACCAATAATTTTTCAATGTTCTCAGTATATTATGTAAAAATAATTTATATGTGTTTTTTTAAATCTAATATTGACTAACTTTTATGTCTGATTAATAGCATTTTTTGTTTCATGAATCTATATTTATTCATTATGTAATTGTATGAATAATTTTGAGCATGAATTCCATCAACAATTTTGATATATAACGGCACCAAAAAAATAATGAATATTTTCCTTCATGATTTCTTAATACTAGCTATGTTACTATTTTAAATTATTTTATATTCAGTACTGTTTTAATTGAATTCAACTACCATAATAATATATTAATTATATAAGATTTTCATAATGTCCACTTTAAATTCATACTCTGAACATTAAATATAAGCACTACATGTATCACTGATTTTATAATCTCATGTCATCAAAACAAATTTCTAGTTAATTCAGAAGATAACACAATCTTATATTAAATTTCTTACATATTTTGGTAGTGTTGGATAAAATAAACTACAATGCAACACATTTTATATTTCCTACCCACTATCACGTTATAATCCAAATGTTGATCCATTATAATGATATATAATCTACACCATTTTTTCATTCATAACATATATTTGAAATAAAATATTGGGTCCTTTATTAAATAATAAATTTATTCACAAATAAAAAAAAGTAATTTTTTCCAGTAATAAATTACTACTTTTGATTATGATGATGATATCTAAGAAAAATCATTGATAAAATTTAAATCACAAAATCTAAAAACTATTATTATGGTCCGAAAATTATTATTTCCCTTATTAAAATAGAAGGGTAAATGGAAAGGATGGACAATATTTACATTCATGTTGATGAAGAAAATAAATAAATTATGTGTAATAATAAAAAAACATGTTATATTCTGTTTTTTAGTTACATAATTGTCCAAAATGCATAATATTGCATGGTTTATGGATTGGAGGGAGTTTATTTTGGTATCAAAATGATCCCATGGATAGTATAATCATTCTATAATTTTACAAGAAATGATTTTGTTTATTAAAAATAGTATTGTTCAATAGAGTGACATGAAGATGTGTTTTTTTGAATCCACTTTCACAGTAAATATTAAATTATAAAATGGATTTGATTTTTGTTTGAAATATATTATAATTAAGTGTCGTTTAAAATAACGTGGTTATATAAGATTCCATAATTATTTATTATAGTTTTGATGAATTTGAATCATTACATCAGGGTGTACTTAAGCCGATGATGGATATGGTTTATCCTGAATAATTTAAATTAAAATAGAATATGGGATTTTTGGAGAAAGATTTATTTTACCAAAATATGTTCAAATCAATCCCTTATTAATCAAACCTCACTATAGTTAATCTAATTTAGTATTGGTATCTAAAAAAAATAATATATTGAGAAATCTCCAAAATTAAATTATATATCTATCATAATTCTACTATAAATTTGGGTATAGTTTTTTGGAAACTTATGTAATATCAATGAGTCCGGTTGACATTATTTCTTGAAATTCTTCACTGGAGGAATCAGATAATATCATGGATTGATGAGAGTATAATTATTTTTCAATTTCATTCAATAGCTTATTGAACACTTCTTTATTTATAGTATCACTCAATGTTGATGTTGTGTGAGTGATTAAATGATGGCATTATTTTCATGAATAATGATATGTGCATTTTTTGAATGCAATTATTAGAGGTGATGGAGTTGGTTCCAGAGGACTGACAACATTTTTAAATTTAGATTATATTAACATACTTTAATTTCAATTAATTCCTTATAACAAAGTCATTATGTTTATGTGTATCTTCAATGTGATAATATTCTTGAGTGTTTATCATGTTGTAGTTTTCATTCTTATTCCATGCTATAATGAGATCCTTGAATTGATAAGACAATATTCATAAACATGGTCCTATTGTTGTATTATGTCATTTAAAATATAAAAATGATTCATAGTATTATGTAAAAGTAATAATAAAGGAATGGGATATCATCTCATGAAATTCATAGTTACTAATCTACAGGATGGGGGATAATTAGAATAAATACACTGCAAATAATTCAACGTGATTAATTGTCATGGGATATTCTTATACGTAAATGTTTCTAGTTATCCTTATATATTAATATTAAAACCAGAAAGATTCAAGTACTGAGTGATCTCATCGTTAATAATTATTAATGAAAATAAAAATTACAGTGATATAATCCAACAAACATTTGGAACATAATGCACCGCCAAACCAGAAATGTGGATAATATCGGTTGAATATATTGACTTGTGTAATTTGTTGTACAAACCAAAATAATTAAACAATATTTTTGTGAGAGTTATATTACATTGGTTGTATAATGAACCATATGTTATTAATTAGTAATTTGATGAATGATTTTTCCCCAATAAATTTATGGAAGATTATATATCATACATTTAAGTAGAAATGAATTTTTGTATTAAATTCCATTGTCATTGTGATAGACACATTCATTTCAAGACATAAAAGTAAGGTATATCAATTATATTTGATGATGAAATGAGTATGAAATATTATTGGTGTGATATCAAGGAAAATGAATTTTATTTTAAAACATCTATTCATATGAGTTTATCATCATTAAGCTGTTATCTTCATCCTCTATTGATTCCTTTTTATGTTCCTAGACAATGATATTTGACTTCATACAAACTCACAAAATGAGACAATGTTCCTAGAGGATAACACAATTACTTCTTCCATTGATAATAATTAAATTATATTTTGAATTTAATTATTAGGGTAAATGTTATAATTAATGCCGAGGATTAATATTTATTAAAAATTTATAGATCATATATATTTACTCTCTATTTTAGGTGAGTTGATGATTAAAATATATTTTTATTCATAATACAATGAACAATTTATTTATATACATATAAAATAGATAATATTTTTTATTTTAGGTTTAATAAACGCCAATAAAGGTGCACAATCCCAGCCATTGATATTTTTAATGGATGTTATGTAATAAATTTTATATAAATAACAATTATTTTTTTATTGATATTTATATTATCCCCAAGAGAATCAAGAATAAATGGATGAAAAATATTATTTTAATTATTAGACATCAGGCTCTCTAAGGAATAAGATATTATCTAAAGGATTTTGTGCCATTTTCAATACTCTATCTCATATCTATAAATACATTATTATATTATTTCTATTTATTATGTGAGAATCATTATATTTTTCACAGTTATGTACTCTCTCCAAAATTTTCTTCATAATGAAATTATCCATGGTTTCTCAAAATACTTAGAGAATTCATCTACCTGACTCCAAACTCTAAATAATAGTATAATAAGAATCAATACCTCAAACCCAAATGATTGTTTTTCAGTCAAGGGAATTGCACAATATGATCGGTTGCACAACATAGTTTCCCCGAGTATCATCAAAAATAATTTGAGACTAGATGAACATGGTAAAATTATCAATAGATATAACTTTATTTGAATCATTTTGGTGAAATGATGGTAAAACCCAAATGGAATTTTACTGATCAATATATACATTTATGAAAGTAATCATGAATGAGGTTGTTTTTTGTGATTTAATTCATTATAATATTAATATGCATATATCCACTCATGATTTCACAGATTGTTACATTATGACTCTTTGGATACGATCAAGACATATATCCTTATTCCTAATTTTATTTTGATTTATTCATTGGATTAATAGAAATCCCATCATTGGTTACAATCACAATCAGCTTTCATTATTCCTAGAACATTAAAAATGTATTAATGTGATTATGCTGAAATTAATAATTATTCAATAATAAATGATCATTATATGATTTTGATATTTGATTTTATGTTATTTTCTTTATTTATTTAAACAAAGAGTCACAATTTTTACATCATTTAACATCCTATAATATAGATAAGGTTAAAAAAGATGAATAACATCTGAACAAACCATTCAAGGGTTTCAATAATTTTGGCCAGGTAACATCAAACTACAAGGCGTGTAAACAAAATGTACAAGTTTTTTACCGATATTCACAACAATAAGTCAAATCCCTGAATTACATGTCAATACATGTGAATGAATGTGTTTTTTGATTAAATTATTCTTGTTAAAAAGAACAAACTATATCATGGATTTAGGGATTGCCTGACATATAACTAGGTTATATAATGTATTGTCTTTATATTGTTTACACTATGAATTTTGTTGAAACCGTGTGGTAAAATATGAATTCTATAAATAATTCATAATGTGTATAAACTTATGGTCGAGATAGATACGTTGAAAATAATAAATGACGTGTATCTTCAATGAACTCTATGTATCTCATCAATATACATGGATAATACCTTCCATGTCCATCAATGTGTATCATAGATAATGGAATATTATATGTATATTCATTGTACATGATGTTACCTTGTACATATTCAAATTATGTGAAAACAACTTGTTACTCTGTTAGACCTAATCAACTTATGAAAATGTGTTATTAATTAACTGTATAATTAATGTGATATTTTTTAATAAATACTAATTCTAAATTAATTTCATTATTAAATTTCAAACTACACATTGTGTATGATCATTACACATTGTATATTATACATGAACTAAAAAAAAATCTTTTTAATTCATCACATGTTTGTGTATCATCAAGTGATATTAATAATTTTTTAATTAAGTAACATTTTATGTATTCTATATGTTGTGTGAGTGTATAGTACATGCCCATAGAACACATTTAGTAGTTCGGATGTGTATAAATCGTGTTTCTTATAAGTACATACTTGTACCAAATTAAATTTATATAATATTAATTAAATTAATTTTTTTAAAAATTATTGTGAATGGGAATTTGTAATACTATTTTTATTTATAAAAATATAAATGAAATTTTGAATTAACAAGATAATTAATTTATTTTAGGTATATATATTTATAAATAATTATAGAAATGATTTTCATTATCTTGTAATGTTAAATGTTTATTCATTGCACGTATGTTTTTTATCATGATCTTGATAGTCTAATGTATGTGTTGAATTTTTCTAAATTTAGTTTCAGTGGGTTTAAATTAATATTTAATTAAAATTATGGTTAACGTCTCATCCCTACCCCATTTATTATGAATGATCCAGGTGTCCTTGTTTTATATTATTTAAATCAAATAACCATTCCAATGGTACTCCTCACATGAATGTGATAGATATATGTTATGAGAGTAACAATATGGATATGTGGTGGTTCTTTTTAATAGCCAAGGTGAAATCAACATATTATACTCAAAGGGAGATAGTGGAATGATATAAATCATTCCATGATATGATTAAAGTGTTTCCTTCCAAGGTTTATCGGATGATATGTTGTCTCCTTAAGAATTTGTTTTTAGAAAGATCATGACCAATTCACTTTATTTGTTTTATTTTTCCAAATTCATGGTTATCTATTTTTTGTGAATGCAGTTTTATACATTGATTAAACTAGACCAAATGAATTAAATATTATGATGATACATGTGGGATGAAATAGAATAAATCAATTTAGATTAATGTAATTTTATTAAATACATGAATAATTAGTAATATAAGTCTATATCATAAAAAATACATCATTTCACAAAATAAATACAATCCCTCAAGTAAATGTAAACATAATAAACCTTCAATCATATGAAATAAGTTTATTTAGTAGTTTAACTTGCATCATTACCAGTATTGGGGGGACATTTAATTAATGGGAATCTAAAAAATGTAATGGGTTAACATAACCTAATTGGTGTTCAGTTTAAGTGAAAAATTACATTCAATAACTTTTTTGAGTTAACTGTTAATATAATCAAAATAATGATTTTAGGATTGGGGTGTCCACTCAATACATCGTGGAACTGGGAATTACAAATTATAATGACTTCATAACTATATACCTATTAATAACATGTCAGTCAATTGTATGAGTTATATGAATGGAAATATTGATCCTTGACACTATAATATTCATGTGGATAGAAATTTTAAGTCCAATTTTGAGGGATATTCAAAATGGATTAAATTGTGTGATACTAATATAAAATTAAATTATTACATCTCTTATATTTTTTGTAATCTATATAAGGTATGCATTTATTATTTTATATATCTTTATTAAAATGGAAATTTCATCAACCACGTTATCCTTGAGATCTATAATAGATCAAGTCAATATAAATACAAGAAATAACATCCATTAATGGTATATGTCCATCCACATTGTATTATGATATGAATTGAATGTTTACATGCTAGAGTCCCTAATTTGTAATCCACCTATTAAAGAGTTCTATGATGAAGGTATTGATGTCTGAAAAAAACATCTATGATGGTTTAGATATTTCATGTTTTATTGTTTCACCCATGTCTAAAAATATAATAAAATCACATGAGAACATGGATATATAATGAGAAATTATGAATAATCATGTTATTTTTTGGAAGGGAGATAGACAATAAAAGATTAAATATATAAGGAAATATTAAAATGTAATCTAGGATAATGTGTTCTATATGGACCTTAGGTCTCAATATGAATGGCTATATTGTGTGTCTAGACAATATAAGGATTAAATTCTGAATTAATTATATACCGATTTCATTCATTCTCCATCCCCTTAGAGTATCCCTACTTTAATTGAAAATTATAATATGAACTATTCCCAGATAACATTACTCTTTTTTCCATGGTTCAGAAGGACCTAATGAATAGAATTCCATATAATATTATGATGAACCAGAGTATGGTAAATGAAATGAATGTTTAAGATTAAAATTATTCAAATATATTTTCAAAATTCACTTCAAAGATGAGGAAAATCAAGGTGAAATCATGGGTAACTAATTCTATTGGTTTGGTATGTGGAAGGAATGTAAACATTATGAATAAATGAACCATGAGAAATAATCACGGGGAAGCATCATGTGAAATTGTAATCTAGAGAATTCATTATTCTTATATAAATTTGGTATAAAATATAGCATGTGGAACTCACATTTATATCCTATTTAATGAATCATGTAGATTTAGAAGAGTTTCATGAGGTGCAGGTTATCTACGACATTGTAAAGATTCTCAATTCACCGTAATAATGATAGAAGAAAACAACCTCAATTTACCTATTATAATGTCCTTGGTTTTTATGAACATTTATTATGTTCCACTCATTACCAAAATAAATATTTACATAAAATATATTTATTTTAATGGTTTTATTTTAAAATTAGGTAATAAAAACATCTTCTTTTATAAAGATATCATATGTTATATATAAGGAAATATTAATAATGGTCTTTATCTATTGGATTACTCAAAACAAGTATCTTTAATAGATAGAGAATCTAGTTCGCATGGTTTAGATGACATCATTTTTAATATCACCACCATGGTTATGTAAATGAAAAGAACATGAAAAATTTATACCAAGATGGATATTTAGATTATTTTTAATAAAAATCACTATGGATATTTCACCCCTGTTTTCAATGAAAAATGGGACAGTCTCCATATTCTAGAAAAGGATCAAGGGCAACATATATTCTTAGGTCGGTCCATACAGATGTGTCTAGAAAATATATTATTATAAAATAATGTGGATACTCATAATTTATAAATTATAATTATGTTGTTTTTATATTTAGATATGTCTTCTGAATGAGGTATTATTCAGATTCTATTGATAAATTACAGGAATAAAACAATACATTTGAGAATTATTTTTTTATGAAAATAAATCAACTCCACAAAAACTAATGTAGAAAATATCATAGAAAATAATTAATAATTTATCTATTGAAATATGGGACTGTATCCTAACTCAATCAACTTTATATAATATAATGGAATTGTGAATGTGAGAGGTGTAACAGAAACTTCATAGACATGGTAAGATAAATGAGGAGTTATGAAATAATACTATAATCTTTTTAGGGATATATAATATAGAAAATTATATACACACTTTTCCATGTAAAAATTATTCATAAAATGATGTTCTATTTGAATTGATAAGTGGGAAGTAACCATTATTGTCAAAATTATGACTGTGGAGTTGCCAATAGTTTGTTAAGGCAATATATGGAAACAAAATATCACATCATTTCACTTAGGCTCTATTTATAGGGTATCCTATATAAATTAAATGCTATAGCATATATGTTTCCTCTAATATGAAGGATATGATTTTTAAACATACAATATTTCTTGCAAACGAACAAATCTATAAAATAGGTTGTGGGAACAATTTATAATTTGATGAAGTCATGTATTAAGATACATATGATTTGGAACAATATTAGATTCCAAAAAACCCCATGTAACACGATGTTTTAGAGGCACAAGTATTTTATATGAGTAAAAGAGAGTTATGAGTACCTAAATGTTATTTTTTATCATCATTGAAGAGATTGACTCCTTATTTATTATTAAAAATGATATTTTAATATACTATGAGGAAGTAAGCGAGAAAAAATATTCAAAATGCGATGAATCCATGAATTATAAAAAGGATTTTATGTACCAAAACCATTTATAGATTTTTTGTAGATCATCATCTGGATGTAAAGCTTGTTAGATGAAATAGGGTATCCTAGAAGAATGTCATTATCGAGGGACAAGTCAGTACATATAATGCATGGCGTCTTATTATAGATTTTAAATAGTATCAAGAAATACATTTTGAAAAATATTTTCACCATTTTCTATGGTAAAAAAAATTAGATTCCTATATGAAGTATTAATTTACCATGACTGTGATATTTGGTATTTGGATGTCAAATCAACTTTGTAGATTGAGATCATTCAGTAATATATATATATATAAGAAACTAAAATAAGGGTTTTTTTTTACAAATAATTCCAATAATTTATTATTATTTAGAAATCCATTTATAGGTTAAATAAAGAATCATAGTAATGAAATAATTGCATTAATTAAGAAGTAAAAAAAATTGATTTCATAATGACCAAATTCAATTCTTATGTCTATGAGAAATTATTCATAATAAAATCATTTTCGTGAAAATAAAAGTTGATGACACACTACTTATTGAAATTTATATACCAATATTTCTAATCATTAACAGTAATTTAAACACATTCTTATTCATGAAGGAAATGGTTTTAAAATCATACATTATAAGGATCATGATCATTCATGATAAATCGAATAGTTTTCATAGAATAAGTCATATTATGTATATTGATAAGATAACAAAGATATTTAGAATGGAATATTTCAATTGGATATTGTTTCCAGTATCACATTGCATTAATCTTTCAAGAAAATATGTGTCCACACACACATGAGGAGAGACAAGGAATGTAATGGAGACAATGTCTATGAGAAAAAAGATCTTTCATGTATATAATGCTATATGTGAGACAAGATGTCACCCATGCCTTTATCACGGTAGGGAGGTATTAAAAAATCTAGGAGTCTTACATTGGATGATAGTCTAGACTATCATAATGCACCTCACGTGGTTTAAGGATATTTTCATGTTCTCTAGAGGATATGAGAATCCTGTCATTAGGGTATATATATATGCTAGTTTCTAAATAGATCAATATGATTTGATATCATAATTAGGATATATCATCACTCTGAATGGAGATGTTTTGATTTTGGGTAACCCAATGATAGCAAAAGATACTGATTCTATAATAGTCTCTATGTATTTTGTGGCTTCTGATATAGTATAAAATCCAATTTAGATTTGAAACATCATCCAATAGATTTATGTAGATCCAAGATATAAAGAAACCTCTAACACTATATTTTATAATACTAGAGTAGAAAATCATTTAAAGGATCCATGGTCACATGTGTGGTTAAAGAAAATACTTAAAAAGTATCATTTCATGAGGGAATATTCTCAAAGTGATACAGCATCATTGTAATATTTATTTCATCAAAATACAACATAGAAAACCAATTAAATAAAGCACTATCTCAACTCAATCAATTCTATCATGCAAGATTTAGCTAAATAATTCGTATTGGAAGTTGGATATAGCCCATTTTAGAGTATACATGAGTTGATTCCTTACAACCAAATACATTGTTCTTTATACTTCTTAAATAATTATATACATTAATATTAGTAAATACATTAACATATTTTCATTATCATTATATATTCCATTTATGTGATAATGTCAAAGTGAATCTATTTCACTAAAAAGGTCATTATAGATTCTCACTACGATGAGAACTTTAAAGTGTTTTTGGTAAAATCATATGCTTAGTCATATTGTTATATAAAATTATTTGAAGTGTCAAAGATGATGAAGACTGTAAGGGTGAGTATTTTTATGTAGATTTGACTCCACCTTCTCAAGCTTTCAATTGGAAATGTACAATATGAAATAGTATGAGGGCAGACATGCTAGTAAGAATTACACATATTTATGTTTTATTAGATATTCATATATCAGAATATGTGTAATTATCTTTTTACATTAAGATTATCATTAACACATATAATGACCGATGTACATTAATTTAGAGACAAATCCCAGATTTACAATATTCAAGAGAACAAGGGTATGTTAGGTGTGCCCCAAATAGCATGCTATTAAAGAATATGCCAAAAAAGGGGTTTTATCTTAAATCATTATGGAATCTGAAATCACGACCCTTTGATTGAAATGGAATTATTGTATTAAATTCCATGAACATGGTGATAAATGGGTTCATTTCAGGAAGTCAAATAATGTTTCATCGTGCATATAGCTTGATTGAAAAAGGATAAAATATTCCTAATGAGATATAAAGGTAACGAGATTATATTTCATAGGTTGCATTATTATGTGGTTTTCATTATTATAACATTTGAATATTATTATATATGTGAATTTATGTATTCTTAGACAATAATATTATAATTTAGGAAATCCATTAAAATTTGACTATGGATGTGGTTGAGAGGGTCACACACATATTGATTCCAACAATCAGTATTAAATTATATTTTAATTTAATTATTAGAATCAATATTATTATCAAGCACTAATAATAAAATTTATTTAGAATTGATTGACCATATATAAGAAGTCACTATTTTATGTGAGTTGTAGATTAACATAAATTCTTATTAATAATTTAATGGATATTATATTTATTTATTTTTCACTTAAATAATATTACTTATTCATGGGTTGGTAAATACTATGAAAGGTGGATGTTCATAATGATGGAAACTTGTAATGGAAAAGACATACTGAATATCATTAAAATAAATATTACTTTATATATTGCCATTTATTTTATCCATAAGACATGCCCATGTTATAAAATAAATAATTATATTATTTTTATTAGATGTGGCGTTATCTGGGGATTATGATTTTGGATAAGGGAATATATGAAATTCCAATACTCTAAAACTATCACCATATATACATGATTACAACATTTGTGTGTATGATGTTGAAATCATTATATTATACACAATGAATCCATCTATTGATAATTTAATACATATTGAAGATCTCTAGGGATTTTCTCAAGAATTAATGAAATATTCCACCTTCCATTGTCCACTTAATAGTGATTAAAGAAAATAATCAATACAATATCCCAAATGTATTTTCATGGAATAAAATGAAGTGATACATGATGATTGGTAATGGAACATTGGCACGTTGATTACCATCGGTGATGCACTGATATCAAATGGTTATTTTTGTATTTCCAATAAAAAGATTTTAATTTTGATTATCTTGATGAAATTATGGTACAACCCAAACATATGTTCAATTGATCAATACCTACATCGCAGAAAGCACTAAAGACCATGGTGAATTTTTTTTATTAAATTTATTATAAATTTAACATCAAAAGATCCTCTTTAGAGATATAAGATTATTTTATTTGTTATTGGGATATGATTTTGAAACATTTATTTCCATATCATTTTCCTACAATTTATTCAATGAAATTAATGAAAAAATATAAATAGGAATGGTTCTGAATTTCTTTATTATGCCTTAAACATTCATTGATATCCTTGAAAAGACTAGCTTTGATAAGATATTGGAAGCTTAATACACTTTTTCATTAATTTTGCAAATTTTTGTATATTGGTTAATGCCATGATAAATAATTTATGTGATTCACATCGACATTATGATGGATAAAATTAATCATTTAAAAAATAATTGATAGTTGAAAATTAAATTGATATAGAATAATGAATTAATAGAAAACGAGGTAATAAAAGAAAGTAATATGATTTTTATGGAGGTATTTGGTTCAATAAAATAAATTATATCAGGTAAGTTTCTTTTCTATTTCATATATATAGTTTGGTGAATGTACATGCACAAACATACTTATCACAGAGTTCTTATTCTTACGTGTAAAATCGATTTGACAATATCCTTGAAATATATTTTACTTTAATAGATTATAGTGGTCCCTGATTATAATTGGAATATAGTAGTTCAAGGAAAATATTATGTAAATAGTATGAATTATGATATAAATACATCACATTGATAGGATACAGATGATGTTTGATTATCTATTGTTGGTGGCTCCTATGTAATAAGACTTCATCATGTGAATTGTTCATTTATTGAACTCAAATAATATGGCCATGAGATAGAAGATTAAATATTATTTTCATCGTTTATTCATGTTACAATATTGTTATTTATGATTGTCTGTTATGGTTATTCAGATTGAGTTCATTATTGATATATACATTGAATTTTGTAATACTGTGTATAGATAATAACTATGAGAAAATATCGTAATGGATAAGTTCCACATGTTTTGTATATCACAAGTTACATGACATTAGTTTAAATTTCATGGGTGTATTTGTCACTTTCATGTCATTTGAAGAATATATATCTTTCACTTTGATGAAATTAATGATTTTTAATAAATTCCATGTTAATGACGATCTCATGAAATTTATTTCAATATTTTAATTGAATAAATTTCAAATGTAAAGGATGATGACACATGTATGGATCCTATTTGAAAAAATATTTTCGAATAATAAGATTATATTACACTGTACCATTATTTAGAAGGGTTTGTTAATAATTTCTATAAATTATCCATTTCTAAATGGGAACTATATTGAGATTATTGATAAAAATATTATTTTTTGGTTTGGGGTTTCTACCACATAGAATAAATTCTTGAGGTTTGTACAATAGGATTATCTAAAAATTCAATAGATTGATTTGAATATATATTTAAAATTTTAATATTTCTAATTCTATGGAATGATATTTTTAAAATTTATGTTGATAAAAAATTAATTAACAATAGTATTCAAATCAATAATATTAGATTTGAATTTTATATAATATAAAATTATGATATGAATAAATTTAATATATATTTACTCAGGATATACATGAATATAATATTTTTTATATTTTTTATTAGTTGAAAAAATAAAATAAATATTTATTCAAAAGTTATGTGAATATAATATTTATTTGATAAACTATAAATATTTTTATCACTTAAGGTATGATGATATTATGGAATAATTTTCATCAAGTTCATGTTAAAAAAAAATTAATATTGTTCATCTAGGTATATATTTATTTATAAAAGAATTGATATTAGAATATTACATATATCATTAATAGCAATAGATTTATTAATATTAGAATGGATTTTCCATGAGGATTTAATAGAGATTAATTATAAGAGAAGGGAAAAATGTATATTTTGTAATTTTTACCTATTTATACAGATTAGAATATGTTATTTTTTTGATATCTAATATTCATCCATTATGATTATACAATGAAGACCTAACAATAGAATTAATGTTAATCCAATCTCATATATCAAGATTATTGAGATAAAATTTATGCGATTTCAATATATGATCAAGAATTAATGACATGGAGTATAAAATTACTTCCCATTGACACATGAAATGTCAAGAATAACATTTTGAGATTCATGTAAAATGTGTGGATATCCATAATGGAATTATCAATTGGATTCTTGAAGCAATGATATTTCCCTCATAATACGTTATTAAGTTAGTTATATAAACATTAAGAGAAAATAAAACTTGAAATAAATAGTTATAGATATTTATTGTATTTAAATTAAAAAATAGAAATTATTGTGAACCCATTGAAGTTATTTTTTATTTTTAAATAGTGTAATTAGTAAGATGTAATGCCCTTTTTATTATTCTTTCTAAACATGATTATATTGACATAAATATTTTCATATGGTCTTTACACATGATTTATAAATTATATTTAATTTAATTTATTATAATTCATCTCTTGGTTAGAGTTGTATTTTCAACAGTTGAGACCACATGTGAATCAGTGTTTTTATGTGAAATTTAGTAACCCAATCCACCTAAACAATTTCTAAACCATTAATGTCTGTTAGATTTACACATTTCTCCCCATATTCTATATGCATCCGAATAGTAGGGAGGGATTAAAAATATTTTGGAGAGACTATACTATCAAATGTAAAGATTGAGTTCCCTTATAAAATCAATCAGAATTTTACCACAAACTATGCCTATGATGGACATTCCCATAACCTATAAACAACAAAAAAAAATAAAGAAATACTCCCATAGTGAAATGTATATAAATTTATAAAATATCTACAAAAAATCATTATATAATAAATCATAAATTAAAATAAACACAACATGAATATGATATATAATATAGCACAAGAGAACATTAGATCAATACCTATAAAATATAACTAAAAATAGAGGTATGATGGCCTCTTTCAAAACTCACATGCCATGATACATCTGAGAGATCAACATCCAATAACATACACATCATGAGTTATGTGTTCAGTAAGGAGTCATTCTTTATTCCTGAAATGAATCATGATACATACCCACAAACATTAAAAACCAGGTCATCTATGTGGGTAGGATGTTCGTCTAGTGGCCTAGTAGGATTCCCTCATACACCCAGATTCACTATATGTCTGTAATCAATTAGATTGGCATAAAAATCATCGAAGCCAGTGAAATTTGTCCCTTAGTGCTACTCACCAACCCAAAAATCTAAAATATGCTTGCACATATGATCCATAGTTATACCGAGTTGTCTAGAAGAAAAACACACATAGAAAACATAGGTAACTCAACCTAACATAAGACTGAACCAACCAAAAAACATCAATTAATGATACAACTCAAGAACCAATGAGGTATAACTAAACATCCATCTCATTAAATCATATTTAAACACCAAGTGATTTAACTACATCCACAAATATTCAACCAACAGAGTCCCACCTAACCAACCGGTCATATCACAATAAGTAAAAAACCAAAACCCCGAAATATCAATAGAAACAATGCTACTATAAATAAATACAACGAAAATTTTTCAATGTGTGCACAATAACAAACATAAATTTTCAAAGGAAGATAAAAAAAATTTATTCATTGAGTACTGAATTAAAAAAATTATATCCTAACAACAATAAAAAAAAATTGGGTCCCAGACAAGTAAAATAATAATCTATGTATTCATTTACTATACAATCATATCTCAATGATCTCATCAAAACTACCTACTAGACTACCTATAAAGAACCCCCAACTTAATCCCAAACAGAAAAATTTATCATAGGTTATAGATCTTATTGCATCATGTTATATATATATATTACGGTATATTGATCACTAATATTTTTTATCAATTTACCCTTAATAAACAAGTGTGTTCCAAGGCGTTTTTATTACATAATGGTAATGCCTTGGTGAATGTGGGTTACCTATACTTGATTTATTACGCATCCAAATCATCTATATTTTATAGTACCCTTCCTTGTTCTTTATTAACCACCATTCTACATCTAGAAATCTTTCGGTAAGTCAAAATCTAGTTTGATCCATATATCCAATGGGGAAACTTCTGTTGAGCTTTATAGTAAAATAACCCTTTCTCCTCATGGATAACATTAAACCCATTTTAAATACAAGAAACAACCTCCAATACTATTATAAACACAATATTTAGGTAAATCATAAGAGTCTCACTACCTCAATTGCTATATGGAAATTCACTTTTCCTCATATAGAATATGCCAACGTTATTCAATAGGGAATCAACCATACTCGTATTAATAATGCCAAGGTGGAATATAACATATAATATCACATCCATTTATACTAATCAATGATATCTATTCCATTATAACCATTACTAATTAATCATTCTCAACAATTTGATATTTTATTTAATATTGGTTTTTGAAAAAATTTATTTTCTATGACATCTTTTGTTACACGCATCATTGAGTTATAAAAAACTATGATATATAATTAATATTATTATTTAAACAAGATTATTATTACCGATACATTAAATTTTATAAAATAATAGGAATGAATTTTTTTTAAATATTTTGTATATTTTTTTATACAAATAAAAAATATTGGTAAAAATTTCTTATTTTTTGGCAAAGTCTTAATATGTTTTAAAAATACTATTATCTCAAAAATTATTTTATTTCATTTTTTGAAAAATTAATAAAAGTAATTTATTCAAATTTTAGAAAATTTATTTGAAAAAATATTCTATATTTTTGAAAACTAAATTTAAAAATAATATTTGATTGAATTTTTGAAAAAAAATTAAATGGGTTAATTTTTCAATAAAAAGTAATAAAATACTGATTTGTATTAATAACTGCATTTTGGTTTAATGAATTTAAAATGTTCATTTTTTTTAATAAGGTTTTAAAAAATAAATTTGATCAATTATATTTTTTAATCTAATTCTGTTCATTGGAATTACTTTTATATTGAAATTTTATATTAAAACATTCTACACATATGAATTTATTTTCATTGAAAAACTATATTTTCAACACTTCTATGGGTATATTTTTTAATTAAAAACATCCACTTCTATGAATGTAATTTTTATAAATATTTTAAATATTTTAAATATCTATAAATAATAATATATAATATTATTCATATTATTTTTTCGTCAAAATGAATAGTAAAAATAGTAAAAATTTAATTATGGCAGTTAAATTTAAAATGGGCTTCCCTGGGGGATAATCTAAATTGATAAACGTTAAAATTAAATAATAACATTTAAAAATAAATTTTATGGAAATATCTCAACCATATATCACACAATCTATGATAATGACTCATTTTGTAACCTTGTGTCATGTTTAAATTGTCTGTATACCTTTTAATTTTCATAAAAATCAATGTGTGTCCATTCCAACCCTTATAAAAGGCCACCCAATTTCCTATCCACATAACACATATAAAATTTTGAATAAAAAAATATATTCCCAGCTACATTACATAATTCCATATACACTTCCTAGAGTATTTCTTGAGACTATTAAAAACTATTAATAAGAAATCATCAATAAACCATAAAAGATTCTCTGAAGAATTGATATAGTTCTCAACCATGCGTTCCATTTTCTTTATTCTTATAAATCATTAAAATATTATTAAACAATGATCATAAAATACCATCAATATATCCCATATAATGATATTATATTATATTGATGGAATTGCCTACATCTATCTCCTTTCAATCATGTGGGAAATGAAATCATCGATCATTTTTATCACAGAATTCCACCTCACGAACCGATGCATTTCATTTTCCATACCCACATATCATGAATAGATATAATGATATATCTGTTAGATATTTATGAAATAATTTTATTTAATAAATTATAATATCATATATACCTTATATCATTCCATTTTATGGGAATATGATAGTGCCGCTCATGTGTACGAACGACTACCACCTCACGAAGTGATGTGATTCGTTCTTCATTTACACATTACATGTAAGGTAATAACAATTGTTTCAATGATAATATATTATATATATTAAAAAAGGATTCTATAATGGTTATTTACCTTTATTTTTTTATACATCACGAAAATGGAAATTGTGTTCACGCATGCATACGGCATGTTGCCTCCATGATCGATGTAGTTTATTTTCTCTATTTAAATTCAATGGATTTCTCTAAATACATATATTGTGTATATATATAATATTTATATCTTTTATAACTATATATAAATATTTTAAACATGATTAATGTAAAAGGACCAAAAACTACTAAACCAAAATATACTAGAGTAATAAATAAGTTATTACATAAATTGTGATATCAATAAATAATTGTTAACAAACGTGTAAAAAAGATCATAATTAAATAATATATGGTATGGTAAAAATTAGTATGGTTATTCAATACATTTTTAATAAAAATATATTCATTATACATGATGTTAAAATGTGTATGAAATATTTTGAGTATTTTGGTAAGGGGCTTTTGTCTCACTTTTTTTGTGGGACACGTGCCTTAAACGCCACTAGTTTCTTTTACAAATTATATATATATACTACCCATGGATGTATTTAATTTTTCTTCTCATGAAACATATGGGACATATATATCAAAATAAGGTTCATTTATTCATTGTTATTATGAATCAATAGTTAATAATTTATAGAATATTTATGTTACAATATCAATATTTATTAGGATTGTTTATGATTTTGTTTTCAATGATGAAATATTATGATCTACCTCTCATAAAAATATTTTTCCCCATCCATTGGTTATTTCTATAGAATGCATGCTTTAATATATTTTTCCACCAATTATGTAGTTCAGTTTCAAAAATAAATTTTTAAGGAAAACCGAATTTATTTCTCTCTTCATTAGAAAACCGAATTTTTTCCATGTCAATGTTTCTTAGAAATGATTTAAATAAATTTTTCACTGTAATATAATAAATTTATAAGGAAAATTTTCCCATGTTTTTCTATATAATTTATTAAAATTAATCTTCTTTTCATTTTCGGAACATGGTCCTTTTTACTTTTTACCAGAAATGATAAATCAATCTATGTTTTAACTTGTACAACATGAATAGTGTTTAACACCATCATTACCACTCAATTATTTGATGCTCCCTTTAAAAAGATTCATGGTTTTTTTAAGAGAAATGTTTTTACTTATTATTAAGTAATTTTTTGTAATTTAATTATGTTATTCCAACTGGAATGGTTATTTTCCACAAAAATGTTTTATTGAACATTTTAGGGAATTACTATTCATCAATGACAACAAATAGTGGTGTTGCTTATTTTTTACTAGGGATATAATATAATATTTAAATACTTATACTTTCTATTGATTCATTATGTGTGATATTACTATTAAATTAAATTTATAAATCCTATTTATTTTAATGGGTTTTTCTACAATGAAATGTTTGTGATGGAAGATTGTTTTTTATGTTTTATGTTTTGATGAATGTTTTATGATCTTATGAAATAAAAATGTGTGGACTATGTAATTTGTGGGATATATATCTCACTATAATTAATTGGTTAATATATAATATATCATGAGATATCTATGGTAAATAGGCTTTCATTCTTTATCCACTCTAGGAAATAGGTCTATGAGATTGACCTACTATGAGAAACATGTGATGATTCGTAATTTGTTATGAAATGGGAAAGTGGATTTTATTACTGATCCATTGTGATTTGATGGTCTCATACATTGACCATGAAATTTAACATTGTTTCCATAATTATGATAGTTAAACAAATATATTACTTCAATTTATAGTTCATTATTTATTTATGATCATTTCTCACTCTTATAGTTCATGTAATTTGAAATGATAATTTTTTATGCCATGGATCTTGTTTATGATCCCTGACATATTTGTTAAGAAATTTTCATGTAATATTGATAATAACATGCCCTTTTTTGTATTATTATTTATTGTGATCATTGGTTGATATCATCCTGGTTTACCCTTACAGATCATTTGATCTCACTCGTTCATAAGTCACATTTTTCTAGGTAATGAAGAATGATTTAAGAAGGAGATAACAATAATGTGTTCTAATTTGGAAGATCGTTATTGGAGATATTGAATATACATAATTAAATAATAATATGGTGTATCTAGTCTCCAAATACACTAAAATTTTATATAACAATTCAATATATTGGTGAATGTTTTTGAATATTCATCTAGTAATATTTATTATCTATATATGAAATTCCAGGTCGTTATGGTTGGTATCGGGGTAATGTTTTAGTTAACCATTAGAAAATAGGATGAAAAAACATTATTGAGATACCTATGGGTATGTATAAGGATATGTCTAATGATAAGTCTAAGGATAATTATAATGATAAGTCAAATTATTGGAAAATGTCTTGAAATTTTGGTGACGTATAAAGATAGTGGTTTCTATGAAATTACATCCATGTTCAGATACTAAAAGTGCATGTGGATCTAGTATATTCATACAAGGAGTAAAAACTATAAAAATGGTGCATTGATCTAGACTATATCATAACCTAATACCTGATAATGGGCCTTACCACATAACTAGTTTGACACTCTAGGGGGATATTCTTTGGAAATTCAAAAATTCTTTATGAATCATCATGAATGATTTTAATAATGACTAGTAATGGCCTAGGTTTAGCCTAAGGGTTCATATATTGAAAACACGTAGTGTTTATATAGCCATCCTATAAATAAATTTTAAATTTTATGTGGTTTCAAAATATTATTATTAATCATAGCACTATTCTTTTTTACTTTTAGTCGATCTCTCAAACCATGAGGAATATTGTTTATAATAAATGAGATGGAAAATTCAATAATTTTGAGTACCCAAATTCTATGATGAATGGAGAGAAATATATTTTGATTATTCAAAATCATATATCATGAAATATAAATAACAACATGAACTTATGTGAGATCACAAATGTGTTAAGTAAGTGGATGATACAATTTTATGAAAACTAGTGTGGTAAAAACATAGAGGGAATAATATTTATCTTCTTACATGTCATGAAGCTGGGAATAATAACATAGAATAATAAATTTAATTGATGGTAGGATGTTCTTTATGTGGAAATAATGGTTACATATCAATGATTTTCCTTGTAATTTTATGTATTATATGTGTCGAACTTGGGAAATATCCATGATAATTCCCTAAACAATGTGTTATCACAGAGATTACAGAAGGACATATGAAATTATAACCACTGAAGTAAAAGGATTATTGTGTGTATGTATTGGGATTCAAGGATTATATTATAGAAGAATTTTTACCACTAGTAATTCAAGAAAAATCATATGATTGTGATAATTTTTGGAAACATATATGTCAGCAAGTAAGATTAAATTAAGAGTTATTGTAACATCCTAGGTAAATAAAGAATATTACTTTTTATTTTTTTATTAATATTTTTGAATAAAATATTAATATTACATTAAAGGGGATGCCATGTTCGGTGGCATACCCAATACGCAACAACGAGTTTTGTTGAAATCTTACAATGCACACTAATAATATAATAATATTATTTCAAATGGTAGTTCACATGTAGCTATTGTATTGGTGAGAATGAATAGGAATAAAAAAATGTTATTATATATGTTCATTAAATGTTTTTACATTTACCCAATAAAAGATAAAGGTGTAAAATAATAAAAGAATCCAATTTTAAGCATAAATAATGTAATATTCACTAAAGGGTCGATTTATCACCTGTTGATGGCGAACCCTCTTTTAAAATGGATTTGGTCACTATTAAACATTCTTTTAGACCAAATAAAATCTTTCATTATAATTGGGACATAAAAATTTACCTTGTGTAATTTTTCTGATGAAGTTCATTTTTGATGAATAAGTGAAAAATGTTGTATTTTATTTCAAAAACTCATTTTAATATAATTTATTTATATGATTATATTATATTTTTAATTAGTGTTAAGGTGAAATCATAATATGTTTTTACCATTTAATCTAATGGTGGACTTTCGAATTAATTTCATTTTCAAATTTGACAAAATGAAATATTAATCTTTTGATAAATATTGTTTCCTAAAAACACGCTATTTGTTTTGAAAACCGGAATTAATTATTAAATTAATTAATGCTACTTATATTCTTTGAATTAGTTAAAATAGATATCATTTTTTTATTCGGAATATCTATTATAGCTTAGGGTGAATATTTGGTATTTTTCTGAAAAACTTCAAATTTTGATTAATATTGAAACCACTAAGTGGTAGTCAAGAAAACTAATTTTCCATTAAAATGAAAGTTTACCACAAATATGTTTTGAATTTTGAAAATGTGACATACATAGTTGTCATTATTAAGTAAAATGTGGTTCAATGGGATGAAAATATTATTTGTGAATAGTAACTTTTTTTTAATCGCGATTAGAGGTAATTTGTGTAATTTAAGGTACAAATAATGTTATAATAATATTAAATCATGATGACACTTGTCCTACATCTATTGTATGAGTCTTGGACGACCCGTACAACCCATGGGTCAATTTGGGGGACCTCGTGGAGCCACGTGGGTGGGATAATGACATTAATGCCTTTTTTAATGTAAAAGTAAAAATGACACAAACATGTATTGTTTTACAAAAACAAATTTTACAAGGAGTTATAGAAGTCAGATTATTGACTATAAATATTCATTGGAATGATAAATATATTTCCTAAATCATTGTATTTGTTTTATAATTTTTAGACTTTAAATAAATTAAATTATTTTTGACAACATGAAGATGTATCGATTACCTCATTAAAGAATGATTAAAATAAACTGAAACTATAATGTAAATTCTAAGCCATAAAAATGTCCAAAACCTATTGGCGGAGTATATTTCGAATCCTTATAATCTTATCCCCGAAATATATCTTTGTGGGACCACAAAAATTAGAAAAGGCATTTCATAATAATATAACATTCATGATTTCTAAAAGATCCCCTCCTCTCCTTTTATAAAAGGCCCCCACCACTACCTCATTAAACCCACCTATCAAGCCTTTGGATCTGCCAACCCCAGCCCATTTTATCTTTTCACATCCCTCTCCTCTCCCTAGAAGCCTCACTTTGGGCAGAATCCTTTCCAAGGAAGCCTTTGGGATCAAATCAAAAAGTGTTACTCTTTTAAAGGTAATGCTTTCTCTTATGTTCATTTGTTTTATTTTGCTTATCCAACCACCTAAACTATTTTTATTACATTATTTTGTAACTACACAAGTATATAATATATACTAGGATATTTTTATGTGATGGATTAGAGCTAAACTTACACACACCTACATCTAATGGTTAGTGAACATACTGTTTCCGTGGATGGCGAATTTCTGCCTCACGAAACGATGATTGTTCAATATTCTTCTAACACCTTTAATGGTATCCATTATGATGTCACTATATTTATATATGATATATTTTTTGTTTATGTTTTCCTCATGCTTTTGTATTTTTCATTTATTCCTTATCATTTTGGATTCCATTATGGGAAAACGTGATATCTTCATTTTAGGAAGTGCGGACTACCGCCCCCTCAAAGTAATTTGATTCGTAAATTCCATATGTGGGATGTATAAAGGATAGAGTTAATGATTTTATATATTATATTATACTGTAATAATAATATACCAATGTTTTATTATGCTTTAATTCAATTAATGTATGAAATAGAAATGAATGTAGCGTTCATGCGTACGTACGGATTACCGTCTCCATGAACGGTGCCTTTCATTTCTCATGTCCAAATATAATATACTATTATATATACATATGTATAATGGATATATATGATATATATTATATATAAATGATGAATATCATTCTAGAATTATAATATATATATAAATATAGATATATTAGTTATTTTTAATTCCATTAATATGACAAGGAAATGGAAGTAGCGTTCATGCGTTCGTACGACTTATCGTCTCCATGAACGGTGCATTTCATTTCTCAAATGTAATTGATTATGTAATATTATAAATGTATGTATACACTGGATATAGATGATATCTAAATCATTAATATCATTCTGGAGATAATGGATATTTGACTATACGAACAACATGTAATTGTAAGAAGTCCATTTTGGACTTAAGAACCAAACATCGACAAAACGAACGATATTAACATAAATAATTACATAGTGTTCATAACACAGTAATAAGTGATATAAAAGGAATAATAAACTTGAAATAGGATTTTCATCAAGTATAAATTAACTCAAATTTATTATTCAGGATATCAAAGAAAGATCGAGTCAAGTCTGACACAAGGTATGGGATCATACTAGTCTCTTTCTTTTTAAGTACTCTCTTTTATGTCATTACATTAAGCTCCTCTTTATTATGTTGGGGGATGTTCTTATATAATTAATCTTACTGTACTTTTTATGTTCATATGAGGAGAGACCCTATTTGTTCTCATCAATCCATTTTTGAGTTTTAAGTGGCGTCGTTAGGCTGCCGAATTTTCATAAGGGGATTTTTCATCTCACTTTTATTCCCGTGAGATTCATGATACATTTGCCACTATTTTCTTTTGTTTGGTTTAGGTACTTCACATGATTGTGTTCTTTTTGTAATATAATCCACTCTATGGGTATTTAAAACTACATTATATGACCCTTATTTAATGGGGTGTACATTTTGATAGTTACCCATGTCAGTAAGGGAACCTTTCACCCTCCTCTTTTTGAAAGACTTCTTTTTGTTTTTTCCTTTAATTTACATATTCATATGTTGGGTTATATTAATATATATCCTTATTTCTTTAAATTATATTTCCATGCGATGAGATACCCTGTTTATCTCTCATCGTCTCATTTAATGAATTTCATAATGACGCTGTTAAGCTATCGAATTTCTGTAAGGGAACTTCTTACCCAAACATCAATTCTTTGGGACAAACATATGCTTCATGATTATGTCGTACATTGAAAATTTGTGGATGATCTCTGATTGTTTTACACATAATATCCTTTTATATTGGGTGTATTTATATTTTTCACACATAATCATGTAATTGATTTAACGTTAATCTAAGGATACCGACTTTGTATGGGACTTGTCTCAATCTCCTTTTATTGAGGCATATTTTGTTTTATACACACCTCTATTTTATACAGTGTATAAACCCCATTGACATTTACGATTATTCAAAATGAATCTTTTTATGAGAATCTTTTTACTAAACGACAAAAGGGAATGTTGTTTTCGTACGTATGCGGCGACAATGACTTCTCCACCGCCTTGACCATTATTTGAGTTTCAACTTCCTCTACAATCCATAACCTTTTTTAAAATGAAAAATAAATACTATGTTTTACTTTTCATTTATTTTTCTATTGAAAATGGTTTTGAAAATGTTTTGGTTATATCAATGTGGTTATATTGATATCTTGTGATCGAAATGGGGAAATGTTATGTTTCCATTATGCATGTTTTATGTGATACGATTACGTTATGGTTATTGGGAATTGTTTATGAAGATGGGTGGTTCCATGATAAACTAAGGGCGTGTGAGCCTGATATTGCTCTCCAATGCATTGGGTAACGTGAAGGAGATAAACGTTATGGTTTCTCTGAAGAGATTTAGGGAATATACTGTGATGGGTATTCCAAATGTAACCATGAGGGTTACTCCCTACATAAGAATGTTATGAATGCCTCACGTTACCATTATGTATTATGATTTAATGAGTTATGTTGAAGTACTTATGTTTTATGTGTAAATAATGATTTCATTGATGTTTATGTATACATGGACTAATTTTTCCTTTCTGTATTCTTACAAACCTTACTGAGCAGTTTGAGCACATCCCTAGTTTTTGAAATGTTTTCCACAGGTCTTAATGTTGAATAAGGGTCGAGGATGAGATCAAGGAAACATCATGCTGTCTATAACATGGAACTAGACATGACTCTTTTGATCATGTGTTTTTATCTTGTTAGAAAAATGGAAACTGTGTAGATTTATCTACTATGTAATCTTTTGTGATATAATAGTTATGTCCTAATTCTCTAAAACTCTAAACCTGAAAAGATCCTCAATGTGAATTATTCAATTTAATTCAAGATTAAGTAAGGTTTAAGGCTGGGGCCTTATAGTTGGTATCAGTGGTCAGTTTATATAACTTTAGAGTTTAGGGTGTTGTTTAAGCATAAGTGACAAGTTGTGTATAACAATAATGGGTAGTATATTTGATAGAGTCTTTGTTGTTAGAATGAGATTGAGATAAGTTGGATAATTATAACTTAGTGGTTGTCTTCCTCTTTACTACATGATGATTTTGTTGATATACTCACACTGAACTTTTAGGTTTTAGTAAATGGATGGACCAAGGAGGAACCGAAGTGACAATGGGTTTGAAGGAAATTGTGGAGGTTCTCTGATTAAGAAACTGGTTGAAAGGGGTTATTCAATGATGAATCTTGTAGTTATTCTAAACCAAATATCATGGAGTCATGATTAACCACTTGAAACTTGGTGATATCTCTAATTCATCATTTATGAGAGAACCAACTCGATTTGGAAGCTCATTTAATAATTATAAATGTAACCATTTTGGTTTATATGATCCTTAATTTTGAGGTAATTATGGGTTGTTATATGTTATGTTGGAAAATTAAAGGCATGAGATGAAATTGAGGTTAACATATGTTATGGTTATTTTTTAATTATTTATCTCTTTTTGGGGAATGATTTAAGGATTACATAGTTTTGGAAAAAGGACAACACGCAGACCATGTGACAACCCGTCACATCGAACAAAGCTGCAGGAATCGAACCGACAACTGAAGAGCAACTGGTATTTATCGCCTACCACTGGGCTAGGTGAAGTAACTGGTTAGTTTGACTAATTCTTTTTAGTTAGATGATTTTATGAATCAATAGTATGTCTATTTTGGGTTATCTATGGAAATTATTAACCTATCATGGAGGATATGCGATTAGGTTAGTTACTTTTCAGTACGAGAATTTGAGAGTAACTGATGATATTTTTGAGATAAATGTTAAGATTTATTTTGGAAGACTATGTGATCAAATCCTTCAGAGATTTGGGTTTCAATAATAGTTTGGTTTACATTGAAGACTTTTATGGATAGTTGTTTGTCAAATGGTCAATTTTGAACTTTGGGGTTTTGTTGGACAAATTTTGGAGATTAAGAATTGTTTTTTTTATAAAGGATTTTTCTTTTTGGGTATTATCTGATCTTGCACTAATGATTTTGGTTCTTATTTTGGTTTTGGAATAATGAAATGGGAAATAAATAGTCCTCTTTTGTGGATTAGGTGATTCTCTAGAAGTTGTTTATAGTACTCTTATTGTGAACAAGTCATCCAAAATACTCGTCTTTTGGAGAAAATACGAGTTTGTATAAGAAATCAAGTAAGAGTTGTAAGTCAACATGAAAAGTAAGTATGTTTACTTATTTATTAGTTAAGATCATAAATAAATTCCTCAATGAAAAGTAACATAAAACAAAAATGTTGTCTATTAGCTTTTCCTACTGGGGAAGCAAATACTGTTTAACCAATCACAAGTTTGTGATTTTTCTGTGGTTAACTTTCTCATAAACATTTTTCAATCACTCACCATTAGAACATGATGGTTTGTTTTCTCCTCCATATCCATATTTTCATGTAATATTAGTATATGTTGTCTCGGGTGACCTTTGTACTTATCTTTATTTATTTTAAAGGGATAGTTTAATTGACTCCTTTTCCGATGTGGGACTTTCAATGAAGTTTCCAAGCCCAAATTTAAAATTGAGGGGACGCAATTACCAAATGGGAGGAAAGATGTAACATCCCAGGTAAATAAAGAATATTGCTTTTTTATTAATATTTTTGAATAAAATATTAATATTACTTTAAAGCGGATGCCATGTTCGGTGGCGTACCCAAAACGCAACAACGACTTTTGTTGAAATATTACAATGCACACCAATTATATAATAATATTATTTAAAATGGTAGTTCACAGTTAGCCATTGTATTGGTGATAATGAATAGGAATAACTAAAATGTGATTATATATGTTCGTTATATGTTTTTACATTTACCCAATAAAAGATAAAGGCTTAAAATAAGAAAAGAATTCAATTTTAAGCATAAATACTGAAATATTCACTAAAGGGTTGATTTATCACCTTTATGATGGCGAACCCTATTTAAAAATGGTTTTGTTCACTCTTATACATTGTTTTGGACCAAATAAAATCTTTCATTAGAATCGGGCCATCAAAATATACCTTGTGTAATTTTTCCGATAAAGTTCATTTTTGATGAATAAGTGAAAATTATTGTATTTTAATTCAAAAAATCTTTTTAATCTAATTTATTTATATGATTAGAATATATTTTGAATTATTTTTAATGTGAAATCATAATATATTCTTACTATTTAATCCAATGGTGGACTTTGGAATTAATTTCACTTTGAAATTTGACATAAATAAATGTCAATCTATTGATAAATATTGTTTCATGAAAACACGCTATTTGTTTTTACAACAGGAATTTATTATAAAAATAATTAATGAAACTTATATTCTTTTAATTAGGTAAAATAGACATCATTTTTGAATTTGGCATATTGATTATAGCTTCAGGTAAATTTTTGGTATTTTTCTGAAAAATGTCAATTTTTGATGAATAATGAAACCACTAAGTGGTAGTCAGGCAAACTGATTTTTCGTTTAAATAATGTTTTCCACAAATTTGTTTTGAATTTCGAAAATCTGACATACATTGTTGTCATTAGTAATTAAAATTTGGTTCAATGGGATGGAAATAATTTTTTGGTGAATAATATCTTTTTTTAATCGCGGTTAAAGGTAATTAGTGTAATTTAAGGTAAAAATAATGTTATAATAATATGAAATCACTATGACACTTGTACTAAACCTATTGGATGAGGATTGTCCGACCATTTCAACCCTTGGGTCAATTTGGGGGACCCCATGGAGCCACTTGTGTGGGATAATGTCATTAATGCCTTTTTTTAAGTAAAAGTAAAAATTACACAAACATTTATTGTTTTACTAAAATAATTTTCACAAGGGGTTATACAAGTCCCTCAGATTTTTGACTATAAATATCCATTGGATTGATAAAAAGATTTCCTACATCATAGTATTTTTTTATAATTTTTATATGTTAACTAAATTTAATTATGTTTGACACCATATTGATGCATCGATTTCCTCATTAATGAACCATTAAAATAAAATGAAAAGAAAATGTATACTCTAAGCATTAAACATGTCCAAAACCTATTATAGGAGTATAGTTCGACGCCTTATAATCTTATCCTCGAAATATATCTTTGTGGGACCTCAAAAACCGGAAAAGGCTTTTCATAATAATATATCTTTCGTGATTTCCAAAAGAGCCCCTCCTCTCCTCTTATAAAAGGACCCCACCACTACCTCATTAAACACACATCTCATGCCTTTGGATCGGCCAACCCCTGCCCATTTCATCTCTCCACATCCCTCCCCTCATCCTAGAAGCATCACATTGGGCATAATTTATTCCATGGAAGCCTTTGGTGTCACGACCCGCCCTCGGGGCCCGTGCCGTGACTACCCCAAGCCCGCCTTCCATAGGCCAGGGGCTGGCAACTAGCACCAAGGCGTAAAATCCCAGTAAAAAGGGAAGGCATTGCCTTAATAAAGTAAACAAGCACCTCAGAGTAACAAGCGGAAGAAAAGCAGTACACAAAACTAGAACAACTGTGCTGAAGAAAAGGGGCCGGAAATACAAGCCCAACTGTAAAGTAAAGTACAACTCGAAAGGGAAAACAGCAACTGAAAGTACAAGCGGCTCCTGGAACGTCCTCCTCGATTCCTACCTGAAGGGTAGGTACAGATGGCTCAGCTCCTGGATCGTCCACCACGGATCCTACCTGAAGGGTAGGTACAGATAGCTCCACAACTCCTCGGTCCAACTGTCCGCTCCGAGCACGTCCCGCTCAGTGGTCCTCCTCCGGGTACCGACCTACTCCGTAAGCCTCAACCGCAGTCAGCGCTGTCCGTCGTCTGCAACCAACACAACGAAGTGCGGGCATAGTCCGTGCAGGGGTGAGTATAAGATACTCAGTAGGGACCCTGAGACCCTCGAAGGTCTCCCGAAATCCACAAAGGATAAACCACATGAAGGATACAATCACGAAGTAACATCCAGAATTGATTAGGTATATGCCCATACATATACCTATGTCACCAATTTCCGTTCGGCTCCAACACGAGCCCAAGAAGATCCCAATCCACAAAGAAGAGTAAACAGTAAAATCCACATAGGATAACAGTACAAGTCCACACGGTTTATAACAAGTTTATGAAATCAACGGATAACCATTACCCAGGTATATGCCCATACATATACCTAAGTTATCAAGCGACCCATCTCAATCATGAGGAAACACAAAGATCATTGACTCAGCTCAAACCAGGATTTTCATTATCGAAACCGTAAAAGTTGAAGAGCCCCATCTCTGAAGTGTACAGTGGTCCTGTCACGACTCCGAGGTACTGCTCACTAACCTAAGACTGCTGAAGTACTCCTCCTGTCGTGTACCGCGGGTCTGCTGCCAACTACCGGGCGCTCCGTCCGCTGAGGGTCTGCTGCCAAATACCGGGCGCTCACCCAGATAGCCTACTGAGGTACTCCTCCTGTCGAGTACCGCGGGTTTGCTGCCAACTACCAGGCGCTCCGTCCGCCGTGGGTCTGCAGCCAACTACTGGGCGCTCCGTCTACTGGGCTAGTCGACTCACTCCAAGTCGAGTCGGTTAAGCAGTCGTCAGGTCTCAGTCATCTACACGGTCTCCGTACTCCGCACGCACGCCTCCACCGTCGCGGGTCTGTCGCTACAACCAAGCGCACACACTCCGTAGAGTATCGCGGGTCTGCCGCTACAACCAAGCGCTCCACCGCCAAGGGTCTGCTGCTGCATCCAAGCGCACCACCACTGTCAAGTACCATGGGTCCGCCGCTACACCCAAGCGCTCCACCGCCCAAGGTAAACAGAAGATTCAGCTCACACAGGTTCGGTAGCACTGTTCCACGTAGGATCGCTGAGTGCTGTAGTCGTCGTCGTCGAATCCACACAGGATCTCTGTACTGTCGTCGTCGCAGTCACAGTAGCTGTCGTAGCAGTAGTAGTAGCAGTCAGTCGCAGCCAGCACTAGGGTTCCCGCACACAGCAAGCTCGTTCAGAGGGTCCGCTCCACGAGCCGAGAGGCTGATACATCAACTGTCACAAGGTCCAGAGTTGATGTATCCAAAAGTTCCGTATCGTCAACCGGAACTCAACGCAACAGACGGCGCGTCGATCGGACGCCCGGTCTGAGAGTTATTGGCATTTTCGTCTCCGGGGCCCGGTTGGTTTTTAAGGAAAAACCAACCTGACCGTACTCCACCTGCGTCCAAACCTCGGGCGGAGTATGCCAAAAGATCCGTCTCACTAAGAGGAACACAACGCGACTGACGGCGCGTCAATCGGACGTTCGTGGCTCAAGATATGGGCGTTTCCGCTCCGAAGGCCCGGTTGATTTCGTGAACGAACCAACCCGGCCGAACTCAAAGTAATCCGAAACCTTGAGTGAGATATACCGAAACGACCGTCTCGATCCAAGGATCGCGTTGCCATAGACGGTTCGTCATTCGGAGGTCCGAGACTGAAGTTATGACCAAAAGACCAAAACATGTTCAAAACGACCCCCCCCCCCCCGGGGCGGCGCGGCGGCGGCGGCGGCGCGGCGGCAGGCGGCAGCGCGCGGTGGTGCGGCGGCGCGGGGAGCCGCGGCGGCTGTCGCCGCGAGGAGGCCGCACGCGGGGGCTAGCCCCCGCTGATTGATAAGGCGGCGCGGCCTTGTGCTGCGCCATTTGCAAGAAACGGCCCCCACGTGGGGGCCGGTTTAATTAAAAGAACCGGGGGGGCTGCCCCCCCCCCCTTTCATGGAACCGCCCCCCTCTTAATGAGGGGGGTTTTATATGCCAGCCGAGGGATTAATTCCCCCGGTTTAACTCCATCCGGCCGGCCAGTTGGCCGGCCGGTTTTCTCCAACGGGACCGGAAATTCCGGTCCCCCCCTTCGGCTTCCGACGCCGGCGGCCCGGCCGCCGGTCTTCTCTTCCGCCGCGGCCCGGAACCGGCCGCGGTCTCCTCGTCCCGCCGCGGCCCGGAACCGGCCGCGGTGTTCGTCGCCCGGCGCGGTGCGACGGCACCGCGCCCCTTCGCCGTGCTTTGATATTCATTCAACGCGGCGCGACGGCGTCGCGTTCTTGTTGTTTCTTCCATGGTGCGCGCGCGACGGCATCACATAAGTTAATCGTAAAATTATCCGCGTGGTGCGACGGCACCACGCCACCTTGCTTCCGCCCGCAAGAATAAACAACATGAACGATGGAGGGGGGTTCGGCCATGTTCATGCGGTCCGGCCCCCCTCACGTTAAACAATAACACTTATATAAAATATTCAAAAGCCTCACGTAGACATGCGATCCACGAGCAAGAAAAGGAATAAATTAACAATATTCAACAACCCCTACCTCGGGTAAGATCGAAGATTTGTCAACGTCCCGCGGAAGACAACGTCGCGGTGGTCGGGCGTCGCGGTCGTCGTTCGTCAAATCCGTTGACGAAGAGATACGCCCGAAGAGATACGTCGTTGGCGAATCTTCGTATGCTGACGAAGAAGGTCCGAGGAGGAAGCGGTGTTCCCTCTCGTTGACACGGAGGACGAAGAAGAGAGGCGTCGTTCTTCGTCGGAGCTTGAGCGTTCTTCGTGTTCTTCGTCAGAGCTTGAAGATGAAGAAGAAGCTCTCAAAAGCTCTCAAGGTGGCCCAAGCGTTCTAACCCAACAAAAGTAGGGAAGAGCTTAATTTAATCAAAAATTTCCCTCGAATTTTACGGGTCTTTACATTACTCCCACCTCAGGGCTTTACGTCCCCGTAAAGATACATCAAAAACTAGGGAAACAAATGAGGGTACTGAGCACGCATCTGAGCCTCCCGCTCCCATGTGCTCTCCTGGAGATTCTCGTGCTGCCATCTGATGCGCACAAGAGGAATCGATCGCCCACGCAGGACCTGCTCCTGTCGATCCTCTATCTCCACCGGGACCTCCGCAAAAGTCGCCCCATCGTCAACGTCAAGCTCCCCATGATCAAAGATGTGCGTTGGGTCGTGCACGTATCTCCTCAGCTGAGACACGTGGAAGACATCGTGCACCCGGTGCAACTGAGGTGGTAGAGCCAGGCGATAAGCCACCTCGCCAATCCTGCTGAGAATCTGGAAGGGTCCGATGAAACGCGGAGATAACTTGCCACCTCGGCCAAATCTCCGAATACCACGTCGAGGTGAGACCCGCAAGAAGACGTGGTCACCATCCTCGAACTCTAGTGGCCTTCGCCTCCTGTCAGCGTATGACTTCTGCCGGCTCTGTGCTGTCCTCATCCGCTCCTGGATGACCTGGACCTTCTCTGTCGTGGCCTGGACCATCACAGGTCCCACAAGAGATGCAAGATTTCTTCTTTGCCGAAAAGAGAAATCTGGTCTCATCCCCTGGATGAACCACATTCTTTGCCTAAAACAGTCAATCCTAACATGGATGATACTAATCCATACCAAGGATGACGTCGTAAGGCCTCGACGCTACTACTAAGAGATTCAACCGTTACTCTCGCCTCCAAGGGTTGAGTCACACTGTCGGCATTAGTGTGTGGTAACTGGGTCTCCTCCAGTAGATGTCTCACAAGTGAGGGTCAAGTCAACAGTCAAAACTGGAACCTCTTAGTAACATCACGAAAGAGGACAGGAACGAAAATATCACAAAGGTATGCGTCTTTTATTATTGCAGCTCGTAATACAAGACGCTACACAAATGCAACAAGGAACCAGAAGTACAAAGGATGTATCCACTAGTTCAGCTCCTGTCCATCGGCTCCCAGAGCTCCATGATCGAAGGCCTCGGCTGCCTGAAGTTGAGCTCTCTCATGTTCACCTACTCCCTGTGGTCGGGGTGGACCTCCTGGTGGTGGTAGTGGAAGAGCCTCAAAGCGTCGCCCACCACCGGCTGCTCGTCCAGCTCCTCTGCCTCGTCTGCCTCCTCCCTGCGGACCGCCACGGTCGAACCTCTGCCTCTGCCTGGGAGGATCTTCACTTAACTGTTGATCATCAGCATGGCGGGTCGGACAGTCACGAGCCATGTGACCAATCCCGCCACAGGAGTAACACTGCCCACTCTCGGCACGCCTGGTTCTGACTCCACCCCAGCTTCCCCGTACAACTGAGCCTGAGTCGTGCAGTCGGCCACCGGTAGGTCTGGTTTGCCTGGAACCCTGATTCATCCGTTGGCTACCTGCTGTAGATGACTCTGCCACGTGCCGCCCTGCGGTGAGTTGCTGTGCTGGTGTAGACTCAGCAAGGAAACTCTCGATCAGAAGTGCCCGCTCCAGTACTCCTGTCTGAGTCGGTATGCTGAGGGAGATCATCGATGCCCTGATCTCGTGTCTCAAACCCTGCTCGAAGGTCCGGGCCCGGAAGAAGGGGTCCCGTACCATGTCTGTCGAGTACCGAGAAAGGTCGGTGAACCTCGCCGCGTACTGAGCGACCGTCATGCTGCCCTGCCGCAGCTGTAGAAGCTCCTGGATACGCACCGCACGAAGGGTGGCTAGGACGAACTCCGAGCGGAAGATGCTCTCAAAGTCCGTCCAAAGTAGAGATGCCTCATCGTGCACCTGGAGCATCAAGCTCCACCATCGTCCTGCTGCTGCGTGTAGTAGGCTCGCAGCGAGGATCACCATGAGGTCTGCTGGTGTCCTCACTAGCCTTAACACTCGAACTACTGCCTCCAGCCAATCCTCTGCTGCCTGGGGATCCGTCTCCCCGCGAAACCTGGGCGGTCGCTGGCGCTGAAACTCATGCAGTGCACTGAGGCGATGTGCATCGTCAGCGGCTGCTGCTGGAAGCATCGGGGGCTCGGCGGGTAAAGCTACCGCCGGTGCCACTACTGGAAAAGGGCCCTGCACCGAGGCCTCGTCGCTCGGTGGGCTGTCGTCTCGCTCGACTCTCGGAACCCTAGATGGCTGCCGTCGTGGGGCCATCCTGAAAGGAGACAGGTGCGCCACGGTCAAACATTATACCTGGTGAGCTGACACAAAGAAATCACAAAGAAAACTTTGAAACACACACGCAATCAATGTTTTCGTGTATTAAGTCGGAAATCAGAAGTCAGGGTCCTGGTGTACGGATACGTCGGCCGCCGCACCAACACTGGACTCCCTGGACTGATAACCACACTCAATACGCTAAACATTATTGCTTCACATATAAAAGATCAGAGTTTGCGGTAGAACCGAACTCCTCTGATACCAATTTGTCACGACCCGCCCTCGGGGCCCGTGCCGTGACTACCCCAAGCCCGCCTTCCATAGGCCAGGGGCTGGCGACTAGCACCAAGGCGTAAAATCCCAGTAAAAAGGGAAGGCATTGCCTTAATAAAGTAAACAAGCACCTCAGAGTAACAAGCGGAAGAAAAGCAGTACACAAAACTAGAACAACTGTGCTGAAGAAAAGGGGCCGGAAATATAAGCCCAACTGTAAAGTAAAGTACAACTCGAAAGGGAAAACAGCAACTGAAAGTACAAGCGGCTCCTGGAACGTCCTCCTTGATTCCTACCTGAAGGGTAGGTACAGATGGCTCAGCTCCTAGATCGTCCACCACGGATCCTACCTGAAGGGTAGGTACAGATAGCTCCACAACTCCTCGGTCCAACTGTCCGCTCCGAGCACGTCCCGCTCAGTGGTCCTCCTCCGGGTACCGACCTACTCCGTAAGCCTCAACCGCAGTCAGCGCTATCCGTCGTCTGCAACCAACACAACGAAGTGCGGGCATAGCCCGTGTAGGGGTGAGTATAAGATACTCAGTAGGGACCCCGAGACCCTCGAAGGTCTCCCGAAATCCACAAAGGATAAACCACATGAAGGATACAATCACGAAGTAACATCCAGAATTGATTAGGTATATGCCCATACATATACCTATGTCACCAATTTCCGTTCGGCTCCAACACGAGCCCAAGAAGATCCCAATCCACAAAGAAGAGTAAATAGTAAAATCCACATAGGATAACAGTACAAGTCCACACGGTTTATAACAAGTTTATGAAATCAACGGATAACCATTACCCAGGTATATGCCCATACATATACCTAAGTTATCAAGCGACCCATCTCAATCATGAGGAAACACAAAGATCATTGACTCAGCTCAAACCAGGATTTTCATTATCGAAACCGTAAAAGTTGAAGAGCCCCATCTCTGAAGTGTACAGTGGTCCTGTCACGACTCCGAGGTACTGCTCACTAACCTAAGACTGCTGAAGTACTCCTCCTGTCGAGTACCGCGGGTCTGCTGCCAACTACCGGGCGCTCCGTCCGCTGAGGGTCTGCTGCCGGGCGCTCACCCAGATAGCCTACTGAGGTACTCCTCCTGTCGAGTACCGCGGGTTTGCTGCCAACTACCAGGCGCTCCGTCCGCCGTGGGTCTGCAGCCAACTACTGGGCGCTCCGTCCACTGGGCTAGTCGACTCACTCCAAGTCGAGTCGGTTAAGCAGTCGTCAGGTCTCAGTCATCTACACGGTCTCCGTACTCCGCACGCACGCCTCCACCGTCGCGGGTCTGTCGCTACAACCAAGCGCACACACTCCGTAGAGTATCGTGGGTCCGCCGCTACAACCAAGCGCTCCACCGCCAAGGGTCTGCTGCTTCATCCAAGCGCACCACCACTGTCAAGTACCACGGGTCCGCCGCTACACCCAAGCGCTCCACCGCCCAAGGTAAACAGAAGATTCAGCTCACACAGGTTCGGTAGCACTGTTCCACGTAGGATCGCTGAGTGCTGTAGTCGTCGTCGTCGAATCCACACAGGATCTCTGTACTGTCGTCGTCGCAGTCACAGTAGCTGTCGTAGCAGTAGTAGTAGCAGTCAGTCGCAGCCAGCACTAGGGTTCCCGCACACAGCAAGCTCGTTCAGAGGGTCCGCTCCACGAGCCGAGAGGCTGATACATCAACTGTAACATGGTCCAGAGTTGATGTATCCAAAAGTTCCGTATTGTCAACAGGAACTCAACGCAACAGACGGCGCGTCGATCGGACGCCCGGTCTGAGAGTTATTGGCATTTTCGTCTCCGGGGCCCGGTTGGTTTTTAAGGCAAAACCAACCCGACCGTACTCCACCTGCGTCCAAACCTCAGGCGGAGTATGCCAAAAGATCCGTCTCATTAAGAGGAACACAACGCGACTGACGGCGCGTCAATCGGACGTTCGTGGCTCAAGATATGGGCGTTTCCGCTCCGAAGGCCCGGTTGATTTCGTGAACGAACCAACCCGGCCGAACTCAAAGTAATCCGAAACCTTGAGTTCGATATACCGAAACGACCGTCTCGATCCAAAGATCGCGTTTCCGCAGACGGTTCGTCATTCGGAGGTCCGAGGCTCAAGTTATGGCCAAAAGACCAAAACAGGTTCAAAACGGGGGGGTCCGGGTCCGGGCCGACCCGGCCCGACCCCCCCCCCCCCCTGGGGCGGCGCGGTGGCCGGCGGGTTTAATTAAAAGAACCGGGGGGCTGCCCCCCCCCCCCCCCCTTTCATGGAACCGCCCCCCTCTTAATGAGGGGGGTTTTATATGCTGGCCGGGGGATTAATTCCCCCGGTTTAACTCCATCCGGCCGGCCAGTTGGTCGGCCGGTTTTCTCCAACGGGACCGGAAATTCCGGTCCCCCCTTTGGCTTTCGACGCCGGCGGCCCGGCCGCCGGTCTTCTCTTCCGCCGCGGCCTGGAACCGGCCGCGGTCTCCTCGTCCCGCCGCGGCCCGGAACCGGCCGCGGTGTTCGTCGTCCGGCGCGGTGCGACGACACCGCGCCTCTTCGCCGTGCTTTGATATTCATTCAACGCGGCGCGACGGCGTCGCGTTCTTGTTGTTTCTTCCATGGTGCGCGCGCGACGGCATCGCGTAAGTTAATCGTAAAATTATCCGCGTGGTGCGACGGCACCACGCCACCTTGCTTCCGCCCGCAAGAATAAACAACATGAACGATGGAGGGGGGTTCGGCCGTGTTCATGCGGTCCGGCCCCCCTCACGTTAAACAATAACACTTATATAAAATATTCAAAAGCCTCACGTAGACATGCGATCCACGAGCAAGAAAAGGAATAAATTAACAATATTCAAGAACCCCTACCTCGGGTAAGATCGAAGATTTGTCAACGTCCCGCGGAAGACAACGTCGCGGTGGTCGGGCGTCGCGGTCGTCGTTCGTCAAATCCGTTGACGAAGAGATACGCCTGAAGAGATACGTCGTTGGAAAATCTTCGTATGCTGACGAAGAAGGTCCGAGGAGGAAGCGGTGTTCCCTCTCGTTGACACGGAGGACGAAGAAGAGAGGCGTCGTTCTTCGTCGGAGCTTGAGCGTTCTTCGTGTTCTTCGTCAGAGCTTGAAGATGAAGAAGAAGCTCTCAAAAGCTCTCAAGGTGGCCCAAGCATTCTAACCCAACAAAAAGAGGGAAGAGCTTAATTTAATCAAAAATTTCCCTCGAATTTTACGGGTCTTTACATTTGGACTCAAATCAAAAAGTGTTACTGTTTTAAAGGTAATGCTTTCTCTTATGTTCATTTGTTTTATTTTGTTTCTACAACCCCTTAAACTCTTTATAATACATTATTTTGTAACTAAAACAGTATATTATATATACTAGGATGTTATTATGTGATTTATTTGAGCTACACTTATACACACCTATATCTAATGGTTAATGAACATACTATTTCTGTGGATGGTGAATTTCTACCTCACGAAACCATGATTGTTCAATATTCTTCTAACACCTTTCATGGTTTCCATTATGATTTCATTGTATTTATATATGATATATTTTGTGCTTATGTTTTCCTTATGCTTCTGTATTTTTCATTTATTACATATAATTATGAATTCCATAATGGGAAAATGCGATATCTTTATTTTAGGAAGTACGGACTACTGCCCCCTCAAAGTAATTTGATTCGTTAAAGCCATATGTGGGACGTAAAAAGGATGGAGTTAATGATTTTATATATGATATTATACTGTAATAATAATATACCGAGGTATCATTTTGTTTTGATTCAATTAAAGTATGAAATAGAAATGAAAGTAGCGTTCATGTGTACGTACGGATTACCATCTCCATGAACAGTGCCTTTCATTTCTCATGTCCAATTGATATGTACTATTATATGTACATATGTATAATGGATATATATGATATATATTACATATAAATGATTAATATCATTCTGGAATTATAATATATATATATCTCTGTTATTTTTAATTCCATTAATATCACAAAGAAAAGGATGTAGCGTTCATGCGTACGTACGGCTTACCGTCTCCATGAACGGTGCATTTCAATTCGTTCCTCTAAATGATTATGTAATATTATAAATGAGTGTATATACTGGATATAGTTGATATCTAAATCATTAATTTCATTCTTGATATAATGGATATTTGACTATACGAACAACATGTAAGTGTAAGAAGTCCATTTTGGACTTAAGAACCAAGCATCGACAAAATGTACGTTATTAACTTAAATAATTACATAGTGTTCATAACATAGTAATAATTGATATAAAAGAAATAATGAACATGAAAAATTTTCTCAAGAAAGTAAAAATTAACTCATGTTTATTATTCAGGATATTAAAGAAAGACCGAGTCAAGTCGGACAGAAGGTAAGGGGTCCTACCTCTCTCTTTCTTTTTAAGTACTCTCTTTTATGTCACTTACATTAATCTCCTCATTATTATGTTGGGGGATGTTCTTATATAATTAATCTTACTATACTTTTTATGTTCATATGATGAGATACCCTATTTGATCTCATCAATCCATTTTTTGTAGTTTTAAGTGGCGTCGTTAGGCTGCCAAATTTTCATAAGGGGATTTTTCATCACACTTTTATTCCTGTGAGATTCATGCTACATTTTCCACTATTTCCTTTTGTGTGGTTTATGTACTACCTGTGATTTTATTCTTTTTGGAATAAAATATAGTCTATGGTTATTTACAACTACATTGTATGACCCTTATTTAATGGTGTGTGCGTTTTGAAAGTTACCCAAGTCGGTAAGTGAACCTTTCACCCTCCTCTTTTTAAAAGACTTATTTTTGTTTAGTATTTTAATTAACATATTCTTATGTTGCGATATGTTCATCTATATCCTTATTACTGTAAATTATATTTCCAAGTGATGAGATTCCATTTTTATCTCTAATCGTCTCATTTAATGAATTTCACAATGACGTCGTTAGGCTGTCGAATTTCTGTAAGGGAACATCCTAACCCAATTTCAATTCTTTGGGATAAACATATGGTTATTGATTATGTCGTACATTGAAAATTTGTGGATGATATTTGTTTGTTTTACACTTAATATCCTTCTATATTGGGTGTATTTATATTTTTCAAACATAATCATGTAATTGATTTATCCTTAATCTAAGGGTACCGACTTTGTATGGGACTTCGTCTCAATATCCTTTTATTGAGGAATATTTTGCTTTATACACACCTATCTTTTATAGAGTGTATAAAACTATTTGAATTTTACGTTTATTCAATAGGAATCTTTTTTATAAGAAGTGTTTTACTAAATGACAAAAGGGAAAGCTTTTTTTCGTACGTATGCGGTGATAATGACTTCTCCGCCGCCGTGACCATTATTTGAGTTTCTGCTTCCTCTACAAGCCATAACCATTTTTGAAATAAAAAATAAATACCATGATTTACTTTTAATTTATTTTTGTATTGAAAATGGTTTTGAAAATGTTTTGATTATATCAATGTGGTTATATTGATATATTGTGATGGAAATGTGGAAATGTTATGTTTCCTTTATGCATGTTTTATGTCATGCGATTATGTTATGGTTAATAGGAATTGTTTATGAAGACGGGTGGTTCCGTGATAAACTATGGGCGGGTGAGCCTGATATAGCTCTCCAATGCATTGGGTAACACGAAGGAGTTATACGTTAAGGTTTCTCTGAAGAGATTTAGTGAATATATTGTGATGGGTATTCCAAGTGTATCCATGAAGGTTACTCCCTACGTAAGAATGTTATGAATGCCTCAAGATACCATTTTGTATTATGATTTCATGAGGTATGTTGAAGTTCTTGTGTTTTTGTGTAAATAATGATTTCATTGATGTTTATGTATACATGGACTAATGTTTCCTTTCTGTATTCTTACAACCTCTACTGAGCTCTTTGTGCTCATCCATAGTTTTTTAAATGTTTTCCACAGTTCCTAAAGTTGAATAAGGTCGAGGATGGGATCATGGAAATGTCTTGCTGTCTAAAACCTAGAACCAGACATGACTCTTTTGATCATGTGTTTTTATCTTCTGAGAAAAATTGAAACTTAGTAGATGTATCTACTTTGTAATCTTTTGATATGTAATAGTTATGTCCTAATTCTCAAAAAATATAAACCTGAAATGATTATCAATGTGAATTATTCAATTTAATTCATGATTAAGTAATGTTTAAGGCTGGGGTAATATTGTTATGGATACCATCATGGGTTTATGAGTTCAAATATCGTCATAAATCTAAAGTATTAGACACCACTTTTTATGTTTTAAGTTATTATATATTTATGAGATTAATCATATTTTATGATATGTTTTATTAGAATATGTTATATGTAACACATAAGTTCAACATTATGTACAATTTGAAAAGAATTGTCTTTTCATAATTCTAAACGTATTGATAACATTAAACATTTATAAGATATTAGAGGATAAAATATATTTTCATGGATTTTCATTATATTTCATGTGGTTTTATAAGACTTATATTAAGATAGTTTTAGTAAAAAAGGCACAACGAATCACATCTGGCAAGTACATGGGACTTGAAGACTCGATTAATGGGAAATTAGGGTGAAACACCAACCACTGGCCCCTGTGATGTCTTTGTTAGTGTTATAATATTTTTAAAATAATGTGATAGATAATTATTATGATTATTTCGATAACATATAATTTATTATATAGATAAAAATCGTATTTAAAAATGTTAGAGTGATAGATTATGATTCCCAACAAATTTTAGGTTCAAGGGAACAATTTTCTAACAAATGATTTTGAGTTGGATATGGTTATTATTTCCATGAATACATGGAGAAATTACCATTATAGACAAAGGTGAGTCATATATACTGATCAAAATGTATAAAGTATGTATTCACAATGAAGGGGTAGGATATGATATAGATATGATGGTTAGAGAAGACTAAATATTATGACTACTTAATACGTTGCCACACAAGAAATGAAAATAAGGTTGATGATGCTTTGATTAGAAATAATCATTCTAACTTATATGTGATATGGATAAAAATATATACAATGATAATGTATTTTCAATGTATGGGTCATGAAATCATGAATGTTCTTGATTTATCCTGTCATTATTAAATAATTTTTTTAATATATATACATGTGAGGATAAAATCTAAATAGAAGGATTATATCTCAAGATAAAGGATGGTGATAAATATTTTGAATTTTAGTCATGATTTTGATAAATTGATAAGGTTCGGTAACCATGTATATAATCCATACATTATAGATTTGAAGAACAAACTCTTATAAGAGACTCATAGATATCCCTTCTCTATTCATCCATGAAGTAAAAAATATGTATAGATATTTGAATGAGTATTTATAGTGATTTTTCATGAAAGGATACATCATAGATATTATATCTCAGTGATCTATATGTCAATATGTTATGTATGATAGAAAAAAATATAAGGAGGTTTTATAACTGTTACTCATACCAAAATGGAATTTGTAAATCATCACCTTGGATTTTTTCATTGGAGTCCCGAAAATATCTAAAGTGTATAATTATCATTGGTTTGTAATTGAAACCATAGAAATATCAGCATACTTCATTGCAATCAGAGATTTGTTATCTATAGACTCTCTTTCTGAAATATAAATTAAGGAATTCGAAATGTTTCATGGGGGACCATATTATATTGAATATTATTGGGATTTGGGTTTTACCTTTAGGTTTGGGTGATGACCACAATAGGATTCAGATACATTTTGATGTTTCAACATTGCATATCATTCTTATACAGATAGTTAATCTAATAGAAAAACTCAAATCCTAGTTTATATTTTTAGATCTAGTTCGATGATATTCATAGAAGGATGCGATCAACAACTCCATCAAGTCAACTTTTCCAACAATAATAACTTACACTCAAGCTTTCAGTTTGATCCTTATGGAGATATCCATAGAAATATTTGTAGAAATTCAATTTATTTGCATGAATATTGAGAAATAAATATACTAGGACATGACAAATATGATTAAATGTCAGAAATGTTTAGATATATTAATTAACCCATCAGGGTAGTAAAACTTCTATATAAAATGTATGTTGAGAATTATCTGTGAAATCTGGAATATGACGTTGGTGAAATGTTTTTTCCATGTATATATCCAGGGAATATTGTAATGAGACTCATTAATAATGTAAAAACAATACCATGTTATATTGATTCTTTTGAAATTATTGATCATATTGGGAAGATATCTTATTGATTGGAATTCCCACTATACCTCTCTTAAGTTTAGTATGTATTCTATATATCCCTCTTGAGGAAGTACATACATGTTCATTTACATACACTAAAATATGAGGTCAAACAAAATGAGTCTAATTTTCTTTATGATAATGAACCGGTTGGGATACTGGATTATATAGAGAAAGTTCTATGAAAGGTGACCACTCACGTAGTCAATCATCTCTATCTAAACCACTATCTTGTGGAAGATAAATGGGAAACTCATGAAGTAATTAGGTATAAGTATATATTTTTTTTCTCCCAATTTTAGGGAATTTTAACGGTGAAAATCACTATGGAGGTATAATGTAACCCCCTAGATTTTTTGAAATATTTGTTTCAAATAAATTAAATATCCTTGATAGCTCTGTTTAAACAGGACATCATGTTTTGACGATCCCTGATATACTATTAATATTATTGTTTAATCCTGAAAATTATAACAGAGTCATTAAACATTAAGGAATGAATATGAATAAACTCATTTTAAATATTATTTATAGTGGTTTATAATAAGTAAAACATTTTGGTAAAAGTTTCATAATTTTTAAAAAAGAATTTTTAGGTTTTGGAAATTCTATTTTTCCAAAAAATGTTTTTATTTCACACTATGAACAAATAATTACTGATATTTCTTCCATTTTAATATAATTAATTTTATTAAAAACCTAAATTTTTAAAATTTACTTTTCCAAAATATCATTGAACCAATTTTTCCGAATTTTTTGAAAATATTTATTTTTTAATGAATATTAAAAAATCATAATTTTTAGAAAAAATATTATTTATTTATAAAAATTACATAGCACCTTTTATTTTAAGAATGTTTTTAATGTAAAATTATTTCAGTTATACATTTATTAATAATATTTATGTTATAAGAAACAATTTTATTTTAAAATTTTTATATTAAATCATTATATATATTAGAATATTTTATCACTAGAAAACAATTTTTTCTATATGTGGGTTTATTTATAAATTAAAATTTCACACATATGTGAATGAAATATTGGATAATTAATTCCATATATTTAATAATCATATCTAATACTGTATAATTAGTTTAGCATAATGTTTTTCTAATATGAATAATAAAATAGTATAAATTATTTCCCATAGTTAATGATAAAATCGTATTACCTTAATGTTAATCATAATTAAGAAAAAGAAATATTTAAATTATCATGTATAAATATATAATCAAATTAATATTATATTCTATAATTCACAAACCACCTCTATAAACCACAATTAATATCCCCAACATGACGCATGATGTTTTTATGATCAAGGGTTATCTTCTTTAAAAAAGGTATGTTGTAAAAAAATGTATTAGAGTAGATGAATAAAATGAATGGAGAGAGGTTAAATCCATTAATCATTTACCCATTAATTAAAACATAAAAATACATCTTTTATTCATGGTGGGACAAAAGGGGCACGAAGGATGAGAAATAAGGGGAGGAGTAACCAAAATAGCCACCCTCTAGAAGATCCCTACATAAAATATATGTGAGGGGTGACCATTAAATAGTAGATCTATAATACATAAATAAAAAACGTATAACCACCCCATATACCTATTTTCCACCACTAGGTACATATAGGCTCACATGGTACCTGGTATAAGGTCTCTCACCACTCGATTTTACTTTTTCAGGTAAATTTTGACACACAATAACTACCCATCTCCATAAATCAACCATAAACTACATGAGAAATTATTCTCTATATATTTATATATGGTGGATGAAAAATAAAACAAATTAGATATCATAAGAAAAAAACTCTGGTACCTATTATTTTAGTCTTCATATATAATCTGTTTTATAAGAAATTAAATTTATTATATATTTATTTAAATAATATATAATCTATACAAGGAATCATGTCAAAAAAATACCACCTATAAGTGGGTGTATCATTCCATAGCATTCCACAATCATTATTTATAATCAATGATTTAGTATCCTAAAAGATTCCAATGATAGGTTATAGGTCTCATATATCCCACAATATGATTTTCGGTCCAACACATTCTCCTCCTTGAGCGCCTAATCAAAAACATTAGGCATCCCATGGTAACTTGTGTTTCCACTAAATCGATGTTTCATAGTCCTAATCCAAGTCAACATATAAGTCTTAAAAAAATATATCTACCCATAACTAAATATTTCCAAAAAAACATGTTTAGTAACAGATTGTAATGACTATACTCATCCCTCTTAATCAATGACCAAATTTGAGACATCATATAACCTCACGCATGCATACACATCACCAAAGGATGTCGACTAGGAATGAAGTCCTAATGTAGTGGTGGGGAGACAATGCTATTAAATATAAATCCCAAAGGCCATGATATAATCTTTCAAAATTTTGACATGACAATATATATGATGAAAATACACATAACCATTAGACAAAAAACTAAAAGACAATACTGGTTATTGTAATATTGAATATAAAAAGTGGAAAACAATTTACATGATAATTAAATCATATAATTGATCGATTAATGGAAAAAAAGGACAAGAATCATATATAGTTAATAAAATAGTATTTTTGGATAATTTATACATATTATAACTAAAAATAAATTTATGATGGCCTCCTATCTAACTAAATGGTCTAGCATACAAAAAGTCATCAGAGATATATATAATACTTATACCATGTCATGCATCCAAATTTGAGGTGATACATATTCAAAAAATAAAACATGAATTCTACCCACAATCATTGAAACACATTTCATGTATGTGGGTAAGAGGCGAGTCTAATGACCAGTAGAATTTCCCCATTCACCATGAAAAATTGAGGGTTGGCAATCAAATAGATGTGAATGAAAATATTTTTAGTGGGTGGAAGTGGGTTCCTAGTTAGATTATATCATTCATAAACATAATTTACACCTGAAAATATAATAAATAACAATTCTCCATCGATTGCAATAATTGAACACCTTTAAAACTTGACTAACACTACAAAACTATAGATAATAACAATCATCCTATCATACCTGAATTATATACTATCATAACCCAAAATTTTATTCTATATAATTACACTCTTAACATTAGAAAAAATCTATAATGGTTTTCAATATAATAGAAAATAATCTCTTATCATGGATCCAACTGATCCACTAATCATCGCAATACTTATAGAAAACTAAATAAAGAAAATATCATAGAAAATAGTGATGATATTAAGACGTAAAACGAAGAAAATCAAATGGGTCTTGATTTTCTATATATGTTGTTATTCTATATTGAAAATGTGAAACAACAAAATGGTGGAATGAAACATAAAATATATTTTGATATTCAATCCCATTAAAATAAAAATATTAAAACAATGAATATGGCCAAATTATGTAAACTAAAAAACACAACACTCATTCCCCAACCCATTTTATATCCCTATTACCCATTTGATCTGTCTTCAATATTTCCCATTTATCACTGCATGATCAAACAAAAACATTAGAATTTATCATTCAGTTTTCCTCCCACAACATGATGGTATTAGTCTTAAACGTCACATTGATTATTTGAATCATATATCAATCCATTATCAACCAATATATGTAGGATATGGACATTGAATTACCCCAGGTAAGACACATGGAGGTTTAAAATTTAGTTTATTTTATAAAACTAATAACCATTTCTAATGGGTCTTCCACCATCTTTACTAGTGTCTCCTCAACCATCACTCATCGTTAGGATTCACATGATGAAGATCACTATGTGTGAAATTCATGAATCAATTGGGAAAATAAATATATTAAATGACATTAAGACACAAAAACATATGCTCTTTGATCATAAGATAATACTGAAAAAAATTTGTACATTACCTCTCATGGATTTCTAATCTCGATCAAGTTGATCTCCTCATGAGTCACACATAAAAATAGTCTACGCACCCTTACACACTGTGCCATATGACATAAACCATTTTTATTTTGGAGGTAACCCACCATACTCCGTTTAATTTAACAATGTAGCCATATCATATCTTTTATACCATATCTAGATCCATAATAATGGATCCACATGTCACTAATACTATTAGTAATGAATCAATGATATTCTATCCATAAATAACATAGGGACTAACTCCACTACTTAGTCCAATAATTTTGAACAAATACAAAAACCCAACATTCAAACAATTATAAAAAGTGTTAAGAATTTTTCAAAAATTCAAATAGTGAATGAATCATACATAACTCTATCAATATCCATGGCTCACACACAACCCATGTGTATACTAGTGATTCTATTAACCCGTGAAAAAATGAAAGAAAAACAGTGTCTTGAACCCATATAACTAACCTAACCACGCAGTAAGGTCCATTCTATGATTACACTATTATTATTAAATATAATATAATATATATGGAAACTAATATAATGATTCTCACACATGAACATGATATTCAAAAAATCATGGTGTAACAATCATACAAGGAAGTTAACCAAACAATTTAACAAAAAAATCGCTCCCATATTTCATTTAATGATTCCAATTAAAACTCCTTCATAACCCATTTATTAAAGGAATAATATAACATATTTTCTCTTGTTATACCATTTGAAAAAATATCAAAGACAAAATTCTTTGAAAAAACCATAATTTTTTAAGTACTATTTAAAAATCTCCTCTTTGACATAACAATTTATTTTTTAAATTTAATTTTTATTCAATCAATTAATTTAACCATTATATTTTAAATATAAATTTAAAACATAAATCTATCTCAAAGAAAACATTTTAATTGAAATCCCTTTTTTATAATTAAATATTAAATGGAAGATCCATTTACAGTATAAAAATACTCACACTACAAAACAATCCACAGATCTAGACATCACTACTTGTTCATACAATGAATTATAAAATAACCATTTATAAATTAATACGATCCCTGATTCATATTTGGTTGATGTGAGGCCATCCCAATTTATAAGTTGTGATAAATCAAACTCCTTCAACATTCCATGAATAACATTAATGATCATACAAAATAATATAATCTAAATAATCAATAGAAACAATGATAAGAAGGAATCCTACATGACTACATGATTCAAATTATTTATACTAGCTTGAAAAAACCAACAATCAATTCCCCAAACTCATATTTCAATTAAAAACTATTACAAATTTATAACAATAACATTTCCAGACAAAACAATTAATTAGTATACACGATTAAAAACACAGTAGGAATTCCTTAGAATATGAAAAAAATATGAAAAGGGTGTAGTTCCCTTCTTAAATAAACCTATACATATTCCACATAATATTGTGAATTTCTAAATAAGTATCAATTATTAATTTCATCTGATTTAGGAAGACTATCTAACTAAATTTATTGAGTAACATACCAAATCACAAATACTGAATGAAAGTGACATTAAATCATTTCAAAGCCTAAATTACACACTACACATGATATCCTATTAAAGTGGAATGATTAATCCATGCTCTTACGTAATCACCACCCAAATAACATTTCAACCACATGAAAATTAGCGGATAAAGTGAATAGGGAAGAAAAGAGGGTAAAACCATATAACGATTATGTATCATTAAAAAGGATACATATCCATCCTCTAATTATGTAGGGAACCATGAATCCCAGTGAAATAGGAATAATAGGTTGGGGTTTTGGGGCAGGAGGTGTTGATGGCCAAAATTGCATCCCCTCATGTAGATCCATTATTAAAATCAATGGGGGAGGTGAAGATCTAATAGAGGTTTTCAACCATTAAAAATGTAGCTATAAACCAACAGGGTAATCACTTTCCTACTATCATGTATTTAGAGTATTACTATGTAATATAAAGAAGAAGATCATCCTCTTAGTCGATAGACTAGATTCTATACCCCAGTGGTCACTCTATTGGATCTTTGATGGCCTAGTGTACCTGGTGGAAAATAGAAATCACCCCACATTACTTTTTTATCACTAAAAACCTGAAGAATTTCTATAAATATTATCACACCAAAAATATACCTCTAAAACATCAATTTAACGAACATAAATTTTTCCAAAACATCATTCCCTTCACTCTTTAATAAAATTTCAAATTTATTCATCCTATAAAATGACGGATGGTAAACGCTCCTCCCTATTCTCTGATGTTCAAATTCACAATTCTATAATAAATTGTAAAAAATACATAATTACATGAGATCCAGTTAAAAATATCATTTTTATTTTTTTAATTTTAAAATTTTTTTATGAAATAAATAAGCTATATAAATATAAAATAAAGTGGTGTTGGACTAGATTTTTGTAGATTTTATTTTTCATTTAATATTAACGGATTTATTTTATAAAGATGAATATGTTATATATATATATATTATTAATTTTTGTTTATATATCATAATATATATGAGATTAATGTTATATATATTATAATTATATGAAATCCGTTTTTAGTGGGGTAAGTGAGGGCCACCACCATCCTTTAAAATATAGTCCCCAATATGGTTGTTCTTCCATGTTTTACATTTAAAAATATAAGTGATGTGGTTGGGAAACCCAAAATCCCCATCCCATATATATATATATATATATATTATTTATTAAATACATATCCAATAATTTTCTACAAAATTTTAAGTGTTTGTTAGTGGACTCAAGGATCAAAAGTGTAACTGGAAAACTAATTTATTAATTCAATTTAATTTATAATTATTTAATGGTTATAAAGATTCATTTTTTTGTTTTTATTAATTTTACGTTTAATGTATTATGAATGATCATGAGTTTTACCACCCTTTGTATGTTTTAATTTATTATTTAATTTATCTTAATTACAACATTATTTACGTTTTTAATAATTATTATTAATTTTTTTTTGTTTCGTGTCTTATATATCCTTCTTTAACCTCTAATGATATGCATGTCTCAATTTAGTTATTTAGTATCATTTTATATACCAGAGATCCCCTCACCATTGTGTGATTATAAAATAATAAATATTTAGGTATCCTAATTGTATGGATTAGGTAATGAGTCAATGTGGAATTCAAATAAAGGAAATGCATAGGAGAATCAAAATATTGTAACCCATGTCAAGACAAACTCAAGGAGTTTCCCCCCTAATGTCTAGGTTTGTTTATCACAGACCAATAAAACCAGCAACAGTTAAATCTCATTATTATATAACAATTATGTATTAATTTTATTAATAAATTTTTTACTATTTATATATGTGACACAATGTTTATTCAATAAATTAACAGGATCAATCAATTTTTTGTACGATTCTTATATAAAATTAAATTAAAATTGATGAGATTTATTTTATAGGGTATGTTTATTTATTTATGTATGTTCTCACATTATAAAATTAACAAGAATATAAGGAAAAGATTATACATATTATGAATGTATATAAAAATATCCTCCAAATGAAATTCCTAAGACATTATAATCCTTCCATTTCATGAGTTAGAATACAAGCATAGGTCAGGATTTTTGTATCTTCCTTTTATGAGTACTATCACTTATCATGGAGTTATAGAAAACGTTTTTTATTGAATTATGCATATTAAATATAAATATGTTTTATGATCATGCATAGAGTAATTTTGAAGAGGATTTGAGAAATCTGAGAATAGTTTTTTCTATTGGGGTGTGCACTCTAGGAATCATCAAACCATGAAATAATACCATAATAATGATTAAATACATCCAAAATACATTCATGTAAATTGATAAACTTGTTTATAGATTATGATAAGAGAATTATGGATCCATTCCATTAGATTATTTATGATAATGAATTTTCCAGTTCCTATTACTTCGGTTATTGGTATTTCATACAATAAAGGGATATATAAATGATTCATTAATCAATAAAGAAATTATTGTATGTTAATATATACAATTAAACTATTACATTATTTGTTATTGAAAATGTTAAGAAATTACATTAACTCACTATCATTGTGATTTATTATATAAAAAATTGAATTTCCGTAATTGTTATAATTTCTATGAGTTTTATAGGAACATACACTATGTAATGTGAAATTAAATAAAATATATGGAAAAATAATCCCCACTGCCTATTACAAAACTTATAGATGTTAGTAAGTGTGAGAAGGAAACCTACAAGAGGCACATACATTATGATTATATAAAAAGGTATTCATCAATGTATATTAATCTATAATAAAATAAAATTGTTATGGATGGATACACAATGTCTCCACATCTGAAATATATTTATTAAGAGAATATGAAGAATGTATAAATTTCATCGTCACTATTTCATGTGGAAGTTAAAAGAAGATTTCCAATTTCTTCCTCATGATATCTAAATGATTGATTTAATAGATTTATTAGAATAGTATGATTTCAATTTCAAAAAAAAATTAGTTTATTCATATAATTATTTCAACCTTATAACATAGTTTTTTAGATTCAATAAGAACTATGAAAAGAAAAAAATATATAAAATAAATTTAGGATTTCATATTGCAGATATCCAAGAAGCTAAGAATGAAAAGAATGTTAAAACATTAATTATTACTGTGAATAAGACGAAGGATAATTATAATATTAAAATGAAATAGGAAATGTTAAAAGGGTATAAGAAATATTCTTCTAAAAAGACAAAAAATACGAGGTGGATTAATAAGTATGAGGCTATTTTCATTTCATGTGGAATGAAATGTAACTATAATAAGAAATAAAATGTAGTTAATAGGAATGGCGAACCATTAGAAATATTCAACAATAACTGGGATCATTATTATTCTAAATGTTTGGAAGTAGATATAGTTTGTGAATATTAATTGTTTATCTATATAATTGTTCTAAATAGACTACGATGGTTTCTGAGAATTGAAGGGGATACTCAAGATATTATTGGTGAAAATATTTTATTATGAATTATAAAATATTTTAATTTCATATTCCCCAATATATTATTTCATTTATTTGTAAAGTCATCTTATCAATTTATTTTAATCAAAAAATTATTAATTTATAGAGTTTTAATTTTTTAAAATTTATTTCAATTTTAGACATAATAATCAAATATATGTTATAGTATAACCCATTTAAATAATGGATTATGTTTATAATTGAATTAATATATCATATGATTGAAATAAATTATAAATAAATAAACATAAAATTTATTATTTCCCATTATGGTATAACATAGAGGTTTATGTAAACTATAGACATTAAAAAAAATTAAACCATGAATGGTTTTCAAAAACCTATAATTTATAAACCATTCATATTGGATACATATACTTATAAAATTAAATTATCAAATTTTCTTTTTAAAATAAAAGGGGATAAAGGCTCACATCTTCAAGTGTTTTTTTACACAGTATCATGTGGACTATTTCTAGTATGTAGTTAGTGGTGGGATATCACCCTTCATTAATTTTCTAATTTCACTAATATATTGTATATATCTACTTGATGAGGTATAATAAAATATATTACAGAAATTTTTTAAATTTAAATGTGAAGATGATAATAAATTTATTTAGAAGAAAATGAATCTTTGATTAGAGTGACACATAGAAAATATTAACAAAGACATCATTGATCATGATTCATGAAATTCCAATTTGATTAATTTATGAAAATATATTTCAAATAGTGTCATAAGAAAATAAAAATGTTTGGAAACCAATGTTGTAAATTAGAATTCATGTGAGTTATAATTATGGAAATAGAACTTGGGGTATCACATATATGTTTATAGCTATATAAAGTGACTATGAAGGCTATTCATAGAAAACAATTATTACTAAAAAACATGAAGTGTATATTTAAATAATACCATATATATATATATGAGTATTATCTTAAGATAATGAAAATATCTTGGAAGGGTTCATTTCACTAAAATTTATAGTGATAGAAAGATAGACTTTATTGATATGGATATAAAAATTTATCCGAATAAAAAAACCAATTTAAGAATTAGTGGCAGAAATTATTCCATGGACAATACATATTTTTTCCTGCCACATAGATATGTTAGAGATCTTATGATATAGGGTTTTCCTATAATATTGGGAGGATAAATTTTATTCCTAAATGATAAAAACATTATATTTAACAATAGGTAAATTGTTACTCACTCTGATTTTGATGTTTGGTAGATAAAATCCATTTTTTGATTAAATATGGAATCAATATCATTGGAAAATCATTCAAATATATACATAATATTATTTGGTTTTATTATAAATTAATTTGAAATAATTTTATATAAATAGATAGTGGGAGTTATAGTTTTTTCCTTGTAATATATGTCAAGGAAATAATTTTAATGGAAATAAAATACTAATCCTGCAGTTTGTTAATAAATGGCTTCAAAATGTTTCTCTATAAAAAACAAAGATAATGTAGTTTATATTCTAGAGATTGTGATATATAGATATAGATCCAGGATTCCATGTAATCTAATTGAAATAACATTATTGAAAATGTATTCAAATATACATGATAGTGGAATTAAGTCACTATAGTCTATGTGTCATGTTTCATACAGGTTAAATAAAAATAATTTCACATTAATGATTAAATATATATTTTATATGAAAATATGTATTTTTAGGTCCATGAAAGCTATATTTATAATTATGTAAAACAATATTATGATAAAATAAATTTGAAGAGGATATGTTCCTAGTATTTAAAGAATACCAGAATCCATGTTTGAGGGGATACACAACCAATATCCATAATGATCATTTTGATTAGATATTATAGTTAGGATAATGATAGTATAATGTGTATGAGAATCGTAAATTAATTCATTTCTTTTTATTATAAAATTCCATGTATATCACGTCTTTTTAGGCTTCTAAATAAGAAATGTTCTTATTTTTATGAATTATAATCTCATGAGAAGTATTTATCAAGTAGATAATGTCAGATGTTTTAGAATAATAAAAATGTGAAATGTGATTTCTCAGTGACTAAAGTGAGAATTAAAAATTTGTGAAATTTTAGAATTTAGATCTAGTGTAGCTAGGAGTTTTTGGAGTTGGTTCCCTATAACAAAATATATCTATTGTAGTGACATTGAACTGGTTACCTAAATGGTACATAAATATAGATTTTTATAGTCCACAAGGGAATTCACTAATACATTGGAATTATAAACTAGTGGTTCAAGTATAATTATTCCATTAGTGATATTCTTAATCATTTAATGAAACCCAATGTCATGTCCTGATTCTTCTAGTGTAAAAGCTTGACTAGTCTGTTAATTGGACAATTACAAAAATAGAACAACAAACAGTACAACACAACAATAACATGAGGTCAAAGAATGACATCCATATTTGGAAATAGTGAAACCATATAAGGATATTTTCTAATCATTCAATTAATCCATGATAAAATCAGAGGAAAGGGGTCCATAGTTATACAAAAAATAAGGAGAATATAAATACATTGGTGAATCCAAATGATCCTCAAATACACCATACCACTAAATCTGACCTCGATGCAGAGACCAAAATAACTCTTATGAACATCACATCCAACAATCCATAGATGTATATCAGGTACACAGGTACCTATAATGTTTTAAAAAATGTTTCATATCCTTCATAGTATTCATGATGTGTATGAGATTATACATATGTACTAGGGAACTACCAATATGCCTCAAAAAATGGTACTGAACTTGTGTATTCCGAAGAATCTATAATAATTTATATACATTTATAATTAAATATTTTCATAAGAAATAAATATATCATAACATGGAAATATTCATAAAAATTGTAGTTGGAAGATAAATTAATGTCTACATCACGTAACTGCCTAAATTAAATAGGTCTATACTGATACAAACAAATTTAATCTATGTTCCATAAATCTAGGTTAGAAATGGTAGGGTAACCTTGGTGCTCATCCTATAGAACTATGATATTTAAATTGTGCCCTATAAATAGGTGTGGTGAAATAACATAACCATAGAACTATTCTCATGTAATTTTACTGTCCAACATTCCTGATACGGTAAAAACAATAACATGTTTTTATATCATAAACTAGAAATCATTCAATTTTTTTTCAAAAAATTTCACATGAAATCAAATAATACTATTCAACTATATCATTGAGACAATATCATAAGGTGACAACTAATCATTCCAACATCGAGTCAAATATAAAAAAAATTATGGTTTATTTTCTCCTTTATGATATTATAATATCTAATATAAATGAAAATAAAACATTATTTAAATTTAAATACAATATTATTTAAAATAAACAATGCACTATTTAAATAATAATAATTCTAGAGAAAACACTAGGGGTAAGGTCATAAGAAAAATACATTTAATAGGTATAAACCTCACCATAATGATAAAATTATTCTGATGTAATATTAATTCAATATTTGTTTAAATTTCACTATTATTACATAAAAACTTGTAATAGGTTTACATTAAAATCATCATTTTTTATTAATCAATATTAAATATGTTTGCAAGGAGAAATAGATTAGTGAAATTAAATTCTTAGTTTAAAAACCTTGTATAAAAACTAAATTAATTCTAGTAGATAATAATATTATAATAAAAATTAATTTAAATTAATTTCATTAGGATCCCTTGATTCTTAGCAACAAAAAATATCCCTCAATTGAAATAACAATAATTATAATGAATAATTCCAAATATTTTATTTCGATATCCCTATAAAATCAACATGATATTATCATTTAATATCAAATAATCTTTCATTTTCAATCACATTCATACACACATTAATCACATCTCAAATCATGGAAAATACCAAAAAAATATGATATTTAATATTTTATGACCAGTTAAGAATCATCTAATATAATTTTCTTAATTTAGAGTATTTATATTGGAATTTATATTAAATTACAACTTTGTAATTTTACTATAATTTAACAAGGTAGTTTTCAATTTTGATGTTTCATATAAAACACAAATCCTATATTTGAAATTACTCTTATGGTATACACAGTAGTTCCTTACCCCCACAATATCGTAAAGCTATAAAATATATTAACTCATACAATGTATCTAAATGAATCTTATAGAGTAGAAAAATAACTCTTACGGGGTATCCCCAATTTAATTTTTTAGTTTTCATACCTCATAATAAAATTTTATGACTCTTACGAACAATAAATATTAATCCTAAAAGGATTAAAATTTCTCTTATGAAGATCAATGATTCATATAGAATATTCAAGTGACTACTTCAATGTGACGAATCATCCTTATAATATCATAAATTGCCCAATTTATTGTGGAACCCCATAAAAAATGTTTCATATAATATTAGTGCTTATGCATTTTCATTTTTCAGTAAAAAATTCCACACTTCCTAAAAAACCACATAACCATAAGAATTTACAATTTCTATGTATATACAGAACAGAAAAAATTTAAAGACAATTCAAAATATTCTTAGTGTATATTCCAAATGTCCCCCTTTGATAATACAATTCAAATCTACATTAGTGTATATTCAAAATTTCCCTTAAGATAATGGGAAGTTCTATAAATTCATGTACAATAATAGAGTCACTAACCTATATTTTGTGATTTCATAAATGAAAATAACACCAAGTTTGTCTTATATGTTTTGTCATAGTGTCTCAAACCTATATTTAGGCATTTCCTTGGTGAAAGTTTCAAAAAATTGGTCTGAGGTGGGAATGAATTCAATCCACATATCACCATTTGAAATCTTATCTTTGATAAATTCAAACAAAAAATCAAATTTCATATATATATTTTACTACATTGGTTTTTTGGATATATTTATTTCACTTTTATTGCCAACTGAAATCTCTATTGGTCATTCGATATTCACCCTTAAATATTAAATTTGTTCCTTCATCCAAATATTTTAATTGTATTGACATATAGTGAACAAATAAAAATGTTATAAGGTTCTCAATGAATTATATGTTTTCTTCATGTAGTGTTAGTTAACCAATAATTATCTCAGTAGAAAAATTCCACTAGATGTGGGTTGTCTATAATCAAAATAGCTTTCTTTATATAAACTCGTATAACTAAAAAGATTAAGGTTCATTGCCTTCATTTAGAATATCCCATATCTTAATGCCCCTTTGGTATATATGGGTACTATTTTGGCATCTATAATATGTTATTACTTTGGATCACTCTAATAAAAAACAAAATACATCGCAACATATATAATATATATTCTTGATGTAGTGAGGTAAAGTAAACAACCAAATAATATTATGAACTCTTTTGAATTACACTCTCACCTTATGCATCCATAGAAAATTTCTCCCCTCTATATATAGGTGTGGATATTATCCTAGAGGATTACATGATAAATTTTCATAACAACAACCATGAATATTTTTATTAATAAATGAAAACAAATTCCTCCTTTTTAGACAACATATATTTTTATGAAGTATCGCAGTTCTCCTTATATGGAAATCTAAAAATAGTTTTTCATATATATAGAAAATCATTCACAATATCTCTCTTTATCATCTTTAAAAAGGATTTATTCAATATATATAATTATTATATGTTCACCAACATTTATTTCCTTTTGGAACAAATTTCTCTCCACTTTGGATTTTGTGAATTTCAAGTATTTTAATTAGATGAATATATTTGTATATTTTGACATGGGGGCCAATTTTAATACAAATAAATCCTTCTAAATTATATATACAATATATCAATAAATATCAAGAAAGAATCCTTCTTGTTGCTCAACGTATACTTCTCCATCAAATTCACTATTTATGAAAGAAGATTTGACATCCATCTTAATTATTTCATACAACCAATGAGCTATAACTACTAGAATTGTTTTTATAGATTCATGTCATGCAACAGTAGAAATTTATCATCAAAATATACCTTTTTAACCTATCATCACCCTTTCAAAACTTGTCTATCAATTTTTTATGAATTCTCTCTTTTTAATTCAATTTTATATCTAAATATTCCCATGGTACAAATAATGTTTTTCAGTTTGTTGGGGAATATGGTCCCTAGTGGAATTATTTTTTATTTGTTCTAGTACATCATTTATAGATCTAATATATTCTTCATGGATGATAGTCATTTCACAATGTGTAGCTCGATTTGAGAAATTTGAGATATTGTTTTGTCACATTTTTAGATTTATTCTCAGTTTTTCTCTCATTATCATTGGTCGATTTAGAATCAGCTTATTCATCATAAATTTTAGTTTTTTCATCTTCCCCATTGAATTCATCAAAATCATTCTCACTTATTTATATATATAATCTAAAACTAATTCAAATAAAAATATATTAAAATTATTTTCAATGATTCTCACTTCACTATAATATATAACTCTACGAAGTTTCATACTCTAGCACCTATAAACCATTGTAGGTATCTAATAATAATTCATTACTAATCCTTCTCATAAAATATTCCATGATTTTAATTATTAAAGTTGTTTATATAAGAGTGATCAAAAAAACTTCAAATCACACACTTTTAACAATTTATACACTTCTCATAAGGTGAAAAACATGAGTTTTCACTCATTATGCACTTTTTATGAACGTTCATTGATTTTCATGAAGTTTCTCTTCCACATTTATTTGATATTTCGAACATACTTAGAATTATCCTACTCATTTATACATTTCGTATGTCTATACTTTCAGTAATTGTATTCTACTGATGAGTATGGGTGTACTATATTGGTTATTCATCACATCTTTAACTAAAAAATATTAAAACAAACTCTTAGTAAACAACAAACCATTTTTAGTTCTCAACATCTTGATATGAATTTTAAGATCTCATTCAGCTTATCTTCTAATATAATTGACCATATCCTATACTATTGAGTTTTGTTTCATGAATAAAATGCATTTTATTCTTTTATATTCATCAAATACTGTAATAAAAAACAAAATCACTTCTATTGTTTTAGTCTCTCATAGGCTCAAAAATTATTGAGTTAATGGATTCAAGTCATTCAATTGATTTTATATCCACTCTCCTGTGATTTTTTGGGTAATATTCCCATTCTCAGACTCCCCACAAACAAGATAAGTATCTCTACTTAACAAGGGATGATCTCAAATTGTATAATACTTTGATATTTTACTCAAATACATTGTACATGGTGGTCATATATTTTTTTAGAGCTCATTATCTTGATTGACACATTGATTAAATGATTGTTTTGGATATCTTTTTTGAAAAAGGATCTAAAAACTTCATTCCCATTTCATGATGTTTATTCTATATTTTACACTTTATATGTGATTTTATTTAAATCACCACATTACCAATATCATTTAATTGATTCACACTTATTTTATTATTCTTGATCACATCAATAATGAAAATATCATCTTACATCAATATGTGAGACACAATTTCAACCGGGCCTACTCCCTTAGTTTTCAAGGAACTATCATTACTAAATGGAAACCCTCCACAATCATGATCTTAATTTTTTATATACCTTGGTGTCAACTTTTATTTTTGATGAGAATCCACTTCTATGAATCCATATCTTACTAAACATTCTATCATTGAGATATTCTTCCAATATCAATGATATTAATTATTTTTATTCTATTTTTATCATCAATTCCGTTGTAACACAATTTTTTTGAACTAGAATTATTCTCATATATTCCTATAGATTTTGAAATATTTGGTCATATATTCTAGGTATCTCCTCAAGATATTACTAAATATTCTAAATATGTACCAAATAAGTGTTTTCAATTTCTATATGCTTTTTCATAAGATTGTTTATATTATTATTTGGAGAAATACATGTTGACCACACCTGTTTTGATAATCCCAATTAGGCTTTCATATACTTTGATAATCCCAATTATTGTTTATCTATATATTAATTCATTCAATCTATGATATTCTATGATCAAGATGTTAATAATATGAAAAAAATATTTTAAATATGTTATTCATTGTTTATCAATGTTTATATGAGTTATGAAGTACTTCTAACTCAATATGATATGTATAGAGCTTCTGATAGACTCTGTATACCGATAGACTTAGTCTACCAATAGACAGAGTCACCGATACACTAAGGTCACTGATATGTACAGAGCTACCGGTAAGCATAGAACAAGACTTCCGATTATACAGAATAGAGCTACCGATGCGCATAAGTCTACAGATACACATTATCACTGGAACAAAGTGAGATACTGACAGAAAATGAGTTAACGATAGAACCTGTCTACTGACAGTTACCGATAAATGTAAATCCACCGATACAAGTGCAAACAGATGTCGATGCAAGGAGCTACTGATTACAGGATCTACCGATACACATAATCACTGGAATAATACAGCTACCGATAGACAGAGTCACTGATATAACAAGTCAACCGAGATACCGGTATATAAAGCTATCGAGGCTAAATGTTACTGATACAGAGTAAGAGCTACCGATACCAAGGAACTACTAGTACATGATCAAAGAGATACTGGCGGAAGAATACTATTACATAAAATCAACATCCACCTACAGAAAGCTACTAATGATTGACCAACCAGTCAAACTCTATAGTCCTAATAATATTTATTTATTTAGCTAATAGTTACATTTGATGGATTTAATGTTGTTGATGTTATTTAATGAATTCTATTTCCATGTTAGGGAAATTTACCTAGTACCCTTGAAAAAGGTGATCATTAGATTTTCCAGAGCTAAAAGCTATAATGGGAAGAGAAGAGAACACTTGATATATATGAAAAGAGGCAATGAAAGTGTAAAAAAACAGAGAGTTTGCATACCGCAAGAATCGAGGACCCAAGAAAGCACACGAAGGGTAAATGAGAAAAGATATCAACATCATTAAAAACATGGCGCATTCACGCAATGCTACATCCAGTCTCCAAGAACACTGAACATACAAAAAGAAATTCATTTCTAGAGGAGAACACAAGCTGCATCCTGAGTGATGAACTACAACAAACACTTTATGCACTCGGGCTAATTAGCTAAACCTGGAACCAATGAAGAAAACGATAGTCTGTTTTTTGAACAAAAAACAGAAAAGGACTCAGAAGCTTTTCCAACCAATCAAACGTGTCCAGATTAGCAATTCCAATCACAAAAGCATTTCTATACTCATTCACACTTTCTTTAGCGATTCTTTTATTTTCATTTCGAGCAGTGTGTGTGCCATGTTTATATTACACACACATTGTCTCCTGTGCAAAGATGGAGGATTCTTAAATCCTCATTCAAACTATATAACTCTCTTTTTTCCTACTGTTGATAGTGGTAGATGTCATGTAAGTCGTGGAAAGCGGTGACCTAATGTTTGTTTTTCTACGTAGATTTGTGGTAGAGGTCGTTGGACCTGTACAGTATTACACTCTTCTCAACCCCGATCTAGGGTGTGGATAAATTTATATAATTTTTTGAGAGGACTAAGTCTCATCTTGAGAATGAACCTCTTGGTTACATCTACTTTTATTTTTTAGTTTATGTCTTCAGTATACTATATATTTCATATTATGTTGTTATCTTCATTGAAATATAAATTGTTTTAATGTTACATTGACAGTTAAACTACCAAGTGTTTATACTTATTGTAATATATTATGTTAGTTTAAAAATTCAATTTAATCTTCATATTAAATTAATTGTGACCTAATTAGTCTTTGAGAAACTAATTGAACACTTAAACTCTTTATAGATTCACTACAGTTTAACATTGATTTTAAAATGGGGGATTTTAAGAGAAATATTTTTCACAGAAATTTTAATTTGAACTCAATTATTCCCCCTCATGAGTATCCACTCCAACAAACATATGGTATCAGTGGTTTGTTTTTGTTAAACGGTTTTTGAAATAATCTATTTTTCAACTATGATTTTAGTTTCATCTTTAAAAATCTTAAATTTCTGTTAGTTCTATATTTTATCTCTTTAAAACAATTTTCTAAAATCTAGTTATGAAAAATAGACTAGAGGGTGCGGCTACTAACCAATCATCATTCTTTAATGGTACCATCTATGCCCAGTGAAAACATAAAATAAAAATTCATTTGGAAAGTATGGGTTTTGATATTTGGACTGCTATAGAGTCTCAATATAAAATTCCATAATCTGAAATAAATACTTTGGATGAACCTACAAAAACTACTTACAATAATAATTGTAATGACATGAATGCCCTGTATTGTGCTTTAGGAGTTGACGAATTCAATAGAATATCTACTTGGAAAACTGATTATGAAATTTTGGATACTTTGGGAGTTTCTCATGATGGAACAACCAATGTTATGGAGATGATATTGAATACATATACTATTAAATATTATAATTTTAAAATTAAAACTGATAAACATATTTATGATATTTTTCCCAGGATCAATGAGATAGTTAATACATTGAGTTTACTCGGAAAGGTTGTTCCAGCAATGTAATAAATCATGAGAATCATGAGATGTCTACCAGACTGATGGAGAGGCACATATGTCTCAATCAGAATGTCATGTGACATTGGAGCACTACCTGTAAAAGAGCTTTTTCGTAAACTAATGATGTATGATGAAGAACTCAAGGTGAATAAGGAGGAATACGATGAACCCAAAAGAAATTCCGTAGCTTTTATGTTTACTACTTCAATGAGAAAAGACATGGGGAAAATGCATGTACCTACTAAATGTTCAACAAGTGAAGATTCAAACTCTGACAGTGATGATGAGATGGCTTAAATAGCCAGGAGATTTAAGAAGTTTTATAGGAAGAAGAAATTTTTCAGAAAATCCAACTTCAAAGGAATATATGACAACAATGTTCATTGGAAGAAAGATTGGAAGAAAGCCGACAAGAATGATGAAGTAGTCTGCTATGAATGAAAAAGAAAAGGTCACATCAAGGTAGACTATCAAAAACTGAAATTCAAAAAGAAATATGATTATAAAGAGAAGAACTACATGAAATCTATGAAAGATACCTGGATTGCATCAGAAGACAGCCCAAGTGAATCAGAGTCTATTGATTCTGAAAATAATTGTGCCAACATGTGCTTCATAACCAATACCTCCGAGGTACCTGTTTCCCCAATGCTGAATAATTATTATTCTAGAAATAACAGTGATTTAGATAATGACGAAAATATAACTAAAGATGAACTATTTCAATACTAAAATATGCTATAAGAAACATGTAATGAACTCAAAGATAAGTATATTTCATTAGTTAAAAAACATTCTCTTATTTCCAATGTTTAATCTGCCCTAGATATAGAAAAGGAAAATAATTCCCCACTATCAAAGGAAAAAAGAGAACTGAAAATCTCTAATGAGAAACTTATAAAGGATATAGAAAAAAATAACAAATGTAAATGATACTCTAACTCATATGTTAGAGAAACAAGTTTCACCAAAATACACTACTAGGTTGGGATACCAACTTGGGAAGAGACAATTCACTAAAACTCGATTTATCTCTAAATCTGGACAGAATTCTTCTTTTTCCAGTTCTAGAAATTTGTATGCATCATCTAGTTGTTAATATGGTTATAGATTAAATAATATTTATTTTTCAAAATCAATTGATTCTTTAAATTATATGAGACCCATAAGACAAATATGGGTACCTAAATCTCTGATTGCTAACCTTTCTGGACCCATGAATATCTGGGTACCAAAATCATTTTCTGTCTATATCTGTTTTGTAGGAGACATACATAAAGAGTTTTAACAAGAAGGTATGGTACTTGGATAGTGGATGTTCAAGGTTCATGTCTAGAAATTATTCATGCTTTAAAATTTTATTAAATGTTGATGGAGGTTATGTCACCTTTGGTGATAACTCTAAATGAAAAAATCATCCATCTAGGCCAGATTAGTAACATTAATTCAGTTTTAATTTCTAAACGATTTTTTGTTGATAGACATAAGTATAATATGTTAAGTATATCACAATTATGTGATGATGTATTTAAAGTCATTTTTGAAAATGATTCCTGTAATGTTTTTAACTCCAAAAATATTTTAGAATTATGATCCTTGAGAAATGAAAATGTTTATGTTGTTGATTTAAATTATTTAGATAAACAAAATGATACTTGTTTAAATACTTTTCGTAAGGAATATTGGCTTTGACATAGAAAATTTGGACTCTGTAATATACATTCACTTAGAAAATTAACTAGGAAAAACTTAGTTAGAGACATACCTAATCTTGAGTTCCAAAATGACAATGTTTTAATCCCTATTAAAAGGTAATGCAATATAATGTTTCTTTTAAATCAAATAATGAAGTCTCAAATTCTCAACCTCTCGAGTTGGTTTACATGGACATATTTGGACCTACAAGAGTTTCTAGTTTAAATGGTAACCACTATGTCTATATCCTAGTAGATGACTTTTCTAGATATACATGGGTATACTTCTTAGTTCACAAATGTGATTCTTGTTCTTACATTGTTAAATACTACAAATCTGTTGAAATCCATAGTGGACTTATGATTAAAACTCTAAGAAGTGATTATGGTCGTGAGTTTGAAAATCGTGATTTTGAATCTTATTTCTCACACAATGGCTATAGTAATAACTTTTCTGCTGGTAGGACACCTTAGTAGAATGGTGATGTTGAAAGGAGAAATAGAACCCTTCATGAAATTGCAAGAATCATTCTTAATGAGTTTGACCTGCCTATTTACAATTGGGCTGAATCTGTGAATACAGCTTGTTAAATTATTAATATAGTCTTAATTAGACCTGTTCTCAAGAAGACCCCATATGATTTATGGAATAATAGGAAACCCAATGTTAGTTACATTAGATTCTTTGGCTTCAATGTTTTTATTATTAATATAAAGGATAATCTGGACACGTTTGCATCTAAAACTGATGAAAGTATTTTCATTGGTGGTTCATTAACAAGAAAAGCCTATAGATTCTTTAATAAAATAACACAATGTGTGGAAAAATCTATTCACATCATGTTTGATGAAACTGATGCACATGATCCTAACACCTATCTTGAAAATCATGAAGAAGAATTGAGTGTTCTGGACTTTAATGATAAATCTAAAGATCCTGCTATAAAAACATCCAGTTCGGGACATATTCCAGAATCTGCTTCTGTTGAACCCGAACATATATATGAACCTAAAATATCTAGTTCTACCATTACTAGATTATGTAGGATCCTAAATTATCATTCAATGTATGTTATTGTTTTTAATATTAATATAGGTACACAAACTAGAGAATCTCTATGAAAAAAAGTTGAACATCAATCATTTAATTCACAGCTAGATCCTAAACATGTCAATGATCCTATCAATAATGAATTTTCTGTAATGGATATGCAATAAGAGTTAAAAAAAATTCAAAGAAACAATGTATTTGAATTTTTTTACAGACCCAAGGAAACGTTGACAATATGCACTAAATGGGTTTTTAGAAATAAAGTTGATGAATCTGGGAACATAGTTAAAAACAAAAGCTAGGCTAGTTTCACATGGATATAGTCAAGAGGATGGTATAAACAATGAGGAAACCAATGCACATGTAGCCAGATTAGAAGCCATTTGGATCCTACTTTCCTATACTGCTAATCTAAATTTCATGTTATAACAAATTGATGTCAACAATGATTTTCTAAATTGTTTTATAATTGATGGTGTATTTGTTAAAAAAAACCTGGATTTACTAATCCTCATTTTCAAAATAGAGTTTTTAAACTTTCTAGAGCATTATATGGTTTAAAACAAGCTCCATGAGCTTCGTATGATTGAGATAGTAATTTTATTATTTCAAAATGTTTTACTAATGGGATTTTTGATCCAACTCTTTTTATTAAAAGAATTTATAAAGATTTTTTAATAGTACCAATCTATGTTGATGATGTTATTTTTGTATCCTCTATACATTCCTTATGTACTAATTTTTCAAAGAGTATGAAAAATGAATTAAAAATGAGTTTAATGGGAGAACTCAAATATTTTCATGGAATTCATGTTTTTTAAAATGAAAATGGTGTTATTTTGAATCAAAGTAAATATACAAAAGATCATTTTAAACATTTTGGTTTGGATAGTATTAAGGAATGTGATACTCCTATGAGTACTATTTGTAAATTTGATGCATATGAAACTGGGAAGCCAGTGGATCAAACTAATTACAGATGTATGATTGGAAGCTTACTTTACCATATTGCTAGTCGACCAGATATTATGTTTAGTGTATGTATGTGTGCAAGATTTCATGCTAATCCTAAGGAATCTCATTTACATGCTGATAAATTAATTTTTAATTACATTTAACACACTATAAACTTAGGTTTGTTTTACCCAAAAGGAAAATCCTTTGAGTTAATGAGTTATTCAGATGCTGACTTTTATGGATGCAATTTTGATAGAAAAATCACTTCTGGAACAAGTAATTTATTGGGAAAATCTGTAGTATCATGGTGTTGTAAAAAACAGAATTCGGTAGCTTTTACCACTACCGAAGTAGAGTATATAGCGGCTGGTAGTTTCTATCCACAAATTCTGTAGTTGAAACAGACTATTTTGAACTATGAATATGAATTTAAGCGTGTTTCAATTTATTGTGACAACACTAGTGCAATTTACATTTCCCAGAATCTTGTATCTCACTCAAGGACCAAACACATTGAAGTAAGGCATTATTTACTGAAAGATCATTACAAACAGGGTGATATTACTCTTGAATGTATTGTTACTGAACATCAATTAGATGACATTTTCACATAACTTTTATGTTCGGAAAGTTTATGTTACATTAGACATGAGTTAAGAATGATAAACCTTGTTAGGTAACTTACCTCCCCAATGTAAATAGTCAATGATGTATCCTCACCAATGTGAAATCTGACCGATGTAACCTCACTGATGTGGATACCTCACCGATATAATACCCCACCAATGGACCTCACTTATAGGAACTCTCACTGATAAACTCTACCTATAAGTGTGTTGTTTTTAAACTTCTGTCTCCCGCTAGAATCTGAATCATTTTTACTTTATTTTATTAATTTATTTTATGATTCCTAAATGATAAAAACTATGTCCCAGCAACATTTCAATCTATTGAGCCTCAAACCCATTACCCTCAAACAATAGCTCCCAAATCTCTCAAGAAACCTAAATCCCTCGAACCAGTGATGGAAAAAAACAAACTTCCTACCATTAGAGATGACACTGTTGAACCAAAAGCAAGGAAGCAGAAGTCTAAGCAAGAAGCAAGTGGTTGTGTTGGAAGAACTAGGTCAGGGATCCGATCAGTGAATCCTCATTTGCAGAATAGAGCCATTGTGATTGAAAAAGAGTTGTGCGTAGAATGGTTGCTCCCTATCATGTCGTTAGTGCTCGAAGTGCGTGAAAATCAATAATGGGTAGATTTTTTTTCGAACAAAAATGGTCCCTACAATCCAAATCTAGTGAAACAATTTTATGAGTCTGTAAGAATTGAAAAATCTAAGAATGAAAACTGAGTGACATCCCTTGTGAATGGAATGGATATGTCGTTTTCATCAGTTGAGTGGGGTGAATGTCTGAATGATCCCCATGAATGTGTATCTGGATATGTCTCGAAAGTTATACCACCTACTATAGATATTTTCGATTATGATACTTCTTTGGAAGATCTTTCTGGTGATTGGAATCAAAGAAAATTAGTAGCTATAGAAATAGATGGTGAGAACAGATTATTGTTTAAATTTTTTCAACATGTCTTAAAACTGAGGACATTAGACTATGCAAATTTGAGATATCAAGATATATATCTCCTACATATCATGAGACATTGTGTAAAATTTAATCTTTTCAGATTGATGATGATCCAAATGAAAGAATGTACAAGTCCAAAATCAATGACTAATGCCCTATTCTTTGGTAAGTTGATCACTGGGATGATCAAAGTAAAATGGGTAGCGGAGTCTCAAGATGAGACAGTTGTAGTAAGGAATAACTTTTGTATCATGACTATAGTATACCAATACATGAAGATAAATTGGAACCCATGGAGAGGATAATGGGTCTATGATGACCAGAAGGTATATGACAAATTTAATCATGTAAATCATCCTTTATTACCTAAGGATGTGAGGGAATTAGGTCTAGGACATGATGAATATGAACCTGAATACAATGATGAGACTGAGGAAGAAGTGACTTCTATGGATGATGGAAGAGATCCATACTTTCCTCTAAGTCATGCCACTAAAACTATATCTTTAGCAAAAGATGTTTTAGTAGAAGAAGAATCTCTTGTTAATGAGGATGACAAGCCCATCCTTGAGCATGAAGAAGGAAAAGAGAATGTCACAAAAGCATCTTATTCTTTGAGTTCATGTTTGATTCCATTAATTGGAAGCTTGGTTATGCCTGCTGAAGCAGTATTAAGAGAAATGGAAGAAGTTGTACCGAATTTTGTGGACTCTCCTGCTATTGTAGAGATAGAAGTGATATTAGAAGATTATTCCCATGAATAAAGACCCGCTGAGAATGTTGTTGCTGTATGTGGGAAAGCACCCATTGAGGGGGAGCATCAAATCAATTTTGGAAGTGTTTCTATGGCTGTTGGAATTGAGGAATGGGAAGAAGACCCCGGTTTTGTGGTCTGGGGTTTAGTCTATCCTGATGCTAATAATGAGGAATCTCTAAATAGACCAAATATCATTTATGATGTTGAGTCAGAGTTTCTACCTGAAGATGTTGTCCGAATGCACAACTTGGATATGTTAAAGAAAAAGCATAAGGACAGTTTTGTGGAAGAGACAAGGAATATGGACGCTTCACTGGTGCCATCAATCCAATCGATAATCATTGACTTAGTAGCCTGTATAGCCTCTGAATGAGCATCTATTGCAGTTGCCCCTGCTAATTTGATCACTAAGGCTGACCTTGAATCCATAATGGATGAGCTAAAAGAATCCTATAGTGCTTCTGTTGCTGAGTTGAAGCACAGTTTTTTTGAAGAGATGAGTATGTTGGAATGATCTTTTGAACTCTCTCTCGGTTTTAATTTTCAACCATTATGGGTGAAATAGTGGAAGAGGTTAAAAAATTCCAGACTCAAGTATCTATAATGGAAGAATATCTTGATTCTCTAAAGAAATCTATTATATATTTAGAATCTTACATGATCACAAAATTTCTAGCCAACAATGATTTAGCCTTTTTCAAAAGTGTTATAAGCCAAATGGTTTCAGTGCTCGATGGTTTTAAAACTTCTATGATGGATCATGTTAAAACCTATTATTCCCAAGTTCAAAATCTTATTAGTGGTTTGACCAAAAACATCAATGAGACTGTATCTTTCTCTATTTGTTCTCTTGCTTCTAAACCCTCAGTGGATTTGAATCAAATTTGAGCTTTGATGAAGGAGGAGCTTGATTCAACTTCAACCAGGGGCTCTGTGGACTCATCTGACCTAAGAAATGTTGTGCTTTCTACTAGAGATTCAGCTAGAGAAATAATGAAGATAGTCCAAGACTATATGAGAGAAGATTCTTCCTCTCATAAAGAAGTGACAGAAAAGGCAGACACCTATTTACAAAATATTTAAATGAAGCATTCACTCAACAATCACTTCAAACTTCTATTGGAATACCTGAAATTACCTCCTGTCAATCAAGCCTTCTAAGAGAAAGTCATCAAGCTAAGGGAATTGAATCTAGACTTAGATAATTTCAGGGAGAACAAGGTTGACTTCATATCTTCTATGGAAAGAGGAGGATGAATAATTAAGTATTTAAGAAATATGTTACTACCATTTATGCATGTTGATGCTAGGCTAGTCATTATACCTCATGCTTTACCTGCCCTTACCTCTACTGCTTCTTTTGTTTAGATGACTCTCGCTCAAGCCATCTGAAGCCTTAATCCTATGATCACTCAATGAACTCCTCAGTATCGACCAGGCAGAGTGTCATTCGCTTAGCCTCTTATGATCATTTTGGGAATTCATAAGCCTTCACCATCATCCTCATCACCTAAATCAGCTGCTGATCCCAAGGGAATTTGTCAGATTGAGGATGTGGATTGATCAAGTTGATAAGATGTTTGATAGGAATCCGTTGTCTTTCATGATTGATCTATGTACTTTTTTGTAACATATAATACAAGTGGATTTCTTTTATTTCTCATTTTGTTTCTCTTCTCTATGTTGTTTCCCAGTTTTTTATTATCCAAAAGGGGGAGAGATGTTAACGAAAGTGGGAGAGATATTAATGAAAGGGGGAGAATTATTCTACAAAGATTCTATAAAGGAGGAGAGATATTCAATGTACTAATGAGATGGAAATATTCACCCAGGGGGAGAATGAATAATGGGGAGAAAGTATCAAAGGGGAGCAATTTTATATATGGAAGAGATGTCATGCTTTGCCGCTCTGATTCCATTGCATTTAATTCTCTAATAACATTGCATTGAAATGTATTTCTATTACATTATTGTCTGTAATATATTTTTTCCCTCATACAATTGAATTTAATGATATAACCTCTGATACAATTACTGAATATTTAGAATGATAATATCATTTTTTTTATTATCAAAAAGGGGGATATTGTAGACGTCAGCTATTTTGATAATCCCAATCCTGCTTTCATATACTTTGATAATCCCAATTAATGTTTATCTATATATAAAATCCTTTAATCTTTTATATTCTATGATAAAGATAATAATAATATCAATATAATCCCTGAAATATGTTAATCATTGTTTATCTATGTTTATAAGAGTTATGAAGTACTTCTAACTCAATCTGATATGTACAGATCTACCAATATGTACAGAGCTACCGATAGATTCGGTCTATAGATTAACTTAGTCTACCGATAGATAGAGTCACCGTTACACTAAGGTCATTGATATATACAGAGCTACCAGTAAGCATGGAACAAGTATTCTGATAGAACAGAATAGAGTTACCGATGTGCATAAGTCCACTGATACACATTATCACTGGAACAATGTGAGCTACCGACAGAAACTAAGCTACTGATAGAACTAGTCTGATGATAGTTACTGATATAAGTAAAGCCAATGATACAAGTGCAATCAACTAACGATGCAAGGAGATACCGATAACAAGATCTTCCGATTGATAGAGTCACTGATAGAACATGTCTATCGAGATATTAGAATATAAAGAAACTGATGCCAAAAATTACTGATACAGAGTAAGAGCTACCAATTCCAAGGAACTACTGGTACTCGATCAAAGAGCTACCGATGGATCTTCAATGTTACATAAAGTCAACTGCTACTTATAGAAGGCGAATAATGATTGACCAAACATTCAAACTATATACTCTCAATACTATTTATTTATTAAGCTAACAGTATCATTTGATAGTTTTAATGTAGTTAATGTTATTTAATGAATTCTATTTCCAGGTTAGGGAACTATACCTAGTACCAATGCAAAAGGTGATCATTCCGTTTTCTAGAGCTAAAAGATATAAGTGAAGGAAAGAGAACACTGGATATATATGAAAAAAGGCAATTAATGCGAAAAAAACACAGAGCGTGCATAATGCAAGAGTTGAGAAACCATGAAGGCACACGAAGGGTGAAAGACAAAAGAGCACAACATCAATAAAAAAGTTGTGCATTCTTGCAAGGCAACAACCAGGCTCCAAGAACACTGAACATACACAAAGAAATTCTTTGCTTGAGGAGAAAACAAGTTGCATCTTGAGTGAAGAACTACAACAAACACTTTATGCACTTGGGCTGATAAGCTGAACCCGGATCCATGGAAGAAAACAATGCTCTGTTTTCTGAACAAAACCCATAAACGGACTCAGAAGCTTTTCTGACCATTCCAACTAGTCCAGAGCTGCACTTCCAATCACTAAAGCTTTTCTAAACTCATTAACACTTTTTTATTGATTCTTTTATTTACATTTCTACAATTGTGTGTACCCTTTTTCACAAATTCTGTCTCCTGTGATAAGCTAGAGGATTATCAAATCCTCATTCAAATTCTATAATTCTCTTGATTCCCACTGTGGATAGTGGTAGTGTTTGAGTAAGACCTGGACTTCTATGAGCTGTTGTTTGTTTTCCCACGTAGAACTATGGTATTGGTCTTTGGACTTAGACATTTTTTCATAATTGTCAACCCCGATCCAGGGTGTGGATCAATTTAAATAAATTGTTTAGAGGACTAAGTCTCAGCTTGAGACTGAACCACTTAGTTACATATTCTATGCTTTTTAGTTTATATCTTGAGTATACTATATATTTTATATTCCTCACCTAACTACTTTGAAATATAATTTGTTTTAAAGTTGTGTTGATTGTTAAACATGCAAGTGTTTATACTTATTGTAAACCATTAAAGTAGTTTCAACACTCAATTTAATATTCATTTTAAATTAACTGAGACCTAATCAGTCTTTGAGATACTATTTGAACATTTACTCTCTATATAGATTCACTACATTATAACATTGTTTTTAAATTTGGGGAATTTAATTGAAATATTTTTAATAGAAATTTTAAGTAGAACTCAATACCCCCCCCCCCTCTTGAGAATCAACTCCAACCGACAATAAATATTAATTACCATCTTATATTATTACATGGGAGAGACATCTTTTACTATAAATTATATAATTCATTTAAAAAATAAAATAACACTAATAATAATCATTAAGCTAATATTGTTTAGATAACTATTGAGTCTATCAACAAAATTATTCTTATTGTTTTTTAATAGGATTGGCCTCCATTTTTGTTATCCTTGGGGAATCTACCATATTATGGATATTACTATGTTCTTTTTATATTGGATCCTTATTCATAATGTTTTTTTTAATATAGATTTTTTTATGTTGACTCATTCAATGTGAACTACTATCTCAATTATACTTCTCATTTTTAAATACCATAGGTGAATAATTTGTATGATCATGGCTACAATATTTTTAATAATATTTTAATGACTCTGAATTCACTTAAAATGACTTATCATAAACTTATTGAATATACCAATGTTCCTTATAAGATATATGAAAAAATCACTTGGTGATTTTAATTTCGTCTTCTTGAGTAGAAATATTCTCCTTAATGTCTTTTATAATTATTTCTGTCTCATCCACTTTAACTATTAGAACATTGATCATTTTAATGGGTTTATTATCTCTGATATAGAACGTATATATATCATTAATTAGATTAATAACATCATTATTGAGATATTTAATTTCCTTATTACATAAATTGATTATTTTAGGGGCCACCTTAATCATAGTTCTTAGTATTCCCTCAATATAGCATTATTAACATTATTCTTCATTTCATTATTTATCTTATTTTTCTTCAATATATTAAATAAAATTGGTGGATATTCAAATTGATTGTTTCATAGATTCTCTATTTGATTTAGAGTAGTCATGTTATTCTTATCTGAGTATACCTCTCTTCTTTATACATTGAATTATCAATTTTTCCCTTCATCTAACTTTTAGTTAGTGAGCTTGGTCTAGTGAATCTGAGTATATATGACTATCATACATGAGGGATATTGGTGATGGATGATTTAATTTTATTATATTTATTTGGTAATAAATCATTACCTTCTATTTTATTTATACAAGGATAAACCAATTATTTATGGTTTAATGATATAATGATAAATTATTCACCTATAGTTTATTGATATGGAGTAAAAGTTTTCACTTATTGATTTTTGATACCTTGATAAATCATTCCACAACATTTTTTATGATGATAATTCACTCATGATTATTTTACTTATAGATTGATAAATTTTTTACCAAATATTTATTATCATACCATCTGAATACACTCTATATATTTGATTTAACTGAATTAGGTGAGGTTTTTCTTTTAGATAGATATAAAACTAAATTATTTAAAAATATTCATGTTATTATTTGAAATAATATGTTTTCATACTTTGCATTCCCTCATATATACTGGTTTTATTCATGGATATCATTAAATTTGTTATGATTAATATTTTTATCTCACACTAAACATGTACCTTAGTGAGAATATTGACTTGAAGGTCTAGAAAGTAGGTAAGGGAAATGTATGAATGATTGATGGATATGATAGGGATTAATATCTTATATTAGGATACATAATCAAGAAAAGACACAAAAAATGATTTTTTATTTCAAGTTTCCATTAATTTGTTTATTATAGATTCTATTTCTTATATGATTTACACATAAAGTGATATAATGTATGATGTATGGCATGAATGACTTTTACATTGAATAACATTTAATAATTAATGTTAAATACTATTTTGGTTGACATAATGCATTAACTACAACATCATAGGGTTATTTTTTAAAAGGTTTATTTTTTTATTTTTTATTTATGGTTACATGATAAAAAATATTGAATTTCAAGGTCATTTGTATACTATTTATACTAATCATAAATATTTGACTTATTGGATGGTGTGTATGAGGTCATGCAGTAATCCGAATTAGGCACTATTTTGGTTAACCATTATAGAAAAACTAAAAATTTGAATCAGATCCATGTTTGGATTTTTCTACTATTTTGGACACGGTTGTTATATGTTGGATGAGATAGAACATGGAATGTAACTTATTATTTTTCCTAGAAAAATTTTGTTTATGTAAATTCTATGTTACTAGAGAAAGTTATTTTAATTTTTAGGATTATAAGTATTTGAAAATTTTGATATCATGGAATTTAGTATGTGATTCGTTGTTTGTTATTTTACTATTTTCCCAGTGTTATAAGAGGGTGTGTTTTCATGTATAATATTCAACGCATTGGTTCAAATTACATTCATAATAACTTTTTTTGTGATAATTTAGCTCTAAAATGTGACTTGGTTATTTAAAACATCAATAATATGTTAAATTATACTTTTCTATATAACTCATTTGTTTTTTATTAGTAAATTGGACCTATGATTATTGACTTTCTTATGATTATTACATAGTGACTAATTATGTGAATAATATATTTATTCTATTCTTAAAGCATTGAGTGGTTGTATTGGGTATGGGGTTTCTCGAGTTGTATAAACCCTTAAATGAGTTGGGTGTTTATAGAGTAGTGGGACACATATACTTTTACCTATTATCAATAAATGTGATATAAAAAACTATGATTGAAATATGATATGATTTTTTTTTGGAATATAAATTATATTATACCTTTATTGTATTTGGTGGAGCGCCATGAGGGTGGGGTTGAACATGTTACACTGGTAGTGGTGTTTAAACAATATATGAATCAACAGTTAAAGGAAATCATTCATTGAGTGTTATAATCAATTGATTATGGGTCTTTGAGAAGAGATTCATCTATGTACGAACTTCTTAGTGAGGTCCAATTGTAATACCCTACCCTATTTTGTGTGAGGTAAATATATATGGTATATTGTTTTGGGTAGAGTTGTATCAATGTATTTTTTATGGAATTTAGAACCCTATTGATTTGTGGGGGTAGTTGGTGACATATTTGTTATGATAAAACTAAATAAATTATTTCAAAGTATAGATAATTTTTTTTTGAACCAAGGATATACCAAGAATGAATATTGTAATATAATTCATTGAGTAGATTATTTTCATGTGACCTTGATGATTGTGATAACTCAGATGTTTCGGCATTATACATCATGTATATTTTAGGGATGGACTATGAGCTAAATTTTAATATAGTTACTTTATTTGACTCTAATGATAAATTATGATGATACATTTATGTTAATTAATTTTAATGATGAAATAAATTTTTCAATATTATCTCATGTCAATATGTTACATTTGAAATATTTTTTTTGACGTAGAGAACCAAGTCCTTATCACCACGAGGAACCTAGAATATAGCTGGTGTACTAGGAAATATGATTCATTTTATAGTTCTAAAACTAGAATTTTTCATTGAATGAAGCATAGATTTAATTACCTTTTCTTGTGAAGTGATAAGAAGGTCTATGGCTTATCACTTTACCCTCAATGGTGGACCACCTTTGAATGTTTCCACTATAGTTAACTAAGGAATATATTATTTAATCCAAGAGATGTAATTGAGAGATGTCGAGTCCTAGAGTGGATTGTTAAGACAAAAGTATAAGTTAATGAGATATGGTATTAGATAAGTTTCCCCTAGTATTATTGTATTTATCAAGTGATGAATATTTTGAGAATACTTTAGGTGGATTTGTTTATTATGTTGGATTTTGGTGTCAATAAATGAATCCTATTAAAAATAAAATATAATAAATTTTAATATGTGATTTTAATGTTAGTTGATATTTTTTAAAAGGTTGATATTCCATAGAAATATTAAATTTATTTTTGATAATACTTATGCACGTTATAGAATTTTGAAGTTGATATTGATGTTAGAAAATGAAATTTTAAGATAATTGGAAGGAATTTTGTAATTTTTATGTTAATGAGGAAAAACTAAAAAATATATAATATTTCATTTGGATCAATCACATGAGAGTATAAATAAAAACATGGATAAGTATAAATGATCAGTTATTTCTTAAGAGTAATTTTATCTTCAGTATTAGAATCAGTAATGTAATGACATCACAAGAGATATTTCATGACTTGCACTTAATAAGGTTCATTTTTATAGAAATTTTACTAAGGAATAAATCATTAGTGTTTTTTACTTACTATATTAGAGTCATTTTACTATTAAAAAATGGTCTTTATAGGATTTAATAAGGATTATATTGAGGAAATAGTAAAGGAAAAATGATATTCATTGAAAAAATAAAATATATGAGATCTAAAAAATTAATATTTTGAAGAAAATTATATTATATGATTCTGAAGTATATATATTTGAGTTTAAATGTAATAAATGGATTTTTTATTCATGTTATTAAAGAATGAAATTTATCTTTATGAAAAATATTGTTGTTCTCTAATGTGATTTTTTTTGTTTCAGTTTTTGATAAATATTATTGATCACGACTGGACGCGTCCAATCACTCATTATTATAATAGTGTCTACCTTGAATGGTCTAATTACTAAAATTAAGAATAAAAATAAGAGTCATAATTTGTTAAAGTAAGTTATAGTTATTGAATATAATTATCTAGGGGAATTTAAATTTTGAATTTTCAATTTTGAAGGGGGAGAAATTAACACTATATTATATAATATTTTATATGTTATGAAAATATTTAGTATAAAAAATATGCATTGAAAATAAGAATAAAAATATTATTGAAGTGTTAAAAATTGAGGAAATGAAGTAGATAAAATCTTTTTAGAAAGAAGAAGAAGAAAATAAATATGAAGAAACAAAAAAAAGAAATAAAAAGGAAGGATGGCATGGTTGATCTCTCACATATTGTTGAAATATATTTTTAGTCATTCTAATTTTGTGGTAAGTCAGGAAAAATAAATAGAGACTAGTATGTTATATGATTTTTAGTTTAATACTTACTTTTATATAATCCACACGATGAAACTATTTAGTTGCATGATCTCAGATGACATCCTTTTATTCCATGGACTACTTACTCATTTTGTGAATTTACCCTAGTAAAAATATTTTGTGACTACTGTAATTTTGTATTGGATTGTGTTACAATGATCAATGATTTCAATTTTATATTTTAAGAAGGTTGATTCTTAAATAAAAAATAATTAATTAATTTACCAATTCATTCCCACTTTTTTTGAATTCCTATCATTCTTGTGGGTTATTTTCAAGTGGTATTAGAGACATGTTCCCTTAAATGATCATATGCTGTTTTATGTGTTTTCATTACTTCAATATAGGAAATGTTGTTTATGAAATATGGATGTCATAATAAAAAATATTTATTTTCTAATTATCAAGGTGATTTTAACTATTTATGTCAATAATTATTATATATTGAAAGAGGGTATTTAATCTTATCTATTTTATATGATTTTAGATGTATTAGGAACTTCTACTAATTAATTTTCTCCTCGTATAAAAGGATTGTTCATAAAAACCAATAATGTAGATAACATATATAATAATGGTAATGCTTGGTTTACCATTATTTCATCTCTTTCATAGATGGGTTTTCATAATATAAATAGTAAAATTTTATTAATTACAATATATTATAAGATGTAAAATTTATATAAAAGAGATGCAATGGTAAGGTAGGCCAAAATACTGGTCTAGGGGATAAAATATGAAGTCATAAAGATGATGGTAGAAAAAATAATAAATAAACATTTCACTAAATCTTATGAAAATGTGAACTCTTTTAGAGGTTTTGGACAAAATTTAGAAGATATAAAGGTTACTGAGATGAAACAACACATTCCTCAAGATAGGTTCGAGGAGAAAGACACAACACTTAAAGTGTATGATTTGGGTACAATTCCATTATAAGGCTTACACATAATTCTTTTTTCAATTTACATTCATAATGGAGATGTTTTCATAGATATTTACATGGATGAAAAGGAACATTCTTTAAAAATTTATAAAAAAGAGAACAATAAAAAAGAAATTAATGAAGAAGAAGATGGTTGTTAAAATTTTGATATAGATTTTAAATATATATTTGAGAAACCTAATCACACATCATTATAAGTTTAATAATATGAAAATAAAAGAAACTATTTAACCTTAAAAATAATTTGTTTCAAGTGTTTATTAATTTTATATTTTAGAGAAAATTTTCCAAATATGAATGAAGAAGAATCCAATGATGATGAAGATGAGATAACATGAAAGTATTTTTAGAATAAGGAAACCAAATCAGTTAATTCAAATTTTCTTTAACAGTGTAGGGTGTTAATTTATCTAAATAAAAAATTGGGAATTTATTTTTAAAATACAGTTATTTTTTAGAGGGAATATGATGAGGAATTAGAGACATCCATTGATAATTTTGAGAAAAAACATAAAATTTTTAAACTAAATGATAAATATTTCACTAGTTATAAGATTATAACTACATAGATTAAGGATGATACATAAAACGAGATAATTTTGAAATGGAAACAAAATTAATTTCCATAAATGATATAAAATGAAGTTAATGAAATGAAAAATTTGAAGGAGGATGATCAATATTTTTATTATAATCGTTATGCACATAGTTAAAAAGAATAAATATTTTTGGAAAGAGATTTGTATTTTGAATAAGTGACTTATCGAATAGTAGATTTCTAATGTTGGGCTAAAATTAAAATTCAATGTAATGAATAAGGATCATGTGTCTATACAATCAAATTTAACCAATGCTAATAAAAAATAAGAAATATATAATTTAAATTCTATAATCATATTCACGAAATAGGAGAAATTCTAATAAAGAAGACTCTGAATGTTATTGAAGATTCAAAAACTGATAAGAATAATGTTGACAAAATAATATCACACTCAATGGGTGAAAAATATAATAAAATTCTTAGTTTATGGTATATATTTAAGACACAATTGATGAAGACAAATTTTCAATCAGATAATGGGATTGTCATAAATCTATAAATTTTGGGACGATACTCATAAAATAAAAAAATGATCAATTACTAACCCCCAAAATCATATAAATAATTATAGTTAAAACAATAAATAATAGGTAGTGTATAATAATTTTGGTTCACAAAAATAATCAAGTATTTATGGAAAGTATAATCAACTAGTATAGGTGTTAACATCTAGATAATGAGCTATTTATAAATGAAAGTAAGCCTTTTATGGATGTTTTTGGCACTGTAGTGTCTATGAGTATATTGAAATACATTTTCAGTTATCTTAATAATATTATTATTATACTATAAGACCCACCCATAGGATAAAATTTAGAAGAAACCAACAAAATATGGACTGAATTTTGAGAATAAATTTTAATCATTTGAATAATTTTATATAATATGTGACAGTCATTTGATGATTATTTTTGCATCATCATACCTTAAAAGTGCATATTATTTTATATACATAAAATTCATATAATAAAAAGGAAAATGGATTATAAAAGGACGTTTTTTATGATTTTTCACTTAAATAATCTACAAGGAAATGTTTATGGATTTAGGATAGTTGATGTTCATTAAACATTATAGGTGATTCAAAGGTGTCAATGGATATTAAAAAGTGAAATATTTTATCTATTCCATTTCATAAGGATATATATCTTAAAATAAATATAGATCATTAATAAATTATTAAAAAGGAGAAGTTGATATCAAATAACACAATATATATTAGTGGGTATAATGAATCATGTTATATGTATCCATGTTAGGTAATTAAGGTAATAAATGTTTTTCTAGAATAATGGGATGTTTATGTAGTGTTTTGAATATCCAAGTGTTCCTACTAGAGTGATATAAAAATAGAAAATAATCTATTTTTTATTACTGAAATTTCAATATACTTAAACCTGGAAGAAGAAAATACATTATGGTGTAAAATACATAGTCATCTTGAACAATAGAACATGAAAAATATTACATGAGGAGATAATATTTATGATGTTCCAATGATAAAAAGATAAAAAAACCATTATGTTATTTACTTGTTTAAAGTTGAATATTTTAATTTCTCCATATAATAAACATGAAATTTTGAAACATCATTCATTGGAGCTTATACATTCTTATATTTTTGGGAGCTTGATAAACCAATAAAAATGTGGAGATAAGTATTTTATATCCTCTAATAACTAAATTAATCATATGAATTGTTTTATGTTTATGAATCGTAATTTAGAGGATCTGAATATTGTTTTAATGTTTTAGAAGGAGTGGTGAAAAGGAGAATTGTTTCTCGTTGAAAATGATATGGATTGATAATGGAATAGAATATACTAATGTAAAATTTGAATAATATATTGAGAATAATGTTGTTTAAAATTAACTTATTTAAATATATAAAAATAAAAAATGGTTTTTATATATGGAATAATTTACATTTGGTAAAGGTGGATAATAACCTCTTGATATAGAATGATACTTCAGAGTATTTATAGAGATAAGAAATTGTTGAAATAGTTCACATTAAAATCACTGGATGTAATGTTTGTATTAAGATATGTACCCACAAGATATATAGTATAATAATTCCCCATGTTTGAAAATTTTAAGGATTTTTTGTATCCCATTTTTAATCAATGTCAAAAAAAATCTTTAAAAGTTAGAGTAAAAATATTGAAATGATCTTCCTTAGTTATATTCCAAATAGAAGAGAATATACCAATAATAACAAGGATATAGGAGATATTGTTGATATTAATAATTTAAATCTGTTAGAATTATGAAGGAAATTTATTTAATTGAAGAATAAAATTCTATATGTAATGATAATGAAGCTATTTTGGTTAAATAGTAATAATACTTTTCTAAAGCTAATGTGATATTAAAATAAGTGAAGAATGAAGATGATGATACAAAAATTTATAATGATTAAGATAATCCTATATCATCTTATCTTGGGATATAAAATTATGTGTAGTTCCATAATATATTAGTGAAAAAGGAGCAGAACATCATACAAAAATAACATTGAGGATAGAAACACATTACCGTCTATTTTTATCTTGTTAAACGAAGATATGGGAGTTATGAATTATAGTATCAACCGAAAGATAATGTTGTAAATATTGAATTATAAATGATTGAGTGGAATATAACATTATATGTGAAAACGAATCCTTAAAACAATTATGTAAATATATTTTTTGTTTCAAAACAAAACTAAATGAAAAGTGATACGTAGAACGAAACAAAGAAACAATTTCATATAAAGGGTTCTACAAAGTTAATGGAATTTTTTTTTACTATCACATTTTTCTAATATATTTTATCAGTTGGATATTTATTAATATTAAAAAATTAAATACAATATTTTATAAACTGATTTCAATCCTACCTTCATCAATGGAGAGTTTTAATATGATGTTTTTATTGAAACACCCACTGGATTTATACTTTTTTACAGATGAAAATTATATTTTTTGGTTAAATAATTATTTTTATAACATAAAAAATCCATAAGGGGAAGATATTGAATGTTATATTCCTCATTAATATAGTATAATATCACAAATTGAATAGTGGGCATCATTGTCTACATTAATAATGATAAGAAGGTATCACTCATGTTTGTTGTTTATGTATATCATAACATTTATTAAATAAATGAACAATGAATTTGTGAAGTGTTTTATATGGAGATAAATAATATATTTTAAATATTCATGCTAAGTGGAATGAAATATCCTTTATGAAACCGAAGTCCCACACTCTAGAATCTGGTTCCATAAATATATATATTACATACTAAGATTGATACTTGCTGTAAAATCAGAGATATAACTATCATTAATTATAAAATAAATAATTATTTTTTCATATAATAAAACCCAATGATTTTTTATGTTAATAACATTATATGATTAGGATTGAAAAATAACTAAATAAACCGATGTTATTTTCATAAAATTTATATATTTATCCAATATGTAATTAACTACTTAATTTTTAATATGACCTCATTATCTCACATTAATAATTCCATATTTTACATCATTATAAACAAGTCATGCTTACTAATTTTCTTTATAACCTAGGCAATAGAAATATAAGAATGTTATGAGATCAAATAATCACCAATGAAAACCTATAACAATATTGGTAAAAAACATAGTTATGCTACACATAAAATGAAAGGAATAATTCCTTCCAATACCTAAGGAACCACTAGATAAAAAAAACATTACTATAAATATACTTAAAAATATTTAATTTCAACACAAAACAATCCTAAATTAGTAGTCAATAACCATCAAGAATCAAAATAAATTTACCTAGTTCAATAAATTGTAAAATATGACCATAACCCATCTAGAGAAAGTAGTTGGATGGTCAAAAAACACATAGTCAATATTTATAGGAATAATAGTATATGAAACCTCAAATTTTTTTGGATGTCAATAAAAGAGATAACATGATCATAACCTATCTAGAGAAAGATGTTGGATGATCCAAAAAATACATAGTAAATTGGCCAACAATCATCTATAATAGAATTGAAATATATAAAATTCTAATACTTATTTGCATATGAATAAAATGGATAACATGATCATAATTATTGTGGTGGATTAATGGATGGTGGAAATTGAACATAAGAAACAAATAACTGTGTTGACATAAATGGAAAACACTATCGTAAAAGAATTCATTGAATGGTATAACAAAAGGAAGGATCAAGAATCACTTTGTTTGATTCCATGAGTTCAATACCCGAAATTATATATATATATATATATATATTAGTGGATAAATCATGAAACATAAACCTCATTAAGGTAAACCCTTCTTAAAATGATAAAGTAAATATGCATGAAATCATAAAATAGTTTTCAAATTCTTTTTAACATTAATATAATATATAAAATTTATATATTGATTTCAATAATTACTTTGGAAAATGTGACATTAAATCTTCGAGAATTATTTACATTCAAATAATCTCTAAAAATGGATCCTTGAAAAAAATAACTTTTATATTTCATAAATGAGGGGAGGAATATAAAACATTTAAAAATGAAAGGAAAACCCAATTTTATTACTTAAAATTCCATTATTAAAAATTCACATCAGAAGAGAGTAACAATGAATTAATTTATGTTAAAAAAATTTATAATAGAGGATTATAAAATATCATATAATAAAATATCAAGGTGTGAGAACCAAATCATCACAAATCAATGTTCAGGATGAAATATTACATCTCAAAGAATGAATCTTTGAGTAATTAATATCACTTATGAGAAACATACCCAATGATAAATCAAAACATTTGAAAATTATTTTACATCCAAAAAATTTAAACAATTATAGGACAACAAATAATGTAATTAAATAGTTTAATTTACCCAAATTATATAAAATATGATCAACTAAAAGATAACATGTCATTGAATGAATATTCAGTTTCAAAAAGCCTCAAAACTGGGGTTAAAATTGGGGAAAATAATTTTAATAAAAGCAATGATATGGATTAGTATTTAATAAGAATAAAAAATATTATAAATATATATATCAATGGGTAGTAAATACACCATTCTATGTAAATCATGCGCATAACTTAAAAATGACCCAAGGAATTAAAATTTAAGATAAAGAATTGTTGCAACATTAGAAACATTATAAAGAATACCATTGAAATAGTGTGATTGTAACAAAACTAAAAATACAATGATTGAATGATAATTTATGATATGATATCTCAAATAGTTATTATATACAACAAATAAATTAAATTAGGTGCACAATATAAAACATGTTTCAAATAGAGGAATTTGATATAAAAACCCTTCCCTCGGTCCTAATTCATTATTCACTTTCACAAAAAAATTCAAACAACTAAATTGATTTAATTTAATAAATTACATAAAACCCTGATAATAACTATAACCCATTATAATCTTAATTTACATTCATTCTTAACATATAAATATTTGATAATTTTTAACAATTTTCAACAACGGGGGTAAGTAATCATTATCACTTTGAACTAGTTCCATAAAAATAGTGTTACTATTCATTAATATTAAAATAAATCGCAATTAAAATATAGATAAATGTATTTTAATTTATATTAAATTATATTTATCAATTTTTTATTTCATTCCACGGTAGTTTTTGTTTCAAACTATGAAGAAGAAATTGATGATTATCATGTTTCATTGATTCTTAATGAATGAGAAGAGTTTTCTAAATTAATGAGTTATATTTTGATATAATCATACTATAAAAAATATAAACAAATTATTTAAATTCTAATATGTTGTTATAAAATTAAATGAATTTTCATAGACATCCATGATATAATTCATATCATTATTCAAGTAGGTGATTAAACCAAATTAAACTTGAACGTACCAATCCTAATTAATGGATGTTTATGTGGTGGTTTACTTATAATATAATTATAAAAGAAGAAAAATAATACCATTTAATATTTAATACTATAATATATCATAATTTTAAATGATGGTTTTTTAGGTAGGCAGTGCCTCAGTAAAATACCCAGGCACAATTTATTAAAAAAATGAATGAAAGTTACAAATGTCTTAAATATTGATTCATATATCAATCTTTATTGAAAACAGGGTGCAACTAATTTTAAATGTTTATAAATATTAAATTATTTAAATAAATTCAATACTTCGAATGAATAGATCTGTATCCTAAAAGTTTTATTGTTTTTGAGGATTGACTTAATAATAATCATTTGTTGACCATATCAATAATAGGTTAAAAAACCATCAATAATAGATCATTAATGAGAATATAAAAATAATATTTATACATTAATCCAATATTTATGACCATTTATGTATGGTGGTGATGATGATAAAAAGATAAATAAATTGTTCCATAGAGATTTTAGTTCACACATATGTATTGATTTTGATTTCATTTTCCCACAATAAGAGAAAATCGTAGAATGTTTTTATTGTTTTATAGTCATAAATATATCATAAACTTCTTAATTATTTATTAAAACCCCCTTGAGACCTGCATTTTCATGTAGTGAAGTAAAACAAAGCGCATTGCATTGTTTTGGTAGTAGTCCACACAATGCATGAATAAAAATTTCATTTCTCTTATTAGAAACATGAATATGTAATTAATTATTATTCAAATAGAATAATAACATTAATAATATATCCAATTATTATTTCAATACATATGTATTTGAAAAATATAATTTAAAAAAATTAAATTAATTAATTAAAATGGATTACTCATATTGAACACTTTAATATTTCTAAGGAATATATATTGTAAATAGACAGAAAAAAATAATATCATATGAACATAATATCAAGAGAGTGATAGTGTAATATATAGGAATTATAATTTTTAGGAATTTTATATGAAACCTAATTTTGGACAATTCCTTGATGGGGTGTGAGAGGTCATTTTTATATTTGGCGATAATGATGTTCTTTTAAATATTTTTAATTAATATAAATGGATAACATGTTAAACATATAAATTAACTCAAAAATAGATTAATATATGAGAGGGGAAGTGAGAAGATCAATCCACCCCTCTAAAACTGAATTTAATTCATGAATTTATAATTGTTCATGACCATTACCCTTGAATTATTTCCATTACCAATTTTTCATCTACTTTATTATATGGATTTTCCAATTGTAACATAAATGTTTTTCATCATTTTTTAGATTTACTAATTAGATAATTTATACACATACATTATATATTTCAAATCAATTTAATTTTATTGAATTTATAATAGTGATAAAAATTAATTTTAAAATAAAAATTTATAATTTATTGATAACAACTTTTTAGAAAATATTACATAAGTTTTAAAATATCAAAATATGAGCTTGAAAATTAAAAAGAAATTTTTAAAAAATATATTTTAACCTATAAAATAAATATTTTGTATTATAAAAATATTTCATTAATTTAGAATTCAATCTTATATAATAATAATTTCATAAAATACATGTAATTTTTAAAAAATTTATTTTTATCTAAGATAATTATTTTTAGGAAAACCCCAAAATATCAAATAATCAATTATTAATATTATGAATACAAAAATAATGAAAAAAAAATTACAATTCTAAATCTAATTTTTTTCAAAATTAAATTTTAAATAAAAAATTTGAGATCTATTTAAAAAAAATTATAAAAATATAGATTTTTAGGACTATTAATTACACACATTCATATTTCCTAACATTTACAAATTAAATAAATATTAACCATTTATTCATATCAAATATATTTTATCATCATATGTCTCATGTTTTCTGCACATCACATAAAAATGAAATATTTAGAAAAATACATTTCTATGTATAAAATGATCATATTAGTCTTTTTACATTTAACTATGGAGGTTAATTAATATTAAAAGCATCCATTTTTTCTATCAATAAATATTTAATAATGAATTTATTTACCATTAATACATTAGTTATGTTTTAATGGTCCTATATAATATTTATATTTTTATCTAAGCATATCATATATTTTTCTTGTTTAGCTTTTCTTGTAGAGAAATCTATTGCAAAAAAATTATCTCATTTAATGGTAGTTATATATTAAATTCATATGCTGTTAAATTCAACCTACTTAAATGGATTGATTCGCCATAATTTGACAAATATCATAATTCAAAATTATATATGGAATTCATAATCAAATATATACATATAAATGACCATGGGTTTATTTAGGATGTATAATGAGAATTTTATAAATGAAATTTTGTTATAATAAATTTCTAATGAGAGAAACACCAATACTAAATTCAAATAGAATTATAATAGGGATAATGATCTAGATGCATCAGGAAAAACATCCCACAAAACTCAAAATTTATTTATATGGAAGTCAATCCACTATGGGTTTTATTTGGAACTCATTATCATGAATTTTCTGAAAACATAGAAACATTGAAAAATTGGAAAAAAGAGTGAAAACATAGTATCTGATAAATTAATAGAAGATTCATAGGTTTTTTCATATTTTAATGGTTTTTGGTAACTATTTCATGCATTGGCACTTGGATTGAGTCATTGAGTTTCATTATTTCATGCTCACCCAAAATTGAATAAATATATTTTTGTATCATCCTACTATACATTATACTTATTTTACAAATGAAATTTATCTCTTCACCCTAGATTTTCATTGGTGAATCATTCCCACTATCCCATTGTATTACATAGGTTAGGTCTTCTTCCATTCTTTTTACATGGTAAACCATACATTCCATCTCTAATTCAAAATAATAATTAACACCCTAGGGTCCCCATGGATTTTGAAATCTTATATTTCCTTGATAATGGGGGTCTACATCTAAAGGATTCTGATTAGAATTCTCCAGGTGCATGAAACAACATTTGGAAGACCCAAATACAGGCTAGAATAGGATGGGTACTTGGTGGAAACCTGAGTCCACCATTGGATAGGGGATTACCCAATTGGTATAATCCATGTACCTACACTACTGGTACCCTAACTAGTAGTAAGACTCTTATGTTCTTCCTAAAATAGGTGTCATATGTGCCTTCGGTTTTCCAATTTCAAATGTATAATGGATATATGAGCCTCTGCAAAAGAACTATTAACTGTGACCACCCCATATCCTTCACTTTTCTACACCTAAATGGGATAAGAGTATACCTTCTGGAGTAATTCTATAGACTTTTCTAAAAGATTCCATATCCCCCTTTCATTTCATATCCCCTCCCTCATCCATTAGTAGATAGAGAGTATACTCTATCATTGGGATTCCATTACAATTGTAATCTCTATTCGAATTTGTTTATGTGATTTTTTTATCTTCTTAAATATCATTTTTTATGAAACTGAGCCTGACTATGGTGGCCTTATAGATATGTTATGATTATGTAATTAGCATGTTTAAAATAACTCTATTTTGGGCCTCATTTTTAATTGTGACACCCACCCATGTTTTCTCCTTCTCAAAGGTCTATATTCCCCATGATAAATTACATCAATGATCCATATTATCGATGGAACAGATTAGGATATCCTCATATATGTAATCCTCACTAAATTATCTATTTTGAATCATTTTACAATGTAGATGTCATTTACATCAGAATGATGTGGAATCAACTTATATTTTGACATGATATGTAGGAAACCTATCAAAGGAAAATATCCTTATACACATCATTCAAATGTTCCTATATACATCCCTATAGTATGATGTTAAACTCTGTAAACAACATCCAAGTTGTATGATGTTAAAATACACAATTAAGTCCTTACCAGATGATGTTAAATCATATGGTATGGTCCAATCACATGACCTCAAATCTATGCCACTAAGACTAAAAGGTCTTTGGTTCCTAACTCAAAGGGATATGTAGGATACATCCTGGAGGTTTAAACCAAAGATCATCAATCTTCATTTTCCTTCCCCATTATTTTGTATTTCTATTAAGTTCATATATGTACTTCCCTCACCAAACTATACTTAAATGAGTCTAGATGCCACATCCATTAGGAATATATTCCCTAAATACCATACTTTCCTTTTAATATATTCTTAATATTATCAATCCACCACTAGGAGGGCTATATTTCTTTCAGCCCCCATCATATTATCCTCATCGATCCATATTCTAGGTAGGAGGTATCTTCACTGGTTCATATTCCTTTTGATACTATCTTTTCCTCATTTTGAAATATTCCCACTAAAATCAACCGAAATGGGGAGCTTATGTGTGAGATCACACACTAAGAATTTCTAGGTAACAGTCTTTAAGGAACCCTTATCAAACAATGTCATATTCCATGGATCGATATATTTCACAGGACCCTATAATGTATGGAGTTTCACCGTTAATTTGAACTAAAATATATTGGTTTTGGACCCTTTCACATGGATTCAATGTAATAACCTTTAGGGGCCCTATCCTCACACCTTTAACATCCCCCACCTTCTATGTTTTAAATAAACTCTAGAGCCCAAATCTATGTGGATTTAAATAATAGTGACCTATAAACCAGAATTGTTATGTAATTATAAGATAAATATGGAGATCCATTAATGAACATCGATGGGTTCATTGATAGTCAACCTCTAATACATAAAAAATTTCACATTAATGAGATGTCTATAATACATAACGATATTCCCATCAGCATGTGGTAATAACAAAATGTTTTCAGGATAGTGACTAGGCCCATAAAGGGATTTGGAGACGATTTAAAAAATTACATAAATATATAATAGGGTCCTTATTAGCAAATTATTCTCCCCAATATAGGGAAATTGTCCCAAACTCTCATCATGATGACCAATTTTACAACCTAAGAATCATTGTTAAGAAACCCAAATAACCTCATGCCTTCGTAAAGTATGCCTATATCATGTCACAGATTTATGGTAAATTTAGTATTTTCAATTCCCCAAATAATCCCTATTGGAAATCATGTAAGATAGGAGTAATGACCCAATACATACATTGTGAGTGTTAAATCACCCTGTCCTGGGCTAAAAAAAGAGTAAAAATATTGTAAATATTTCATTAAACTAAATAACACATTTTCCTATACATCGAGCCATTTTTTGAGTATTTTACACAAACAGAAATTTTGAAACAGAAATAAATTATTAATTCTCCAAAATAACTATGTTTCCCTCAAATTGGGCCATTTGTTTTGCATATTACATGTGGAAAAAAATGTTGAACCCATGAAAATCGTCTAATTTCAAAGATAGATGTGTAGTCTAAATGCAATTAGTTAACCATGTTATTTTACTTAAGATGTTGCATAAATGAGAAATTTTATTTATGTTTTTCATTCCCTAAATGGACCTTCATCACCAAAAATACTTTCAATGAAAATGAAATATGTCTAATGACCGGCCTGCACCTCAATAGCTGCACATATTGGGGCCTCATCGAATCATAGGATATTATCACCCACTCATTACCTTATGCACCAGGAAACGAATTCACTATCATCGGTACCAGTGAAACGGTACCACTTCTATGCTTGAGGTTATGCGAGAATCCATCCTGGAAATTCATCCTCAATGACTATCCAAAAAATGAATGAATGTTAAGGAACTTGTGGCACTTTTCTCATTCTCAAATTATTTTTTAAGTATATCCCTGAATCATAGCTAAAAATACCAATTGTAAATTAAATAGATTCATTAAGAGGTATGATATGGGTTCTCCCTAGTAAAATAAATTTGTGAAAACCTAGGTATTTAAAGAATAATTTTTTTATTTATTAATATTATTATATTCATATTATATAATTCATAAGATAAAACATGAAATGGCTTTATTAAACTGATTTATAAAATGATTATTTTTAAAATAATTTTTTTAATATTATTCTAACCCACTTGAATGTATCATTTAATGGTTCATCCTAATTAAATTTACTTCAACTCATAACATGGGTATATACATAAAAATAAAGGTTGATTAAAAGGCATTGTAAGGGTAAATAGGGAAACATATTACATGTTATCATGAGAATTATCTTTAAGAAATTTAGGAATATCAAAAAGGCATGGTCAATGAAAAAAAGAGGAATATCATAATGAAAAGAAAATTATTCATAAAATAGAAATGTGGTTACAATATTTAATATATCCATTCATTATAATATCAACAATGTTTATCCTTGAGGAGTAATTAAAATTATTAACGATACACATAGGGTATCATAAAACATGTCATTTCTAGAGATTAAATTATATACCCAATGAATTGGATCACTATCATGGTGAACCTTTAATATGTATTAATAAATTTTATCCATGTAAATCATAATATAAAATCTCATAAATAATAATTATATAATAAAAGATATGGGTTGCATATCAATATCATAGTGCCTTTAAAAGTGCATAAAAACAAAATCCTTTTATCATTTTAAACCCATAGAAACGAAAGGAAGAATTAATGTATGTCAATACCTAAATTAAAAAGTTATTTTTGAAATATATTTTAATAACCTTTGAGAATAACTATTTTTTGGTATTCAGAAAAAAAAATTAAAATAATTTCTTTATAGAAAGGGATAAATTTTAAGACGAAAATCTCGCTACATAACGTGTATGAAACACTATTTTAGAAAACATTAAAAAGGGATGGTAAAAGTGTATCCCATTAATAAAAGATTCCTAATACTTTAGAGGGATAGAATACAATATATATAATAACATTCTATTGAAACATGAAATACATACCACATAAAAATAGTACTTGAATGGAAAAGGAAATTTGGGAGTACAGTTAACATGAAGAGTGACTTCTAAAACTGGAATATTGTGACATTGGTGGCTTGAGGACTGCTTAGAAAGAATCCTTGGGAGTTAATACTCAAATATATTCGAGTATAATTAATTTTTAATTAAATATAATGGAAATATGTGAGCGCATTTATAGAAAAAGTGAGTGAGTTTTTTATTAATTTCCAAGGACACCTCAAAAATGGTATTTGCAAAACCATGGGCTTGATTGTGGTATTTTCTCAGGGATTTGACACTTGGGATACCAATTAGATTATTATAATCACCAAGAGTAGACCAGAATTTTAAATTACTCATTACATAATTATTACATAGTTATGATGTCATTAAACAAACCAAAAACTCAAAAATGTATGTTTACTATTCTCCAAAAATTAATATATTTTAGAAAAATCTGAATAATTCACCATAACCATTTGATGATGTTTAGAATTCAAAAATGATCTCCATTTTATGAAAATAAATTTTATTTTAAAAAAATATTTTAATTAAAAATATTTAAATAATAATTTATGTTTATTACAATATATTAATACTTAACTAATAATTTCTAAAACATGTATTTACATAAACTATAATATAATGATATCACATTACCATTTATGATGTTTAAATTATATTTATACTTTATTAGGTGAGGCTACAATTCCATATTTCAAATTACTATTCATAAGGGTAACATTAGTTTTCCAATGGGTTAAGTTACTATTCACTAAAAAATTAAATTGATCCTATCATACTGTCAATATCTTATTGATCACAATATTATATTTCCATTTTTTAAAAATCACTTCACATTGTAAATTATTTAAAGTATAATAATTATTTAAATGAAAAATAATGTATTTTCACTATTCATCAAAAATATGAAACATCTTAGAAAAATACTAAAAAATCACAATAAATTAATTTCGACATTTGAATTTAGAAAATGATGTTTATTTTACCATAAAAATTTTATATGAATAAGAAATGTATAAAAAGTACATTCATTACCTATAAAATCAATTTATCAAATTTTTCTCAATTAATCATATATTTTAATAAGAAAAATTATTCTTCAAATGGAAAATATGAAAAACTTGTTTTATTAAAACAATGGTATTATAATTTAAGTGACTAATAATTTGACACAAAACCCTTTATAAAACCAACATATGACCTAAGGATAAGGTGTGCGATAGTGATAGACTCTTGGGTCGGCTCGAATAATATTACCCAAGTGGTAATCTCAACATACTTGAAATTATTCAATATGATATTTTGTTAATGATAATCATATTGAAGCTCATCATGGTAATGGTCTAGAGAAAATCCCAGTGATGCTACCTACTTCCCATGCTCAGACAAATGGGCTTTCTATGGCCTGATTCTACTAGATGAGGCGATCGACTCTTCTTTCTGCATTAATATTCTATCATTTCAATTTATAACACAAATTATAACATTATAATTATTATTAAGAATATTTTTTCATGGTATTATTGACCAACAATCATATAATGGTAAAACCCCAATTGAAACATTTCCATTATACACACTTCATTAATAAAGGCATATAGTTTTTTGAGTATTAAATAATATAAAACACATTTTAAGGAAAAATTATCAATCAAAAAGATCGGTTCCTAACATTAAATGATAATAATATCAACTACAACTTCCTCCGGAAGGGTTAAAATAGGAGATGCATATGCCATATGAATAATCAATGAATAAGTTTTTTATCTATTTTAAATGATTATGTACTTAGTTATTTTATCATATCCATGAAAAACTATTTTAATAAGCTACTAAACCCAAAGTATCTTAATCAGGTTGGCCTCAATGGACACCATAATTTTCTTCCCTATCATGAAATTCATTGACATGCAATAAAGGAATGATTTATCGTGGAATAAATCCTTCAAATTATAGTAGATTTACGAATTGTAAAGTTCAGAAAACCACAAGCACAAGTGGATGAAATTTTATCATTCTCACGTAAGGAATAAGGGAAATGGAAAAAAGTCCCAAAAAATGGTACTAAAATGATTCATTATTAGAGGTATAAGAATAAAATAAACTAATAACACTCAATACTAATGGAATAGTTGAACTAGTTGGTTCACTCTCATGTTTCATTAGTAACAGTGCACCCAACATATCATGTTCTGCAATCTCCCAAGAGATGGTCTTCTAAAATCTATCATAATAAGAATGGAAAATTTATGAATGGGAAAATATACCCTTATAAATTCCAAATCCATTCCAAACACTCCCATATTTCTGTTCTTAATAACAATCAGAATGTGAACCATCACTACAGCCCATTCAATTGGAACCATCCCACTAATTTGAACCCACATCAATAAAAGAGTTGGTTTATAGCTCAATAAATGTGATTCACTTGATAGATCCATTCTCCGGAGAATTAAAAGGTTTTTAAATTTTTTTAACCCCTCCCCCCTACGAAATGAAAAAAAATGGAGGTGTCATTGAGGCCAATGTGGTCAGTGAAGATGTGGTCAATTAAAATTTTATTATTTAGGCCATATCTTTACTAAAATCATATATGCTACTGAAACCCGGTGATAAGAACTTTTGTGATATCAATAGGATCGCCAGTCTACTTTTGTGTCCACTGTATCATTATCAAATCTGATCATATAGGAATAAAAATTGAAAAACAAATAATCACCCATTCAATTTCATATAATATTAATGAAGGATAAATCTAAATCACAAATAACAAAAAGGCCCCGAAAATTTTGATCCATCAACTCTATTACCGACATAAGAAACACTACATACCAATCCTAAAGATAAGGAGTAGCATCAAGATGGGATGCATGGGCCCTTATCTTAGAATTATGACAACTTTATATAGCTATTTTTCATTTCACTAAAACTTTTAATCTTATATTCTATATATTTGTCAAATGAACTCTATGAAGCACCTATAGAGTCCACTTTTATACATTAAGTGATTTCATTTGAGGTTTATCCCACTAATGTTTATCATTAAAAGAAGGATTATATAATATTTCATATAGCCATATCATATATAGAATAAGATTAGGAGAATATTTTAAAGGGAAACATTAGGCCCCTATAAATATCAATAAAATTAGCTGATGTAGATGACCATCAAGATTTGATAGATAATGAATCTTGGATCAATCTCATGCTTGTATGGACACTCCAAAATACATGCCAGATTGAGTCTAATTTATCTGACTCTACATTAAATATTAATGTCTGTGATAAGAGTGAATGAAATCCTCTTGAATGAATCATACATAGTGCACAATTTATGGATCATTTCTCCATATTTAAATTCATGGTTGTCATTCAACACAAATATTTTAATTTATTGTTAAAAAGAACGTGCTTATATCAACAAGTGGATGTTCAATCATTGTATCATAAAATACCTCAAACACTTTAATGATGCATGATCTAAGAAATTATATAATTAAATAGATCCCTTCAAATCCTATGACTCTCAATAAATTGATGCAGGATTCTAACTAAGAGTACAATAACTACCCATGATTAATGATTTCAATTGAGTAACTACTCAAAATGGTTTGGAGGTATCCCTTTTTAACCTATTTCATGAAACCAATGATGAATATGTACTACCCATTAATCATATTGAGGTGAAAAAACATATTTAGGAATATTTTTGCAAGTGTTAATGATATTAGAAAATTCATTTAAATCTATATGTGTATAGGTTGGAGATAATTCGAATAATAAAAATAATGAATCTATTGGAGAAGACTTGACTTAATCCTTCGAATCTAGAAAGGTCATTAAATTACCATCCTGATTGAATGGAACCTCTATAGTAATAGTGAAAAAGGAAGATTCTTTAACATTCCCAAGATTTTAGGATGTCATCACTTTTTCCTCCCCTGAGGATAATGAATTTGGATATCATGTCCATAATTCCCTTAAAATATGATTCCCATTTATTGGTATCCTAATAATTTAGAAATTCTACCATATTAATGATAAAATATTAATATACTCCCACATTATCTCTAGAATATATGGATAAAATCACCTATTCAACTCTCAATAACATTAGATAGCGAAGAGACCATATCCATAAAGTTCACAATGTTAATGTCCATAAATCAGTTATTTTAGAAGAGATAGAAACCTCATCAATCATTAATAGATGATATATATTCTCTAATATCATTGTTTATCCCTAAAAAATTTCCTTTATTACCCACTTCTTCCATGATTATGCCAGATCGATATGAATGAGAGCTTGTTCAAAGTGTCCCATACTGTAATTATCATAAATAAATATGCTCAGGACCCTTATATACCTTACCGTCATTTATAATAGTCCAATATTTCCAAATATTATATCAAAATCCTAAAAAATCCATTTATTTCCCACTCCAAATGATATTGAAGTATATGAAAAAACAATGAATATGATCATAGAGATCCCCCAGCAGTATTTGAGGAAGGAATCTCTTACACCATTAATGATGTTAAACTAGTGAATATAGGTAAAGAGGGAAACATGAACCCTATATTAATTTGTGTCTCTATGTCTCCTGAAGAACAAGTGATATATAAAACCTTTCTATATTAGTATTTCTATGAATTAGAATATAAATATAATTAAATTTCCTTACTCAATCATGATATATCAACACATTATATAGATATACACTACGATCATCATCATTACAAGAATGTATCTTGGAGAATAAATCTGACTCATGCTTCATAGTTTTAAGTTGAATTCTAAAATATTATCATATCCAACATCATTCAAGAGTTCCAATACAATTAATTGCTTGAAAACATTTTCCCAGCAAATAATAATAAGTGAATGATCATGGTTTATACTGATTCCATGGAACTCAGTAGAAATTTTCTAAAAGATGATTTACCAATCCAAATTATAGGAATTCTAATCAATGTGACCACCAATAATCGTGTCCTCTCATTTATAGAAAAATATTTAAAATATAAAAAAATTTTAAAGTCACGTGAAGTTAAATAATCCACATAATTTATGGATCCTCAAGGAGATTATTTTTATTGTGTGATTCTATTTTCCTTGATTTATTTTGGCACCACATATCAATGTTAACTATAGCATATTTTTTAATCCTTATTAGGAAAGACTGTGGAATTCTATGTAGATGATTTGGTGGTTAAATCTCAATCGATGTTTTATCATCTAAAAAATCATGAAATAGTATTTAATATGTTCTGAGAAGATATCCTAAAAGTAAATCCCATGAAATTTATTTATGGGATACCTTTACAATGTTTCTTGGATTCATGGTACACCATCATAACATCAAATTCAACCCTGATAATACTGAGTTAATTTTTTATATTCCACATCCTTGGAATCTCATATATTGGAATGGCCTATGAGGAAAACAATTTTACATCACATGGTATGTATAAAACATCACATGTGAGTTCATACACTATAAAAATATTTTAAATAAGTGAGTAACATACTGATGGGAAAAGGATTGACACAAGTCATTTAACAATCACAAGAAATACTTCTAAATCCTACTGGTGTTTATGCTCTTTGTAGTGGGGAATCCACTTGTATTATAATTTGTATCCCTAGATTTGTCTCTCAATGATATTCTGGGATGAAATAATGAAGTATGAAATGAATATAGTATCTATTATATTAGTATAACCATGATATATATTGTGTTCTGATATTCTAAACTAGAAAATAATTTCTTCATATTAATATTTGTTAATCAAAAATTGAGGTACTACCTACAAAATTAAGAGGTATATTTGGCCTAATTAATTTAACCACTCAATTACATCCTCAATATCTTTATGTTATCTACTAAATTTCATCAGTGGGTGACAATTCAACAATAATTTTATATCCAATTAATAATATAAAACATTGTCAAAGGTAATGAATTAGCATGCTATCTTATAATGCGTACAATCATTGGAAGGGCACCAATGAATACTGAATTTCATGATGATGTGGTAATCTCCATTCAAGACTCCACTTTAAAATTAGAAATATAAAATAATGATGATTCTATTATTCCAATTAGAAAAATAATTGAGAGCCCATAAATGAATAGGTCTGATCTGGGAATCATTCTTATATCTGCTACTATGAAATGTTTTCCCTATTATTTCATGATATCATAAGACTACATCAATACTTAATAAAATATCAGAACCAACATTTTAGGTTTTGAATTATACCTAAAAATACAAGTGATCCAACTAAATTTCATGGATGATTCATAGTTAGTGATCAAGTATATTATTAATGAAAAATCCCTTAAGAAATAAGAGTTGATTCACATGTTTGATTATGTGTGAGGGTTTATAGTATAATTATCTTCTAATATGATATTGTATTATGTTCCACACTATAAAAACACCTATTAATATGTGTTTTATAAAATAACCACTACCATACAGTATCCAGATCATGATGATAATGTTATCAGCAATGCACGCCTCAAAGTATTATCCTTATTCACCAGAAATAAATGGGAAGAGATTAGTGAGATCTATTTCACCTTTGAACAAGGTGAGATGATATCCTAACCATCATATATAAATATTGGTTGGATGTACTCTATATTTAACTACTTCCAAAGATGAACTCTTCCATCGAACTGAGAAAAGAAAGAAAAAATTTTATTGTAGTTGATCAATATTACACTTTATGATTTCCAAAATACTCATAAGGTCATCTATAAAGTAATATTATATGGATTAAACTTCATATATGTTGAAGGATGAGATATTCTCACTATTATGCAATAATTACAATCATGTGCATGTGGTTACACTTGTTTAAGAACCAATCTCTCTCATCTGATTTGAAGGCTTAGATATTTTAATCAATATATAACACATGATTTTATATAATTCAACAAGAATATTAATGTATATCAGATACATTCCATCTTCATCCATCAACTCCTAGAATTACTACATGTAGCTAAATAATCTTTTTCAATATATATTTGTCGAATCAATGGTTCATATCCTCCAGTTACAACCAGGATGTTAAAGTACATCCTCACTACTACTAATTTGTTTATCCATGTTGGTCAAGGATATATCCCATAAATAGGTTGGGATGAAGGATATCATCATCTTATTCAAGAGAAGAATTATTACAAAATTTGGTGTCCCTCATAAAATATTGATAAACAATGGCACAAATTAATCATCTTTTTTTTAAAATGATTTATCAAAAATATGGATTTCATTCTAAACATTAATCCTACTATCATGTTGTCATAAATCTAAATATTTTGGCTTCCAATAAGACTATATATAATAATCTCTAGAATATGGGGAATATATTAGAGGCCTTAGCTTGAAAAAATTGTGTATACATTGTGGGCCTATCACACCACAACATTTAGTTCCATGAATGAGACCCCATGTTCACTTATAAATGAGATAGAGGCAGTGCTGCCCATTGAGATTCATCTTCCCTCACTATGCACTACCATATACTACTAGTTGACTAAGGATAAAAAGTCACAGAAGTGTACAGTTGATTTGGAAATACACGATTAGAATATATTCTGCACATTTCTCATTGAGAATGTTCATTAGAACCATGTTCCATGATATTTGAATAATAAATTTTTCTTATATTCATTTTCCCAAGAAGAGATAATATATGTTCAAAAAAATATAATGATACTAGGAAATGATCCTTTTATTCTCATACCAAAATGGGAAGGACCTTAAATAAAACACATGTAATGCTCTAATGCAACTTAAACCTAATCCACCATGTATGGAGAATGTATAACACCTGGAACTGATGTAAAAATCCTCAACAAATAATTTATATAAATTTTTCATCGGTCCTAATACATCCTGGTAACATGAAATTATACAGTTTGACCTTGTTACATTTAAAACAAAATAAACCCACATGTTATGATCATCCAAATCACATAATGAAAATTATGATTCCCACATCCAAGATAAATGATGTTAAACAATAAATCCACCCAAAAGGTTCTTTTCTAGTGACCTAAACTGCATGGCCTAGTCATCAATTCTGTATGAAATTAAACTATACAGTACATGTCCCAGTTTTATGACTTTTATGTTCATAGCATATAATCCTCACCATATAATGTAATACTACATAGTCCACTCACAAAAACCATGATATAAAATTTCATGACTATGTCTTTAGAATTAAAAATTAAACTACATGGTTATCTTATTCAATATAAGATGTTAAACTGTATATTAAAAATATTCATCACATGACAATAAATTTTATGACAACATCTGTATCATGGATTCCAAATATTATGTTGTCTATTAAAAACTCCCATATCATATACCCTAGTGTGATGTTATTTATTCTATAACTACCTCATGTTTTACACATATTTCATGTGTCATGTGATTTTAGATTTATTGACTAATCACCCTATTTTGGAAAACATGGAGCACCATGACCAAAGATATGAGGTAAATTAGTCGATCATATATGACATCAAACTACATAGAGAAGACCATTCTGCATAGCCTAATATCCCTATATATGATCCAGATCTCTATAGAGATCTTCTGCACACAATTAAACTATTAATAATATATATATCAATCCACATATACATTCATATGTACTTGATATATCTAGTGATATTCTTTTTTGGTAACTATGTATGGATTGATTCCTATTCCAAAATGATACATTGTGACATTGGGATCCCTTATATTACACCCACCAATAAATTTCATAATTCACAATTACCCTCACCCTTATATATAATCCTTTTCTACATAGGTAATAACAATAACAAAACTATGCATTGGTTGATTCTCTATTTATTCAGGAATCATAGTGACACCAGGGTCCTTTATCCTAGGTCCTATGACAAATTAAAAATAATACCCCAATTTCCTATATATGATTTGGATATCTACCAGAAATTTCTCTTAAAAGAACTATGTGTGGACTGATTATTATTCTAATATGTTAAATAGTGACACCAAGATCTATGATCATAGGTACAACTATAAATTCTATCATCAAAAATTACCACTCATAGGGATATAAATTTCTAGTGATGTTTCATTTAAAACATGCACTGAGAAAGAAGAGAGCATAAATGTTATATCATCCCATCATTGGGGATATATCCATGGAATTATACTACGATAAGATACCCCAATTTATATACATCAACATATGAGTACATAAAAATTGATATTAAATAAAACTATATATGGTCCAACCTTCATGACTTTAACATTATTAGAGTGGCCCCCTACAGATGGTGATGTCTCCTACATGAGAACCAAATCACCATAATTGTTCATGACATAATGAAATCTGCCAAATAAAAAATATCATGAATAAACCTTTCTCGACATTATATTCTAACATTGAGAGTCTCCTCTATGATATAAGGGATATAATTGTCTTGTATCCATCTTTATTAGGATACATGTCCAAACATGTATTCATGACCCAACCACAACTGCTCATTCTTTCTACCCCTATCAAGAGAATCATGGAAACATAGTCATTGAAAACTCAAAACCAATATATCTCTACTATGATTTTTTAATGCCTTCTTTTCATAAACAAATTTTCATTCTATAGGATGCTTGGAAATTCCAACACATTCCTTGTCTTTGAATAACTATTACATTCAACATAAATGGAATCTTGGGCTTGACTATGCACACTATGCCCCTGATTGGGCTCTTCATCCTTTCCACCAATATGGGATGTTGTGTATAGGCATATTCGTCCTGAAGTATAGGATAATTTAATTTCAATATGCATTTTCAATATCATATTGGAATCCAAATTTAAAATATTTTTTACATTGATACTCCGCATACCTACTCCACATTTTTTTACATAATCAAAGAACCTTATTATGTGATTTACAACATATCCACAAACTATTCAAAATATATTGGGACAATTTTTGAATTTGGGACCTATTATTTCTATTATAATCATTTACCCATGGTCCTACTAAAACAACTATAAATGATGTGATCAGAATTTTTGTGATGTTTTAGTCTTAACATAATGAAGTAGACATTAGGGTGCCATATCGCTAATTGAGTATTCCTTCCCTTCATAGAACCACTTCATTTCATAAGACTTTATATTCTCCAAAAACATTCATTGGTTATGGGTAATGAGTACATTTAAGGAAACGTCTTCATGACAATGCATAAAATATCCCCAATATTTATCTATATATGTGCCAAGGATATGGCCTATCAACCATAAATATCATCTTCCCAAATGAGAGAATCCTCTAATTTTCATACACATTCAATATATCACAATGAAACTCATATTTCCAAAATTTTATGACATCATACCTTACATGCCTTATCTGCATATCATTGGTCATAATATAATAACTTTATGTCGGGATTTATGACATCATAAGTCACTATTAAAAAGATATTGGCACTCTTTTATCCATTAGGAACTATTTGGGATGCTATTATCATTCAACAATTATCTAAGCACTACGACAACAAACCATGTACATACCCTTTGGGGATTGTGTGTTATACACATAGTGGCATAGTATTTAGCGTGACATAACCGCTCTTAAATATTCCTTTTTTCCACAGACCCACTTGATATCACAAGTTTTTAGATTCTCAAAAACCATTCCTTGGATATCTGCAATGCGTGTTTTCAAATTCTAAAGAAAATTTCAATTGATTTCCCATACTATAACTCATATATGGTTGTGCATTTATTCCCCTGATATGGAATATCAACCATTAATATCGTCATCCTGAACAAGAGAGTCATATAGCTCATATTCCCTAATACCATTATTATAGAATCCATATTACAAATATGGTCCATGATCATCCACTACATAACATCTCATATCTACACTTACAATACAAAATCCCTGGGCTATGAATCACATAATCCATGATCTAATTATTTATGTGGATTTGATGACCTAGGAGTTATGTACTTATGCATTAAACTAATTTTTTGAATCCAAAGTATGGGAGATCACCCATAAATTTTTTAATTGTTCATCAAATGGGGGAATTTAATATTATGATACAATGTTCTGATCTACATGAATATATTAAAATTCACCTTTTTTATATGGTCTACATCATCATGGTTATTTTTATTCACATTCAATTTTCTCTTTCCCTTTATAGGTAAACTATCTAAAAACCCATTTGTAAATCTATACAACCCTAAATTGCAGTAACCTGCTAGAAATAATATATGACCCTAGACTGCAACAACATATATTGAAATCTATATGACCATAATATTTAGAAACCAATGGTTAAATATATGAAACCTTAAAATAAATCAGAATACATTAAAACCTATATAACCTTAATCTACTATAACATATGTTCAAAGGTATATGACCTTAAAATATTGAATCCTACGATCAAAGAAATATAACCATATACTATATAATCCTATAGTAAAATCTATAATTACTTAAATTAAATCAACCTATGGTCAAATATATATGACCTTAAACTATAGAAATATATGGTCAAAGTTGTTTGACCTAAAACACCAACCACATTAGCTCAACCTGAATGGTGTAAAACTATTGACATAATGATACTAAAAACACGCCAAGTTGAAACCCCGTAAATGGGTATCCTGGGAGGAAGTAAATTCATTATTTTATGGACATTAACCTCACCTGATTTAGGAAAAATTTTGCATTAGTATTCCACAATATCACAAGACTTGTTAGGTTGAAAAATTATAATGGGAAGCTTATGAAAAAATATAGTCATTTCCCACAAAGACTCAACGATGGTGGGTTCCCTAATATAAATCCATTAAAATTCAGTTTATGCTCACTAGGACCCTTGTCCTAGGAAGCTTTAAGAGCATTTTTCAACCCCATATTATTCATCTCTCAGTCTATATGATCTTTATGAAATGTGTGAATACATAACATTTGGGTATTTTAACTCTTTTGAACCTAGAAATCCCCATTCCATGTTTTTCCTCCTTTTCAGTGAAATAATCCTTCCAAAAGGACCAAATATTTTGTTATAGTGATGATGGTAATGCCTAGACTAATCTATGAGCCATGTCTAGATAGAAATAATATTCACTCAAAATTCATGGATTCAAGATTTTCTCTACTTGTTATCATTAATTATGTGAATGAGATCAAAATAATTTGATTTTTTTAATTAAATGTCACAGGTTATTGAAAAATGTTGATTATTTTACAGTAAGAACTCTGATATTTGATAATTGATAACTGATGGAGGGAAAAAATTCATTTATCAAAATAGAAGTAGATGAGTATCTATATTTTAGAGCCTCTCTTCATCAAAATAACTCAACAAACATTGTATGGACATAATTATGGAGTTTCTCTATTTATTCATGAACCTTATCAACTCTCTTTTGAAGCTCGGCCACTACCATGGATTCAGCATCCTTAACAGGATAATGATTTTTCATTATAACAGCAACAACATCATTTCATCTGCTTTGGATTTCATAATGAAATCGGTGGAGTTATAATGAATCCTCAATACTAGTATCTATCTCATGTTGGATATGAATCACTAGGAGATACTTCTGATAAACATGGAATTAATATTTCACCTCATCCTTGGCATGGTTAGGTTCATCGTGAGACAATGAATCTCTAACATTAGAATATTTTTCTAACAATTTATTCATAATAGTCAGTTTTTCTAACACATGATAATCAAACCCACTTTATCCTAGTGTGATAAACATACTATAGAGCTACTAATGTTGAAAAGGTAGATCTAATAGGGTTTTCCCTAAAACCACCCTCTGTATATACTACTAAATAAATCAAAGGGTTACCTGAAAATTATTCGAGTACACCCAGGTCCACCATATAAAGTATCACCAGAGGTGATACATACCCTATAATTCATTCACTCAAAGAAAGTACTAAGGTATCAACAAAAAATTTGTATTGTTCTATTGTGGTTTCAACCCTACTTTTCTTTGACATTTGAATAAGAGTGGGGACCTCTATGGTAAGACAATCTATTGATGTTGATTCTAATGAAAGTGATAAATATGGTAGAATACTCAATGGTTTCGAGGATAAAAAAATGGAGGAAAAATGAATTAAAGTATATTTTGATACTTTCCCATGGACTACTCAACTAGTGGGTCTAAGTCTCTCTCCTAATTCTTGACATCATGAATCACAAAGTGGGGATTCCTTGAGGGAGTATTATTTCTTGATTATTTTCAATGTCGGCCTCAAATAGCCCATGAAAGTCCTCCTTTCTAGGTTTTTGGTCCAATAATACCTCTATCAAGTGAGTTTAAGAATCCTAAATACTTAATTGATAGATTTTGTTTGTGAAATTTTCCATATATAATGTTTTTCAGGTCTAGAAATTTGATCAACATACCATGAATAATGATACATGTTTTCTATAATTAGGGATACTTATATCCTTCAAACACTTTATTGAAATTCCTATACTCATATAGAAAAATTCGTATATCGATGTGTTCAGGAATATATACCATTTTTAATGGGGATGTATATCGAGTTTCATGCCCTCTCACAACTCTTTCAGTGGGGACAAATGTTGATACACTTTGATCAGGCACCAAATTAATACTTTATTCAAATACACTTATTATAGATCAATGGGGAACCCCATAAAAAAAGTTTTGGAACCGTGAATCCCTAAACGACTGATATTAATAGGATTACGGAGGCCCAAATGGTATATGTTATAAATTATGCATCATAAAGGATGTATATTTAAATGAAATCTACCCAAAAGTATTTGTAATATTTACCTGTCTGTATAATGTAGAGATGGGTTTCTAGTATAGTATCTTTGTTCCATTTTTTTAAATCCTCAACTTTCAAGATTATAGAAGATATAATTGATGGATGCATATAGGGGACTTCCTGGGAATTGGTAGTCTTCACCACTATGTGCCCTATCAAACATGGGTAACCATTATCTCATATCATGATTTGACCATATATTAATCCATTACCTCCCTCTATAATGGTATCCCCATGAAATATTGGAAATGGGTATCCAAATGGGAAATAACATCAGTAGGAATATCGTGACTCACACCAGGTGAACATGGTCCTCAAATAACATCTATGGGTTTAGTTGAATGGTCTAAATAGTCATGGATATTGGGAAACCCTCTAATGTGTGTAAGGATTCTAAAGAAGGTGAGTTTATTTATATTGATATAGTTTCAACCAACGGATGATTCTCATTTGTAGGGATCAATAATTCATATAGTGTATCTTCCTCAACATAAATCGCATTGGTTTATACCCTTTAATAGAGGAGAGATAGGTAGATTCTATAATTAATAAACATGATAATATATATATATATATATAATGGATTGGGGATGGGTTGTGAGAACGAACAGTGAGGAAAGACATATTCGGATAATGAACATACTCTATAGAAATGTTTGAATTCATACAGAGTAAGACTATTAAACACCATATCAAATACTGGTTTTGGAATAGGTATCTGACAACAGACTTCTTCCATCTCTTCATGCATAAGACTGTAGTACATGAATAAGTCCCCTACCTTTAGAGGAGATGACCTCTCTACCCAAATGGGGATTCATATTAAAGTAAACCTCATTAATTTCACCGGTAATGATTATGTCTCAACACTCTATAAATTTATGTGCTGTATTTTTTCAATAATAATTTCCCACATAAAATAATAAATGAAAAAGTACTCTGTTACGTAAATTACATCGTCATGGTAAAAAAAGTCATCCCAATCACCAGTAGATCGATCAACCAACAAATCAGTAGTTCATCACTCCATTATTACACAAAATTGTTTCATGGTAGGTATCTAGTTCATAGTGGAATAGATTATAATCTTCAACTCATGGATACAGATTTCTTCCACTATAGTATTTGTATTGAAAATGATGTCCATGGATGGATACATATCCTCATGAAGAGTAATATGAATAATTAACTAAAGAATCATCCCTATATCCCTGACATCAGTGTTCTCATTCTACTAAAATATGGAAAACATAGGCCATACATTGTCTGAATACTCATCCTCTAGTTTTCAAGGGGACTTGACATCCTTTGACTTTACTGGATTCATAGAGTGTTCCACCTCAATCAGATTTTGATCAACAGAGACCTAAGTCTCTTACTAGTGATGAATATCAAACCATCTCAATCCAATTATATCTCATGAATTCTATTACTATTAGTATTTCCATAGAGCCTATGGTTGAGGCCATTTTAGTCTTTATGGAATTCCATCTCTCTCTCTAGATGGCCTTGTCTACCTCTCTTTACTCATAATTTAGACACATTATCAATAACCCACAGGGGTTATTTTCAAAAATATCCTTTGAGGATACGAAAAAATCCAAAAAAACACATTTCTAGGGGTTATCCAAATATATTCCCTCAGTGGAGGCAACATGATCACCGCCAAGGATGCATCATTGTCCATTATAACCTATAATTTCAATTATACCATTATATTAAATTCTAATTATACATCTGCTAGAGGTGAGACAATTGGCTATTTCAAAAACCTAAATTATTCTACAGACCTGTAAGGCATGTATATGTCATTGATGATCTCACAAACTATCCATTTGAACTGTACGTTATCTCAGAAATCCATCATATATGAACTCAGATCATAGTTACTAAGACCGTTGTCAACATTTTTACAAGTGGGTGATCACTGTCTTGAAAGAAGTTGAACTCTTTGGATAAGATAAAAATTTTATAACTAATATATATTTTAAATACTAGGGAAATAATCAAATTACATCTTGATTAAAAGGGAGTAACCATCATATAAGGATACCAACGTCACAACATACAACATATGCATTAAAATGTGACCCTATCCATCCCCACAACACCAAAAATAGACACAAAATATGAAAGAGTGTCTTCATAATATAAAAATTCATCAAGAAGTAGTGTATTTTCACAAAAATAAGTGCTACTAATCCTAAAATATCTTTTTATGCTAACTTGACTACCATAACAAATTATCTTCGTCTTTAACAAATATTATAATCATGGACTTGATAATCTAATAGCTTATCCAAAATTTTATGAATCCATAAAGTTAGGCCCTCTCAAGGATGTCAAGATCAATGATATATCCTAACTATTCATATTATCCATGTTGGAGCATACAACAATAATTGTATAGGATTATCTTCTTTTTATTATGGGGAATCTCATTGTACTCTTAGAACTTATTCCATTACAATAGGGTTTTAATAAGGCATTCATCCATACTTCTGAATTGATGTTGGCTTATAGTAAATTAACCTTTCCAATGAACATCAAGGATAGTATTAATAATTCATGTTCCAAAGATAGTGCATCTTATTCATCCTCTATTATTTTTTTGAGGGATGAATTAATCATACATTTCCACAAGGATTGGTTCCCTTGAAAAATTTTAAATATCCCATTTACTAATTCCAACTTAACTATGTGTAATATAAGAACTACTAGTCGAAGTACTCTATTGGCTTAAAAACACTATGAAAACGTTTGGGTGTTTTAATATGTATGTATGAGATACCATGATAGATTCAAAAATGGAATCTACCTTACGATTATATTTAAATGATTATTGTATATTACCAACCCAATAATCCCACATCCAATATGGCTTGACTCCTGATACAAGAAAGTCCCAATCTTCACTCTGGCCTTTTGATTGATTGGTGGTGGAATGATGAAAAATAAAAAAGTAAAACTATGTACTTGGATAAGAAATATGTGGTTTTGTGTATGTACCACTCATATTGTGGTGTAATAGGAAAACAAATAATTTTCTCCTTTCACTGATATTTTATCAAGTATAAGAACAATTATCTACAATAATGTTTGTATACACGTTAATCCACGATCATAACATGCATCTATTTAATATATACATGTGAATGTTCATCAAAATACCATGGATATATAGTGGAAGAAATTTATATATCTGATACTCTATATTATTATTCATTATGTGACTTGTGAGGAACAACAGAAATAATATCGCATAAGTAGTATTAGCTTAATCTGATAATTTAAATATTTTATTAAATGTGATAAAAATCTCATTATCTAAAATTCTAATAATGTTTTCATCCAGTAGATTTATGAAATAATAATATTAGTCTTCATTAAAATTGAATTGATTATATAAGGTGAATGTACTAAAAAGATTTATAAAATATACATAAACATTGTGTGGGAAATTGGAAAATCCCAATTTTTTCTTACATAATTTGTTCACCAAACATTGGATAGAAATAAGCAAGGTAAAAAAATATCTTGGACATTTTTTAACAAAAACTGAGAATAAATATTACTAATTTCAAATTTTTCTCATCCATATAGTTCACCCATGTTATTTTATTATGTACTTCACCAAGGTCCTTTACACAAACCTATTGCCCAGGGTAGGACCTCACATAAGAGCTTCTCTCAACCTCTATTCCCAACATTGATAATATATGTTTAGGGTGAAACTCAAATACAAAAGTATAAATTGAGCTAAAAAATATTAATATAATGTTGGTACATATATAAATCCTCTAATTTGAGAAAAAACATGGATACATGGGGTAGACAGATAGAAGTTATTTATAAGTGCTGGTAAAAGATATGTGAGTAATGAAAGCACACTACATTTTTTTGAGTGAAACATAAATGAATGGTATACAAGCCCCACAATTGCATGATACCCACAATTTAAGATAAAAATAATATTTTTTTATAATTATTTCATGATGGTGTTAATTTTACATCCATATTAAATCCTCATTATTCTAATTAGATTCACTATTGAGGGGGAGAATTACTGGAATTCTCCATTCATGATAAGGATGAATAATAGGATGAAGAAAATCCTAAAATATATTAAGGAAATTATATTAGAAAAATTAATATAATTTTACATAGATTCCATGAAGTACACCCAAGTTAACCCTTTGTATGACACTTGAGAATCCAAGGCACTTTCACATGTTTCAGACGAATGAATCATTAACTTGAGATAGGGTATTTGAGTTTCCAAAAGATATAAAACACCAGGAACCATTTCAAGGAACCACTCACTCCATATTATAATAACACTAGGTTGAAGTACCCTTACCCAACTATACACTTGTGCACCCCACTTCCATAATATTTCATGGAGGCCCCGTACAACTAGGCCAAATATTTTCCCCATTATTTCCTCCCAGATAATCACTTCACCCTTGTATCACTTAAATAAATCCTTCATCACTTCACCCAAATATCACCTATGTTAATCCATCATCACCTCATCTAAGGATCACTTCCGTGAGGCGTTTTTCATTTATCACTAAAATTATTTGGTTGAGGTTTACAATTGTTATCCCTAGTGTTACATGGGAGATAACATTCCACTAACCCTAGTATTACATGGGAAGTGTCTTATTCCATTCTTTTTAAAATGTAAAATGAACCTTTCACTATATCCTTCAGAATCACCATGAACACACTTTATTTTATGGAAGGGCATTCCTTAGTAAATATTTCTTATTTAAAACTCAAATTATCAGGGCCTACTCTAAATCCATTGAATTAATGGGATCATGGTATGCACACAAGAATTATCTCTTTTTATCCTTCTTTTCCTTAATAAAATTGTATCCCTTTAGTCTCCCATAATAGATAGGGTACTAAAGGGTTTTTAACTCTTATATTCCCTCAAAATTGGGTGTCCTAATACTAAATAATCCAGCGAGAATTTCATATGAATATACAACAACACATGGTGGAATCATATCTAAGCTCAATCAGACTGCGCACATGGTAGATGATTGAGTCCACTATAGGAGAGTCGTAGTCAGAATTTGAATAATCCCTACATATAACCTAAAAATCTCTTATATATGAGAAAACCTCTTGTATGCTTCCTAAAATAAGAAAAATCCATGCCATATATTATCCACTCGCATAGGTATAGTTGATGTATAATCCTAATGATTGTGATATTTATAGTGACCACCCTATATCGTTATCTCCATTAATCCTAAGTCGTAAAAGTGTATCCGTCATTGAGTAATCCCTAAGCCATTCTTGTAGGAATCCATATCTTCCTTTCCTTTCATATCCCCTCCCAAATCCATTAGTATATAATGATTATATTTCATTTATGGTATTCTTTTTCATGTGTAAGCATGTTCCATATAATATTATGTGAGATTCGTGATCTTACAATATATCTTGTTTCTCATACCTAGAATAAATCACATGGGCTTTCAAATATGTGATGATCAAGGCATAAGCATTTTTAAAATTATTCCATTTTGGTCCACCTTATTTTGTATAATCCAAGATTAATTTTATTATTCTCAATGTGATATATACCTATTGAATAATTCCTTTGAATGGATATATTCTAGATGAATAACCTCACAGATGTCTAAAATTAATTATCTTTATTTAATCCTATGTTGTCTCCACCTTTATCACACAAGTGTACTTAACATTAGACTTATATAGATGTTGATTCATATCGTCATGGGTTATGTAGGACACCTATCCAAGGATTGATCCCTATATCCAATATTAAAATTTACCCATATACATCTCTAATACATGATATTTTACATTATTTTCATTGTACTAGTCACAAGACATTAACCTCTAAAACCATTCTAATGCCACATGAAATTAAATTGTATGGTATGGTCATATCATGATACAATAAAATATTTCCCTCAAACTACATGGGATTTTATTATTTTATCAATGGGATTTGTAGTATTTCTCCGGAACGTTTATACTTAACATCATTAATCTTATACTTACATCATCATTAGGCCATATTCACTATGATATCATATGTTTCCTTCCCTTACTACGATAGACTCCCATGATTCTATACATCCAATGCTTGGGGAATTATTCCATATATATCATCCTTTCATTGGGATATATTCTGGTTAGTATCACACCCCCACTCAAAGGGATATATTCGTTATAGTTACAATTATTTTACCCACATTGGGCCATATTCCTATTAGGATCCATCTCCCTAAGGACATATTTATTATTAGACCAAACTATCCTCATTGGACTATAGTCCATCCAAGGTCAACAAGAAAGGTTTTCTCATGTGTAATTCCACACACCAACCATTGATATGAATATTCACCTATTAACTCTTATCAATTGATTTAAAACTACATGAATCAGTCCTTTTAAAATCACATTAAAAGTTATAATGTTTCCAATTATGTGGCATTAAACTCTTCAAGTCCTAATTAATTAAACAATTATATGTCGTAATCCCCTTAATGGGCTCGGTCCCAAAACCATAAACATCCACCACATTCTCGTATAGTGATAAACTATATATTTCCCAGTTGTGGGGCTTTACACCATCAAAACCTATAAACTAGCATCATTAATTAATTATAGGTTAAATATGGAGAACCTATGATACAAACAGATGGTGTCATTTATGGAGATCCTAAAATACATATTGATGTTCACATTGATGGGATTAATCATATATATATATATATATATATAAATTCATAAGGTTTCTGGATAATAACTGACTAATTGGATGAGGGTGACTAGTATCTTAGTAGGATTTTGAAAATATTCATGAGAATGAAATATATTTATAAGATTCTTAGAGTTGGAAATAATTCCCCCAATGGGGTGTGATGAGCACAACCTCCCATTTTCTCAACCAATGTGAGTTATTAAGAATCATTGGTATGAAACCCCAATACGTTACTGCCTCTTGAATGTTGGTATGAAACATATCACAAATGTAGGGGTTGTTGGGTGACTCTAATTCCATCAATATGTCCAATTTTAATAACCATATAGGACAAGATTAGTGACATTACATGAAGACCATGAGAACCATTCCATCTCATCCTAGTTCAAGACAGTGACACTTATGTATTATATTTTTTGTAGGGTTTTGAAACATTACATATAAACGATATAAGTTTATAAATGAAAAAATATTTCAATATTAACGTTGAGTATTAAGAGACAAGAATTTTATATATTTATATTTCAATCAAGATGTAACTTTTTTGTATATAGATAGAAGTAGAGGTTTTCATTTATACATTAATAAAATTTAAGTAGGGTTTTATATTTTTCTATGTCAGATACTATTATATATTGAGGAGAGGCATTCTATATATTGATGGGAATATATATTTTCAACAGATATGAGTTTTACAATGAATACATTTATTTAAATCATGTAATATTATCATTTATGGGCATTAAATATTTCAAAATTTAGATTTCAAATAGTTATGATTTTTAAAAAAGAATATTTCAGGGATTACATGTAGTAATTAATGTAATTAAATATTGATTGTTCTAGTGTAGTAAATTTGGATTTTTATATTAATTTAATTAAGGATTGAATTATTCTAATAGATATTTTATATCTATTTCCGTGAGATGTGATTGATGATCTGGTGGGAGTTATACAATGAATCAAGAGGGGGGAAATTGAGTTCTTATAATTTTGACACCTAATAAATCATCCCATTAAATATTCTATACTCATTTATCAAAAGAGAGTGGACATAAAAACAGATAATAGAATAATATAACATAGTGGTTTTATATTGGTTTGGAAAATAAGAATCCCTTAATCTAATAATGCTCTCTCCACCAGCTTGGGGATTTCCACAATACATGTACTTTTGTTAGGGACCTAAAAAATTAAGTTCATGACATTGTGTATTCTTAGATAGAATGGTGCCAAGAACTTTAAGGAAGATATCCCTTTTTATAAGACCTATATTGATTCTTAACATAAGATAAAGGTCCATAAAAGATATACAAATTCAACTCACCATTACAAGATGAAATGGAAAAAATATGGTAGTTTATTCTAGTGAGAGTGTAAGTCATTAACGATTAGCTATGGAAGTTCTATTGGCTATATAATATATAATCTTCAACGAATAGTAGAAATAAAGGTTTATTATTTTTCAAAAACAAGGAATGTAATTCATGTATAGAAAACTAGATTAATACATTCAATCATCATAGAATTACGTGATTCATGACTGTTCAAACTCATTATATATTTCTCTTTCCTTTCACTCCCTGGAATTTTCAATTTATAACTCTATATATAATTCAATACTGAAGTGAAAATAGAATTATCCAAAAAAACATTCTTTTTTTTGTATATATCCTCCATTTCTGATAATTTAAATCTCATTGATCATTGTTGAATGTTATGGTGGTATTCATTTGAAATATATGCATTTTTAAAAATAAATGAATTATTTTATTCATCATTCATTATTCACGCATCAAAATTTCTGACAAAAATAAATATTGGAATTTAATTTTCATAGATTTTAGAAAAATAATAAATACCATAAAAAGTGAATAAATAATCTAAAAATAGTTACAAAGTGTGACCGTAACCTTAAATGTTGTTATCCCCATCAAAGGTCATTTGAGTCTTCAAGACTTCATAAGAGTTAGTGAAATGTCTAGATTAGATATTAAAAGAATAATATGTCACGACCCGTCCTCGGGGCCCGTGCCGTGACTACCCCAAGCCCGCCTTCCATAGGCCAGGGGCTGGCGACTAGCACCAAGGCGTGAAATCCCAGTAAACAGGGAAGGCATTGCCTTTATAAGTAACAACCACACAGAGTCAGCAAGCGGAAAGTAAAGTGCAGAAAAGAAAAGGGGCCGGAAATACAAGCCCAACTGTAAAGTACAACTGAAAAGTAAAGTACAGCAACTGAAGAAAAGACGGCGGCCTCGTGTCGTCCACTGGCAATCCCACCTGAAGGGTGGGTACAGATAGCCTCCAAGCTCCTCGGGCCCCACGTCCGCTCTGAGCACGTCCCGCCCAGTGGTCCACCTCCAGGTACCGTCCTGCTCCACGCCCCAACCGCGATCAGCGCTGTCCGTCGTCTGCAACCAACACCACGAAGTGCGGGCATGGCCCGTGCAGGGGTGAGTACAACTACTCAGTAAGGACCCCGAGACCCCCGAAGGTCTCCCGAAATCCACAAAGGATATAGCACAAAAGAAAGATGCAATCACGAAGTAACATCCGACTCGACTTAGGTATATGCCCATACATATACCTAAGTCCCCAATTCTAGCTCTGCTCACGAGCTCAAGAACAACTCAATCCACAAAGGAAAGCAAGACTCAAATCCACAAGGAGAGTAAACAGTAAATCCACAAAGGATGGTTCAACACAATCCACAAAGGAGAGTAACATAAGATTCAGCTCAACCAGGTATACTTTTTCAGATGACGTCAAAGATGATCACTGATCCATCTAAGTCGTCGGACCCACGAAGGATCGATAGGTACTAACCCCCGCAGTAGACCCACACAGGATCGGGCTCACACAGAACCTGTAGGCAGTGGCTCACACAGAACCGGTAGGCAGTGGCTCACACAGAACCGGTAGTAGGACCCACATAGGATCGGGCACTGATCCGCGTAGGATCGCTGAGTGCAGTAGTCGACGCAGTCCACTGAGGATCTCTGCACAGTCGTCGCCGCAGTCCACGAAGGATCTCTGCTCTGCCGTCGTCGCAGTCCACGGAGGATCTCTGCTCTTCCGTCGTCGCAGTCCACGGAGGATCTCTGCTCTGCCGTCGTCGCAGTCCACGGAGGATCTCTGCTCTGTCGTCGAGGTCACAGCCAGCGCTAGGGTTCCCGCACGTAGCGAGCTCGTTTAGGAGGGTCCGCTCCACGAGCCGAGGGGCTGATACATCAACTGACACGTAGTCCGAAGTTGATGTATCCAAAAGTTCCGTATCGACAACAGGATCTCAACGCGACAGACGGCGCGTCAATCGGACGCCCGGTCTGAGAGTTATTGGCATTTTCGTCCCAGGGGCCCGGTTGGTTTTTAGGGAAAAACCGACCCGACCGTACTCCGCCTGTATCCGATCCTCGGGCGGAGTATGCCAAAAGTTCCGTCTCACTTAGAGGAAACTACCACAGCTGACGGTACGTCGTTCGGACGTCCGTAGCTCAAGTTATGAGCGTTTCCGCTCCGAGGGCCCGGTTGGCTTCGTGTACGAACCAACCCGGCCGAACCCAAAGTCTTCCGAAACCTTGAGTATAATATACCGAAACGACCGTCTCGATCCAAGGATCGCGTAGCCGCTGACGGTTCGTCAATCGGAGGTCCCAGGCCCAAGATATGGGCGAAAGACCGTAGAGGGCCCGAAACGGGGGTACTGGGCCCGGGGCGACCCGGCCCGAACCCCCCCTGGGGTCGGCCGAACCGGGTCGGCCCGAACCGGGTCGGCCCGACCCGGCCCGAACCGGCTCGGCCGGGTCCGGTCCGGCCTGGGCGCGGCCCGGCCGACCGGACCGGCCGGCTCGGCCTCGGCCGGGCGGCCGAACTGCCGCCGCCGCGGGGTTGAACCCGCGGCTTGAGAGAAACCACGGCCCCGCGGGGGGCCGCCTGTCACGCGGACGCGGCCGGGCCGCCGCGTCCGTCCCGGTTCCGCGCGGCCGCGGAACCGGCTGCCGCCGCCGCCGCGGCGGAAGATTTCCACGGCGGCGCGCCTGGCGCCGCCGCCTCCGGTCGCCGGCGCCGCCGCGCCGGCGACCCGCGCCGCCGCCTCCTTCCGCGGGCCGCCGGAGATGCTCCGGTGGCCCGATTTCTTTCCCGTCTGCGCCGATGCTCCTCCCGGGGGACGATCTTCACTGCGGAGCCAACAAATTTCCCTTGCCGCACGGTTCGTCGTCGTCCGCCAAATCCGCGCAAAAAGAGGAGATCGGCGGAGGGTTGCCGGGTCTTGTTCGTTAGACCCGCACCCTCCGCGTTAGTCATAATCCACGGGAGGAACAATAAAACAATCAACAACAATTTTAAATGTTAAAATTGTTCGAAGATCATGCTTCTTTACTTTAAAAGAAATAAATCACGGGAAGGAAAATATTCCAATCAACCCTTACCTTATCGTCGTCGTCGGATGAGGGGTCGTCGCGGAATTGCTCGTCGCGGAAGATGGAGATCGCCGCGTCGTCGCGGAATCGCTCGTCGCGTCGCCAATCTCCGGATCAAGATCAACGGATTTAATTAGTTTAAATCCGTTGATATTGAAATTAAAAAGGGAGAAGAAAAGATCTGATTCTCACCTTTGTTGCCGAACGAGGGTCGGCCGCGGAAGAAGAGGCGTCGCCGAATAACGTCGCGGGTAGATCTCGTCGACGTCGCAGATCTTGGTGTGCGTCGTCGAATTCCGGTCGTCGGCGTTCTTCGCGTTCTTCGCGTTCTTCGCGTTCTTCGCGTTCTTCGCGTTCTTCGCGGAGAGGGTGGAGGAACGAAGATTCTCTCAAATCCTTTCCAAGGATTTTTATGTTGGTCTTATTTTATAAACATGCCAACACGAAACCGGTTAAGAAACGATCCATCAATTCGTTGAATTAATTCAACGAAAGAAACGACCCATTTAATTCACGAAGAAACAGTCCATTTAATTCACGAAATAAACCGCCCAATTAAATGGTCTGTTAAGAATTAAAGAAAACGCGTCGGTTGACTTTTCAGTTACTTTGACGGGTTTTCGCGGGTGCGTTACTTAGCGAAAGAAACGGCGGGGCTCATGCGGGTCCCACCGCACAAATATCCTACCAAGGGGTAGGATATTTCTGGATAGCATCCTATCCAGTTCAACTCAGTTCAAGCCGTCTTTAAGTGACTTCAAGTGGCTTCCAAGCAGCTTAAGTGAAATAAAATAAAGTTGTCGCACAAACTTTATTTTATTTCTGACTTAAAGCCGTAAAATTTAAAAACCACGTCTGAGCAAACGCAACTCCGGAAGAGGAGTTTCTAAGCAAATACCGGCGCTGCGATTTCATCGGTGCCCTCAGAATTCGATTCCGGGCACCGGTTCAAAAGATAGAAAAACCCGCTCGTCCGTTCACTGAACGCACCCGAGCCAAACTTCGGAAATTGATTCCGGGCACACCGGGCCTCGGAATCAGGTGCCGTCTGAAGCTGCGCTCTTGTAAAATTCCAAAGAAAATTAAGAAAAAAATTTCCTTGAAATTTGCGGGTCTTTACATTACTCCCACCTCAGGGCTTTACGTCCCCGTAAAGATACATCAAAACTAGGGGAACAAATGGGGGTACTGAGCACGCATCTGAGCCTCCCGCTCCCAAGTGCTCTCCTGGAGGTTCCCGTGCTGCCATCTGACGCGCACAAGAGGAATCGACCGCCCACGTAGGACCCGCTCCTGTCGATCCTCGATCTCCACTGGAACCTCCGCAAAAGTCGCCCCATCGTCCACGTCCAGCTCCCCAAAGTCGATGATGTGCGTCGGGTCGTGCACGTATCTCCTCAGCTGAGACACGTGGAAGACGTCGTGCACCCGGTGCAACTGAGGTGGTAGAGCCAGGCGATAAGCCACCTCTCCTATCCTGCTGAGGACCTGGAAAGGCCCGATGAAGCGTGGAGACAACTTGCCGCCTCGGCCAAATCTCCGTAAACCACGTCGAGGTGAGACACGCAAAAAGACGTGGTCGCCATCCTCGAACTCTAGTGGCCTCCGCCTCCTGTCATCATATGACTTCTGCCGGCTCTGAGCTGTCCTCATCCTCTCCTGGATGATCTGGACCTTCTCTGTCGTGGCTCGGACCATCTCTGGTCCCACGAGTGCTGACTCCCCAGGGTCTGTCCAGCACAACGGTGATCTGCAGGGTCTGCCGTACAACGCCTCGTTTGGTGTCATCCCGATGGTGGAGTGGTAGCTGTTGTTGTACGCGAACTCCACCAAGGGTAGGTGGTCCTCCCAGCTGCGACCAAAGTCGAGAACACATGCACGGAGCATGTCCTCGAGTGTTTGTATGGTCCTCTCCGTCTGACCATCCGTCTGAGGGTGGAAGGCTGTGCTCAGATGGAGCCGCGTCCCGAACGCCTCCTGCAACCCCTTCCAAAGCCTGGAAGTGAAACGAGCATCTCGATCGGAGACGATAGACGATGGCACACCGTGAAGTCGTACGATCTCCTGGACGTAAAGACGTCCCAAGCTCTCTACTGAGCCCTGCTCTCTGATGGGTAAGAAGTGTGCCGACTTGGTGAGTCGGTCGACAATCACCCAAATGGAGTCGTGACCTCTGGAAGTGCGTGGAAGTCCAGTCACGAAGTCCATAGATATGCCATCCCACTTCCACTCCGGGACCTCCAAGGGTTGTACCAAACCTGCTGGTACCTGGTGCCCTGCCTTCACCTGCTGGCAGGTGAGGCATCGTGAAACGAACTCTGCCACAGCTTTCTTCATACCCGGCCACCAGTGCTGTCGCCTGAGATCCTGGTACATCTTCGCCACTCCGGGATGTACCGCCAAGGGAGAAGTGTGAAACTCTCTCAGCACCTCCTCTCGTAAAGCGACTGGTACGAAGGTACGTCCTCTGAAAAGGATGTCGTGCTCTGCTCCAAGGGAGAAACCATCAGGCGCCTGACCTGAGGATATCAGTGCACGCCGGGTCTCACAGTCAGCGTCCCCACGCTGAGCCTCTCTGACCCGCTGTAGAAGTGGAGGAGAGACTGTGAGAGACTGAAGAAAGGTTGTTCCGTCTCTATCCACGAAGGATATCTGCAAGGAGGCTAGCTGCTCCGTCGCCTCCTCAAGTAGCTGAATGCCCGTCCTCCTGCTGAGGGCATCGGCTACCACGTTCCCCTTCCCAGGAGTATAGACTATCTCAAAGTCATAGTCCTGGAGGAACTCAAGCCATCTCCGCTGTCTCAGGTTCAGGTCCTTCTGAGAGAAGATATACCTGAGACTCTGGTGGTCAGAAAAGACTGTGAAGCGCTCGCCCATCAGATAGTGCCGCCAAGTCTTCAGAGCGAAGACCACTGCTGCTAACTCCAGGTCATGAGTGGCGTAGTTCTGCTCATGCGGCCTCAACTGACGTGATCCGTAGGCGATCACGGCCCGCTCCTGCATCAGGACGCACCCGAGTCCAGTCCCTGATGCGTCGCAGTAAACTACGTACCCAACTCCCTCCTCAGGCAACCTCAAGATAGGTGCGCTGGTCAATCTCTGTCTCAGCTCCTGGAAGCTCTGCTGACATCTGTCTGACCACACGAAGGGTTTCCCCTTCTTCGTCAAGGCTGAGAGTGGTGCTGCAACTCTGGAGAAGTCTGGCACGAATCTCCGATAGTATCCCGCTAGGCCCAAGAAGCTCCGCACCTCTGTCACGCTCTTGGGTGGCTCCCAAGCTAGCACTGCCTCGATCTTCGCGGGATCCACTGCAACTCCCGCCTCAGAAATGACGTGCCCCAAGAAATGGACCTCACGTAACCAGAACTGGCATTTTGAGAGCTTGCCATAAAGCTGGTGCTCTCGGAGTGTGTCTATCACAACTCGCAGGTGGTAGGCATGCTCCTCCTCAGTCGTCGAGTATACCAAAATGTCGTCAATGAAGACAATGACAAATCGGTCGAGGTATGGCTGGAAGATCCTGTTCATGAGGCTCATGAACACCGCTGGAGCATTGGTTACGCCGAACGGCATAACCAAGAACTCATAATGGCCATACCGACACCTGAAGGCCGTCTTCTGCACGTCCTCGTCTCGAACTCTGAGCTGATGATAGCCTGACCGGAGGTCTATCTTCGAGAACCACCGCGCTCCCTTGAGCTGATCGAAGAGGTCATCAATCCGTGGCAGCGGATACTTGTTCCTCACTGTCACCTGGTTCAGGCGACGATAGTCGACACATAGTCGCAAGCTCTCGTCCGCCTTCTTGGCGAACAAAATCGGGGAAGCCCAGGGTGAAACACTGGGTCGGATAAACCCCTTGCTCTGCAAGTCCTCCAACTGTACCCGCAGCTCTCGAAGCTCGGCGGGGGCCATCCGATATGCTGGAGTAGATATCGGGGCTGTCCCGGGGTACAAGTCGATGTAAAAGTCCACCTCTCTACGAGGAGGTAGCCCTGGAACGTCGTCGGGAAAGACGTCCACGTACTGGTCCACCACTGCAGGAAAAGCCGGACTCCGCACATCCACTGCTCCTAGGATGAGGCTAGCCAACTGATGAGAGATGGGCTGCACTCTCCTCCGCGGAAGTCCATCCTGTGCTGCAAAGGTTCCCTTCTCGCCGGTGAAGGTAAACCTGCTCCCGTCGGTGCGAACACATCGCACCTTGCGCCTAAAACAGTCGATCTGGGCATGAACCGTGGATAGCCAATCCATGCCCAAGATGACGTCGTAAGGCCTCGACGCCGCTACAAGGAGATCCCAGCCGAAGCTCTCGCCTCCTAGAGTAAGCTCACACTGCCGGCACCAGTGCGTAATCGTCGAGTCTGCTCCCGTAGGAGTCTCTAGCCGTAAGGATCGAGCCAACGGCTCAGTCGGAATCTCCGAGCTCCGAACAAGGGCAGAGGCTATGAAAGAGTGACTCGCTCCTGTGTCTATAAGTACTGCAGCAAGGGTGGAATAGACACAGATCGTACCTCGAATCATCTCTGGCAAGTCGGGGTCGTAGGCCTCCACTGCCTGGAGCTGGGCCTGTCTCTGCCCGCCAGCTCCCTGTGGTCGAGGTGGCCCTCCTGGTGGTGGTGGGGGTAGAGCCTGGAAGCGTCGCCCACCACCCGCAGCTCGGCCAGCTCCTCTGCCTCGTCCGCCTCCTCCCTGCGGACCGCCACGGTCGACTCTCTGCCTCTGCCTGGGTGGCCCCTCCACCGTCTGCTGCTCCTCTGGTCGGCGAGTCGGGCAGTCACGAGCCATGTGACCCTGCCCGCCGCAAGAGTAGCACAGCCTGCCTCTCGAAAGGCTGGCACTCCGCTGTGTGCCCCGCACCGCTGAGCCGGTGTCCTGAGGCCGTCTGCGAGGGGGTCTGGTCTGCCTGGACCCGTGAGTCATCTGTCGGCTACCTGCTGCCGAAGACTCAGCTACCTGCCGCCCTGCGCTAGGTCTCGCCGCTGAAGAAGGCTCTGCCAGGAAGCTCTCGATCAGGAGGGCTCGCTCCAGCACTCCCGCCTGGGTCGGAATGCTGAGGGAGATCAGCGACGCACGAATCTCCTGTCGCAAGCCCTGCTCGAAGGTCCGGGCCCGGAAGAAGGGGTCCCGTACCATGTCGGTCGAGTAGCGAGATAGGTCCGTGAACCTCGCTGCGTACTGAGCGACCGTCATGCTGCCCTGGCGCAGCTGGAGAAGCTCCTGGATGCGCACCGCTCGGAGGGTGGCCGGGACGAACTCAGAGCGGAAGAGGCTCTCGAAGTCCGCCCAGAGCAAGGATGCCTCATCGTGAACCTGGAGCATCAGGCTCCACCATCGTCCTGCCGCCGCCTGCAGGAGGCTCGCTGCGAGAATCACCATGAGATCCGCTGGTGTCCTCACTAGCCTAAAGATCCGTACCACCGCCTCTAGCCAGTCCTCGGCGGCCTGGGGGTCCGCCTCACCGCGAAACCTGGGCGGTCGCTGGCTCTGAAACTCGTGCAGTGCCCTGAGGCGACGTGAATCGTCGGCGTCTGGTACTGGAAGCATCGGTGGCTCGGCGGGTAAGGCTACCGCCGGTGCCACTGCTGGCAAAGGGCCCTGCACCGAGGCCTCGTCGCTCGGTGGGCTGCCGTCGCGCCCTACACTCGGAACCCTAGCTGGCAGTCGTCGCGGGGCCATCCTGAAAAGGAGAACAAGAGCACCACAGTCAGAACAGTATACCTGGTGAGCTGGCACAAGTAATCACAAGGAAAACTTGAGACTTTCATAAAGCAGATCAGTATACCCGGTGAGCTGACATAAGTAATCACAAAGAAAACTTGAAACACACACGCAATCAATGTTTTCATGCATTAAGTCGGAAATCAGGAGTCAGGGTCCTGGTGTACGGATACGTCGGCCGCCGCACCAACACTGGGCTCCCTGAACTGATAACCACACTCAATACACTAAACACTATTGCTTCACATAGAAAGGAAGGACGATCAGAGTCTGCGGTAGAACCGACCGCCTCTGATACCAATTTGTCACGACCCGTCCTCGGGGCCCGTGCCGTGACTACCCCAAGCCCGCCTTCCATAGGCCAGGGGCTGGCGACTAGCACCAAGGCGTGAAATCCCAGTAAACAGGGAAGGCATTGCCTTTATAAGTAACAACCACACAGAGTCAGCAAGCGGAAAGTAAAGTGCAGAAAAGAAAAGGGGCCGGAAATACAAGCCCAACTGTAAAGTACAACTGAAAAGTAAAGTACAGCAACTGAAGAAAAGACGGCGGCCTCGTGTCGTCCACTGGCAATCCCACCTGAAGGGTGGGTACAGATAGCCTCCAAGCTCCTCGGGCCCCACGTCCGCTCTGAGCACGTCCCGCCCAGTGGTCCACCTCCAGGTACCGTCCTGCTCCACGCCCCAACCGCGATCAGCGCTGTCCGTCGTCTGCAACCAACACCACGAAGTGCGGGCATGGCCCGTGCAGGGGTGAGTACAACTACTCAGTAAGGACCCCGAGACCCCCGAAGGTCTCCCGAAATCCACAAAGGATATAGCACAAAAGAAAGATGCAATCACGAAGTAACATCCGACTCGACTTAGGTATATGCCCATACATATACCTAAGCCCCCAATTCTAGCTCTGCTCACGAGCTCAAGAACAACTCAATCCACAAAGGAAAGCAAGACTCAAATCCACAAGGAGAGTAAACAGTAAATCCACAAAGGATGGTTCAACACAATCCACAAAGGAGAGTAACATAAGATTCAGCTCAACCAGGTATACTTTTTCAGATGACGTCAAAGATGATCACTGATCCATCTAAGTCGTCGGACCCACGAAGGATCGATAGGTACTAACCCCTGCAGTAGACCCACACAGGATCGGGCTCACACAGAACCTGTAGGAAGTGGCTCACACAGAACCGGTAGGCAGTGGCTCACACAGAACCGGTAGTAGGACCCACATAGGATCGGGCACTGATCCGCGTAGGATCGCTGAGTGCAGTAGTCGACGCAGTCCACTGAGGATCTCTGCACAGTCGTCGCCGCAGTCCACGAAGGATCTCTGCTCTGCCGTCGTCGCAGTCCACGGAGGATCTCTGCTCTGCCGTCGTCGCAGTCCACGGAGGATCTCTGCTCTGCCGTCGTCGCAATCCACGGAGGATCTCTGCTCTGTCGTCGAGGTCACAGCCAGCGCTAGGGTTCCCGCACGTAGCGAGCTCGTTTAGGAGGGTCCGCTCCACGAGCCGAGGGGCTGATACATCAACTGACACGTAGTCCGAAGTTGATGTATCCAAAAGTTCCGTATCGACAACAGGATCTCAACGCGACAGACGGCGCGTCAATCGGACGCCCGGTCTGAGAGTTATTGGCATTTTCGTCCCAGGGGCCCGGTTGGTTTTTAGGGAAAAACCGACCCGACCGTACTCCGCCTGTATCCGATCCTCGGGCGGAGTATGCCAAAAGTTCTGTCTCACTTAGAGGAAACTACCACAGCTGACGGTACGTCGTTCGGACGTCCGTAGCTCAAGTTATGAGCGTTTCCGCTCCGAGGGCCCGGTTGGCTTGGTGTACGAACCAACCCGGCCGAACCCAAAGTCTTCCGAAACCTTGAGTATAATATACCGAAACGACCGTCTCGATCCAAGGATCGCGTAGCCGCTGACGGTTCGTCAATCGGAGGTCCCAGGCCCAAGATATGGGCGAATGACCGTAGAGGGCCCGAAACGGGGGTACTGGGCCCGGGGCGACCCGGCCCGAACCCCCCCCTGGGGTCGGCCGAACCGGGTCGGCCCGAACCGGGTCGGCCCGACCCGGCCCGAACCGGCTCGGCCGGGTCCGGTCCGGCCTGGGCGCGGCCCGGCCGACCGGACCGGCCGGCTCGGCCTCGGCCGCGCGGCCGAACTACCGCCGCCGCGGGGTTGAACCCGCGGCTTGAGAGAAACCGCGGCCCCGCGGGGGGCCGCCTGTCACGCGGACGCGGCCGGGCCGCCGCGTCCGTCCCGGTTCCGCGCGGCCGCGGAACCGGCTGCCGCCGCCGCCGCGGCTTCAGCCGCGGCGGAAGATTTCCACGGCGGCGCGCCTGGCGCCGCCGCCTCCGGTCGCCGGCGCCGCCGCGCCGGCGACCCGCGCTGCCGCCTCCTTCCGCGGGCCGCCGGAGATGCTCCGGTGGCCCGATTTCTTTCCCGTCTGCGCCGATGCTCCTCCCGGGGGACGATCTTCACTGCGGAGCCAACAAATTGCCCTTGCCGCACGGTTCGTCATCGTCCGCCAAATCCGCGCAAAAAGAGGAGATCGGCGGAGGGTTGCCGGGTCTTGTTCGTTAGACCCGCACCCTCCGCGTTAGTCATAATCCACGGGAGGAACAATAAAACAATCAACAACAATTTTAAATGTTAAAATTGTTCGAAGATCATGCTTCTTTACTTTAAAAGAAATAAATCACGGGAAGGAAAATATTCCAATCAACCCTTACCTTATCGTCGTCGTCGGATGAGGGGTCGTCGCGGAATTGCTCGTCGCGGAAGATGGAGATCGCCGCGTCGTCGCGGAATCGCTCGTCGCGTCGCCAATCTCCGGATCAAGATCAACGGATTTAATTAGTTTAAATCCGTTGATATTGAAATTAAAAAGGGAGAAGAAAAGATCTGATTCTCACCTTTGTTGCCGAACGAGGGTCGGCCGCGGAAGAAGAGCCGTCGCCGAAGAACGTCGCGGGTAGATCTCGTCGACGTCGCAGATCTTGGTGTGCGTCGTCGAATTCCGGTCGCCGGCGTTCTTCGCGTTCTTCGCGTTCTTCGCGTTCTTCGCGTTCTTCGCGGAGAGGGTGGAGGAACGAAGATTCTCTCAAATCCTTTCCAAGAATTTTTATGTTGGTCTTATTTTATAAACATGCCAACACGAAACCGGTTAAGAAACGATCCATCAATTCGTTGAATTAATTCAACGAAAGAAACGACCCATTTAATTCACGAAGAAACAGTCCATTTAATTCACGAAATAAACCGCCCAATTAAATGGTCTGTTAAGAATTAAAGAAAACGCGTCGGTTGACTTTTCAGTTACTTTGACGGGTTTTCGCGGGTGCGTTACTTAGCGAAAGAAACGGTGGGGCTCATGCGGGTCCCACCGCACAAATATCCTACCAAGGGGTAGGATATTTCTGGATAGCATCCTATCCAGTTCAACTCAGTTCAAGCCGTCTTTAAGTGACTTCAAGTGGCTTCCAAGCAGCTTAAGTGAAATAAAATAAAGTTGTCGCACAAACTTTATTTTATTTCTGACTTAAAGCCGTAAAATTTAAAAACCACGTCTGAGCAAACGCAACTCCGGAAGAGGCGTTTCTAAGCAAATACCGGCGCTGCGATTTCATCGGTGCCCTCAGAATTCGATTCCGGGCACCGGTTCAAAAGATAGAAAAACCCGCTCGTCCGTTCACTGAACGTACCCGAGCCAAACTTCGGAAATTGATTCCGGGCACACCGGGCCTCGGAATCAGGTGCCGTCTGAAGCTGCGCTCTTGTAAAATTCCAAAGAAAATTAAGAAAAAAAATTCCTTGAAATTTGCGGGTCTTTACATAATATTACTTTTAGGGACTTCTTCACCATTATAAGATAATGTTTATCATATGATAATATACACTTTCCTTAAATAATATTATCATCACAAGATAATCTAACTTGAATTACTATTTCAATAGAGAAATTCTATCCTCATATTATTCTTATGATCTTTTTATGATAAATCTTTAATTCATATGATAATTTCTATTGTCAAATATCATCATTCTATTTGATTGAACTTTGTATTAAATTTTAAAATTCTTATGATAAATTTATCTTCATAAAATAAATTAATTTATAAAATCATGATTAAAAAAACATTCTTCTTCCTTATAAAACAAATTTCACATATAATGATTTAATAAGATAATTCAATATATCTGGAATCCAAAATCTAGTAGTAATATGTTTTTCTATCCATGCAATGATTTCCTCAAACATAAAACAAAATTCATTGTATGGTTTGACAAATAAAAACTCATGTGATAATTTAAAACATCAAATGATATTTTCCAAAGAATGTTTCTTCAGAATAAAAAAACATGAATTTAATAATAATATGGTAAAATGATACATTACATCAGAATATTCATAATTGATTAAGAATAAGTAATAAGAGTTTATTAATAAAAAAATTGGGATTTATTAAGCTTACAAACATATGAAATATTGAGAAATATAGGAACCACAATGGTATGTCCAAAAATCACTCTTTTTTTTAAACCCACAATAAATTAAATAGAATATTTTAGATATTGGGTTATAAAAGATATAAAACCCTTTAATCATTTCATTTGAACAATAATATTTAAAAATTTCTGTTAACTCTCTTCTCCCCTTATTATGATATAAAAAATTATAATATTTGGAGTCACATTCAAGACATTCAATATTTTATAGTAATGTATGAACTAGAATAATACAAATTAATAAAGTCGACTAATATTGATAGTTTAATTGAAAAAAATTTAAAGAAAAATAATAGGTAATGAATAATGAATTCGGAAATAATAAAACATAAATCACGGAAAATCATTAATTCAAATAATATAATTAAATTACCATATTGTTAAATTTCAAAAAATTTAACACTGAAAAAAATAGATCAAACTTGGTAATCTAGAATATCAATTTAAGAGTTAGGGATAGGTTGAATTTTTCTTATGTTAGGTATATAAAATTAATGCTTAGTCTCATTTATTCTAGTACAAGGTGTTTCACCCAGAGATTTTCTACGAATAAACAAAATATCATTATAGATATTCCAAGATATTTCATCATCAAATTAATCAATAGAGGTGAAGAGAAAAGTGACTCTGGTGAATATAATTTATGGATCATAGTTATTTTAGTTTCTCTGAAATTCCTCTTATACAACATTATTATCAACATTAATTGTGATAGAATGTGGAAATAAACCATGAATCTTCACACAAATATCAGAAAAATAGATATGAAGATTATACCCAAGAGGTATCCTTTCTCTAAAAAGGAATGACACTTTTCCCTACATTTATATCATGGAAACAAGAGCATCCATGAATAATACTAGACGAAAAAAAAACCATTCTCGATTTCAACTCTAAAATACTCACAATGATTAGGTAGATAATATTTGGAAACTATGTTCCTGGCATTAAAGTTTTCATTCAGCACTTGTATTACCATACAAGTAAATTCAACCAACTCAACTATGTTTTTAAGAACATGAATTCCATTATTAGAAATGATTAGTTGAGAATAATTTTTTTCCCTTGTTGATATCTATCTCCGCATTTATTGGTCTAGTAGATTTCTAACAAGGTTCAGCAACTTTATTATATTTAGAAAATTAAGAATCCAATGACGAAAAAATTGAACTTATTTCAAGACATTGTAGAAGGATTCTTTCATCCATTGGATATAATTATTAAAGGAAATTTTGCACTATGAAATAAAATTAAAAATATTCCTAGTTATATATTCGGTCTCCACTAAAGTAATCTTGAGAGATTCTAAAGAAACTTAAATAAAGAATACAAATTCATTATTTTCATTATATATTCACTCTCTTCATATTTGAGAATATTCTTTAACAAGATATATCTCAAAATTATGTGTTTACATAAGTATTGAAATGTATATAAGGTTACCATACCACAATTTCTATCATGTGCTCTTCTATATAACATCATTACATTTGAAGATATAGTATTCAGATTATTAGAATCTGTATTGAAATCTTTTTTATATAATGTCGAAGAAACTGATGCATTTCTCTTTAAAAATAGAAATTGAAATAGTACAGCCTTGTTAAAATTATCCATGACTTACATGATATATTTAAATTCTTTGTGAATTGAAAAATATATGTCTGATTGAACTATTTAAACATTCTTCATCATCTCTGTTTGAGATTTTATCAAATCATTGATAGCATTGTAATTTGTATTTGAAGTTGAATTAGCTGCCAGATCCTTCATTTGGTCCCTTATCCCTTCAATATCATACTTTATATAGTTAAACCTATAAATTATTATAGAAATAAAATTATACATATCCTCCTCATTATTATATATTTTAATCTATTCCAGAAGAATATCTATGTTATTTCTTCTATAAAATAAAAGAATACCAAGTTCCTCTAGTGGTCTTATTTTTCTATCCTTCATAAACTAATATGGTTATTCGCTAAATTCATTGTCTTTTGAACGAAATTAATCAAAAATACAAAGGATCCCTCCATTTTTAGGCTTTAAAAAGTTAGGATACTAGCCATGTTGGAATTCATAATGATAGATCGTTTCCTCTAAAACAAGATTATGATGGTCTCATTACACATAATCAAAAAATGATAGATTCTTGGACAAACCAAATTGTTTAAAAATTAACCATATTGGAGAATAATAAAAAGATTATTTACTTTGGATTATATATAGATTAACATTATAAAAAGAATCTTGTTTCGAAGATTTATATAGTGCAACAACTTCAATACCATGTTCTTGAAACTACCATATGAAACAATACTTTCACTTTCTTATCAAGATGTAGATTCCTAAAAATCACTCACATTCTTATGAGATTATTCTTCATTATTAATTTGATTAAAAATTAAATAAGTAATTTATTTATATGAAATTCAATTTAATATACTTCCTAAAGCTAGAGGTTCATCATTTTAAGAGTACTCTAAATTTTCATGATCAACAATAGAAGCAACAACATCATACTCCCCCTACACTCGATTATACATCAATTATAACTATTCAACACAAATAGGTAGTAAATTTCATAAGTATTAGATCCAATAATATCTAATTTTCATAACTAACAATCATCCATGAGTATTTATTCCATATTACTTATTTTTTATAACCTCACAAATCTCTAGTCTAAATGTTTCAAATAGTGGTTCAGAATCCCCACATAAGTATAAAACATCAATGATTTATAGTAGGAAAAGTACATATATATCAGAATGTTCCATTTAATATTGACTCTACATTAATCCAACGCCTTATAAAGAATATGAATATCTGGTTGAAATACATTTTGAAACTCACTATTATATCGAAGGATCTCAATTTGAATAATCATTAATATGATAATCTTGTCAGCCCATACGTATTTGATAGGATTCATCTCTACTACTCGGGATCCAAAATGATATTTCATAGTCTCATTTTTCGATATATCATCCACATTAACCATGTATAATCTAAAATAAATTCATCCATTATGAAGAAAATGTAGGACATAATTAAATTCCAAATATGTTATTGATAAAATATTCGCATCAAATTTTGATATGAACATATCATCAACATCATTGAAACTAAACTCATTCTTTTAATAGAAAAATATAATCTAATTTTATTAAAAGAAATAGTTTACCCTTTCATAAATAAACTCTCATTTTTATAAGTTTAAAACATTATTCATAAAAATATGTGTGGTTTAACAAAGAACATTCAATAGCCTTCCCACTCTAAACATTGCATTGAACTCTCAAAATATTTTATCATAATGGTTAAATTTCTTTATCTCACTTACATTTTCACATTATCAATATTAAAAAAATTGTTTTCCTAGATTATGGTATGGTGTAACGGATTTGAATTTAGAATTTTGATGTTTAGAGGTTTTTTAATGGATAAGTGGTTTCGAGCGACTGATTTTTTCTTTTTGGAATATGTAGAGTTAACAAACATAGGTTTTACCATAAACAAAATATAATAAAAATGAAATGGGGAACATGTATCATTATTACTTAATAGATAAATCCAGTTACATAATAATAAAATTAGTAATTAAACACATCTCATATGATATTTATGAAAACAATAACAAAAACTAAAATGAAATGACACTATTTAAAAATAAAAAATCATAATTCACATCTAATAAAATTACACCATTCACCAAGAAATTGTTTTCTAAATATATATTCTAACTGATTTCTTGTAAAATTTAATTTAATATAAGTATTCAATTTTTGAGAATGATTTCATAATAAATTATTTCTCAAATCAATATTATTAGTCCCTGAATAATTTATCATATTTTTAAGGAATTCTAATAGAACATGTGTTATATCATTTTATAAGGTGTTGATTAAAATTAAATATAATTCTTTTTATGGTTTGCTTTATCTACCACACAGGATCAAATTAAATACCAAACAGAATGTACTCAACTTCATTAATTGATAATGAAATTGATTATTTATTTTTTACTTGACCAGGAAACTAATCATTTCATTAAAAACAAAAATCTTCTAGAATTACATTTTATATCATGTCTACAACCAATAAATTCATCATCAAGAAATGATGTTAAATCAAAATCATAGTTTTTTTGAAAAAGTAAAGTCAAATAAATTATTCATTTTAAATCCATCAAAATTATTTTAGTATATATCTAATGAAATTCATTTTATAAACTTGAAATCTTGTACATAATAAAACTAAAAACAAAATATCTGGTTTACTTGTAGTCAAAAAAAGTAGTTTCCAAATTATTCCTCTATATAAACTATTTCCAACTAGTTTCCAGCCTAATCCATGTCATACTTAATATTGGACCTTATAGTAGTTGAATATATCTTACTACTATCAAGTCCAATTTTTTTAATAATTTGTGAATCTATTTTATTCGGTATAAATAATTATCAATTTAATTTTCCTAAATGTGAAATCAAAGGAAAAAGTTTAACTCTCCCATCATGATCAATTAAAATTATTTTTATCAGAATTTTTAAGAATTCATTATAATGTTTTTTATTTGTGGAACCAAAAAAACATCATCAACATATAATAAAAAATTAAAATACCATTAAAATACTATTTATTAAATAATTTGCAGTCTTCCACTCCGATAATAAAACCAATGGATAAAATAAAATAACCTATTATTCCATACCATGATTGAAGTACTTATTTTATACTGTATAAATTCTTTTAAAGTATAAAAATAGAATTTCAAAAATGATGGTTTTCAAAACATATATGATATTCAACATATAATTTATCCTTTAAAAATATAACAGTAAAGGTATATTTCACATCCATTTGATATAATTAAAAGTCCATATATGATGCATAGGTTAAAATAATTCTAAACGATTCTAACCTTTCAACAAGGTGATTGATTATTCATAATAAATATATTATATTTGATTATAATAATTAGAAACTAATATAACCTTATTTTTACTGATATCTAACGACATGAAATTTTTAGTTATATTTGTTTCTAAAATTTGTGTGTTATTTTATTTTATACTCAACAAAACTATATCCTTTAATTATTGAAGTGTGTATAACTAAATTGAGGTCATTGGGTTTCGACTTTTATATGATCGTTGGTCAATATAACTGTTGGAAAATATATTCATAATATTGTGTTTTTATAAATACAGTTATCTTGTCTAATTAATACAGAATGAAGATTGAATGGCCTCATCCAGTAGAATCAGGCCATATGAAGCCCATCTGTCAGAGCTTTGGAAAGAGGTAGCATCATTGGGCTTTGCTTTGGACCATGCCCACGTCGAACTTCAAAAAATGAAGCTTGAATGAAATCACCTACGGGAGAAGTTCAATATGATAGAAATCACCACTCGGGAAATATAGTCTGAGACACCCCAAGATTCTATCACCGTAGCACATCTTACACTTAGGTTCTATGTTGGTGTTATAAGGGTCTATGTAACACGACCTTCGCTACAATGTGTAATGATTTTATATAAATAACGTTTCTATTTCGAATTATGGAAACATTTTGGAATGTTAAATATATAGATAAATATAGGATGTGTATTATGGATGAATTTAGGAAAAATTGGGTATTATAAAATATTTTTGTATTCAATAAATAATTAATAAGGTGAAATTTTTTTTCAATAAATTGTCTTCTACAGTTGTGTTCAGTATGAAATATAAAGTCTAATAAGATCAACTTTTTTAGTGAATAGTAATGTATGAATATTAAAATATGCGTATGAATAGTAATTAATAGTAATGAATAGTAAATCAACCACAAAAATAGAAACGTCACCCATGAATATATAAATAAATTTCAATCATCTTAAAAGTGAACAAACCATCATTGTTTATGTTTTGTTATTTTTATATGTCATAAATATATGAATTACATTTTTCTAATTAATTTTATAATTTAAAATGAAAATATTTTTTCATAAAATGAATTCATAAATAATTTTTTTTGTATTATGGATATAAGATACTATTATGAGACCATGGTTACTTTTTTAAGGTGTTTCAAAATGAATTATAGTTTAATTGTAGTATTTTTAGAATAAATAATGATTTTATTTAAAAATTAAATTTAAAATATTTAAAAAATAATTTTTATAAAATGGAGTTCTTTATTGAATTCATAACATAGATATTAGGATAGGGTGAATTTTTTGGATTTTTTTAAAACAATTGAATTTTCGGTGAATAGTAAAAATATAGTTTTGAGTTTCATATGTTTAATTACATCATTAAAGATGTAATAATGATTTATGATTTCCAAAAGACTTATTAAAAGATATATATTCTATGTGGTGTCCCATGTGGCCAATAACATGGGAAAATACCATGGGCATACCTATGGTTTTTCAAATACCACCGATGAGGTGTCCCTTGAAAATTAATAATTTATTCCCCAAATTTTCATATAAATAACAAGAAATTTACACAATTAATTTCACTAAAAAATCCTCCTCAATGATGTTATAGTCTTCTTAGATCTCAAGGAGTCCTCCCAAGGTTCCCTCAATCCTCCCAAAGTCCGGACCTTCAAGCTTTCGAAGTTACTCTTCTAGGTAAGGGAAACATTCACCCTCCTCTTTTAAGTAATGACTTCCTTTAAGTTATGTCTTATAGTTCCATTCTATTATGTGTGGTACTATAATTATATATATATATTATACTATGTATTTCATGTCCAAATTATGAGTGACCATTTCTGCTCTCATCAAATGATTTTCTCAATATTAATATGCCATCATTAGGCTGCTAAAATTATTGTAAAAGAAATCCCATCTTCTCTTTCCTTTGAGTTTCATTTTCAAATGGTATATCATTAAAATATCGATACAAAAATATTATTTATTTTCATTTTATACACTTACAGTATAATGAGTTATTTATGAGTTAGTGTATCATGTCCCCTTACTTTTCAATGTTTTCTAAAACCATGTCACATAGCCGTTATGTTCCAGAAATTTCATCTCAAAATTTCTCTCTCTTTCTCTCTTGTTTTATTTATGTGAATACCCAAAGATATATTGATTCTATTGGTGTTCATAAATATACCAAAAAATATATATTTTATTCGGTAATTTATATAAATATAACCATCACTCCCTTTCCATGTGTTATAAATGTCATAATGATCTTATTTTTGAATTTTATAATGTCACAATTTTGAAAAGTAACCCATTTCTTTTGTTCTCTATGGGTTATTAATGAAATGTTTTATTATGATCAATGTGTCTTACATGTAAATAAGGTCATATTAAATTTGTGCCCTGGTAGTGACACAATTAATAGGTTAAGGAAGTTAATCTCTTGAGATGTCAAATTTCACGATACCTTGGTGAATAACCTTGGTAATTTCTATGACACCTCGAAGATAAACCTTGATGATATGTTAAGGAATTTATAAATGAAATGTTATAGACACAAATTCATGTTATTATTCATGTTATTTTTATCATGATATGCTTATTCTTCCATTGCCCATTCCTTTATGACATTTATCGTGATCTTATTAATATTGCTCAAGATCACAGGTCATCTGTTTCACTTGTTTTCATTATCGAGCCTTCTGCTCACCCTTTCCTTTGATGTATGTCTCTGGGATAGGAGATGAAATAATTGTACAAATGATGAACCAATAATGATTCATTAAAATTGGTTTAGAAGAATGATTTGTGTTGCATTCATGTATTATGTTCTTGATTTCCAAGACACAAAACATTAATGATCCTCTGTTAGTAAAATGTAATGAAAAGTTATGTAATAAAAGGCCAAAAGTCATAGTTGGTATCAATGTATATTTTTGATATTTATAGATATTATGATATGAAAACATTAGAAATAATCCTATAGAAAAATTTAAATATAGATAACTTCTTGGTATTATGGTGAGTATTGAGTAAGTGGATTATCAAGGAAATACTTCTTTTTATGTATATGAGTAGGTAGAGGAGGCTCAGGCACAGAAGTATCTAGGAGTGAAAAATCTGACAAGGAGTTTCAGGCTTGACCCAGGATATCCTGGTACATGACAACAGACCTTGCTACACTCATGGTTACGACACTCTTGGGGAATATGTTTGGCAAATCCCAAGCTTTTTATGAATCAATATAATGAAATTATAGAGAAATGTAATTGTTTAGGTATGATGTTTTAAGACATAAAATACATTATAGTTAAAAGATTTTTAAATGAAATAAGTATCTCAGTGTGGTTTTATTCTTTTAGAAATGGTGGGAAATAGGCGGACCCATGCAAATGGTAAACACAATGGACAATGCAATGACAACCCTCCGATGGAAGCTAGATTGGAAACATTCATGCAAATGATGCACCAACTGATTCATGTTATGAGAAATAACATGAATCAGGGTGAGAGACCGATCTCACTGTGAAGGGAACACCATTTTTATGAGCCCTGTATGCATCAATGACAACCATCATTTAGTGGATCGACCGACCCATTGATTGTTGAATAGTGAATCAACTCTATAGAGAATATCTTTTCTCTGCTCTGATATTTGGAGCAAGAGAAGGTCACCCTAGATATATATCTCATAGAGGGAGAAGTAGATCAGTGGTGGGAACTAATTATATATATGACGCATATAGTGGAGGTTGAAGCTATGGAGTGGGAAGAGACTAAAAAGATCTTCTTCAGAACGTATTTCCCTCATTCCATGAGAACATGAATATAGGAGTTTCTCAAGATGAAAAATAAGGGGAATGAATCCATGGGAACCTACGAGATGATCTTTACATAAAATTCCTATTATACCTCAAGCATTTTCATGGATCCAAATGGTAAGGTTGATAGAATCTTCAGTGGACTGTGACCTCATATGTAGAAGAATCTAGCCAACCGATATTATGATAGATATGAGGAGATCATGAAAAGTGCGATGAAAATTGAACTGGTGTACAATGAGACATAGTGGTATCAAAAAACAAATGATAAAAAGAGATCGAATAGAGCCTAGCATAGGGAGGACCTTTGACCTGGGAAGTGGAGGCAATCAAGTGCAACGTTCCATGTGTAATTAATTTGGGAAGAAGCATTCAGGGAACTACCTGCTCAGAATCGGTAATTACTACAAGTGTGGAAGAGATTACCATATTGTGAGAAATTGTTATAGTAAGGTGAAACCTCAAATTAAAAACACAAATGACAAGGGGAACATTGTGGAGGCCCTATCTGATGTCATGTTCTTTAAGTGTGGAAACCTTGGGCACTTTACCAATCACTGTCCTAATTTGGGGGAAGTGGAGGGGAACCACCATCAGCCTCAGCAAAGGCCAAGGGAGCACGGTTATGCTTTTTCTACCATGATAGCTGAAATTGAGTCACCAAATGATGTTGTAGCATGTAATTTTGTTGTTCTATCAAAGTTAGCAAAGATTTTGTTTGATTCTGGTTCTACACATTCCATTATTTCCTCCATGTTTTCAATTAATTTGGAATCAACCTTCGACTTGAAAACAGTAGAGTTATCAATCAAGACTCTTGGTGGGATTATCCTAGCATCATCAGTGTATAATAACTCTAGTATTTACTTTAGTGAAAAAATATTATTGAAAATCTACTAGTCATTCCCATGCTAGAATTTGACATTATACAAGTGATGGACTAGCTCTCAATGTATAATGCTGATACCAAAAGCATATGTAAGGAAATAACATTAGTCATGAATGGAAAACCACTGTTATCTTCCAAAGAGAGATATCTCAACCTTATCTTTGTATTGAAGAACCTCCTATACCCTTCTTTATCGAATTGATCATTGAATAAGATGAGTGAATTGAGAGTTTGAGGATAAAAAATGTACCCATCATCTAGGAATATGTTCACGTATTTCCTAAGGAGTTTCCTGGACATCCCCAAAAATAGAGGTACAGTTATCTATTGAACTCGTACATGGATCCCATCCAATATCAAAGACACCGTATAGAATGGAAAATGTAGAGCTGGAGGAATTAATGAAATAACTACATGATCTTTTGGAGAATGGGTTTATTTGACAGAATGTGTCTCCTTAAGGAGCACCTGTTCTCTTTGTGAAGAAGGTAGATTGATCGATGCGACTATTCATAGATTATAGAGAACTAAACAGAAACATTGTAAATAAAAAATATCATCTTCCAGGAATTGATTTCATATTTGACCATTTTCGTGGGGTACAATTCTTCTATAATATTGATCTTTGATCTGGTTATATTCAATTGAGGGTGAAGAAAAGAAGATATTCAAAAAAACTACATTCTGATCAAGATATGTGCATTTTGAGTATGTTGTTATGCCTTTTGAATGGATTAATAATCCTTTATTTTTTGGATTTGATTAATAGAGTCTTTAAGGACTACTAGAGAAGGTCAAGGGAGCTCAGAAAGAATATCTTGTATTATAGAAGAAGATTGAGGCTATGAAGGATGGGATGTTTTATGAGTTAAATACTAATCAAGAAGGTGTACTGAAATTTCGTACAAGGCTATGTGTTCCATTAATTCGAGAAAAAAATATGGAGATGATGGATGAAGCTCACAACTCTACTTTCTCTATACACCCTTGTAGCACAAAAACGTATATGGACGTTCATGATTATTTGAGGGATAATATGAAAAGAGAGATTGATGAATACACTTTGATGTGCCTGGTATGTTAGCAAGTGGTGGAAGAGCGAAAACTTCTTAATGGTGTATTGAAACCACTACCAATACTGGAATGGATGTGGGAAAATGTCACTATGTACATTGTCATTGGTCTCCCGAGAACATCCAAGGAAACAATGCGATATGGGTTATTGTGGAACATCTCACCAAGACTGCCAATTTTATCTCTATTCCGGAAGATATATCCCATGATTAACATTCCAGGATTAAATGATGGAAGTGGAAAGGCTTCATAGAGTTCCACTTTCTATCATATCTGATCAGGATCCAAGGTTCACATGAAAATTGTGGAGAAGTATTCCACAAGATCTGAGCAGTGAATTAAATTTATGTATGACCTATCACCCCTAATACAATGGTCAATCTGAAAGAACTATTCAAACACACAAGGACATGATGAGAACATGCTCAATGTAATTTAAATGTGGATGGGATAAACATCTCTCTTTAGTAGTGTTTTCTTATAACAACCTCTTCCACTCGAGCATTCAATTTTCAATCTATGATTCTCTATATGAGAAACTATGTAGAACACCTACTTGTTGGGATGAAGCTATTGAGAGAATGCTTTATGGGCCTGATCTTGTGCATGAGATGAAGGAAAAAGTCCATGCCATACAGCAAAATGTTAAGGCTCCTTAGAGTTGGCAAAAGAGCTATGCCACCAATCATCAAAAGTACTTGGAGTTGGATGTGGGTTACAATGTCTTTCTTTGGATTTCACCATGTAAGAGAGTCATGAGGTTTTGGATGAAAGGGATGTTAAGCCCAAGGTACATTAGCCCCTATAAAATCATTAATCGTGTGAGAGAAGTGGCCTATTGGTTTTCACTTCCTCAAAATCTAACATAAGTTCATGATATCTTCCATGTATTCATCTTGAGGATGTACATAACATACCCTTCACATGTACAAAATCCAGAGGTCGTACAACGTGAACATGACTTCTCTTATGAGGAGCATCTTTTAGAGATCTTGTATCATAGAAACACTATTCAATGCAACAAGACTACCCACCTTGTTAAGTATTTGTGGGGGAACCACAAATGTGAAGAAGCCATGTGGGAACCGGAGGAGTCAATGAGACAGAACTACCCACACCATTTCTCATCAGAGGGTATGAGTTGAAATTCCGGGGACGAAATTTCATAAAGAGGAATAATGCAATGACCTGAACATTTTAATTATATTTTTTCCTAAATTTGTTGGTTATTTTATTTTATAGTCAACAAAAGTATATCCTTTAATTAAAGATGTGGGTAAAATTAAAATGATACTATTATGTTTCAAATGTTATATGACCATTGGTCAATATGACCATTTGAAACTATAATCATAACATTATGTTTTTAACAATATTTTTATTTGTTCAATTCATATAGAAAGAATATTGAAAAGGCCTCACCTAGTAGATTCGGGCCACATGAACCCCATCTGTTAGAGTTTTGGAAAAAGGTAGGATCACTGGTCGTTTCTCTAGACCAAGCCCATGCTAAACTTCAACATATGAAACATGAATGGAATCACCTTTGGGGGAAGTTCAAGCTGATATGAATCACAACATGGGAAATGTTATCTTAGCCACCCTAATATTCTATCATCATAGCACACCTTACACTTATGTCCCATGTTGTTGTTATAAGGGCCTATGTAACAAGACCTTAGCTGCTTTGTGAAATCATTTTATATAAATAGAATTTTTATGTTTATTATGGAAAGGTTGGTGAATTTAAAATATCTGGATAAATATAGGATGTGTATTATTGATTAATTTAGGAAAGAATTGTTATTTTAAAATATTTTTATATTCTTTAAATAATTACTAATGTAAAATGAATTTCAAAAAATGATTTTCTACTATTGTGTTTAGTAAAAATATAGAGTCTAATAAGAACTACTTTGTTTAGTGAATAGTAAATTATGAATAGTCACATACCCGTATGAATATTAGTGAATATTAAATCAAACAAAAAATTAAAAAATTCACCCATGAATGTATGAATACATTTTAGACATCATAAATGTAAAAAACGATCATAGTTTATGTTTTTTTATTTTTTTAATGTCATAAATATTTTAATTACAATATTATAATTAATTTATTAATTTAAAATGGAAATATATTTACATTATATGTAATCATAAATTCTTACTTTTTTTATTATGGTTTTAATATAAATTTAGCAAACTTGATTACTTTGTTGAGCTATTACAAATTGAGTTATAGTTTTAATGTTTTATTTTGGAATAAATAATTATTTTATATAAAAATCGAAATAATAATATTTGGAAAATTATTTTCATAAAATGATGTTCACTTTTTAATTCAGTGCATTGATATCAGGTTAGGGTGAATTTTTGGGATTTTTCAGAAATAGTTGAATTTTCAGTGAATAGTAAAAATATAGTTTTGAGTTTTGGGTGTTTAATGAAATCATTAATGATATAATAATGATGTATGATTTCTGGTCGACTTATTAATTGTGAGATATGCTATGATGTGTCCCAAGTGACCAATACCATGGGGATATACCATGGGAAATCCCATGGTTTTGCAAATACCACTGATGAGGTGTCCCTTGGAAATTAATAATTTATTCCCTCACATTACATATAAATACCACCCCATTTCCCTTATTCATTTCATTCAAAAATCCTACTCTACAATGTTCTGGTCTCCTAACCTCCCATGATGTATTCCCAAGGATCCCTCAATCCTCCCAAGTTCCCAACCATCATTCATTCAAAGTTACTCTTTTAGGTAAGGGAAACTTTCACCTTCCACTTTAATGTCAGGACTTCATTTTTTCTATGTCTTATTATTCCATTTTATTATGTAGGGTACTGTTATTATATATCTTTTCTACTGTCCATTTTTTGTCCAAATTATTGGAGACCCTTTCTTATCTCATCAAATGATTTTCGGAATTTTTAAATGATGCCATTATGCTGCTGAAATTTTTGTAAAAGAAATCACATCTTCTCTTTTTCTTTGAGATTAATTTTCATATGTAATTTCATTCAAATATCTATAAAATGAACTTTTTATTCTGTAACGCTACAATATAATGATTTATTTATGAGTGGGTGACTCTTTTCCCCTCTTTGTTCAATATTTTCTAAAACCACGTCATATAGCTGTTATTTTGTAGAAATTTCATCTCAAAATTTCTCTCTCTATCTCTATTGTTTTATATATGTGAATACTTAAAGAAATTTTTTTTATATGGGTGTTTATAAATATACTGAAAAATATATATTTTATTCTTGACATGAAATACATGTAACCCTCCCTATCATTCCATGGGTTATAAATGACATAATGATATTTTTTTACATTTAAAATGTCAAAATTTTGAAATGAAACCCGTTTCTTTTGTTCAATATGGGTTATTTTTGAAATGTTTTATTATGATATGTGTGGATCACATGTAAATAAAGACATATTAAGGGTTTTCTCTGATATCACTCTAATGAATTGGTAAATAAATTAATCTCTATAGATGACAAGTTTCATGATACCTTGGTGAATAAGCATGGTGATTTTTTTAAAACCTCAGAGATAAACCAGGCTGATATGATCATGAATGTATAAATTAAATTTTTTATCCACATTTTCAATTTATGATTCATTTTCATTTTATCATTATATTCCTATTCTTCCATTTCTAATACCTTTATAAAATTTATCATGTTCTTATTAAAATTTATCATGATCACAATTCAACTATTTCACTGGTTTTCTTCAATGTGCCTTCTACTCACCCATTCTTTTGATGTATCTCCATGATATGTGATACTGTAATTTTACATATGATGAACCCATTATAAATCCTTACGAATGGTTTAGAAGAATGATTTATTTTGTTTTCAAGTATTATGTTCACGATTTCCAAGACACTAGACATTAAATATCCCATGTTTGTAAATTGTAATTAAATGTTATGTAATAAAAAGGTCTGATGCCATATGATCACACCTTGATCATCATACTTAATTATAAATACCCAATTTTTTCTAATTAAATAAAAATAAAAAGTTTTGTTAACTAATTCCCATACCATGTTCAATTTAAACTTGTTAAATTTTTCATACATAATAACCACCAATCTCTCATCATCTATCTTAATCTCTAGTTTTGTGTTATATTTGGTAAAAAGGTAGAGAAACCAAAAAATTATATAATTATTCTATCCCTAACTCATTTATCTATCATTGATATAATTATTTCATGAGGATGGTTTTTAATGGTCATAGGCAATCTAGATATCAAAATTTTATGTTCATTAGTTTCTACCATTTCAGGACTGGATTTTTCATGATCATGTACGAACTAATCATCCTATTTATTTTTGAAGAGAGGATCAAGTCTCATGTTATCCAGTGATCTTCTCTTGTCTTCAAGTTGATTTTTTATGTGATCAAAAGGATTAATTTCATCAAATTTTATATGAATGTATTATTCAAATATCATTGATGTATTTTTGAAATATCTATAGGCTTTTGAAGTGGTGGAATAAATGGGGATGATTCATTCAACATCCTTTGGATCAATCTTATTAAGATTATCCATGGTGTTTTAGATATACCTTTTTAGTCCAGAACCTTTAATGTATATAACCTTTGGTTTTCTATTATTCCATAGTTAATGTGCTATTTACATTAAGATGGGAATCAATATAACTCTATTTATGAAATAACATGTTGTGTTATTAGGATCAACCTAAAAATAAATATTTATGATATATTCAAAAAAAAATCTAGAAATCCCTTATATGGTCTTATATATTTTTTCAACAATAATATTTGTTTAAAGTGTTATATGGGAATATAAGGTATTTTTAATTCAATTTTTTTACTCAAATGAATTTAATTCATCATTATTAAATTATCCACTATCCTCATTTCTAAATGATACAATTTTGTAGACACTATCATTTTTAATAATAATTCAAGAACTAACAAAAAATATCATAATCCTCACATTAATGTTTTAAGAAATAAACCCAAGTAAAACATGAAACATCTTCAACCAAATTATAAAAAAAATATTTACTAGAAAATCATGTTGTTTACAAGGTCCAAACATATCCATCTGAATACGTTTCAGTTGCCTAGATGAAGACGCTTATTTAATATATTTAAAATATGATTTTTCGTGCATTCCCATTTATCATGAATCACAGAATTTATTTTAATTCAATTTTAGTTTATGGAAATCAAGAAAATATTTTTTTATTTTACAATATATTCTATTAATAAATGTTATAATATCTGTGACTCATATTAAAAATCAATGATTTATATATTTTAATAATCAAATAGTTCACATTCTATTTTCATAAGGAATGAATATCTAGTTGTGTGAACATTTTCAATTCATAGTGCTCTAAATTTAAGAAACTTAATCTAAAAAATAAAACAGACATTATTAAAAAAATTCAACTGAATATATATTATCACAATGTTGATAAATACTTTTTATGTGGTGTTTTAGGCCTTCAACATAAAGTAATTTTCTTGTGACGATTGAACATCCACTATCCATAAAACATTCAGAATTGTGTTTTATGTGGTTTCTTCAAAATAGAAAAAAATTATGCAGAAACATATTTTTGTACCCAAATTCTCTTGGGACCAAAAATGTTAGCTATAAAATATTTGAGAATCCAAATATACATACATTTTCTAGAATGTATAGAATTATAATTAGATAAATTAAATGAAATTTATTCCTTTTTGATTCCACGTATCTGAGTATTACTTAGTTAATAATCATTCTCAAAATTGCCACTTTAAAATAGTACAAATAGTTGATATTAAACATATTTAAATTTTTGAAAGTAGGTATAAAATTATTTTTTAAAAATATGGGTTTCAACTTTACATCCTATTCCATATTATTATTTTATTATTTTATTATTACCAATGATTTATTTAAATATTCCTCCCCATAGTAAAAACACTAATAGAATCCTTTAGATTTTTTTCATTAAACCAATAATTCAATTTTTTTATTCATAGATAGAATATTTGAAATAGGCTTGTCTTATTTAACTATTAGGTCATAAATATATTTATTTAAAATTTCCTTTTTATTTGAAATTGAATCATATAATTTATTTATAGTCTTATTATTTTTCTTCAATAACTCATTGTAGTCTTATAAATTATAAAAATTCTCAATTAATTTTTTATATGATTAATTTTCATATTATGATTCCAAAGATGAAGACGAAGAATAAGTGAAATTTACATCATCTTATTGTGGTATAAAACACATGATTTCCATTTAATTAGATACATCAACATTTGAATCAAAAATAGAGTCATCATTTATTTCTTGTGAGGAACTGCATGATTACATTATAGAATTCTTCTTCTTTTTATAGTATAATTTATTTTTATACATTTATTCATCTTTTATTATTATCCATATGTAAGGGGAAATCGATCTTGGTATTCCCAATTGCACTCATAGCATATTATTTCTCTAAAATTATCATCAATATCTTTTAATTGTTAATGTATTTTTATAATCATTTTTATTATTGTATAACTTTTCAAAATTCATAGAAAATTGAAAAAAAATTCACTTATCTCTAAGTGGATTGAAGAATCTTTATCATATGAGCACAAAAATGTTGTATCTTTGTTATTTTTTCATATTTTGAAGTTGATTCATTTAAAGTAATATTATATCTTTTTGTCATCTTATGATCACCATCCTCATCTTCTATCTCATCTTTATACATTAGTTGTCTTCCAATTAGATCATTTAATTTGAAATATTGTACAAAAATATATTTCTAAATGTAATATTAAATTACAGTCTTTTTCAATAGAAGAACTCTGCGAAATGTATGATATCAATCAAGTGCATGTATTAGAGTTCCCAAAGTGACAACATGGCTTATGATTTTAGTCATCTTTCCTATCATCTTAGTGATTCTCTCACCATAAATCATATTTAATCTATCAAAATTTTGATTTATAATCTTTTATATGAGTTATATTAAATTTTCAGTCCCATTATAAGCCACTAATATAATTATACTCATTTTATGTGTTGCAACACACTATGAAATTCAATTGAATTCATATGAATAGAAACCACATATGATAGCATTCATAGCTTTGGAGTTCAGATAATATTATTATTCTGTAATAGAAACCCATTTTCTTAGACCTCCTTCAACATATTTAACGGGATTCAATGCTTTCAAATAAACCATTAGACCCTTATTTTTCACATTGTTACTCATATAGGCCTTCCAGAACCAATAGTTTTCTACATTGAACTAGTGATCCCAAATAATTAAAATTCATTATAATTATCATCCATTTAAAAGTGATATCTATGAACCTGATATTTTAGTGTTGATAACTCTAGAATATTTTCATTTGATACCAATTTTTCATCCATAAAGAGTTACTTAATGACTTTATAGGAGGGTGAATCGATTTCTTAAAATTTTGACCCTAAATAAATCATCCCTAAAAATATTCATAAGTATTTTATTAAAAAATAGTGTGAATAAAAACTTAAAAGATAATAATAGAACAAATAATTTTTTAAGTGATTTAGGGTACAATAATATTCTATTCCACTCCACTAAAACTCTCTCCATGTGTTTGGTGATTTCTTATATACATATCTATTTCCTCTAGATCTCAATGGTTGAGTAAAAGAATTTGAAACTTGTTTCACAAAAAGGGGCAAATAGATTTTATTGGGATCACCTTTTTTTCAAGATGTATCTATAGTATTAATAAATTATATTGTTTTATAAAGGATATATAGATTCATCTCATGGCTATAATATGAAATTAAAAAAATATAAGAGTTTATTCTAAAGGGATAATAATACTTCAACATTCATCTCTGAATGTTCTCTCAATTGTAGAAGATATAATCTTCATTGAATAGTATGAGTCAATGTTTCTTATTTGTTGATAACAAGGAATATATTGTATTTATAAGAAATAATATTAATTCATTCATTCTTATGAGAATACTCTTCTTCATGAGTTTTCTCACTTTCTCTACTATTCTCATTCTTTTCACTCTCTTGAATTTGGAATTGAAATATATATATATATATACCCAAATAGTTAAGAGCATATAGAATAATCTAAATGTTAAAGATCTATTCATGAATATGAAATTTTATTCAGAAAAACAATCAATGATATGGTAATTAAATATAACAACTGTGTTTATTAGAACTAAACTCATTCTCAAAGACAAACATATTAGTTAATTTAACTCTCTTTATCCATCCATCACAATTTATAATAAAAAGGAAATGTAGGCATGGAATATACAAACGATTCTATCATGATAAAAAATAAATCTAAATAGTTAAAAAATACTTTTAAAATACTTACATTGAGTGATTAAAGCATCGAATGGTATTATCTCTTTCTTATGTCATTCTTATCTCATGATTTTGTAAGACATGGAGAAATGCATGAATTGAAATGTCAAAAACTAATTTTAATTGGAGACAAAACCAATGAAACCATAATATAATATGTTATTAATTATATTCCATACCTATATACGATAATTTTATCATTGTAGGATAATCTAACTGGGAACACTGATCTGTAAGATAAATCAACCCCTCATATGATGTTTATGATCTTTATATAATAAATCATCACATTATATAATAATTGACATTGTCAAATATTATCCTTATGTCTTTCTGAGATCATAGGACTATTTTGTGATTCATATGATAATTTTATCCTCATATGTAAAATTCATTATCAAAAATTATGATTCATATGACATTTTTCTACTTTGTATGAAAACTCTCATTACATAAGACATTATTATGATAATTTTTCTTTTACTACAAGACAATATACAACACAAAAGTTTTTATCTATTTGAACAATGATTTACATTGATTATAAATATAATTTATCATATCATATGATAAATAATATATCATGTGATAAATTATAATCATATATGATTATTTAGATGGTCAGATGTTATTCTCCTTGGAAAATTTCTCTAAACATTAAAAACTCAAAATTAATCAAAGTATTCCAAAATAAAATATTACATAAAAAATGCTTAATGGACTAAATATAATTATTTTGGGTTTATTAGTATAAAAAATATATATTTTCTTAAAATCAAGACATATGAAATATTAAGATATGTAGGAATAACTTCATTATGTCCAATATAAATCATTAATCATTTAATAGTGATTATTGATCATTAGTATGCCCAATAGTAATCATTGATAATTTATTATGACCAACAATAGTATTTTTCAAGATAATTTTATTTAAAGGAGGCCTCCTACAGGTTATAAAGTTATACAGGAAGGGGATATAATATAAGAAGTGTGGTAAAATTCAAGCCTAACTATTTCACACAGCCTTTACTAGAATTCCCAAACTTCATTATTTATATCCTAAAGGGTAGAAGCCTATTTTTTTATACAATAGTAACAACCATAATCATAATGTAATAGTTTTATTTTTTTATTATTTCATTATTTTTTATCTTTTAGGATGTAACTTTTTTTTGGCACATTCACATGTTATATCTCCCTTAAATGGTATGCATCATTGTTAAGATAACATAAAAAAATAATTCACTTAGTTGTACATTGGTATGGAAAAACATAAGTTTAGTACACCATAAAATTTAAAGGGAATGATTTTAGTTTATGATTGATCCTTCAAAATTTAGGATGAGACTCCTCTAATAAATGGCTATAATTTTTTATGTAATAATATATGAAAATGGTTTAGGGGTTTTCCACCATGTGTAAAAATATGGAATTGTAAATAATGATCACTCTAAATAAAATTTGAAGTATATATATAAGTTATCTAAAAACTTAGGGTTGATTGTGTGATGATATGATTTATGGTATTATGGATCTAAACTGAAATAAATATCCTTATGTTCTATTATTATTTTTATTATTTTACACTATTTACACTAACTACACTTATTATTTGTGATTAAATTTACTGTTATATTAATCTTCCATATTCCTCATAAATATTATTGTTATTTTGAGCATTTTGGATATAAAATTTACCCCCAAACCACCCCTCTAGTATCTTGTCCATTAAAATTTGAGACCAACACAAAGTATCAATGTTAACCATTTGGAGGTCAGATTATTTAGATTCTTTGTTGAATTAATTATTATATTTATTTTTCATGATACTAGTTCATCAGTGAGGTATAAATGTTTTTAAATTATATCAAAACATATTGTTTTTATAGTTTTATAAGTGAGAATGTGGTTTGTGTGGTCATGGGTATTTTTAAGAAGATGATGAGGTTGTAGCATGCGATCCATGGAATGTAGTGCCAGCAGGTATCTAGAAGTAGTACACTGGCTAGCCAGTGGGCTTCCTGTAGAACATGTAAGCCACTAGATGTCCAATTAGATATTTAGTGAGTCTAATAATATAGACAGTGGGACACGGTTTTTTTAAGGTAAAAAATAGACATTATCCACTTTAATGGTAAAGGTAAAAAAAGGACATTCACCCACAAGGGTTTGTTTGAATTTTAATTAAGTAAAACCCATTTCTCAATTTAATGTAACAAAACCACCCTCATATTAAGTGTTTGAGTGTTACATTTAAATAGGAAATTCTTATGATGATCCATGGTTTTGTTTTGGATAAATAATAGAACCAAACTCATTGTGGTTTCAATTGGATAGATTTCTTATTAATATTACATTACATAAACTTATAACATATTGTTATGGATGACTTGGATACTAGTAAAAAATATCTCACACCACCAAAGGTGTTTCATTCCATAATAATGACTTGGAATCCATTATAGAATGCATTCAGTGTAAAAAAAGGATACCATCCATTTCATGAATGTGAATTTATTGTTGAACCCCACCATGGATTTGGTTGGTGACTTAGTTTCAAGAATGCCATGGATAGTCATCACTAATTCATTTAGAGATATGGAAAAAATATAATAATTGGAATGATCTCCTAGGATTGTATTAATATCCACATACAAGTAATGTCTTAAGTTAACCCTTTGAATTTGATCGAGACATACCTAAATAAGTAAGGATAGTTTTCATCGGTTACGTTAGATACTCATAGGATTAGAATGCCTAGGGTTCATCCTATACATTCCACACATAACCCATGTTTTAAACATTACATATTGGTCATCGTGAGTGGGATCAAAATACAAAATTAAATAATTCTATGGGAATTATATTGATTCAAAATAGGTGAATTTTGTAGGAATTCCTAGAGAAGTACAATGGATTACTTATGGATAACTTCTATTTGATTCATTCGCTATATTCCTCGGGTCCCATGACCAATTAAAATAATTCATGATTAGAGATATCCAATTTATTTCAAAGTTGGTAGGGTGAGGTGGACAATCCATAAGGTTCCCAAGCTTTACAAGTCTTATATTACATTACATATTAATATTTTTTTATACCTACACACTATAACATTTTATATTTATAATAATGGATATGAAAAACAAATATTGGTGGTTGACTATTTAGTTGTACTCAAACCTTTTGTAGGTTGCTACATAGTACCATGGAATATTTTATAGATGTAGGAATGGAAAAAATGAATGTGTCCTATTTTTGTTGCCTTATATCTATCATATGTTGGGAGCATGGGAGTAGTGGATTGTTATGTGAATTGGTATTCTCATGGATATTAGTTTTTTTATATTTTCGTATTTTATTATCTTAGTACATCATGTATAGTGACCCTCCCTTTCAATATATTTACATTACTTATCTTTTTCATAATAATTTAATCATTAAACATATAGACTCCCAAATACCATACGAGTCCAGTGCCATTGGAAACACGGAAGCATAAAAACCCGTACATAAATGAGCTACATTTTCTCCCACAAGGTTAGTCATTACTAGAACCATTCGTAGACACATAAAACATAATACATAACTTCATAACCTAGGGGAAGAAAACATAAAAATGGGTGATCTCAGATTCTCAGTATGAATAAACAAGCGAGATAGGTAAGCATAATCATTAACATAAGTTTATGAGAACATGATATTGAAAATAGAATACCAAACACATCAGTTCAAAGATCATAAACACGAATCTTGTCATAATGGTTGGTAGTTCATAAGACATGAATCATATGGAAATAATGAACAAATTCCAGGAATGTAAAAATGGGAATAAATCATGGAATTTTTGATGAAACATAATCATATATAATGATTTCCATAGTAGTCAAGGAATTTCATCCAAGGCCCCCTTGGGGAAAATTTCTTCAATGAACCATATTCACACATCATTCTAACCCTGTATTACTGCACTCATTGCACTCCTCATTCCATCCTCATATTATTGAACTAATTTCACTCCTCATTGATGCCCAATATTTATGAATCGAGTTCATTTCATGTTTTAGACCTGTAATACAGAACAAAGTTCATTTCTACATCCAGCCATGTATATATTGTGAGATATAAATTATTACGAATACATTGGAGGGACATATATGTCCCACCCATCTCATAGTTAATTCATTTATATATGTGCCAAAAAAATCATAAACAATCATATGATAATCCATGAAACAAAATCAGTATCATAAACATGTAATCTTATCATTACCAAAAATATACAAATTTCAAAATCATTTCATCATAATAATAACACGTAAAAAGAAGTGTTTTTCAAAAGAATATAATCCATGAAATAGAAATGGATTTTCTACGAATCATTGCCATAAAAATAAACCATTCATGAAATAATATCAGTATAACCATTGGATCAAATCCTAGAAGGGCATGAGTAACATTAACTAATGTAATCATAGAGGAAAAATAACATCGAAATATATTTTGAAACAATTTCTTGATGAAAGTAGCATTTATTCTTTGAAAATGGATCATTAAAACATAAAAATCTTTTGAAAAAAATTTTCTTGAAAATAAAATTGAATTCTTATAATGAAATATTTTAAAACCTTTTGCAAACCATTTTATATGAATACATAAATAGAAATCTTGAAAATATTTTGAAAACCATTTTCCAGGAATACTAGTAGAAGGATATTGAAATATTTTTAAAAAAAAATTCATTAAAAATACTTTTCTATCATATAATTAAGTTTTATTGTCATTTTTAGAATTATTTTCCTTGAAAACTTATAAGTGATGCTTGAAAACAAAATTGAAAATAATTTCCCGTGAAAACATATTGATGAAGCTTGTGAACATTTTGAAAACCTTTTACATAAAAACATATTAAATAAGATTGAAAACATTTTTTAAACCATTTTCAATGAAAATTATTTGAAAAATTATAAATAAATATTTAAAACGTTTATAATACTTTTTAAAACAAAAAAAAACCATTTCAAAAACCATTTCATTTTAAAATAGATTTGAAAACATTTAAAGGAAGCATTGATGACCATAAAACATTTTTAAAAAATCCATTTTAATTGAAAAACACATTGAAAATAATGAATATCAAGAATATTAAGAGAAAAATTTAAAAGAAAAAATATTAATTTTTTAATCGTTTAATGAAATCTTCAAAGGAATATTAGTCATGATGGAGGGTAAATCCATATATTCCATAAGAAGAACATTTCTTTTTTTCATGGTAAATGGTTAGAAAAATGAGTTGTTAGAATGTGACACGAAGATTCCATTGAAAACATTGGTACAATAATAAAATTGACAAAATGCACTATAAATATTGAAGGAGAATAATATAATATTCTTAAAAACCCTTTTTAGAAAGCATGGTTTTTAAAGGACATGGATTTACAAATATAAAGTATGATAAATTAGGATTTCCTTAAAACACTTTCTTTACTCTCTTATATAACATAGAGTATAAAAGTCGTAAAAATACATGAATATATTATAAATAACCAGATTAAAAAAAATCATGAATGTTCTTGTGTTTTGGATCATAATATTTTATCAAAGAAATTATTAACACATATAAATTTTACAAACTATTAGGTTATTTTAATAAACTCTAACCCCAATGTAACATGGGATCATACTATCCATGTACGAAAATGTAATTACATTAAGATTAATATATCATTAAATGAAGAAGATTAAAGATATAACATGTAAAAATGATTTATATACACATCAAAAAATAACTTATGTTCATATTAAAGCATGTGTCACAAATAAAACATCTTGAGAAAAAATAATCTTACCGGTTTGGAAGCATTTGAATCATTAACACCATTAAATAAAGAACATATAATAGATTTATAAATACACAAAATTTATGTATTGTAATAACTGATAACATACTTGGAATGTATATAACACAAAAAAGGTATGGTTGGTGAAGAAAGCATATATCTCACTGAAATGAAAATTGAGATGAAATACCCTTACCTTGTGTATTGACTCCATTCATACTTGTAAACAATTACTATATAATAATTTTATGTTTATTATACATATCTTACATAAAAATATTCTTATATATATAAAAAATATGTTTTGATTATGATCTTATATTTCCCACATTTAATGATCCTATGTTAAGGTTTCGCTTTGGGTAATATTCACTTTAATCTTCACTTGTGTCTTAATTTATAATATTGTTGCTTGTTATACTTATATCATGGATTATATAATGTAAAAAATGATATAAATATCTTTTATATACATTATATGTATATTATAATAATCTATATAATAAATATGTATGAAATAAAATGCACCATTCATGGAGACGGAAAGTCACATGTATGCATACATGTTGTTTCAATTTTTATAGTTGAATTGAAAGAAAGAAATAAATAAAATGAAATATATATATATATATTTATATTTATTTATTTATGTCATTATTATAATAGAATTTTTATATCATATATATCATATATGTTCACCAAAATAATCCTTAATACATTCCATATAATGTGTGAATGAATCACATCGATCTGAGTGGGCGGTAGTCCACACTTCCTCAAATGAAATAATCATATTCACACAAAATGGAATGTAAAAAGCTATGTGATTTAAAATGAATTCATAAGCTTAATAACATAATACTTATAATATACTGCCTATATATATAGATTATAAAACAAAATTTCCACCATGATAGTTTGTAAGATCTCGTCCATTTTTTTGTATGATTTTTTTAATAAAAATTAGAGATGATAGGTTATATTGGTTTTAATTCACAAAAAAATTGTTTTATTAGTATAATTTTATTAAATGTGTTAAAGGTCATAAATTCTGGTTAACATGTTTGAATATTCAGTTGAATATATTTGGTGTTCATCACTGAGTTAGTTGTGAGATTTTTAGGCCCATAATGTCTCGGTGATGACTGGATAAAAAATATATTAAGTATAATATATTATGCCCACACTTTTTATTCAAAAATAATTGAGAAACTCTAAAATGGAGCATTGTATAAGAAATCTAAGACCAGTTTTGTGTCCGGAACAGTGTTTTTACAAAAGGTGGGGTATAACATTTGTACGTGTTGGGCATTCTAGTGTCACGCTTGTGAAAAGGACCTTTGTAATTTTAATTAATTATTAAATACATTTATTTAATATTAAATAATTAATATCTCTAAAAAGGTGCATCGTATGGGAAATCTAAGACCACATTTGTGTCAGGAATGGGGGGTTTACCATAGTCAGGGTATATCATTTATGCGCAATGGGCATTTGTTTTGATATTAATATTTATATTAAATTACTAATTTTATTAATTTAATAATTAATCCAAAATTAATGAAATTAAATTAAAAATTGTATTATTATTAATAAAAATACTATTATTAATAATTTGTGTAATATTACTAATAAAAAATATTAATAATAATAGGTTTGTTAATATTTTTTGTCAAAAAAAGTTAATCGAAATGTTCTTGTGTAGTTAAATGTTTTTTTCACTGAAATGATAAATTATCTTTCCCCCACATGTGAAAATTTTTTATTGATCAATGCAATAGTAGTGAAATGATTAGTCAATACTAAATAAATTAAAATTTGCAGTTTATATAAAATTATTAACTATTGTCAACATTTAATTAATGATGATGGTCAAACATTAAATATTGAATGATTAGTTAAAATAATAGCCATTATTGTTGTCATAACAATTATTTTTTAAATTTAGAAAATAATTATTTTCAAAACACTATTTTATAAATAAATTTTTTGTACGGTGTCAAATTGACACACTGTTAGTGACATCGTGACCAAAACATTGAAGCTGTTATTTCATGACCAATATTGAATATTTAATTCCGGCTCATGGTATTGGTCCATGAAACACCCAATAAGTTGATGAGTTGTTGCATGAAATTAACAGAAGAGCATAATAAATAATTTACGGAATTAATAAATGTAACAAAATTATTAGTTCTTTAAGGATTTTTTATTTGATTTTAATGAAAAAATGTTACAACATTTACACGATGTGAAATGGGAATTCACATCATTTAATATTAATGATCAATATACTAAAAACACATTACAAACATTGCGTAATCCACCAGACTCACCGCACATCTACTACAGGGCTTTGGAACCCTCTATTATTCACGACAAGGATCCATAGACCTCCTCCTTGGACCAAAAGTCAATGTCTCACCTCCCTATTGGGCCGAATCTTCTCTGTGCACCACCATCTTCAATAGAATACCCTCTACTCACCCCCTAGGTTTTGGATCTAAATCATGTTTTTTCCTGCGTTCAAAATTTATTCACTTCAAATTGATGTTTTCTATTGGTGAGATTCCATCATCACCAATCTTGAGGTAGGTGGTCTAAAAATTAAATCTCATAGTCATTATTTTGATTACCTTTATTCAAATTGTATAATTTCTATATTTCATTAGCCAAATATTTTGTTGATGTCCTTCATTAATTAATTAATTTGGTATAATTAAATAATTATAGAAATGTAAAATTGTGGGTTTCATGGACAATTAATTTTAGAATTAAATATAGGAATTTATTATAACAAATTGAGGACAATTATTATGTAATTAATTATGGGATATTAATATTGTCAATTGAGATAATAATTGGTGAAAAAAATTTAGTGATAATAGTAATATCATTTAAAATAATTAATAGGGGGAGTAGGGTATAGGGAATAAATTTATTTGTGTGAGAAATGTGGTTATTTAATTCGATGAATTATGTAATGAGATTAAATTTATTGACTAATTAGTTAATAATGAAATTTTTTTATATAATTATGGAATTAAATAATTACTATGATGAAAACAATTAATTGGTGACATAATTGAAGTAAATGATTTAAATTAATTAATTGATGAATTAATTAATTAAAATTCTTGTGAATAATTAATTGGACAATTATTTGAAGGTTTCGAGTTAGATTAAATAATTTGGGAATTAATAAATGGGAATAATTTGGATTAATTAATTGGAAAATTAATTAATGAATGTAATGTTTTTATTTATCAGTTGGATTAATTTGTGTGCTAATTAATTAATAGGGATGGTTGTGATGGTGGAATTTAATGAATTAGATTAATTAAATTGAAAATTAATTAATATGGGTTGATGGATTACTGAAATAATAAGATTAATGAATTAACTTTTTAATAAATTATTGTGCAATGAGATTATTAAGTTAGATAATTAATAGTTGAACTAATTACTGGAGATTGAAATATATGATTAGAAATAATTATTCATAGAATAAGTTATGTGTTGTTGAGATTGTGAATGAGATAATTAAATTTTGTATTAATTAATCGGAGCTATTTGAATAATTAATTTGTGAATTAATTTATTGGAATGTTATGGTTATTTAATTATTCAATTAATTAATGAGAAATGAATCTTTTAAATAATTATTGAATTAATTAATGCAATTAAATTTATTTATTTAATTATTTATTAATGATTAATAAATGGAGATTTATATATGAAGATCTACTCTCATGATAATGATATAAATTCATGGTTGAACTGAGTAATATATTGTCGAATTAATTAAAAGATATGAATGATACATTCTAAGATAATTAATTATGGAATTAATTATAAGATTTTGTTGATTATATTATTGATTTAATTAATAGGATTTATGTACTTAGTTATTTATGAAAATAATTAAGGGTATTTATGGGGGAAAATAATTCTTGAATTAGAAATGGTATTGGTTGATAATTAATGGTTTAGTCATTTATCGAATTATTGAATAATAAATTTTGAATAATTTGTTGGTAAATTAATTATTGGATGTCATGTTGTGAAATGATTAATTAATTGGTGAATTAATTAATGGAATTCATGTAGTTAATTAATTGTTAAAATAATAACCAGAGAAAGAATTACCAAATAATCATTGAATTAATTTAAGGGTAAGATATGATTATTTAATTTGAGAATTATTTAATGGAATGTTTGGTAAAATGAGAAACGATTGTGATATTGATTTCATGGAGTAGCACATGGGATAACAAGGATATGATAATTATAATTAATGTATAAGACCGTGGGAGATTTTAATATTATCTACATAACCACTATGTAAGCCAACAAGGAAGATGATTGAGAGAGATTATAATATTGTTTACTTAAGGACCGTGAGATCCTTATAGAAAAAAGACTATGTGATATTTTTATTGTTTGTCTAAGGACCTTGTGAGCCATAGAGGAGAAATTTCTTTACAGCATTCCCTTTTTTCTTGGAAGCGTTTATGATTTGTTTTGTATTACTCACTATAGACCCTTGAGGTTAGACCCCATAGTGCACATTACTCATGTCAGAATAATTTAAATGTTTTTTGTATTTAATAAATGAAATTTGAATTATTATAATGAATGGTAACATTAACATTCAGATTTTTGATATCCCATGAGGATATATTAAAATCAAGCATTGGATGAGGAATGTATTTTGGTTCAGGTGTCCAAGAGAACACAGAGGTTAATGCGGTTAAATAAGAGATAATTGAATAATTGTAAACCATTTATTTTATTACTTGTTTTTATTATCTATACAAATACAAACAATATTATTTATTGGTTTTGTTTTAGATTTCGTTGGTGGTTTCATACTGAGTTGTACTCACACCATACTTGGGCTGCCTAATAGGTACCTAGGTATACCATTTTTTTTCAGGAAAAGTTAAGGGCAAAGGCCCTGCTTTAGATGACTGTTTTGGATGAAGCATGATGAGGGGACCAGACGTGGTTTTGGACCAGTTTGGGTGACATTAATGACTATATTTTTCATGTCAGCATTTTGAAACTTGAGACATATATTAGTATGGAATTTTCTTTCACTTCAGCTGGATATTGTATTTACTTATTGATAATCTTCATATATTTGTATTGTTAGTCTTTATATATGGTTATTTTATTGTATATTATTTATTTTGGAGTTTACTCTAATTCAAGAGGGTATAGTCTCCCCAAGAATGTATTATCAGTCCATCAATGTTAGTTGGTAGCCTCTAGTGTCTACGGAGTCACGTCTATGGCCATGTGACTAACTTACTTGGGGCACCATTATGTTGCACCTATTCCGATACATTACAGAGTGGTATCATACGAGGTTTCTTTTCTTCATCATTTTTCTTACTAGTTTTTTGAAAGTTATATAGAAGAATAGGAATAGTTCGGTCGTGGTTATGAGCTCATGGATGGGAGTATCTACCCCATATATGGGGGACAACCCAAGTACCTAGGGTGGGAATTGTTGTTATTGTTGTTTGTTGTTACTGTTTATTATTATTTCACATGGGTAATACACTTGTTCTCTAAAATGGATTTTGTTTCAGAAATTTTTTCATATTGGCTCGTGGCCTTGGATGGAACAATTTTTCAGTCTATATGCATTATTATAGGCACTCAATATTCTTTTCTAACATGCATCATTTTAGGAAAGCAAGAGAAAATGTGATTCAGGTATGTTGTTGAACACGAGCTATTTTCCCTTGTTTGTGAAATTGAAATTAAATATGAATAACATTAAATTGAAAATTATTATAAATGATACAAGATGAGAAAAATTATTTTCTAATGATAAACATGAATAATATGAATTAATAAACCCTTTATTAACCAGACATAAGTGTAGGGCGGTTAAGGTTAGTTATAACGCCTCAGTTTTGGGAAAGTGGTAGGAAAAAGGGTGGAAACACTGGTAATGAATGATTGGTGGGGTTACTCATTGACGACTATTTAGCATACTTTTAATTAGTGTTGATCATTTCCCATACCATGACATCACCCTGGGTATACTGATAAAGCATTGGCTTTACACTAAGATAAATAAATGTTTTTTGGTTGGATAGGTGTCCCCTTAGTGGTTTTTCTTATGATGAAACATATATTTGGAACTTTATAGGGTGAGGTACATCAACAATATATTACATTTGAGGTTCTCAATTTTAGCTCAATGTCAATAAAAACTATCGTTGTTGGGATACTTAACAAGAGGGGTTAACAATGCTTCAATGTAGGGTAGATTATAAGAAGCCCGTTTTTCATATAGTTTCATCGAAGTACATCTTGTGGACGGGCTATTATAAGTGTAGAAAATGAAATATGCTAACCTTTTTAGGTATGAAATTTTAAAAATAATTGGTGATAATGGGTTGAATATATTTTAATTCAAAAAAATATGTTTTATCGATAAATTATTGATAAATGTGTTAAAGGCCTTAAATTATAATTTATATCCTTGAATATTCAATTGAATATATTTAGAGTTCAATGCTGAGTTAGGTGTGATATTTTGATGACCAAAATGCCTTGGTGAAGACTGAATAAAAAATAATTAAATATAATATATTAATCCCAAACTTATAAGTCAAAAATAAATGTATAACTCTATAATGGTGCATCTTATAGGAAATCTGAGTCCATTGTTGTGTATGTAATAAGGATTTTACCTTAGGTGGTGTATAAAATTTGTATGTTTTGGACGTTTGAACGCCTCACTTGGGAAAAGAACATTTTTATATTTAATTAATTATTAAATCCTTTTTTTGAATATTAAATAATTAATATCTAAAAAACTGTGCAGTATATGAGAAATCTGAGACCAACATTGGGCAAGGAATGGGGGGTTTACCATTGTTAGGGTATATCATTTATTGTCAATGGGTATTTGTTTTTATTTTAATTTTTTATGTTCTATGGTTAATTTTATTTCATTAATCATTAATCCAAAATTAATGAAATTAAATTAATAGGTATATTATTATTAAAAAAAATATTATTATTATTTGTATTATTGTTATTTTTTCAAATAACGTGAATGGAAAAGAACATTTTTAATTAATTTTTTTCACTGAAATGACAACTGATGATTTAGCACGTCTGAATAATAATTATTGATCAATAAAATAAGAGTAAAATTATTAGTCAATACTAAATAAATGAAAATGTAGAGATAATATTAAATTATTAACAATTATCGACGTTAATTAATGTTGTTGATGAATCATTAAACGGTGAATGTTACATTATAATAATATTCCTTATTATTGTTATTAATATTATTTTAAAATTGAGAAAAATAATTGTTTTCAAAACATCATTTCAGCAATAACGTTTTTGTATGGAGTCAGATTGATACACTGCGAGCAGCAACACGACCCTAAAATTGATGCAGCCAATTTATGACCAATATTGAATATTTAATTCAGGCTCATGGAATAATCCATGAAATTACCAATTAGAAGATGTGTTGATGCGGGAAATTAATAGAATAGTTTAATAAATTAGTGCTTCAATTAATAAATGTATCTAAATTATTTGTTCTTTAATGTGTGGTGATGTGATTTTAATAGAATAATGTTAAATCATTTCCTCTATGTGAAATGGTAATTCACGCCATGTATTACTAATAGTCAGTATATTAAAAACATGTCTCCAACATTGCGTAAACCTCCAAACTTGCCTCATCTCGACTATAGGGATTTAAAACTCTCTCTACATCACCATAGTGCCACTAAAGACCTCCTCCTCAGACAAAAAGTCATCGGCGCACCTCCATCTTGGGCCACATCTTCTCTGTGCACCACCATCGATGATCAAATAACCATTGCACAACTCCCATGTTTTAGATCTAAATCTCATTCTTTGCTGCTGTCATAATTGATTTGCTTCAAATTGTGGTTTTCTGTTGGCGAGTGTTTGTCAAAACCATTTTTGAGGTTAGTGTTCTAAATCATGAACCTCATTTTCATTATTCTCATTACATGTATGAAAATTGTAGAATTGCTATAGTTTTTTAGAAAAAGATATTCTTGAAGTTCATGATTATTTAATTAATTTGCATGAATTAAATAATGAAGGAAATGTGAAATGTAAGGTTTTAAGGACTATTAATTGTGTAATGAAATATAGTATTATAATATAAATAATTGGGGAAAATTAATTGTGGATGAAATTATGTGATGTTAATATTTCTAATTGAGATAATAATTGGTGAAAAAATTTGTAATGTGATAATGCTATTATCTTTTAAAATAATTAATGGCCGAGTTAATTATGGGATTATCATATTTTATATAAGATTAATTAATTATGGAATTATTTAATGTAACTGGTTGTTTAATTAATTGATAAGTTAATTATTGTGAGAAATTTTTTTATTCAATTTGATGAATTAAATAATGAGATTAAATTAATTGACGAATTAATTTATTAATAAATGCATTTTTTTAATTATTGAATAGAATAATGAAATTGAAAGAAATAATTAATTGGAGAATTAATTGAAGGAAATGAGTTTATCTAATTAATTGTGGAATTATTTAATTGAAATTCATGTGATCAATTAGTTGGCGAATCAATTGAAGAATTTGAGTAAGATTAATTAAATGTGGGATTAATTAATGTGAATGATTTGGATTAATTAATTGGTAAATTAATTAATGGATGTACTGTTATGATTTCAAAGTTGTATTATTTAATGTCCATTTTAGTTATTAGGGATGGTTGTGAGGGTGTAATTGAATGAATTAGATTAATTAATTGGTAAACTAAATAATGTTGATTAATGGAATATATAAATGATATGATTGAATAATTAATTGTAGAATTAATTATGGGGAAAAGATATTAGTAAGTTGGATAATTAATTTTTGAAATAATGATTGGAAATTTAATTTTATGATTTGTGGTAATTAATCATAGAATTAATTATGATTTGTTGGGATTGTGAATGATAAAATTAATTGTGGAATAAATTAATGGGAGAGATGTGAATAATAAATTTGTGAATTAATTAATGTAAAAGTTATGGTAAATTAATTGTTAAAATAATTAATGAGAATGGAAGCTTTTATTTTAATTATTAAATTAATTAATTGGATTGAATTAATTAAATATATATTAATTAATGATTTATAAATTGAGTGTTAGACATGATGATATACTCCCATGATAACGATGTAAATTCATGGTTGAACTGAGTAGTTAATTATAGAATTAATTACGGGATATGGACGATGTATTTTGAGATAAATAATTGTGTAATTAATTATTGGATTTTTGACATTATAGATAATAATTAATGAATTAATTAATGGGATTTATGTACTTAATTATTTTTAAAATTAAATAAGGATATTTATGGTACAAACTAATTGATGAATTAGTAATGGAATTTGGGGATAATTAATGGTTGAGTTAATTATAAAATTATTGAATTATAAATTGTGAATAATTTGTTGATGATTTAATTATTGGATGTCAAGTTTTAAAATGAATAATTAATTAGTGAATTAATTAATGTAATATATGTAGTGAATTAATTATTGAATTAATTAACAGAGATTGAATTACCAATTAATTATGGAATTAAATGAATGGTTATAAATGATTAATTAATTTTTTATTTAATTAATGTAATGTTTGTGGAAATGGGAATTGATTATGATGATGATGGCATGGAGTAGCACATGGGATAACCGGGGTGTGAGAATGAAATTTAATGTATACTTTTGAGGGACGATTTAATATTGTTTACATAAGGACTATGTGATCTTTATAAGAAGAAGACTAAGAAAGATTCTAATATTGTTTACTTAAGAACCATGTTAGCCTTTAAGAAAAAATACTGTGAGATTGTTCATGTTTTTTCATAGGAAGCATTTATGCTTTCTTTTGTATTACTCACTATATATCGTTGATGTTATAGTCCATAGTGGACATTACTTATTTTAGACTAATTTACATGTTTTATGTATTTGATAAATGAAATTTGATTTATTATAGTGATTGGAAACATAGACATTCAAACTTGTGATATCCTTTGGGGATATATCAGACTCCAGCATAGGCCAAAGCTGGTATATTGGTTCGGGTGACTTTGGGATCCCAGAGATTTATGGAGTTTAATAAGGGATAATTGAATAAATGTAAATTGATTAATTTATAATTTTTTATTCTTAATAGAACAACATACTGTATTATTGACAAGTATTTTTTGAAGTCGTTGGTGGTGGTTTACTGAGCTGTATTTACAGCATACTCAGGCTTCATGATCTGTACCCGAGTACACATTTTTTTTCTAGACTGGTTAAGGGAAAAGGCCCTAATATAGATGGTTGTTTTGGAATGTAGCATGTTGAGTAGAACATATGCGGTTTAGGACCCTCTTGGGCTTCATTAATGTCTTTATTTTTCTAGTATACATTTTGAAATTTCAGACAGACATTATCATGACATGTTTTTATGCTTCAGTTGGATATTTAATTTAATTCTTGATGATCCTCAAATATTGGTATTGTTTTTTATTATATATTATTATGCAATTGTTTATTCATTATTTTGGTGCTTAATCTAATAAAATATGGTATAGTCTCTTAATGAATGACTTACAAGACACTTTATGCTAGTCGGTATCCTCTTGTGTTTGAGGAGGCACACCTAAGGTCATTGACTGACCACAACGGGGCACCGTTGTGTGGCACATAGGACATGATCTTATATAGGTTGTAAATCAGAGATAAAAAATCATTATTTAGTGGAGAAATAATTCATAGTACAAAAAACAGTATGTTCATTACCAATTAGATTGATGTGTGTATAAGTTTAGTTCAAACCCTTAGAATAAAAACATCCTATTATATTCAATATATTTGTGTGGTAATGCAGTCATGTAATAATTATAGTTTACTGACTTGATAAAAAATAATGGAGTTTGAGAGAGGGTGCTACCTATTAATCAAGTAACACATTTTGATTTGTACCAAAAGGCTTCCTGGGATTCAATTCAAGCTAATGTGAGGCTTATAGAAGAAAGGGAGGGATGTGGGGAAGTTGATTCGGCATATCTTGGTAGAACCATAGTTGTTTGAGAGATGTAATGAAGAGGGAGTAAGGGTGGCATTTTATAAGGAAGTGAAAGGACACACTTGTAATTTTCTGTACAATTTATGTGTACCTACATTTTTACCTAACAAAAGTCATAAAAATCCAACCAAACTCATGATTGGAACTTGAATATCTGAATACTGTCCATACAATGGGTGTTGGACAATTTTAAGGCAAATTTTAATTTAATATTTTATTGACAATAAATGATATAATTTCCACACAATGTTTTAAAAGTGTTCATTTGTAAAATATTTGGGATTATATCATTCATTGGAAAATTTGAAGAAAATTACAGTTTTACCATTTAAATTTCATTGTAGTAATTCAGACATAAATATTATAATATGAATTATTTGAACTTAAAATTTTAAAAATTTCATCCCAAATTAATTATATACCACTTTTATTCAGTACATGGTTGCACGATCATGCATTGGATTGGTGTAAAAGGGAAATGAATTTAATAATGGTATGGACTCACCATATTGGACATCAATTCTGTAGTTTGGCCATAACATATTCCTCCTTGCTTCAATTAGGCCCAAATATAATGAATGTCTTGAAGGCCTATTTTATTTCATAATATTTTTCGATAAGGACAACTGAATCACACATTTTGGTGGTCAAACATGCGGTGCAACTTGGATTAATTTATTTGGCCAAATTTATCCATTCACACATGAAACCTATAAAACCCGACCTCCCATACACTCTATAAATTCATGTTTTTCACATTTATAGGGGTTGGTACATGAATTATGATATTCATTTCAAATGATAAGTGATTAAACTAAAACTCTATAAGCATTTCAAGAAGGGTAGATCTTGAAGAAAGGATCCCTTCATCGACGATTTCTTCTAAATCATTATGTTGTAATATTTGTGTTTGTGTAATAAAATTAATAGTTCCTCTTATATTTATTATTTTTTCTTATTAGTTTTTCTATTTTATTATATTTTAATCCTTATTTTTGGTGTGGAACTAAACAGTAGATTCTTGATTGGGATATTCCCATTCTAAACCATTTAAAATGCAATTTGCTTCTACAATGACTACACCGCCCATGAAAGAGTAGTTTACATAGTAATTGGCCTACCTCTAACCATAATCATTTATTTAATATGAATTAATAGTATAATTTAATTAACATATTATTATTTCTTTATTTTTTTAAAATTAAAAGAAACAAAGTAAGAAATTGAGCAATTAACATAGAACGTGCAAGGTCTAGTGACATGTGAATTGTAAGAGTGAAATCTTAATCGCTGAAACAAAAGCATGTCGGATAAATTTGTAGAGTTCAAATATAATCCATAAACACATTTCTTTCTCATTTTATAGAATTTATATGTTCTCTAATTTACCATTCACTATAATCTATACTTAGAACGTCAATCAAATAATGGTGTTATGATTTCATGTTTTGAAGTGAGCCTAGGGTTTAATTCAATCCATATTTAGAGTAAAGTTATTTCTCATAGGTTTTGGGAATAATCAAATTAGGGTATCATAAATAAGTGAATATTAATATTAGTTATAATGATTAATAATTATGCGAAATAGTGGAGTTCAATCGATTACAACTTTTAAAATTTTTTATTAAAAACATCTTCTCTTTATGTTTTATAAATCAAAATTAATTTAAAAAAATCAATGTCTTCGAGAATACATCTTATCCGTATATTATAAAATTGAAAAAACCCTCATCCTTATATGTTTATTTTATTTTTAAAAAATTTTGAAAATACATTTAATATGTTATTTTAAATTACTTCCTCCTTCGATGGATATCCATTTTCAGCGACTCTATTGCACCAAAATAACCCAAACCCATATATCATTTGAGAACGACCATGATAGCTCCTTTAAAATATGTTTTTATGTCGTTTTAGGTCTTAAATTTATGTTTTAGTACTTTTTTAACCAAATTTTTCACTAAATCGTTGTAGAAAATACAAATCACTTTCACTAATATTTTTGTTCAAAAATTACCTAAATTGGATTAATTGAAGAAAAACATTATTATATAATAAATCATGGAAAAAAATTAAAATATAATATAACATTATAAATACATTAGATTAAAAAGTAGTTTTAAATTAAAATTCAATATTTTTAATTATTCATTTAAAAAATGAATCCTTATTGAAAAATACCAAAACATTTATCTTAACCTATTTTTTATGTTTCTATTTCTGATATAAAGTTTATTTTTGACATATTAAATCTATACAAGTTCAAAAAATTGGATTTAGAATGGGTTCTCTATTAAAAGGTGATAAAACTTCTTTTATTAAAATATATTTTTTCAACATAAAAATAGGTTTTTTATATTATGTCTAGAAAATCAATTCGATAAATATATAAAATATTTGATTTAATATATAACATATATATTACATTAAAATCACTAACTAATTTTAATTAATTTAATTTATTAAGGTAAAAATCCTTTGGGGTCGTAAATATAAAAATATATCCTTATATTCAATCAGTTCATATATTTTATATCCAATTAATTAGTAACCTTTGAATTCATTTTATATTTTTATAAAGCATATATTTTTTGTAAGTTATTTTTTATTACTAATTTAATTATTTTTTTATATTAAATAATATATCATTATTCGATATGACTCGGTCTCGCATGTTACACAAGCCGTCGAGGAAAGTCATTGTTGTGTGTACCACAAGATACCCTCGGTATGCCATGTAGAGAAAGATATGATTTATTTTGTGATTAATATACAATTTACTTGGTTTTGAATATAACACAAGCCAAAAATAGTTATTTAATATAAAATATATTATTTTTAGTGTTGTGTGAATTGATAAATATCAAAAATATTAAATTAATTCAAAAATATATATTTCAGAAAATCATGTGTCGTTATATTCTACCCCACCCTGATATTGAATTTTCCCTCAAACTTTTTCTGGGTTATCAAATGTTTAATACATTAAATTCCATTTTATGGAAACCCACATCATAAAAATGAACACTAAAAAGCCCTTAAAAAATAATGTTGGCCACATACCAGTTACCCAAAGTATCATATAACTAGGTTACAACATAATAGAACATAGGAGGGAAGTGAAAACATATACTTGGAGGAAAAGAGAAAATATTCATAGGGTGTGGTTAAAGTCATCAATCACAAACAAGTAAATGTTCAAAAAAATGTTGTGGGCCCAAAATTAATTAATATATTATGATTTAAAAGGCCATTATTTCAAAAAATAGGTATCCGAACTACAATTTATGTCTACATCATTTTTATAATGATAATTAATTTTCATGAAAATATATACTTTCAGGATTTCATGAAAACATCACTCTTTGTTATTCCTTTATGAACTTCACTAATTTAACCAAAAAATAATGTGACTTTTTCATTTTTGGATTTCTATCATATCATAATATTCTTGAAATATCATCCAATTTATCATCGTTTATCATCAACACAATGTTGTTAGATCAGGTTATCCAATATGCATAAATCCTTATAAGGTGAGATAACACTTTAATCTTACTGACTTTACCAAAAGTTTAACATAAATGTTTAGAAAATTGTTATCCTTATAACACATATGAATGATTAAAATACAAAAAAATTATAATGAATGACAGGAAATAATATTATCATTGACCCTCAATATATCAAAAATTAACTATTGTTTGAAACATTCAAAACATGTGAAGGCCCTCATCGGAAATCCTCTTAAAACATTGTAATAACCTAAATTTCCATAAATCCTTTTGGAATGCATGCATTCTTAATTATTCTAAAAGTTACTGGATATAATACTTGAATCCAAGAAGTTTTAAACTCTATCCATAATGACATAGTCCAATTCATCAGCCAATAAATAATTATATCCAAGTTAATTAGTGATATCTAATTTAATTTATCCAAATCAATCATCTCTTTATACAAGAAAAACACAGTTTTCTCAACATATTGAACACATTAATGGTTACCTATCTTTAATCCAAATATCACCTTTCTACATCTTAATTACAATTAGGAATGTCCTTTTCAATCCTCAATGAAAACTTATATAGAAAATGCCTATATATTTTATGATTTATAAAACATAATATTTGAACTCTAAATCATAGGTATTTTATTCATCCCACTTTATTCTTAAAACATCACTAGGGCTTCATAAAATTATTCATTAATATATATTTCCTAGAATATTAAATATGAATCATGTTTTAATGTTCCTCAAACTCAATATAATCATGCTTCTTATAATCAATGTAAACAATACTGTAACAACATCACATACCTACCACATGTCTTTTGTAGTTTCTTTATATTCAATCATATAACCCATAATCACACCCCCTTACCGGCTCTCTATATGAGATTTAAAATTGGGAAATATATTTTCCTAATCCCCATATATCCCACATATAAAAAATTCAATGTTATCTATGTTCCTTTTAGTTCTCCCCATTGACTAAAACCAAAATGCATGGGGTGTGAAACACATATCATTGAAGAAAACCACATAATCATGAAAAATTACTTCTAGGATATTTAAACCATGGAACCATTATTAATATATGACACACTATTTTTATCCTAGTTTATTAAATATCAACTTCCATTAAATTAATTTATTATGGTTCATGAAGAGTTTGTGAATTCTCGAAGCATATACCCGTGGAGTGTCAAGCCAGGTGTTCAACAAGGCACATTGTCATTTACTAGATTATCCTGAGTTAGTCCCAGAACATATTTTCAGAGTTGTTACCCCAAAGTACATTTTTTCTATATCCACATACACTTGTAGTATGTACATATGGATTTATTTCTTGGAAACAACTCACTCTACCCTTTACCAAAATTCATGGACCATTTCCTATACTTTTCATTATCTTTGATCTAATCCTTAGACATGTCCATAGAGTTATCAAAAATGTTTTATGATCCTAGATTCCAATGATTAAAGAAATATTTTCTATGATATCAACTATAAGGACCCATGATTTTAATACATTAACATTACATAACTTTTGAGGAAAACATAAAAAATTAAACAACCACCTTCCCAAATATTGTACAAGTCTAATGCCTTTGGAAACATAGAAACATAGAAAATACTATATAAATGAGCTAAATTATCTCCCACTAGGTTCATCGTGATTATAACCCTTCTTAGACACATAAAAAATAATAAATATCTTCATAACATAGGGGAAGGAAACACAAATGGGGTTATCTAAGATTATTAGTAAGGTTAAACAAGGGAGATACATAAGCATAAACATGAACATAAGGGTATGAGAACATGATCATGAAAATAGAAGATCATGCCCTGCATATCAAAGATCATAAACATGAATCATTTCATAAAGCATGGAAGCTCATATGACATGACTCATTAGTAAATAAAAAACATAAACCATGAAATCATAACATGTGAAGAAATCAAAGAATTGTAGTAGAAACCTAAGCATATATAATGATTTTCATAGTAATCATGTCATAACTTCCAAGGCCATCTTGTGGACAAATTATTTTATTGAACTGGGTTCACAAACTATTCCATCCCTGTATTGCATAACCGAGTTCACTCCTCCATCCAGATCTATATTACTCAATTGAGTTAACTCTTTATTTTATACCTTTATTTCATAACTGAGTTCATTTCTAATTTCTACCTTATATTACTGAACTAGATTCATTTATCATTCCATCCATGTCTATATAAAGTTATATAAATATTTTCCTATTTCATTTAAGGAAGATATAGTTCCTACCAATCTCATAATTAAATCATATATACATGTTCCGAAAAATCATAAACCATCATATCATAACCCATGAATTTAAAAAAATATCATAAATATATAATCATATCATAACCTGTAAAAAATATACATGTTTTATAATAATTCCATCATAATAATAGCCTATGAAAATAAGCATTTTCAAAATAATAAAACCCGTGAAAGAGAAATGGTTGTCATATTAATATTTTAATCAAATCATAAACTATTCAAGAAGAAATATGAATTCAAACTTTTGATCATATCCTAGAAAGGAATGAATAAAATCAAAAACTATCATCTTAGATGGAAAATAACTTGGAAAGATATTTTGAAAACATTTCATGAAGAAAATATAATTTTTTTTATTAAAAGGGGTCTCTTTAAAACATAAAAAGCATTTGAAACCCATTTTCCTGAAAAAATAGGAATATTATAAATAAATCTTTAAAATTAATTTGGAAACCTTTATGTTTTAAAATATATAAATAGATCACGAAAACATATTGAAAACCTTTTTTATTGAATATTTTTAAAAGGATCTTGAAATAGTTTTGAAATTAATATATTTGAAATCACTATTCAATCTTATAAATAAGTCTTGAAATCATTTTGAAAAATTATTCCCTTGAAAACATACAAATGATGCTTGAAAAAATATTAAAATATTTTTACTTGAAAACTATTAAATGATGATTCACTACATTTTGAGAACCATTTACATGAAAACTTATGAATGAATCATAAAATTATTTTGGAAACTATTTTATGTAGAAATAATTTGAAAACACATAAATAATGATTTGAAACAATTAAAATATTTTTTAAAAAAAAAAGACTTTATTGAAAACATTTTTCTTTATAATGATAATTGAAAAATTATAACGTATGAACTGATAAACATAAAACATTTATATTAGAAAACCAATTTAAAAATAATTAATATAATGAATATTAGAAAAATATTCTAAAAAAAGAATAAATTTTTAATATTTGTAAAGGAAGATTCAAGGGAATTATGATCATGATGACAGGTTAATCCGTACATTCTATAAGAAGAACATTTGTTTTTTTCACGGTAAGTGGTTAAATAAATGACTTATTCGGAATACTACATAAAGAATCCATAAAAAATATTGGTAAGGGACAAAAATGGAAAAAAGTATTTTAATCATAATTGGAGAATAGTATAATATTCTTGGAAACCATATTATAAAATAAAAATACATCTTTTAATTACATTTTAATGGTATTAAATGTTCATTTTCTATCTTATGGGACTGAGTTAGTGGATTTTAATTTTGAACATCCTTTCTTATCATTTGTGCACTTCATGCCTAAAGTACACCATTTTAGGCCCAATGATTCATCCTATTTTATTTATTGAAATTATCCATAATTTAAATTGATATTTTGGGAACTATATCTAAAATTAAATATGAACATTTTTTATTCAGGGATAAATGGTGGATTCATAAGGGATGATAGAGATATTTGGAGATAAATGAAAGTTATTTTAGAGAAGGCAGATTGGACACCATCCTACTGATTAGAATGTGGGACCAACATTACAAACCCAATGATGCCAAACATTCATGGGATGCTAGAAGAAATATTTATGAACTAATAATTCTTCAAGAGACAGTGCTAATTTGGCTTCAATTTTGTCTTTTTAGGTAGCCCAAGTTGAAGATAAAATTATGGTCCAGGTTCTGAGGCCTAGAAAAACATCACACCATTTTACACATATATCATTAACCATAATCTTTTTGGGCTGAAACATTATATATGGTTAGGGAACATCTGGAGATTCATTTTTGTCTTCTATAACTCACTCCAATTCAACCATCTAGAAGGACTTATAGGCACATCTGTTTAGTGGAAGCAAGCTGGCTGCCACCTCGGGTCAAGGGTGGAATAGTCTCATCTTCCTTACTTTCCACCACCCTAGGCCTACCGTACTCAAGTGGGATCTTTTTTACTATTGTTGGATCGACCCAAGGCTCCCAAAATTCCTATATAAGGCAGTTTTGGTGGAGGATTTTATCATTATTGATCTTTTTTCATCTTAATGTTATACTGCCAATTTGTCATTGTAACGTTCTTCATTCACATGTAAGTTGTTTTAATTCATCTTAATTTCTTAATAAAAGTTCTTCTTATAATATTATTCAGTTCATCTCCATATCACATTGATATCGTTACCTCAAGGTGTAAATTTATTCACACCATACATTCTGAAATTATTTACACAACGATGGAGTGATCATATTCTTTTTATTGTTTTCTTTACTTCATCATTTCCTCCCTCATGAGTCTACTACCCGCTTCCATTGAAACCATAGCATTAATGGAGGTCTAACCCACATATGGGTTAATTCATGGGCATAGTAAGGGGAAATATTGGATGTTATTTATCACCCCATTAATGTATACTCACTTCTATTATTTGATATTTTTATTTAATGATTTCAAAACATCTTTGTCCTTGTTGAATTTTAAGGCCACATACATCAAGTGCTAATATAAACCATTACCTTGGAGTTCTCATGAATTTGATCCAACAAGTGTATATGTTATTAGTATTAATGTGTGTAGGTATTAAACCAATAAGTGATGATTTTGTTTGATCGTCACAAATTAATTCATCTCAAATATAAGAAGTTGAAATAGTTGAAAAGGAAGTTCATCCAATCTACCCTAAGCGATAATCTAGGATCAACTAATTATTTTAAACTGAATTCACTTAAATATGTTAGTTATAATTTAATATCATCTAAAAGAAAACAATATTGGAAACTTAATAGCAAAAAAGAGTCTATAGAATGTACGTGTCTATAGGTTTTTTCTTAAGTCTCTGAGGATTCGACAACCCAAGATAAACTAAAAGAATAGTCCTAACATCATCTCTTGGGAAAATTTGAGGCTGAATAAAATTTTTGTGTTGTTTCCAAAGACCCAATTAAGTCATCTAACCACCGATTCTATTCTCCCCCATTTCTTCATTACTCATCCAAATTCTCTTATCTTGTCTCTTTCTCGTTTTTTTCTTTTGGCGTATGTCCACCTACACCCATGATCAATCAAACCGACTAGTTAGGGTGCATAATCCTGATGTTGGGGAGTCAAGTACACCAAGGGAACACTTTCCATTAGATACTAATCTTTTGAATACTCCAGAGTCAATAATTGAGCCCATTTTAGTGGAAGATCTTCAATGAAACAAACTCATAAACATGGGTGGGAACCAAAATGGAAACCCCAATGAGGCATCCCCAAAAAATGGGGAATGTAGTTGATCAAATCATGAATAAAAACCTCACACCTTCTTGGAAAAATTCCCCCTCATGCATTAAACAAAAATTCCAAGGAGATGCCAACTACATCTTTAAAACCAATGTTCTAAACAATTTCCCCACATTCCATGGAATGGAGTCCGAGATGCTCTACATTTATATTAAAGAGTTCAATGACATTGTAGAATGAATGTGTCCCCCACATCATCTAGAATCATCTAAGATGAGGATATTTACTTTTTCATAAAAAGATCAATCTAAAAATTGGATAAACATTTTGAGAACATCATCCATTAACTCATGAGACCACCAACAAAAATAATTCTAAATAAAATACTTTCCCCACAAAAAAATAATTGCACTTAAAAATAGTGTCCAATTTTTTTTTAAATGGGGGGAGAGTCATTTTATGAATCATGGGAAAGGTTCAAATACACTCTCAACATGGTTCCACAATATAGTTTCTCTATTCTTGAACAAGTGATAATTTTATATGAATGGTTGGGTCTGGGGAACAAACAATTCATTGACATGAAGTGTAATGGAACCTTTAAAAACAAAGCCCCAAATAATGCTTCTGAGTATCTATAATTCCTTTCTAAAAAAACCAATCATTGGGAACGTCACCATATTCTATAAATCCACAATTAACTACTAGAATTAATACACATTGAAATGTGTAAATCCATAAGGCTAAACTCGCAGCACTCTCTAGGAAGATTTAAGAGATAGTCCTTAAGAATGTCCATGAAATCCAAACTGTTGACCCTCTTTGCACAATTTGTGATAAACATGATCATTTGACAAACAACTGCACAACCATTCCATCCATCAAGGATGTTATTTTAAGAGGACCTCCAGCAACAGTAAATTCATTGAACTTTTAAAACCCTCAATACCAAAATGTCTTCAACCCAAGTTATAATGACCACTATGGGTTCTGCTGGAACGATAACCAACAATCTAGCCAACCACAAGGATGAAATCCTTACCCCAATCAGAACTACCAAACCCATTACTAGCTCCAAACCCAACCTATCAAATACCAACATCCACTGGTCCATTTTCAACAAACCATCCCACCTCCAAAATATCCCCCAGGATAAACCAATATTCTCAAGCATTATCCCAGATTGTTCCTCATATACTACTAGTAAAAGTGTGAAAGAAAATTGAAATTATGATGTTAGAAGTCTCTTACCTTAATCAATAACTTCAAACCATCAAAATTGGAAAGTCACACATTCTTTCTCCGGCAGTACAAACCTCATCATCAAGGGGAGATTTATGTTTCACTCAAACAACTCATAAACAACTAAAGGATGTGACTGATTTAAGAAGTGGGAAATCAATTGAGAAACATGAACAACTAAATGAAAACCCATCTTAAGATTCAAACATTGATGAAAATTCATATGATCCACAAGATGAAATTGAGGAAACAAATAACAATGTGAATGAAACAACTCATCAACAAAAAACCCCACAACGAACACCATTTCTTCAATGCATGAGGGGGAAAACTAAGCCTGAATTGAGGGAAACATTGAGGGAAATCTTCTCACAAGTCATGTTGAACTTTCCCCTTTTCTATGTTATCCAAACAATACTAGCCTACTCAAAGTACAATAAGGTCTTTTGCACTTTTAAAATAAAATTTTCACAAAAAAACCAAGTCCTTTTGCTACTAATGTGTGTATCACCATTCATTGAACCATTCCACCTATGTTGAAAGCCCCGGGTTTCCCATACATCAATGTTGAACTTAGAGAGAGAAATGTTGTCAAGGCATTGTTCGACATAGGTTCTTGTGTCAATCTCATCCCCTATGTTGTGTACTGCTAGTTAGGCAAATAAGAACTCTAACCCCCATCTTTCACACATGAAATTTCGGATCGTAGCATTAGGGTTCCAAAGGGGATTTTAAAGGACGTTCTGGTAATGGTTGAAAACATCATCAACCCTGCTAACATACTTTTCCTTGAAACCCATCCAAAAAAATGAAATATGGAACAAAACCCAATCATCCTTGGTCATCCTTTCCCTAGTACAATCTTCTATGTTATCCGAGTCGAAAATGGAAACATGACCATCACATTTGGAAACATGAGTCAAGACATGAACATCTATAATGCATGCTCAAAAATAAGGGATGTTGAGGAAATTCATGACGTAAACAAGAAATAAATAATTAATAATGAATTCACATAAGATCAGGGAAAATTTTATAGAAGTTTAAGTTAGGATGAGATAGATTTCCATTATTCACATGAAGGTAGTTTTTCTCCTTGGCATGAATTATTTTCAAATTTCCTTTATGATGAAGTCTTAGGTCCAACAATCCGTGAAACCTTTCAATAAACCACATTCATGGAGACCAATCAATATCCCGTCACTAAATATGATCAAGCTAATCTAGTATCTGAACCTTCTATATGTGGGGAACCAATTGTATATAAAACTCTTTGAAACAAAATTGTTCTCGATCCAATGTCACACGCTTCTATTGAAATTCTGATCCAAACTAATCTTGAATTGAAGGAACATCCCATTGCACTCTTGTATTCCTTCCTAGTGGAAAATAAAACACATTCTATTGTCATTTCATTATCTCTTGATGCCAATCATGAGAGGATTATTCTATATGTCATTAAAAATCATAAGAAAGTCATTGGTTGGACAATGTCTGATATACCTAGGATTAGCCCACTTATCTGGACTCATAGGGTTGTTTTGGAATCTGATTCAAAGCCATGTCTTCAACCTCAATGGCGACTCAATACAAATCTCATGGAATTTGGGATAAATGAACTTCAAAAATTTTTAAATGTTAGTATCATATATCCCATTGTTGAGAGTCAGTGGGACATCCCAATCCATGTGGTTCAAAAAAAGCAGTAATCATAGTGATAACAATTAAGGATTGAGAGATTCTTCCTAATAAGGTGATAAGTGGATGGAGGGTCTGCATTGACTATAGGAAGCTAAACTCATTCACCAAGAAAGACCATTTCCATTTACCATTCATTGACAAAGTCCTTGTTAGAGTAGCAGGTCGTGCCTTATATTGTTTCATAGATGGGTACTAGAGGTATAATCAAATTCAGGCCTCTCTAGAGGATCTAGGTAAGACTACATTCAAATTTCCATTCAAAACATTTTCCTTCAAATTAAAGGCTTTTGGGTTATGAAATTCTACTAGAATCATCCAGTGGTGCATGATGGGAATCTTCTCAGACATTGTAGGGGATTTTCAAGAGGTCATTATGAATGACTTATCTGTGTTTGGGGATTCTTTTGAGGGATGTCTATAGAATGTGGAGAGAGTATTCTCAAGATATGAAGAAAATATTCTAGTCCTAAACTGGGAAAAATGTCAGTTCATGGTTAAAGAGGGAATAGTTCTAGGCCATCTGGTCTCAGGTAGGGGGATTGAAGTTGATAAAGCCAAGGTTTAGATCATTGGTCACCTTCTATCAAACAAAACTGTTAAGGAAGTGAGATCTTTCTTATGACATACTGGTTTCTATAGAAGAATCATCAAGGACTTTAGTTAAATCTCTCATCCACTTTGTTCTCTCCAGATAAAGGATGCTCCATTTCATTGAATAGAATGTTGTGAGGGTTCTTTCTCAACCCTCAAATCATCTCTCTCCTCTCCTCTAATTATGAAATCTCCAAATTGGAACATTAATTTGGATCTTATGTGTGATGCCAGTGACATTTCTGTTGGAGCGTTGTTAGGACAACGTTGTGATAAAACATTTTATGTCATTTCATATGCAAACAAATCCTCCAATGATGCACAAATCATCTACAACACTTCTGAAATGGAGTAACTTTCTATGGTGTTTTCCTTAGTGATGTTTAGGTCCTACCTCTTAGGATCCCTCGTCACTATGTTCACAGACCATTATGAACTAAAATACCTCTTCCAAAAACAATATTCAAAGGCTATACTGATTAGGTGGGTCATTCTCTTAAATGAATTGGACCTCACAATCAAGGATAAAAAGGGTGTTGAAAATGCTATAGTTGATCACCTCACTATGATGGAATCAAAGACAACTCAAATCACCTTTATGTGTTTGATTCCTTTCTTGATGAACACTTATACTCTATGAGTAATTTCCCTTGGTATGCTATAATAGCCAATTTGTTAGTTACAGGAGTCATTCCAAAATTCATAGGGACTCTAGCTAGAATGAAATTCATTTGTGAGGATAAAAACTATGTGTTTGATGATCTATACCATTATATGTTCTTCCCTGACCAAGTCATTAGGAGGTGTGTTCCAGAATCTGAAAAAGAGTCCTTCCTTTAATTCTATCATAGTGAGGCATGTGGAGGTCACTTTTCATCTAAGAAAACTTCATCTATGATTCATCAGTGTTGTCTCTTCTAGGACACCCACTCAAGGGACTCATACACATTTTTTCAATGCCATACTAGGTGTCATGAAGTATGGTCCATCAATAAAAGGAATCAAATTCCACTCACTCTTATTTTAATGGTTGAAATCTTTGACTGTTGGGGAATTGATTTCATGGGTCCCTTCCTAAACTCCAGGATATATCATTACATTTTCCTAGAAATTGATTATGTCTCAAAATGGGTTGAGTCCATTCCCACAAAATCCAATAATCATCAAAATATGATTATATTTATTAAAGAAAACATCTTTTCTATTTTTGTAATTCCTAGGGCTATCATTACTGATCATGGAACTCATTTTTGCAATCATTCATTCTAATCACTCTTGGACAAGTATGTAATTTCACAAAAAGTGTCTATTTCATACCACCCACATAAAAATGGTCAAGCTATGTTAGCTAATTGAGAAATCAAAAAAAGTCATGAGAAAATTTTTAATACATCTAGGAATGATTAGTCGATCATACACTTAGATTCCCTTTGGGCCTATCAAACTGCATATAAAACCATTTTTGGAATGTCCCCATATAGGTTGGTTTATGGTAAAGCATTCCATTTGCTATTGGAGATTTAACATATGGCTTTTTGGGTAATTATGAAAATGAATTATGACCTCTCTTTGGCCAAATCAAAAATGAAATTAGATCTACATGAACATGAAGATCATAGGATAGGGGCTTTTACAAATTCAAGTATCAAAAATGCTAAAGTAAAAACCTACCAATCTCAAAATCATAAAACCAAACGGTTGTTATTGGGTTAAACTATTCTATTGTATAGTTATAAACTGTATTTACACCCATGAAAGATGAGGTCTTGATGGCAATGTCCACACATTGTGCATAAGGTGTACCACCATGGGGATTTAGAAATTCAAGATCCAACCAATGGTCAAACCTTTAATGTTAATGGTCATAGATTCAAACCATTCATTGTAGCATTCCAAAAAATGATGTTTATTAAAACATGTGTGAACCATCCTTAATGGAGTAAAATACATAAATAATTAAAGGTATATGTCGATCTAGAAACATTAAACCAAAGCGTCGCACGAGAGGAAACCCGTGATTTTCAACATTGCAGATCATTTTATTAAAATAGAATTAATGAATCATTTTGATATTTAAAAAAATATATTGTTTACTTGTTCATATTTTATGAGTATGGATGGGTATGAATGGAGAGAACCATATTCATCCATGTCACGTGGTGCGATCCTTGAGTAATACATTACCCAAAAAATTAAAAAGAATTTAATGTATCATTAGATTATTTTATGTTTTGTTATGTTAAAATAAAAATACAAATATATAAAAATAAAAAAAGGGACACATCATAGGTCGTGGGTCAAACCCCATCACAACCGGTGATGTCGTGGGGAATCGAACCCGACACCGAAGGGAGACAAGGGCACGCACTTACCACTGACCTACAGTTTTTTTGTGCTTCCTAATGCAATAATTTTTCTATATATACTTATATTTTAATTTATTTATTATAAAAAATTATTTATATATAGATTTTTTCTCTAGGGAATTCTTAGAGTGACATCGAGATCAAGGGAGTAAATTGGAGAAACAAGAAATTTTACATCATCCACCATGTGACATTATTCCATGATCCCAATATTTCAATTTACTTTTTGAAATTCCCTTATCTCCCTCTACTATTTTTAAATTTTAATTTCTTCAAACACTTGGTAAAATTTTATTTTAACATGTGGGGGAGATAAAAAAAATACTTTTGTGTCAAAAAAAGAATGATTTGAAAAAAAATTGTGTAAATAGAAGGAATGTTTCCTTAAACATTAAACATGGTAATAAAAATTGAACACTTTAAAATATAATATAATATAATTTATCATGCCATGATTCTGATATTAATCCTTGTATAAATTCATGTGATTAAATTTTCTAAAGTGTGGCTATCCGATGTGAAATTTTATCATTTATATTGTCATCCAAAAAAAAGATCACAATTCACATCCTTGTGATAGTGGGGTATTAGTTGGAGTTCATGGAGTCCCCCAAATAAATAGCATAGTTTTGGTGATCATTTTAGTTTTAATAAGAGTGTTCAATAAAAAAATTAATAGAAACAATTAATTTTCATGTAAAGAAATGATATGACCTAATGCTTGGCATTTGACACATGGGGATTAATACTTCATAGCTGTCAGGACTAGAGTTATTAATTTTATCTCTATTTTTGGTAGTTTGAATTTTATTTGACTGAGTTAAATCAAGATGATGCCTGAGAATGTGCGCTTCACTTGGTTCCCTAAGGTCTTTGAGCATGGGAGTCACCGCCAATGTCTCGCTACTAGGGTTGACTTTTTTTAGTGCAATTTCAATTACCATGGTAAAATTTCAAAAACAAATAAAATACAATAAAAAAATGTAATACTCATGTTAATATTAAAATGTGATTCCACCTAGCACTTATATCAATTCCTCCTTGAATATTGTTGAACCCCGATGTCTATTGTGATACACAACACATCCTCCTACTTAATTGATATTAGATAAAAAATAGAAATAAATTTGAACAATGGAATGGGCTTGGACATGGAATATTATCTTGAAACTATCTTGCATTAAAATATTATAATGGGTTTCATGATTGTTTTGTATAAGGGTTTTGGTGGTCATTATGTATTAAAATAGTTTTTAGAAAAGGGAATTTGAATTTCATATTGTAGAGATACATTTTTCTAGGGACTAGAATATAAGATGTTTTGTGTGTGATTAGCTAATAAAAATAAATATTTTAATTAAATTGTAATGGTATTAAATGTTAATTTTTGATCTTATGTGCCTGAGTTAGGGGATTTTCATTTTGAACATACATTCTTATCATTTTTGAACATCACACATAAGGAACACCAAATTAGGCCCAATGATTATCTAAATTTATGTATTGTAATTATGCATATTTTAATTTGATATTTTGGGAACTGTATAATCACATAAATATAAAAAAAAATTCATGGATAAATGGAGGATTCAAAAAGGATGATTGAGATATTTGGCGATGAATGGAAGTAGTTCTTGGGAAGGCAGATTGGACACCAACTCACTAATGAGAATGTGGGACACACATTCAAACCAAATGAAACCAAAATATCATGGGATGCTATCATAAATATATAAGAACAGATAATTAATCACGATAAAATTCTAATTCATCCTCCATTGTTGTTATTTATGAATCCCAATTTGAAGATAATATTATTGTCCAAATTCTGCAGCCAAGAAAAATAGCCCACTATTTTACACTTATCTAGTTAACCATAAACTATTTTCGGATGAAACATTACAGAAGCTTAGAAGACGTCTATGGATTAATTTTGGTCTTCTATGGACCACTTTCATCTGGCCATCTAGAATGACTTTCAGATGCATCTGTTCGGTAGAATCAAGCTGGCTACCACCTCAGGTCATGGGTGGAAAAGTCTCCTCTACCTTAATTTCCACCAGCCTAGGCCAACCATACTCATGTAGGATCTTTTTTACTGTTTGAGTCTCTACCCAAGGATCCAAAAATTCATATATAAGGTAGTGGTGGTGGAGGAGTTTATCATATTTGAGCATTGATTTCCAATTAATGTTATGCCACTAATTTGCCTTTGCAACGTTCTTCCTTCCCATATAAGTTGATTTAATTCATACTAGTTTCTTAATAAAAGGTCTTCTTCTACTATTATTCTGTTCTTCTCTATATCACTTTTATTTCATTGCCTCAAGGTGTGAATTTATTCACACCAAACATTGTGAAATTATTCACACAACAATGGAGTGCTCTTTTTTTTCTTTTCTTCTTCAAGTCCTCCCTCATGAGTCTACATTCTGCTTCCATTGAAACCATAGCATCAATGGAGGTAAAACCCATTTATGGTTTGATCCATGGGATTATCAAGGGGATGGATTATATGTTATTTATCATCCCATTAATGTATACTCACTTCTTTAAATTGAGATTTTTATTTGATGATTTTAAATCATCTTCGTCTATGTTCAATTTTATGGCCAAATACTTCTAGTACTAATACAAAACTTTGCCATTGTGTGATAATATATTTTATCCTTCAAGTGTATAGGTGATTAGTATTAAAGTGCATAGGTTTTAAACTAGTATGTGAGGATTTTGTTTGATATTCTTAAATTAACTCATCTAAAATATAAGAAATTGAAATAGTTGGAAAAGAATTTCATTGGATCCACACCAAGTGATAACATAGGAACAACTCATTCTTTTAAATTAAATTCACATATATCTTTTAGTTATCCTTTAAACCCATCTAATATAATCTGATGTTAGAAACTTCATAGCCAAAAATAGTCTATATAATGTATGTGTCTACCCGTGTCTTCTTAGTTCACTGAGGATTCGACAACCTATGGTAAACAACATAGACCGGTCTAACTTCTTATCTTGGGTAATTTTGAGCGTGTATCAATACTCATTCTAGAAAACATGGTTTTCCAGGAAACAAATTTTCGAAAAAATGGAGGGTAAAGTTGGGATTTCCTAAAAACACATTCATAACCATATTATGTACCATCGAGTAAGAAAAATGGTTCCAATACATTAATATATTATTAATAGAGGAAAAGAAATTTCATTAATTTTTTTTAGAGTTAGATAATAACATCGCATCAATGGATGCATAAAAACAAACAATCTTGTCAAATGGTGAGATTGTTTCATCAAATACTTACCAAATTGTAACTTGGGATCATGCTCTCCATTTATGAAAATAATATTTCATGAATAGTAAGAAATAATTAAATTAATAAGATTGAATATATAACAGTTCAAATGGAATTATATACACATCTAAAAATAATGTAGGTTCATAATAAAATATGTGTCTCAAAGAAGTCAAATTGAGACAGAACTTTGTTAATGATTTGATAGATTTTAATATATTAACACCTTGAAATAAATTTCATAGAATGGATATGTAAATACAAATAAATTTAAGTATAATAATCATTGATTATATCCATTGTAAGTAAAAACCTCACAAAAAGAATGTGTGGTGGATAAGTCACTACCACAAATGTGGGCATGGGAAGTGATCGGGTTTTATTTGAGCTAATCAGAATACACTAATAAAAAGGTTACTTTTATCAGTGATAGAAAAAATCACTAATAAATCTATCCTTTAAAAACGCTAATATTCGGGCTGATAAATTCCACCTTTTATCAATGCTTACAATGAATGATAATAAAAAAAGAGACTTTATTAGTGGTAATAATAGCTTTGATAAATGTTTTAAATAAAAAATATTGTTAATTTATATAACAATATTATAATTATATTAAAAAATTCTGTTAATACGGATACATTAAATTAACAATTCATGTTTATTATGTTTATTATGTTTATTAGGCTTATGTTTTATTAATGTTTATTATGTTTATTAGTTTTTGTTATAACATTAATATATATTTATTATTCTATATATTTGTAACATTAAATATAAATACTTTCTAATATATAAATATATACATAGATACTTATTAAATATATATATATATATATATATATTGAAATAAATTTATTTTTACAAATAAATGCGTCAATTTATTCGTACGTTCATATTCTCATGAATATTTTCATTGTTTACCCAAATGTTGGTTATATATACTATAATACTATACTTGGTGTAATCATTCATTTCCAATATATATTAAGCATTTTTTTCCCATAAATACTTAAAATTGTGATAAATATTTTAAAGTAATCAATAAATTTATTTTTTATATTTAAAAATATAAATATTTTGTTATATATAATTATATTCATTTTAAATATATTATATATATTTATATTGATATATAAATAATTAAATTTAAAAAATTTTAAATAATTATAAAATTACAAAATATTTTTCTTAAAAGATAAATTTTTATATATGAATACTTTTTTAATATATTTATTTATAAATTTTTGACTTTATTGAATATATACACAAAAACAGATATATATATATATATATATATATTTAAATAAATATGAAATTGAAATTCAAATTAATATATCAATTTCTATATATATATTTATAAGTAATTAATTATAATTTAAATTATAAATATATATATATATATGATTATAATTTAAATACAAACACAATCAGAAATATATATAAATAAATATATTGATATTTATATATTTATATATTTAATTATAAATAGAATTATTAAATTATAAAAAAAATATATTATTTATATATATTTTTAAAATTATAAATGCATTAAATATATTGTTTATAATATTATAATTATGAATAAATGGTATGTTTTATCAGCACTAATTAATAAGGGCTGAAAAAACATAAATTTATTAGTGTTTTTTAGCACTAATAAAGATGTGCCTTTATCAGCACATTCAATTGTAGCTCTGTTAAAACATAATTTTATCAGCACTTTTTATCTATCACTGATAAATGTGTTGTCAGGTTTTATAAATAAACCCTAGCTTTCTCCTCCTTCCTCACACCCCTTAAGCTCTCACGGATGCCGATCCCAGCCATCGGTGCCTCCTCTACTCCCTCCTATCATTCCTCCTCCTCCTCCTTTTATGCCACCGACTCCTCCGCTAATGCGAACCATGCTTCGTCGTGTGGTTGTCTTCCACTATGCCTCTCCTCTACCAGTGGCTCTCCACCATTGTGCCTCTCCTTTACTGCAACACTCCTCCTCCATTTCCTCTCATCCATCGTAGCCCTCCTCCCTCAACCCTCTCCTACACCATGAACGTACCTCCAATGCGTGTTGAACCACACCTCCACAGTTGGTATTACCATCAATCACTTTGGGGTCAATTATAATAATTTTATATTTATGGTGATGTTATAAATTGTATGGGCTAAGAGTTTTGATTTATATATTTTATAACCCCTAAGGATTTGTTTTCAACATCATTCCAAAAAGTGAGTCCTCTCAAAAGTGATATTCAATATAGATAATTATATTTCTCTTTAATTCTTAATACTTTTGAATTATATTCTTCTCTTGTTATATTTACTAAAATAAAATTTCCTATATCATATTTTTAATTGTCTTATTACAAAATCATAAATTCAATGTGGGTTTTCATTATGGTTTTTTCTAATTTTTTTTAAAAAAAACATAAATTAAAAAATAAAATTTTTGTCATTCACTCCTATTTTTTATTACTCTTATGTATTTTTTAGGATTATATTTTTAAAAATTTATTTCAAAATTAATTTTCATCAACGTCTTTACACTTATTTTATAGAAAACATTATGTATTATTTATGTTTGTATTGTAAAAATTATTTTTAAATGTAAAAGTCATCAAAGTATTTCATCTTCATTTACTAAAAAAATTATATGTTTCTCATGTTTCAATTTGGATTAATTTTTTTGAATGTAAAATTTGACTATGTATTTTTACATCATATATTTAATATATTATTACTTTTTAAATTTGGAATTATTAAGGACTATATTAAAAGTAAACTTTTTGAAAGTATATTTACTTATCATTTTTAAACCTATTGTGTCTATTTAAAAACTTTTTTAAAAACTATTTATAATAATATATTCAATAGTAATGTATTTCCCTTAAAAATTTTAAATATAATTTTCACTTCAATGTTTTATAACGCTTTTTCGAAATGTTTTGAATTTTCAGTTATATTTATCTTCTTTCGATTAATTTCCATGTATTTATATTTTAGTTGAAATTTATATATTATTAAGATATTATTTATTTTCGAAAAATGTGAATTATAATATTCAATTATTTCATATGTTCTTACAATGTTTTTTTAATTATTTAAGAAAACAATTATTTTTCCATTTGAGGATTTCTTCCAACTTTTTCTTCTTTATCTCCCCATCCCTCTTCTCTTATATATTTCCCATTTGTTTTTTCTTCTCCCATGAACTAAAATTAAATTTTGATGATGATTTAGGGATTTAGGTTTTTAGATTTTTTTCCATGTACGGTGACATGTTGTGTATTGGTTACCATTTAGTTTAAAGCAGGTATTTATTTTCTGTTCCTTTTTTTTGATTATTCATGTAATATGTATACTTTATAAATTTATTTCAAATTATATTATATTAATTTATGGGTACTTGGGTGAAATTATAAATTTATTTCTTAAATGCTAAAATTGGTATAAGTTTTTTTCATAATAATTTCATGTAATATTTTAAAATTATATTAATTCTCATGAAAGTCTGATTTTAAAATGAATATAGGGTCATTTGAATGTATTTTTATTAAATATTGGTCTTATTCCTTTTTTGGGTTTTCAAATAATTTTTTATATTCTTATAGAATGTTTTGGAAAGAACAAAGGATTTTTTTCAAGTACTTCCAAATTCATTTAAATGACGAGACTTTAAATAAGTAGAGCGAAACACTACATACTATGTTAGTTTTCATGTGTAGAACTATTTTTTACATAAAAAAGTAAATGGTTAATTTCTCATGTGACCCTAAATGATTTACCCTATACATGTATCACCGGTTATGGGTTATTGATAAATTATATGATAGATGAATGATGTGAAAAGGGGATGTTATATGTGATGGTGTTAGAGGTGAGGTGTGAGACATTTTTTGTGTAATTTGTTTTTATTTCATTCACACCTCCATGGGTTTTTTGTTTATGGGGAATTGGGTGTCTAGGTGGGAGGACATGATTCATGCTACCCTAGTTGGTACACACACTTTTATGTTCCCCTAGTTGTATTTAAGACAAGGCTATTGGAACATTTCCGTTATGATGGGTTATGTATAGTTTAATTGGGTGGATCATGTTATTTTAAGATGAAACATAAATCATATGTTGGTCCAGTAGTTATAGTTACATTTTAGATCATCACACACTATTACCTTTGGTATATCTCATGAAATTTTGTTCCATGATTGGTGGTTCTATATATACGGTTAAATTATTAAATTTATTACATCCCCTTATTCTTGTTTTATTAGTGTAACTATTAATATTGTTTTTCATTATTAATATATTACTCCTTGATCACAATGTTCTCTTTTTCAATGTGAATTTATTTTCTCCAGTTTATATGGAGTTTTTATAAGATAATGAATGTTTGATTTTAATGTGGAAAAAATTGTGTATTATGAGTTGGGTTGTACCTATATTTCCCACTAATTCATTGGGGAATAGATTATATATCATGATATCTAAATGTTATGTGAATTGGTTAGTAAGTCTATAGGTTCAAAAAGAGTGTGTGTGATTGAATTAAACTCTACTCTTAATAATACATGTGAATAAGTTAACATGTTTCTATGTTCACGAGTGAGTGTGATGGAGTTAATCTATAATCATAAATTTGAATGTGAATTTTCTTTTTAGTAGCCGGTGGAGGTTGGAACACTATAAAAAGATATCACCAACCAGTGATGGGTTGGCCAGTTAATATGGTTAATGGAAGGAACATTGAAAACATGGGATCAATAATATATATGGCGTGTAATTAGACATATAAGGCATACAACTATCAATGATTTGTATTGGTTAGATAGAGGGAAGTGATAATGATATCAAGTGATTTTGTTAGGGGTTCACTTATAAAATTATTAATATATTTTGAAATGTTTCTAAAAAATTATATATCTTCAATATACCGTTTTATGGTTTTAATGTACTTTAACATGGATTCAAAAAAAATTGGGGTTTTGAGAAAATATGTTTGAAACTAATTGGTCAATTTTAAAAAGGGTTTGTTATTTTTAAGATGATTTTGTGTATATGGTTTTTTTATTGGGATTTTAACTATGATTTTATAAATATTTTTCAATGGATATTTAAAGTCTATAAACTTTTTAGCTTTGGTTAATTTTTTTATCAATGTTTTTTTTATATATTTTGTTAAATGTTAATATCACTAAATGAAATGGGATGGATATGAATAAATAATGGATGAATGAAAATCATCTGACAAAAGTGTATGAAGATAGAGTGAAAGAGTTCATCATGTTTTTAAAAGATCATGCATATGATCCTTCTCAAATCATTGGTCTATGTTTATGCTATTGTTATTTGAGAAAACATAGTCCAATGGAGTTAGAAGAACACTTGATCTATCATTGAATAAATCAAAGTTATAAATGTTTTAATAAACATAGAGAAACAATGTATCATGTAATTCAGATAAAAATTTATTTATAGATCATTTGATATGATTACAAGTGTGGACAATGAGGAAGACCATATCGAGGAAATGATAACTGTTGTGCATGATAATGATGATCATATTAATGAAATGACAAGGACATTTGAAGATAAACATTGTTATTTCCCAAAATTGTTTGACTAATTAATGAATTTTTCAAAGACGCCATTGTATGATGGTTGCACTAAATATACATCATTTTCAGTCGTATTCAAGCTATATAATTTTAAAATTGGCAACATATGGAGTTATGCCATTTTTACAGAATTAGTTTCTCTCTTGATTGACATGATCCCAAAAGATAATGAGATCTTGAGATGAACAAAAGACACCAAACGAATGCTAAACTCGATGGGTGTGATCTATGAAAGAATATACACATGTCTGAATGATTGTATACTATTTCTCATAGACCAAAAATAACATTGATAATTCCCCTTGTGTGGTGCTTCTTGATACAAGAAAGATGAATCATTTCCTATGATAGTTTCATGGTATATTCCATTAATTACAGGATTTAGGGGTTAATATAGAATTGAGGAGACTATAAAAAATTTGACATGGCACACAAATGAAGAAATAAATATGAAAAACTATGAAATCTGATAGACTCACCTCTATAGAAGGGAATTGATCATGAGTATCTTATCATTGGAAATGAGTTGAGAAACCTTTGTCTTGCATTATCAACAAATAGAGTGAATCCATTTAGTTTTCAAAATAGCACTCATAGTACATTCCCAGTAAACATGTTAAATTAAAACATTCTGCCATTGTTATGCATGAAATCAAAAAAAATCATGTAATCTATGCTTATATCATGACTAAAAAAATCGAGTAATGATATTGATGATTATTGTATCCATTGATTGAGGATTTGAAATCATTGTGATATTTAAGTGTTAGGATGTATGATGCTTACAAAAAAGTAGATTTCACATTGAGAGGCATGTTGTACCAGGTGATAAATGACTTTTCTGCTTATGGAAATATTTTATGATATAGAATTAAAGAAACTTTTGGTTTTCAAGATTATGATCAAGTTAAAAAATCAATTAGGTTGAAACATTCATTGAAAATTGTGTTATTAAAAATCAATGATTTCTACCTCAATGACATAAGTACCAATCTTGGATGACCTTATTTGATGGAAGATCATAAGAATTTACACCACTGTATCTACTAGAATTTGATCAATTATTTGAGAACGTTAAATATGTGGAAACAGCTTTTGGTAATCCATTTTCCAAAATCATAATGAAAACTAGTTGGAAATAGAAGTCAGTTTTCTGTAATTTCTATACTGTAATTTTCTCTACGTCAAAAATTTTCTTGATGTTATGCATGTTGAATCAAATGTATGTGATAATGTAATTGGCACATTTCTAAATGAACCACGGAAAAATGAGGGATGGAATTAAGGCTGGGTTAGACATAGATGACATAGGAATATAAGAAGAGTTGGCACAAATGAATGGTGGATGAAGAACAATTCTTCCTCTTACCACTTACACTCTTTCCACAATGAAGAGATATCAGTTTTTCAACTTCTTGAATGACATAAAAGTTCCAGAGGGGTATTCATCGAATATCATGAACATCATGTCAATTCACAATATAAAGTTAAAAGTTATGAAATCACATTACTGACATGTTTTGATGCAAGATCTACTTCATATTACTTTAAGTTCCATGTTTCCCCAGAATGTTTTTCATACATTAATGAATATTTGTTACTTCATCAATTTTATACGTAGAAAATTTATATACCCAGTGAAATCATAAACTATGTAAAGATAAATTTTCATCATATTATGTTAATTAATATGTTATTCCCACCGACATTCTTTGATATGATGGTTAATTTAATAGTTCACATTGTGAGAGAGATTCAGCTATGAAGTTCAATGCACTATAGATGGATGTACCCCATTGAAAGATATATGATGATTTTGAAAGGGTATGTCAAATATCGATATCTTCCATAGGTTTGTATTGTAGAGTAATATATTGTTGAGAAAGCAATTGAATTTTGTAATGAATACTTGTCTAGATTGCGAAGCATTGTGCTAATGAAATCTCATCGCATAGGGCGACATACAGGTGAAGAAATTTTTAGAAAGTAGTTCTTCTCAAACAATATTACATATCAGGAGCAGGGCCACCTATACGTTTCTCATAACAGTTTGGACGTTGACCCATATGTTGAAACCCAAAATGAAATTATTAGGCATTTGAATCCTTAATGGTCTAAAAAATGGATATCGAATAAACATAATCAGTTTATAGGATGGTTTTAGGACCATATATTTATGGATTCAAAAAAATTTCAAACTCAATTTAAGAACGACTTTGATTGCTAGCTGGAGGACCATGTGTGTATGTATTATCATAAAATTCTTATTTAATTAATGATAATACATTCTATACTGATGAACATGATGAAGACATTAGAAGACATAATAGTGGAGTTACAGTTATTGATAATGTGATTCATGTCTATGGTGCTAAGGACAGAAATCCAATTTACGCGAATATGTCATATTTTGGCATCATCAAAAAATATGGGTGATCTCTTATATGACATTCTAAGTGTTGATTTTTCAATTCTAGTGGTTTGATAATAAAAGTGTTGTTAAAATATATGATTTGCGATTTGTGATTGTTGATTTCTATAAGTAACAGAACAAAGTTGAACCATTTATAATGGCATCACACGAAGTACAGGTATTTTATGTTCTAGATCCTTCTAACCAAACCTGGTCAATTATTATGTTATCGATAAAAAACGCTTAAGATTCATATGAAAATTCAATGAAGGATGACCCTTTCATTGGGACATCGCAATAATTTCTCAAATTCATTAGTGTAGATGTTGTTTTTTATGTCATAGGAGACCACAATGAATCGATTTGGATATTCAATAGAGTGGTCAAATCCCATTTACCATTAAAAAAAGATATTTCCATAATCATGTAATATTTTTAACTAATATAAATCTGTCAGGTCTACTAGGCTGGATACCCTGAGAGGGGGGGGGTGAATCAGGGTATGACTAATTAAAAATTAATGCTCGTTCTGATCTTGTTTCGCTGTTAAGCAAAACACTCTTCTCTCTTTTCCCTGTTGCACGATATAAACAGAATGCAAAGCAAGCACAGGACACAGCAATTTTACTTGTTTCACCGCTAAGGGCTACGTCCAAGGAGCATACGCCGACAGGTTGCCGGTCGTACCAAATTCCACTAATATTCACTAGCTGTGGATTACAAGGTTCGGGCTAGATCACTTCTATGCCCAGGCTCACTGCCTTTACAATGTTTAGGGTCAGCTCACTGCTTTCCCAAGGGTCACTCCCTGTTTCTCTCTCTCTGGCTCACTGCCGGTGGAGAGGATCACCTTCTTCCTCTTCCTGAGCTCACTGCTCTTGGATGGAATCCACTCACAGTTTATAGACCTGTAGGTCTCTTCATTTTCCTGAAAGAATGCATCTTCTCTTGTATGTAGATGCTCTGTTGAAGTTTAACTTTCACCCGTTGATGAATATCTCTTTGCACCGAAGGTATCGGGCAAACTTCCAGCTTCCACACAGTCTGAAAATCACTGCGGGAACAAAACCTTACTTGGCACGCAAGTCAACCTCGGCGCGCAAGTATCGGCGCGCAAGTCACAACGGGCGCGCAAGTCCTCCTCTGACACTTGCGCGACACAAGCTTCCTCAACTCCAAACTTGCGCGACTCTCTTCCCTTTACGCCCAAACCACCATTGGTGCGCAACTGCAAACCGGCGCGCAACTTCTAACACCGGCGCACAACTTCAACCACTGGCGCGCAAGTCCCACCTGCGCGACCACACACACCACTTGCGCGACCACCACACCTGCACGACGGGAGCTCTCGTCTTGAACTCCGGTGAGAAATGAGGAGGGGTGGTCCGGTATTTATAGGCAATCTGACCACCCTGCGCGACGGCGCGCAAGTCACCTGCGCGACCCAATTTCGGCGCGCAAGTCTCCTCTCCTTTAGACACTTGCGCGACCAACTCCCAAACTTGCGCGAACCTATTTCCTTAGCCATATTTTGATCTTCTGATCTTGAAAAACATGTGGCGCGCAAGTTTCCTATACTCCAAGTCCATGGCGCGCAAGTCCCTTTGCCAAAAACACTTTTCTTCATTTGCCGATTTTCAGGCCCAAAAATTTGGCAAACACTGGAAAACGGCGTCACCTTGTATCTGTTCTTTTGTACCGCCTCCAGATCTTCCATTCCTTTTATCGACGTTCTTGAATCAAACATGGATCGTTGACCTCAGCTCTTGAACTCGACATTCCATCATGAAATCCTCTTTGTCAACAATCACAACTTAGATGTCCACTTTGTCAACAAACACAATCACCTCAAAAAGGCTTCAATGATACCTTGAGGGATTTTTGCCCAACAATCTCCCCCTTTGGGTTTGTTGACAACTCTTCCAAACAAAGATACGTCATTGATTCTTCAACCTCCATTCGCCTCATTGTGATTCTGATAGCGACCAAGGATTTACTCAACACAGACTCTAAGCCCACATGAGCAATGCTCGGCGTGAGAAACAAGAGTAAATGAAAAGTTCATCAATGAATCACTTTGTCTCTGACATCCACTGTTGACACCAAACACTGTCCAACACCACTCTTCTGCTTTTATCACAATCCTCAGCTGTCGTGATATCTATTCTTTGATCGATCACTTCTAGCATCGTCAGATGTAATACGCTCCCCCTTTCTGCTCACAGCTTCAACACCTTTTTAGCCATATTTCCTGTGTTGTCCAAGCTAAGCTCTGGCTAAGCACGTTCAACTAGCTTCAACTCCCCCTATCTGGCTGCTCCACCTGTCAGCGTCTCCCCATATCATTTATGATTTATCAAATCTCCGCACTGTCTCCCCCTTGAACAACCACTATTTTCTCCCCCTTTGTCAACGAACCCAAAGGTCACGCCTTTGTAGTCTGTAACATAGTAGAGAACACATTAGCACAGTAGGGAAAACACAGCATACCTCGGGGAGAGGGGGTTGGTCCCGCGTCCACACTATTTCAAGTGCGGGGAATCGACTGAACTCCCAGAGCTAGTCGATGCCTCTCAAAAGCTTCCTTGGGTAAGGCCTTTGTCAGAATGTCTGCAACCTGTAGCTCTGTAGGCACATACTCCAACTTTACGATGCCCTGCTCAACCTTCTCCTTGATGAAATGATACTTGATCTCAATGTGCTTTGTCCTGGAATGATGGACAGGATTTTTGCTAAGATTTATAGCACTTGAGTTGTCACACAGGATTCCGATTGGAGACTTCACTTCAACTCCCATATCTTCAAGCTGCTGCTTCATCCACAATAACTGTGTGCATGCTTGAGTGGCCGCTATATACTCAGCTTCTGCGGTGCTCAATGAAATGCAATCTTTTTTCTTGCTTAGCCAAGAAATACACAATCCACCAAGATAGAATGCACCACCTGACGTTGATTTTCTATCATCTGCTGAACCGGCCCAGTCTGCATCAGTATATCCCAATAACTCTGTCTGAGATTTGTCGTTGTATGTCAAACCGAAGTCCACCGTGCCCTTGATATACCGAAGTATTCTTTTCACTGCAAGCATGTGACTTTCCTTGGGATTACATTGATATCTCGCTGCTTGGCATGTGGCGAAAACAATATCAGGCCTTGTTGCGGTTAAGTACAACAGACTTCCAATGATTTGCCTGTATTCTGTGATATTAACTGCCTTGCCATCCTCATCTTTTGATAATTTCATCCGGGTAGCAACCGGAGTCTTCATTTCCTTGGAATTATCCATTCCAAACCTTCTTAGAACTTCCTTGGCATATTTGGATTGAAAAATGAAAGTTCCATTCCTTCCTTGTGTCACCTGTAGACCAAGGAAAAACGTTAGCTCTCCAATCATTGACATTTCAAACTCATTTTTCATGAATTCAGAAAATTGTCTGCACTGAGCTTCATATGATCCGCCAAAAATTATGTCATCGACATACACTAGCACCATCATCCTTTGATTACTGTCATTGCTGAAATAGAGATTGTAATCAACTCCTCCACGCTGAAAACCAAGCTTCTTCAAGTACTGATCAAGCCTTGAGTACCATGCCCTTGGTGCTTGTTTCAGCCCATACAATGCCTTCTTCAGCCTGCAAACTTTGTTCTCATCCTCATGAATGAGAAAACCATCTGGCTGCCCAATATACACCTCCTCTTCCAGAACTCCATTCAAGAATGCGGATTTGACATCCATCTGGAACACTTTGAACTTCCTTTGCACTGCGATGGCTAGGAATAATCTTATTGTCTCCAGCCTTGCAACCGGTGCAAATGTCTCATCAACATCAATTCCCTCGATTTGGGAGTACCCCTTGCACACTAGACGTGCTTTGTTCCGAATCACTGTGCCATCTTCATTCATCTTGTTGCGATAGACCCATTTGGTCCCAATGACATTCTTGTCCGCTGGCCTCGAAACAATCTCCCATGTCTGGTTCTTCTCAATCTGATCAAGCTCTTCGTTCATGGCCTGAACCCAGTATTCATCTTCAGCTGCATCAGAAAAAAATTTCGGCTCCACTTGAGACAAAAACGATGCTTGTTGTGATGATTTCATTCTTCGAGTCTGAACTGGAGCTGTTTGATCACCAATGATATTCTGCCTATCAATCTCAGCTCGACTCTTTGGCTTCCTCGCAGACACCGACTTGACACTTTCCTCTTCATCATCAGTATCTTCTTCTGAGTCAGCTTCTGCCACTTCTGCTCCCCCTGGGTTGCTTATCTCATCGTCACTTTCATCCAGGAACTGTTCACTGGATCGTTGAGCAGTCTGTTCATTTTCAACTATAGTGACATCATTGCTTTCAATGATTTTTCCCAGCCTTTTATTGAAACATTTATACGCTTTGCTTTTCCCGGAATAGCCAAGGAATATCCCTTCATCTCCTCGTGCCTCAAACTTCCTATGATGTTCTTTGTTGAGAATGAAACACTTACTTCCAAAGATTCGAAAGTACTTCAACGTTGGCTTCTTTCCGTACCACAGTTCATATGGAGTCTTCCCTTGCTTCGGACATAACAGGGACCTGTTTGAAACATAGACCGATGTCAGAACTGCTTCCTTCCAAAATTTCTCTGGCAGGTCCTTATCAATAAGCATTGTTCTGGCCATGTTGTTGATGATTCGATTTCTCCTTTCAACTACTCCATTCTGTTGGGGAGTTCTTACTGATGAAACTTGATGCCTTATCCCATGTTTCTCGAGATAGTTTTCAACCTGACTGTTTGTAAATTCCGTACCGTTATCAGTACGAAACTTCAGAATTTTCTGCCCAAGCATCTTTTCTGATTCCCTCCTGTACTGCTTTATGCAACTGAATACCTCTGTCTTATGGGTTATGATGAATACCCAGGCCATTCTGCTATAGTCATCAATGAAAAGAACATAGTACATTTGCCCATTTATAGCTCGTGGTGAGATAGGTCCACATACATCAGCATGCACCAATTCGAGCACTTTAGTTGATTTCTGTTCCTTTGGCCTGTATGTCTTTCTGATGATTTTCCCTTGTTGACAAGAATCACACGTATGGGTGTGATCACGTGATAGTTTGGGAAGGTCTCTAGCAGCATCACATTTAACGAGATCCTCCATAGATGGTTGGCATAGATGACCAAGTCGCTTATGCCACAGCTGGTTTTCTTCCTCTCTGGATAAAAGACAAGTATCTTCTTCCCCACTTACAAGATAGAGATTTCCCTTTGACCTTTTTCCCTACAGAACAGCTGCTCCATCTTTTCCTTTCACAACACACATCTTCTTGGTAAATTGGATAGAGTGCCCAGAGTCACATAGTTGACTGACACTGAGTAGATTATGACTGAGACCCTCTACTACCAAGACATCAGCACGTCTCATCTCTTTGCCCCCAAACTTGGCTTTCCCTGAGCCAACAATCTTCAGGCCTTCATCATTTCCAAATTTGACAACTCCTTCTTTGTCATATTTGATGCCTGTAACAAGATCCTTATTACCCGTCATGTGGGATGTGCAACCACTATCAAGGATCCAAACACCAGATCGATCTGATGCTTTAAGGGCAATCTCCGCCACCACAGCCTTCTCATTTTTCTTCTTCTTGGTCCATACTTTTTCTTTCACACTTGGCATGGATTGAGGCTTCTGTTCTTTCTCTGAGTATAATGGACCACCCTCATCTTGCAGAGCTGCAAATCTGTTCTGAACTTTTAACTCACTTGTTGGTTTATTGATCTGCTGCTTGCGAACATTTTGATTATTCTTTGACACATTTCTCTGAATGATTGATGTGCAATACCTAGCCATGTGTCCAAATCCTCCGCACCAAAAACAGTGTCCTTCAAAATGTGTTCTGGAAAACCGTTCTCTGTTTGGCTGCCGTCTCTGCTCATGTTCCCTTCTGTATCTCTTGGCTATGGAACACACAAATTGTGAATGTCCCATTTTCCCACAGCAATAACACCTGATATAGGATGCATTCCCTCGTGATATTTCAGCACTGTGATTTCCCCTTTGGGATCTCTGAATATTCTGATTCTGTTTTGTTCCCAAATCAACCTTCACTTTCGGGATGAGTGCTTGCGGTCTGACTGCAATTGTCGCCAATTTTTGTTCTTGACTAAGCCCAGAAACGACCTTAACATATGAGCTCAATTGCTGTTTCTTTCCTACTGAACTGCTAGGCTCCTCTTTCATCTTCTCTGTCTTCTGAATAGCCTGCTTTTCAGATATCACATTGGGGGTCAAGAGTTTATCTTGATCCTTGAGTTTTTGTCGCAGACTGACCACTTCTTCTTCAAGCTCTTTGATACATCTAACCTGCTCCTTTCCTGTGTTTGTCAGACAATCAATTTCCTTCTTTTGTTCCTCAATTTTAAGCTTATACTCAACAATATTTTCTGAGCTCTCTGGTGTTGAGGATTTTAGTCTTTCAATTTCTTCTAACAGCTCAGACTTTTCTTCATCCTGTTGTTGCATGTAGAGTTTGGCATCACGAACCACTTTATTGGCTTTCTTCGTTTTGGCTCTCCAAACATCTATCTCCTCAAGAGATGCTTCCAATTCGGCTTCCATATCAATTCTCCCTTCAATTTCTTCTTCTTCTTTAGCATCAGCTTCTTCTCCCTTTTGAGAACTACCAACAATTTCCACCAAGGCATTTACCCCACGATCTCTGCAATTTTCTATTTCCTCAACTTCTTCATCCTCAGACTCATCTGAACTTTCAAATTCTTGTGAGAGAAGATTCTTTTTCTTGAAGAAATTTCTCTTGAATTGTTTCTTCCCTTTCACAAAAGATGAAGACTTCTTTTTGGGAATTTCAGCGTCATCATCATCATCATCATCTTGAAACTTCTTGGGGCATCTTGCCGCAAGATGACCAACCTTTCCACATCTAAAGCATGCTAGTGGAAGTTTACCTTTAAACTTTCCTCTTCCTCTTTGTAGATTCGAAGAAAGGAATGACATCACCTCATCTGTCTCTTCTTCTTCATTAGAATCTTCAATGGTGAGCTTCTTCATGGACTTAAATGCCACCTCTTTAGACTTCCCCTTTTCCACAGCCTCATTATCATCGTTCCTCATTTCATATGCAACCAAGGTACTGTGCAAATTGTCCAATGTCAGCTCTTTTGGATCTTTATCTTCTAGTACTGAAACTTTCGGATTGAACCGAGGTGGAAGTTTCCTCAAGATGCGCTTTACAATCTTTATGTCTTCAATGACTTCTCCAAGACCTCGCATATCTTCCACAACAATGTTTACCCTATCAAAGAATGCGTCAACAGACTCATTCGGGTTCATTTTCAGATCTTCATATTTGTTCCACAACACCTGCAGCTTTGCCTCTCTGACTTTTGTGTCCCCTTCATATATATTCAAAAGCTTTTCCCACATGGAATGTGACGTTTTGCATGACATCACCTTTGTGTAGATGGGATTGGAAAGGGCTCCCCCCAAGGCATTGATTGCTTTGGAATCAGCATCCAACTCTCTATGCTCAGCTTCTGATAAGGCACCACTATTAATATCAGCTGTGATACCATGCATAGCTGCTGAAAACACATCCATTCCCAAGGATCGGAAATAGTGTTGCATCCGATTCTTCCATATCTGAAAATTATATCCGTCGAAGATCGGAATCCCTTTATGATTGGTTACCTCCATTGAGAGAAGAACAACTTTCAACCTTTCCCTCTGATACCACTTGTCAGGTCCACTAGGCTGGATACCCTGAGAGGGGGGGGGGTGAATCAGGGTATGACTAATTAAAAATTAATGCTCGTTCTGATCTTGTTTCGCTGTTAAGAAAAACACTCTTCTCTCTTTTCCCTGTTGCACGATATAAACAGAATGTAAAGCAAGCACAGGACACAGCAATTTTACTTGGTTCACCGCTAAGGGCTACGTCTAAGGAGCATACGCCGACAGGTTGCCGGTCGTACCAAATTCCACTAATCTTCACTAGCTGTGGATTACAAGGTTCGGGCTAGATCACTTCTATGCCCAGGCTCACTGCCTTTACAATGTTTAGGGTCAGCTCACTGCTTTCCCAAGGGTCACTCCCTGTTTCTCTCTCTCTGGCTCACTGCCGGTGGAGAGGATCACCTTCTTCCTCTTCCTGAGCTCACTGCTCTTGGATGGAATCCACTCACAGTTTATAGACCTGTAGGTCTCTTCATTTTCCTGAAAGAATGCATCTTCTCTTGTATGTAGATGCTCTGTTGAAGTTTAACTTTCACCCGTTGATGAATATCTCTTTGCACCGAAGGTATCGGGCAAACTTCCAGCTTCCACACAGTCTGAAAATCACTGCGGGAACAAAACCTTACTTGGCGCGCAAGTCAACCTCGGCGCGCAAGTATCGGCGCGCAAGTCACAACGGGCGCGCAAGTCCTCCTCTGACACTTGCGCGACACAAGCTTCCTCAACTCCAAACTTGCGCGACTCTCTTCCCTTTACGCCCAAACCACCATTGGTGCGCAACTGCAAACCGGCGCGCAACTTCTAACACCGGCGCACAACTTCAACCACTGGCGCGCAAGTCCCACCTGCGCGACCACACACACCACTTGCGCGACCACCACACCTGCGCGACGGGAGCTCTCGTCTTGAACTCCGGTGAGAAATGAGGAGGGGTGGTCCGGTATTTATAGGCAATCTGACCACCCTGCGCGACGGCGCGCAAGTCACCTGCGCGACCCAATTTCGGCGCGCAAGTCTCCTCTCCTTTAGACACTTGCGCGACCAACTCCCAAACTTGCGCGAACCTATTTCCTTAGCCATATTTTGATCTTCTGATATTGAAAAACATGTGGCGCGCAAGTTTCCTATACTCCAAGTCCATGGCGCGCAAGTCCCTTTGCCAAAAACACTTTTCTTCATTTGCCGATTTTCAGGCCCAAAAATTTGGCAAACACTGGAAAACGGCGTCACCTTGTATCTGTTCTTTTGTACCGCCTCCAGATCTTCCATTCCTTTTATCGACGTTCTTGAATCAAACATGGATCGTTGACCTCAGCTCTTGAACTCGACATTCCATCATGAAATCCTCTTTGTCAACAATCACAACTTAGATGTCCACTTTGTCAACAAACACAATCACCTCAAAAAGGCTTCAATGATACCTTGAGGGATTTTTGCCCAACAAAATCATGTTAATTTTTGTTAATATCTATTCACGTCTAATTATATCCTATCTAAATTAAATTATAAACCAATTTTGTAGATAAATACTTCTATAAGTGATGATGATCCCAATCCCTAGGCACAACAGGTTTCTCTACCTGTTGTTGCTCGATGCGCAGATGATAAAACTGGTTAATCAACTTGTTTATTTTGTTAATATTTGTTTTTTTTTTGTTTTTTTATCTATATTAAATGTTTAAACAATTTTATAGATAATGAATTCTGCACATCATGATTCTCCCAATCAATAGGAACAATAGTTTTCTCAACTTGTTACTCCTTGCAGTGTAGATGAACAACAGGTTTCTCAACATATTACATCACCCATTTTAGAGGTACAACCACCATTTTCACTTACTGATACTATCATTCAGGATCCAGATGAACATATCGAGGGTAGTGGATCTGAGGAAATGATAGGTGAAAAAACACGGATGACACAAAAAAACATGACCTCCATATTATGAGAAATTTAGAAAAAATCTTTATGGCTAATGTGAAAGGAATCAAATATGTGATTGGGTGGAACAAGTAGGGAAAACAAGTTAACCCCGACAAGGCCATGTTTAGATGTTACATTGGAATACTCACTCAGTAACATGGTGCAATTTATTTAACTTCATGGAACGATGTTGGGGCTAATATTATGGCACTGATGTGGGGAGATATTATGGTAATATTTTGATATCATTTTTTAAAATTTCTAAAAATGAAATAATGAAACATTGTCTTACACTTCATCATCTCTTGTAGAGTTCATTTATAGTAGATGACTCAAACAAAGGCTATGTCTTAAGGGTTTCGAGAAGGAGACAGAGTGGTTTTCATAAAATTTTAATGAAATTTCATCTTAATGATCCTGAAGGGAAAATAAAACCCCCTCTTATTTATGAACACCTGATAAACCAATAATTGTGGGATGCGTTTACTAGACGCCAAGCGAATCAGACTTTTGAGGTACATTGTGTCTAGTAAAATGTTGTTTTATGGTTCATTTATTCATCACTTTCATTGATAGTTTTTAATTTATGAAACTGAAATTGAGTGTCGAAAACAAACAACGTGCATCAAAACTAGTTTATACCTACCATAAAGCAAGGATTGGGTATACATCACTTAACAAAAATGGTATGTATTTTAAATCTACCATAATAAATTCATGTGAAATAAAAAAAATAGAATAACTATTTTATTTTGTTTATATACATCATGAAGAGGCCAAATCCCTAGCCACTTCCATCCCTCACTGTGTATTATGGAAGGAGTTTCGTGGTACTAAAGATGGAAAACTAATAGATGAAAACTAAAAAAATTGTGGGAAACATTTGTATGTATGACATAATAAAAATATATTTTTCATTAAATCTCTATTACATATCCATCGTTACTTATTTTCATATATATTATATTTTAAATAGTAACTATAATCAACAACACCTATACTAGATACAGACATACTTTCAGTGGCCTTAAAGAATCTTAAAATGTATGGTTGCGTTAGAGGTGCGGGTTTTAGGGTGACACCCAAAACTTATTTTGAGAAAAAAACAAGAGGAGAATCAAATAGAGGAAATGAAAAATATTAGAGAAACATTTGTTATATTTCAAGACGAATTACAATACTTGAAAGTGAATATAAAAAGTTTTAAGGGGGGAGGAAATGAAAAGAAACAACTCAAAAACAACCTGCATGTGAGGATTCCACCCCACCCCCACAAGTATTGAGGTGATCCATCCCATTTAAAAATAATTATTTTCTGAGTTAGTCAATTTTATAATAATTGTTTCTATGAAATGTGAATTAGATTGACATTAGAAACGGACACCTTTCCTGTATTGATATTCTACAGGGTGAAAATTATTGTGATATATATCTATCCACAACCACCCTCACCTTGTAGCAAGGGATTCAAAGTTCCGTATCCCTAATGACATGCTACACAACATACCACATATGAAAGGTCACGTCAGAGTGTCAATTACTGTATCCCAGGAGCTGAGTGTTGAGCTACCTATTCCAATTGATGATTCAAATATTTATATGGTTGAACAAGCTCTTGGAACATTCATTATGTGGTCTTCACATATTCTAAAAAAATGATGACAATGAGGTATTCATTTCCAATTTAATTTTCAAGATAATCCTTAATATTTTAATAAAAAAATGTATGAACAAATACATGTTTGTACATATGGACAAAGGGAAGGGGAGAAATGAAATACCAGTTCAAAACCATCTCAAGGATCAATCAATCGATCAAAATGATCTACCCAAAGCACCTTAACCCCCCTCGTTCTATATGCACATTTATTATCAATGATGGATTACGTGGATACAAAGATAAATGATAGTGATACTCAAAAAATTGATTTTGAAGAAAAAATGTTTAGGGAAAGATATATACTTCATTGGTGTTGACAGTGAAATTGAAATCATCAACTACGAATTGTTATGTGGATTTGTTTTAAATGTTTACATGAGGTATGTTTTCATGATTTTATTTTCCAAAAGATGATATATTATGATTATTATGACTAAAAAAATTCATATTTTTCATAGGTTTATATATGAAAAACAATGGAAGGGATTTCCCCATGAATACAAATTTGGAATTGTTAGATCTCATGTCACGTCTATAGAAGAAGATCAGATAACATCTACGAAATAGGGAAGAATAGTGGCTGGACATCTCAAATTGTTTAACAACAAATTTAGGGATGAAAAATCCATATTAATACCAACAATGAAGAGGTAAACTTTACAATTTAATCGTATAAAATATATATTAATTTCATTATTTACTTTTTGTTAGTTCTGAGGCATTATTGGATGCTCATTGTGGACAATTTTGTTAAACCAATGATTTATATTTTGGATTCAATGCATGGATATCAAACAAACCAACAATTCATTACAGTGTTTGTAAATTTTTAATACACTATATCCAACATTTTTTAACTAAAAATCTAGTTATATTATTTTTATTATCCTGTAATGAGTATTCTATTATGATAGGGTACTGCATGAATATTGTGTACATCATGGAATGTGGAAATGGGAAAAGAAAAAGAAATCTAACATTTACTACGATCTGATAAGTATCAGGGTATATTTAATAATATTTCACTATCCAAACGCATATAACAAAATTATTTTTTTTTCTCAATGTTTCTGTAGTACCCAAATCAAACGGTAATGATTGTGGTTATTATGTTTGTAAATTTATGAAAGAGATCACATTCTATGAACAAACCATCATCCTTGAAAATTTATTTTTGACGATAACTTCCATTTCAGTTAATATTCATATTAATAATTTGTGTATTTTCATTTTTTCCAGCACTAGAAAGAATTCTAAAAATATTAACATTCAAAAGACGATATAATTATGCTTAGAAAAAAATTGTAAGTATACATGATGGAAGAATGTAAAAATATAGAATATAGATGGTAAACTTCTCAAATAATATTGATTTTAATAATTGTTTCTACCTTATCATTCTCTCTGATTTATGGTAATGTTGTGATTTGTAAGGGCTAAAAGCCACATTGAAAATAATGGCAATTGGTGGTCCTTGATTGTGCACTAAATGAATTTCATTTTGATTGGTTTTTGAAAATAATTTGGTGGTCCTCATTTATAGGGTACGTATATTATTGATAGACCGTAAAAAATAATGTGTATCCATAAAGGGTTTCTTCATTTTCTTAAGTTTGTTGTTATTTCTTGAGACACAACGAGAACAAGATCATACTCCACTCTTATCATTTTCAACAATGAGAAGGGTTTTTATCTTAAAAAACATTAATTCAATCTTCAAAATTGGAATTTCCCATCTTTTTTCAGCATAGTGAAGAACCAACTTTCATATATTCATTATGAGGTGCTAAATATATGACAATTGGTTCTCCACTAGGTCAACTAAATCTATGCTAATGAAGGATGATGTTATTCCTTCTTAATCGTACATGGATCAAAATGACCCATGATGCGACCGATATTACTCAAATTGCATGTTATCAATTTGAAATGAAATTTTAGTGTGAAACAAACAAAAATGACAAACTGAAACCAAGGAAATGAATTTTCATTTTTGGATATTTGATGAAAAAGATCTATCAATCATTTGTGACATGTAGGAATCAAACACACATCAATCTGATAACCGTTGTCACCAATATGAATAAAGTTGTGTCTTGTTATTTAAAATTGACATTAACTCAAGTAAAAAAACACAACTAACATACTGAAAACTAAGAAAATGCATTCAGATTATTTTAATATGTTTGTAAAATGATCCATGAGTCTGTTTTGATGTGTATAAATAAACCCCACATAAATTCGATGAACGATGATAACATTATGACTAAATGTGTCCACTATCAGTTTAAAATTGATACTTTACCTCAAAACATGTCACTCAATGAAAACTAAGAAAATGCAATCTGATTGTCTTTAAAATTATGGATAATTATTTTTCAGTTTGTTATGATGTGTATGAGTAATCTCATGTAAAATCGACGCACGATGTGACCGATATGAATCGAATTGCTTGTTTTCAGTTTGAAATTACATTTTAGTTAAAAAACAACAAATTACATATTTCAAAGTATGAAAATGCATTTTGATTGTATTGATACTTTAGTAAAATAATCTACCAGTCATTTATGATGTTTAGGAATTAAACAGACCTCAATCTGATGCACAGTGTCACCAACATGACTCCAAATGTGTCTTGTTTTTTTTAAATTAACATTAACTCATGTATGAAAACACATCTAGCATACTGAAAACTGAGAAAATATTTTCAGGATAAATTTATAATTAAGTAAAATGATCCATGAGTCTGTTTTGATGTGTAGGAATTAACCCCAACTTAACATGATGAACGGTGTGACTGGAATGACTAAAAGTGTCTACTATCTATTTCAAATTTTCATTTTATCTCAAAACAAGTCACACACTAAAAACCAAGAAAATTTACTCTAATTGTCTAAAAAATGATAGACATATATTCTTTACTCTTTTTCGATGTGAATGAAGCTATCTCACGTCATGTCTATGCAAGATGAAACTGATATGACTCAAAATACATGTTTTTTGTTTGAAATGACATTTATTAAAAAACAGAACTCACATACTAAAAATTAAGGAAATGCATTCTAATTGTTTTGATACATTATGAAAACGATATATAAGACATTTTTGACATGTAGGAATCAATCTCATATCAATATGATGCACGGTGTCACCATTATAAATCCCAATATTTCTTGTTATTTAATATTGACATTAATTCAATCATAAAAATACATCTATAAAAATAAAAACTAGGAAAATTCATTCATATTTTATTAAAAATTTATGACAATGATCCATGAGTCAGTTGTGATGTGTAGAAATCAATCCCACTTCAATTATACAAATTTTGTGATCGGTATGACTAAAATTGTTTGCTAATAGTTTAAAATTGACATTCTAGCTCAAAACGTGTCCCTAACTGAAAACCATAAAACACACTCTGATTGTCATCATAATTAAGTACTATAATTTGTATGTCCTTTCTGACATGTATAAAGTAGTCTCTAAATCAATACGACACACACTACAACCTATTAGACTAAAATTACGTGTTTTGGGTTTGAAATTATATTTTAGTAAAAATACAAAACTAAAATACAGAATACAAAGAAAACACATTCATATTGTTTTTATAATTTAGGACAATGATCTGTTATTCATTTTTGACATCTAAGAATCTAACCCCACATCAATATAATGCACGGTGTGGCCACTGTAACACCTAATGTGTCTATTTTATTAAAAATTAACATTTTTTAATGTATTATTCGTATTAAGGTTTAATTTATTTCATTATATTATTACTAATGTGATATATTTTTTCAAATATAAATGGAACCATTTATTCAAGTTGGGATGATTTTTTGGAAATTATTACCGTTAGATGACATTTTTTAGAGGGGACCACATATGTCAAAAATGTAAACATTAATGTTTTTTACTATTTGTTCGGTAATTATAAATGTAATTTTATAAAAAAAATCAACATATATATATGTGTGCTTTTTGTATATACCATGAGTGAATATATTTTTATTCATGAGGTCAATTAAAATTTTATAGCATTATTTACCAAACCTCTGTGTGCACGACTTGTTTTTTTATCATTTGCATCATATATGTGGTTCTTTTGTATATATTATGGTTGGTTATTTTTAAGTAGGTTTTTTCTGGTTTTTATAGGTTATTTTTTCTATTTTGGTTATTGTTTTCTACTGTTTGGTATGGAATTCTTTGTCGACACTTCAATTATAACTGATAAAGGAACCCTTTATAAGTTCTAAATGACGCATCGATAAATGAGGCATTTATCAGTGCTTCAAATAGAGATTATATAGGGGAATCCCCCAAATATTGGCTCTATAATCAATGATTTTTTGGTGCTGATAAAAGACTCTTTTTTGGGGAGAATCGTGTATCTCACCGAAATAAAAAGTGAGATGAAATCTTCTTATCTTTTGACATAACTCTCTTCATACTCACAGAAAATTTCTATATAATAAACATAATATTTTTATAAATCATTTAAATAATTATATGCTTATATCAAATAATATATATGGTTTGATTAATACATTATATTACCCACATGTTAACAATCCTATGATAATGTTTCTATTCGTGTAATATTCACGTTGTTCATCACATGTTTCTTAATGTATTATACCATTGGTCCATATACTTATAACATGATTTAATTAATTTAAACTATGATATAAATATAATCTATATACATTATATGTGTATTATAATAATATATATAATATATAAGTACTAAAATAGAAACACCATTCATGGAGATGGTAATCCGTACGTACGCATAAAGGTTGTTTCTGTTTTTTTCATATTGAAAGAAATAAATAAAATTACATTATATATATATATCTTATTATAGTATAATTATTATATCATATATATCATCTAAGTTCTCTAAACCCGTCTTTAACACATTATATGTAGTGTGTGAATGAATCACATCACATTGACAGGGAGGTAGTCCATATTTCGTCAAAAGAAATTATCAAATTTACACTAAATGGAATGTAAAAAAACGTATGTGTAAGTAATAAATAATCTTAAATTTGGGGTGGTCAAGGAAAAATGAACAATCATTATTCAATGAGGCGGTAGTTCTACGTACACATAAAAAATATGTTTGTTACTAATTAAATAGATGTGTGTGTAAGTGTACGTATAAATATATATATATAAACCTTATAGTATATTTAATATACAAGTGTTGTTATAAAATCATGGAATAATTTGACTTAGGATGTGGAGAAAGAAAATAAAATAAAGGAGTTTGAGGGGGGGTGTTACCTCTTAATTTGGAAACTCCTTTTGGTTTGTGCCAAAAGGCTTTATTAGATTGATTTATTCCAATGTGGAGGATTATAAAATGAATTTATTGATTTGGGGAATTTAATTGGGTATATATTGGCTGAAGATAATTGGTTTTCTGTGTTGTGATAAAGTGGGAGAGGTGGTAACATTTTCTAGGGAAGGGACAAGGCACATTTTCCATTATTGAAAACACGTTAGGTGTACCCACATTTTTACATTAAAAAATTTATAAAAATAAAAATAAAAATAAAAATACCATGTAATGGAAGTTTAATGGCTGAATAATGTTCATTAAATGGGTTTCGTACAAGTTTCTAGGTAGTTTGGGGTCTTAGATTTAAGGATTAGTACTTTGTTATCCTAATTTTTCACTTAATTGTTGTAATTAATTTTAATCACTTTCACAAATATTTTTTGTAAAAAACTATTTTAAAATTATTGTAAACTATAAATTATGTTTATTAAAAATGTTTAATCCATTTATTCAAATTCATATCCCAAAAATGGCATAAATTAATTTTAAAAAATCTAACTTATGGGATGACACTGCAGGTGTTTAATGTAAAATCATCCAAAATTTTGCTATGTTTTCATTCCAAATATCAAATTGAAATTTATTCTAAAGACCTAAATTGGATTAATTTTTAAAAATATTATCTAATTAATCTTTTAAACAAAATTAAAACATAATTTATCCTTATCAATAAATTATATGAAAAAACATTATGAATTAATATCCAATATTTTTAACTATTCATTAAAAATGAAACCTTAATGAAAAATGCCAAATATTTATCCTAATAGAAATTTTAGGTTTCTATATAAAATATGAACCTTATTTGGACATATTAAATCGATAATAGTTCCAAAAATTCTATTAAATTATTGTTCTCTATTAAAAGGTGGTAAACATTGCTTTATAAAAATATAGTTTTTTATGCATAAATTTATATTTGTTATTATCATAAATATATCAAATATATTGGATTTATATAATAACTTTTTTATTGAATATATAATATATATAATACATTAAAATCAATCTCTAATTTTAATTAATTTTATTTATTAAGGAAAAAATACTTTGGGGTCATGAAAATAAAAATATATCATTTATATTCAATTGGTTATTAAATTTTCATTTCTAATTAATTGGTAACATATTAATTCATATTATAATTTGGTAAAACATATATTTTCTATAATTTAGTTATTACTACTAATTTAACAGTTCGTTTATATTAAATAATATATCTATATTTTGTATGACTCGCTCTTTCCTGTTAAACAAGCCCTCGAGGAAAGTCATTATATTGTGTAACACAAACTAACATCGATGTGCTTTATATGGAAATATTTTATTTATGTTACATGTAGTACATGATTAGTTTTTTTCATATAACTCAATCCAAAAATAGTTTTTTTTAAAAATAAACTATATCTAGTTTTTCGTTATTTGAAAAATATCAAAAAGATTAAATTAATTCAGAAAAATATATTTCACCAAATCATGGGGGTGTTACATGGTGGATGATTGTTTCCCTGAAATGATAGCCTTTTATTCTCTATCAGGATATTATAATCTATTTATAGTATAACTTATCTACTTATTGTATGTTTTATTTATTATCTAGACAGATTTTGTAGACATTAATTCCACTGGGATTAAATCTAATTCATGTGGTATAGTCTCCCGACTATACCACTATACACAATTTCTACTAATCGGCAGCCTTTGGCATGTGTGGAGGCATGCTTGAGGCCATATGTCCCATTTTACTAGTTGTTTATTAGTCAACCCAGATGAGGATGTCCTAAAGATTAATCGGAGGGGTTTTTCCATTGTATTACTATTTTGGGTTGGTAGATAAGTGAATTTGGAGTGTCATAACATGGTAACAAAACAGTTCATATTAATATCTAACCATCATGAATGGGAAAATACAAATTTCCAGGGGCGGGACATTCTGTTTTGGAATTCTCTTTTTACTATTTTACGATTTTCACCATTTGGTGATGAATATATTTTATATATTGTTCATCCTGGGTATAGTATAGAATGGAAGAATTAACTTATGCATCATTATAAGAAAATTAATAATTATATTTCATTCACATGCCATGCCATAAATATTTCATTCATTATAATATTTTTTCCTATATTATTTTCATTGATAGTTATGATGGTAACTTCTAATATCAAATTAAAAATAATTGGATACTTAATGTTTCTACATTAACCTAAATATTTATTTCAAATATAGATTAATGATGATATTTTATTTTAACAACCTTATCATTATCAAATCCTTAAAACCATAGTTACATAAGATTGAATTTTAAACTGGTCACCATTAAATTGAGTTATAATTGAAAATTATAAGGTCTTTACCAATATAACATGAGAATAGAAACCAATATAACTAAACTGTTACATTATAACACCAAACATATCAATGAAACATTGGTTAGAGTTAAATGTGATTTTAAGAGCAATTAATAAATATTTATATCTATAATTTGTTATTGAAAAACCATATAACTGAACTATTATGATAAAAGATTTAATATAAGAATTTAACATAGAACAAGGAATAGGTAATTAGTATTACTTTAATCACCTATATTTAACCCATTTAATGAATTTAGGGTAACTCTTATATTGAGTCCTTGCCCCTATTTTCATTTTCCCTATCTACAATATCTTCTACTTTGGTATTGTAAATTGATTAATTTCATAGGAATTGTAGAGACCTGCCTTTGATAATTCCTCAGGCCGAGCACCTCAGTAGGCTTGATGATCATGCTCCTACGGTGGTGGTATATTGGTCAAAAATACCTCATGGTAACATTTAAACATCATTGGGTTGGTTTTGTTTTTTGAAAAATTGGTTTCCAGGGTTATTTTTCATGTTAAAGAGGAATTTTTGATTATAAATTTTGAAAAATAACCATGAAAACTGAATGGATGATCTAGTGGTGGTTCAAAAAGAACAGATTCAATTTGGCACTACATTCTAGTTTTTTACAAATTTTTGGTTATCAAAATCGTAAAATATATATCATGTTTTTCGAAAAGGATGTTGCATGAAATATTTATAATGATTTGTAATCTTGTGCGCAAAGCATGTTTCTGGATTATAACACTGAAAAATGGAAAAGGAATGATGTGCATGAAATATTTGAAAACATGCGGAAAATATGGAGTTCCATTGAAGAAACTTGCGCACCCACTGTGACGTCAAATTGGGTTTTGGTGTGTGTAGAGGCGATCTTGCATAGTGAATTGGATATTCTTGTGTAGGGGTAAGAAACACTTATAAATAATAGTTGACCCCCCACCCCCTTAATGAATGTATCTCAACACTTAGAGAGAATCTGATCTCCGGATTGGAAAATAATTTAAAGAAAAGGGAGTTGCGAGAAATATTTTGAGTTGTGTGCAAGCTAATAAATTTTTGCATAATATTTGAGTTGTGATTAAGATTGAAGTTGTGTGGAAGGGGTGTTTCATGATAAAAGTAGAATCCTTCATAGAATGCATTAATGTTTCAGGCAAGACGTGGGTAATGTTGCGTGAACGATTTGACTTTTCAAAGTAATATTGCTGTAATGTTGTATTCATCAGTGGATGAAAGTGATACTTCAATAGGGAATCTATATATAGTGTAGGATGTGTTCATTTCTGTTAATAAAAGGACTTATACATCAATAAAATGTGAGTGTATTCATTCTAAGAGTAATGATAAAAGGAAGAAGAAGACATTGATCCTTCCCATGAACAGTGAGCAAAGGGAAGAGACATATGTAGTGACCCTTGGGAAAGGAGTGGTCTAACCATAATCATTTTGAAGGCAGTGGTCATTGGAATAGAAGTGATCTATCCCAATTCGTGTAATTGACTGTGATCTTTAGTGGATTTCGTACATTGGCCCATCGTCTTTGTATGTTCGTTGGACATAGCAGAATGAGGGTGAACCCTGTAAAAATTAAAGTCTATCTATCCTTGCATTAATACATTACTTTCAAGCATCATTATAAGATATGTAAAATCATAAGATATTTTTATATACACATAATTGAAAAAAAAGATACCCTTATAATAAAGACGTCATGATCTAGTGGGGAATGAAGAATTTAGAAAATAATATACATAACCTGATTCACCCCCCCCCCCCCCCCCTCATGGTATCTAGTCACATTTTGAACCTAAGAAATAGGTATCAGGGGGAAGGTTTCATTTATGAGATTTTTTTTCTCTAACTAAATTATGTATTAATTATCATTGTGTTCCATGGGAATGGAAATAATGATAGTTAATAACTAGAGGTATAGTGATATTACTCAAATGGGATGTGTCTATGGAAAGAGTGTAAAAATGTTGAATTAATTAAGTTGTTAACAGAATAATGATTTAGATAAATCATACAATGAAAATAATTACTCATTAAATAATGTTAAGGAATGAAAAAGGAACCTAATATTCTAAGTGATGTTGGAACTACTAAGATGAAGATACTCAAAGAAGTTGAAAGGTAGAAGTTGTCAATGAAATAACGGAATTGGATCATAAATTGGATGATGAGATTAAATCTAATGATATTTGAATCCAATAATTTGAAATTGAAGCTAATAAGATAATTGGTTTAAATCAAAGGTTTATTGACAAGGATACTAATCTGAGGGAGAATAGTGATTCTAAAGATGAATATTGGAAAAGGATGTCTACATAGAGAGAAAAACACAATGCTGATGACAAGGGAAAGAATTAGAAGGAAGATGAATTTCAGAATCTAAAATCAAGAATTGATGAACTTTCTACATAACTATCTAAACTAGTTCCAAAGAACCAGATGCTATGATAATAGAATATATGTTTTTTTATTCTTCTACTCAAGAAAAATTTGAAAAAAAATATAAATGTGACATATTGGATAATCTCAAATGTGTATTAGAAGATGAGATGAGAAGAGGGAATAATCTCAAGAGATAACATAATGATCAACTTGAATCAAGGGATATGAAGATTCCAGAATCGAGAGATGATTTAGAATAATCGAAGAAGGAGGTGGACAAATCCAATGCCAAAGGTAATCCCATATTGAATGATTCTCTTCACTTACAATTTCATTATCCTATAGGATTTGATGGTGATATGAAATGAAAATATGCTACATTAGTGGATAAGCAAGAATGGATTGTATCATCCCAAAGGATATCTAGATTGGGAAAAACTGGTATTGGATATGACTAACCATCTCATATGAGTGAGAAGAAAAGATCCACGAAAAGATCTATAAATAGAGAACATTTAGTAGATGATAATGACATATCTAACAATTATTTTATAGGAATTATTGACAACATGTGAAATTTTTTTGGGATGCATGGTCATATATCACGTTTTTATTCAGAGGATTCCGAATATATTTCTTGTTGTAATGCCCTAAATATATCAAAATTATATAATAAAAAGATGCTTCATGAAAAGTATGAAGGAACATCTCTCAATAAATCATTTATCATATTCTATTACTTTGGACGATAGGGATATAATATGAATATGTTTCAAGAAGGCCATGAGCTCAATGTTAGTGGAAAAACTCGAGGTGCATCAACATCTCATCCAAGAGATAATTACATGAGGTATGTTTTGTAATGGGAGATGTTTTATATATTCTAATTATAGAAATTCTACATGATATTGTAGTAGGAAGAAAACCTAGAATAAGAATTGAGGAGCTGCTCCAATTGTGAGGATGAAGTATGTTCATTTAGTGAAGAACCCACCAATAGCAAGAAATATTGTGGAGTCTCAAATAACTAATAAAATAAAAATAAATGTAGATTGTATCCACAATCTCACATGCTTCCCAAGACAAGATGTGGAGGAATGAGAAATATCCCAATAATGGAGGAATAAGAATGAAAAGATGGCTAGTGGAGATATTCATGCTCAGAGAAAGAGTCATGAGAAATGGAATTTAGGTGGAACCTCAAAGAAGGAAATTTTTTCTACTTGGTATAAACCACAAATTTTGAAGAAGGACAAGCCCACAGAATATAAATATCGAATGAAGACACAAAATATGGGTAATGAATGTCAATTTATATGGCTAGAATAGTTGAGGTTGGTTTGGTAGTTGGAATGAGCATAGAAAGAGTACAATGCATTGAAAGAGAGAATCAAAGTGTTGATCCACCAGGATCATCCTCAATTATCATCATTATGATTATATAGAATCCCCTCTACCTATGTATATTAATGTTTTTATCTATTGTTCAAGTGTTTCAGGTTCAATGGGATATAAAATCCAAGGGTATGTGTCATCAAAATATGAAAAATTGTGATGTGATGTGCTCCAGAATTTCAACATATTCAAATATGTAATAAGTGATAACGAATTAATCAAGAATTATTTCTTGGAAAGAGTTAATGGTTTATAAATTTTTAAAATATATGGGAGAAATTGATAAAAATGGATAGTGATTATGGTATTAACATTATCTCTTATTTCATACACCGTGTTCTGATTCGATAGGCTTAGAGGTTTTGTTGATGGATCATTTAAATGTTAATCTTTATAACAAATGATGCCAGAGAAGAATATTGTTTGCAGCTCTAAATAGTGGGCCCAATAATAATAAGAGTTGAAAATCATAGGGGGAGTATTCTATCTCCTAATCATATGAATGATCTCAATGGTATAAAAATATTGAGAGTCTATGTTTTAGAAAACTGACACGGGGATGAGAAACTACATTATTTTGATTCATGATTATCTATTTTTCTCTAACTATATGGTATCATCTGACTATTTTCAAGATACCAAGAAGCTACGAGAGAATTTCAATAATGTTTCAACATGAGGCTGCAAATTTATATGAAATAAATGATGTCAATAGAATAGTAAACAGTTTATTTATGGAAACAATGGGTAGGTGATTGACTCTGGTGAGTAAAAATGAAATATTTTGATTCAGTTGAAGATAAGAAGTAGGAAGCTGCTAATTATGAAAACTGGGTTCATGCAATGAATGATGATCTTGACTAGATAGAGAATAATCACACATGGAAATAAATTTGTGAGGCCAACATATAATAATTTAATCATGACTAAATTGGTGTTTTAAAATAAGATGATTGAATATGGAATATTGATTCAAAACAAAGCACAACTGGTGTGCAAAGGGTACTCCAGTATAAAGGTTTTCAATTTTTATGTGACATTTTCATTTGTTTCAAGGCAACAAACGATATGATTATTCATGAAAATTGTACTACAACAGAGGTTCAATGATTTTTAGATGGATTTCAAGTCCACAATTTTAATAGGGTTATGTAAGAAGAAGTGTATATTGAGAATCCATATGGTTTTCTCAGTCATGAAGATGAGAACAGAGTTTTTCGGCTAAAGAGGGCATTATATGGTTTGACTTATGCACTATGCGGATGGTATTCACAGATTTATTAGATTTTGAAGAAGCATGGTTTTTAGCATGGTTGAGTTTTTTTCAATATAAATTTCAATAATGATAGTGATAAAAGGATTATGGTGTTGGTTTATGTCAATGAAATAATATTTTGTAGATCAGATGATGCGGAATGTAGATAGTTTTCTGAATTCTTGAAGAGTGAGTTTGAAATGTCAATGATTGGTGAGCTGATGTTTTTATTTGTATTACAAGTAACATAAAGAAGTAATGGAAATTTCATTTATCAATCCAAATATTCCAAGGAGGTTCTTAAGAGATTTGGAATGAATATTTTCAAAGAGATAAAAACTCTTGTTGATACCTGGATAATATTATCAAAATATGATAATGTAAAAATAGTTAATATCATAGAATATAGGCATATTATTATAATTTTACTATATCTGATAGTGACAAGACATGATATTGTTTTCTCTATTTGACATGTAACATGATATAAAAGATATACCAAGGAATGTTATATGCTTGCAGTGAAAAGAATACTTCGGTATATCAAGGGTACTATGGATTATAGTTTGATATATAATGACAAATCTCAGCCAACGTTATTGGGATATAAATATGTAGATTGGGTTGTATCAATAGATGATGAAAAAATAAATATTAGGTGGTGCATTATATCTTAGTGGATTATTCATTTCATAGTTAAGCATGAAATATGATTGAATTTTATTGAGCACTGTAGAATCTGAGTACATTGTGGCACATCAATCATGCAGACAATTATAGAGGATGAAGAAACATCTTTATGATATGGGTGATAAAGTGATGTATCTTATCAGAATCTAACATTATAATTCATGTTATATCAACCTTAGCAAAAATTTATTCTATCACTCATGAACAAAGAAAATTGAAATAAAAATAATTTTATCAAGGTGAAGGTGGATCAAAGGCGTGTAAAGCTAGATTATGTGCCTATTGAACTACAGGTTTTATACATTTTAACAGAGGCCTTCCCTAAAACGAATTTTAGAGGCATTGACATCCTCTGGGGGTTTTTCGTCTCCCCACACTTGAAATAGTGTGAATTTGGGACCCCCCCCCTCTCCCCAATGTATGGTGTGTTTTCCCTAATATATTGATCTATGTTCTTTACCTTGTTGCAGACCACAAAAGAGTGAAATTTTGGTTCATTGAAAAAGGGGGTGAAAGTGTGACTATTAAAGTGGGAGAAATTGTGGAATTATATGGGATAAAATTACTATATTATGACATGGGGATAAGTTATCAAGTGGAGAAGAAATATAGGATAATAAACATGTTGAGAAATCATTAAATTTCGTTGTGATCATCCAAATCATAGCTTTGACAACACAAGAAATCATGATGTGAAGAAGGAGGAGAATAAAATATGATGATGCTTATAGTAATCAATCAAAGATGATATATCACGATTACTAAGGATCGTGATGAAAGATGTTGATTTGTTACAAGAGTTGGTTTCAGAAATTATGTGATTCATTGATGAAATATTCATCATACTCTTGTTTCTCAGTCCATGCAATGCTCTATGGGCTTAATGTATGTGTTGAGTAAGTCATTGATCTATATTTTAATCAATAGTGGAAAATGGTTGTAGAATATGGTAGAATACATAGAGTGATATCAAATTATTAATGAGTTTTCATGAAAACAAAAGTGGATATTTTTAAGCAAAATACCTCATTGTAACATTGAAACATTGTTGGGTCGATTGTGTTTATTGAAAAAGAGGGTTTCCAAGGTGAGTTGTCATGTTCAATAGGTATTATTGACTGTCAATGTTGACAAAGAACCATGACAAATTAATTTATTATCTAGTGGTGGTACAAAAAGAACAAATACATGGTGGGTCTATATTTGAATGTTTGCAAAATTTGTCGGCATTAAAATCAAAAAATGGAGAAACGTGTTATTGGAAAAGGAAGTTGTGAGAAATATTTAAGCAGATTTTGATACATTAAAAGATGTCATATTTCTAGATAAGAACATTGAAAAATTGAAAATGCATGATGTGTTTGAAATATTTGGAAATATGCATGAAAGATGGAGTTGCACAAAAGAATCTTACTTTCCCAACGACATGTAAAATTGGGTTTTGTGCACACAGATGGGATCTTGTGCGACATGTTTTATATTCATGATAGGGGTTGTGTATGCCTATAAATAAGAGGCAACCCCCCTCATTCAAAGTATCTAAACACATAGAGAGAATCCATCCTCCGAATCACATAATATTTTTATGAAAAAGGGAGTTGTGAAAAATATTTTGAGTTACATTCATGCTAGGAATGTTGCACATAAGATTTGTGTTTCACATAAGATTGAAGTTGAGCACAAGGTGTGTTTCATGAAAAAAGATTAATACTGTATGCTAGGCATTAAAGTTGCATGAATGATGCAGTTAGTGTTGTGAAAACGATTTGAGGTTGCCCAGGAATACTCTGGTAAAGATGTATTCATCAGTGGATGAAATTTGGACATCAATAGAGAATCTACAAACAGTGGAGGATGAATTAATTTGTGATAATTAATGTACTGAATAGTCCATAAACTATTAGTAGATCCCTTCCAAGAGCTGTGAGAAAAGGAAGACGAAGGCAACGATTCATTCCACAAACAATGAGCTAGAGGAAGAGACATAAGAAGCGACCCTTGGGATAGCATTGAACTAACCCTAAACATTTAGAAGGTAGTGAGACTGGGAATAGAAGTGATATATAACTAATATTTAAATTAACAATGTGATTTAGTGGATTTTGAATATCAGAAAATCTCTAATGTATGCTCCATGGACATATCCCGATGAGGGTGAATCAAGTAAAAATATTTGTGACTGTGTGCCTTCATTCTTGCATTACATTCAAAGAAGCATCACAATATATTGAAGAAAAGTATAGATCTCCATAGACACACAAGTACAAAAAAAATTACCATTATAAAAATGTGGCTGAGATCTAGTGGGGTGGGAATAATTTAGAAAATATTTTCCATACCCTGATTCACCCCCCATGGGTATATAGGACCCTTTTGGACCAAACATGGTACCTAAACTACAAGTACTGTATCCTATACTTCCATGTGTGGAATCTCTCGTTGTACTACCTATTGCACCGGTACTGAGCATTGATGTTCAACATATAAAAGGTTCTCTATGTCACATACAATCTAGGGAGGGGGCTCTAGGTGCTATGTTGACGATTTCTATGTTGACTAGGGTGTTACAAAAGTATCATCTACTAATTTTATCAGTTGAAGGAAGTCCTATGGATTCGATGTATTTTTTATAGAATATAAATATGATATTATATAATTAAAAGATGTTATTGGATAAGAGGTTGAAGTTTACAACCTATATTCGTCATCGCTATACCAAGAGATGGAGGTACATTCTTACATGGTTAGATCAACAATAGAGATTGGTTTAGAGGGACCTACATACTAGATTTTTCAATTAGTTTTTCTTGGATACTTTGATGTATTATTTATCCATAAAATTTTTTCATATATAGTTGAGTAATATGTACATCATGAATTAGTCATGTTGTTTCACTATGATACAATTCCTTTACACCACTGTTGTTAGTGATGTGCCATCAAGGGTGAGGTATATAAAGGATGTGAATATGTATTCCATTGAATCTCAAGTGAACATATTTCAACTAACAATTTTATATAATATGGTTAAACATGCCCCTATATTTGATTGGAATATAAGGAAAGATAAATTTTTAGGTGATGGTGGTTAAGTGGATAAGAAAGGAAGTGGATCATTAAGTGGCAAGAATCAAGGCCATGAGACATTTCACCATGGAAATAGTATTCAGTGTTTATGGATTGGTTATTTTGTGGTATGTCACTGGTGTGATTTGAAGGATCACATGAACCCTTACTGTGATAAGTACCTATTCAAGTATCGATATAATATAATGTTTATCCATCTCTAGAGATTATTCATAACAATTCCATCAATGCCCAGTTAGAGAAAATATTCCATAGTTTATTTTTTTATAGTTGGATATGCAGCTCTATTTCTGGAAGGATGTCAGGGTACTACTAATAATTCAGGCTAATGAGGTTTTCAATGTTGAGGGAACCTAACACAAGATATATAATTTAATAATTTTAGTGATGATTCGAGAGGTAAAGTTATAGATCAGGGTCATGGATCTATCTAGTTATGTGTAGTATATCCAACATCTATTATGTAGGTAGATATACTATCTATAGTGTGAGGTATAATCTTATTGACCTCAACATTAGTTTCTTATTTTTCTGACACTAGTTATTCACCCTCATTTATATCTACTACTTTGATATGGATCCTAGGAATAGAGGACAAATTACTATATGGGGTTATGTCAGTTGAAACACGACTGGGACTATATTCAGAGGGAATTCCCCATTACAAGGAGTATCCCGTTGAGATAGGAGGCTAACAATTTCTATGGTAGCTTTCATTACATGACATTATAGGATTGAATTTATAAATGGAATGGACTATATGGTTATAAGGACAAGAAATTTGTTGCATTACATAATCATGAATTTAGTTAAGAAATAAATTTATTTAACATTAAAAATCTTTTCATGATTAGAGATTTAGGTATTTAGGACATAATATAGTAATTAAATTAAACATTATTTTATAGTGGATACCATAAAAACAATATTCATTTCTTTCAAAATATAAAACATTTCACATAAATTATGATTTCATTGAAAAATCGTCAAACAGTTAACATGGTATCCTTATTTGCCTTATGCATCCTTAAATCCTATTAAAATCATTTAAAAATTCTGGAAAATCACAAAAATCTCAGTAAGGGGTATAAAAAGAAGGAAAGAACACATTAGTCCATGAACACATATAATGTATGAAATAATTTTCAAAATAAATTCATATCACACATATATAGTTAATTAGTGAAACATGACATTTACACAAGATCTAAACAAAACATAAGAACATATATATGACCATAAATGTATCATAGGGAATTGCATAGATAATCTTCTAACCCTTTTGGATAAATTATAATTTGTAACCCTCATGACTACCTTACCATTTTTGTATCCATATTAGTTAAATGTGGAATAACCATACAGCCGAAATCTCAATTAAACATACTTTATGTATTGGAGAGAGATATAGATCCTACAATTATTCAAAAAAAATTCCAAAGAACCAGAAAATAATCATACATCCTGAAAAGTTTTAAACAAGCATTACATTGGAATATTATAAAATATAATTTTAAGGGGATTTTAAAAGAAAATACCCTTACAAATAACATATAATAGAAGTGATACCAAAAAGAGTGGAAGGAAATTGAATATACACATTAAATACATAATTCAACATATTATAAACAAAACTCATCACACAAACAATTTTAATACCACATAAATAATGAAGTTGAATGTTAACCCAAAGAATGGAAATTTTGTTATGAATTCCATTACATCGAGTTCTTTTTACTTAAAATCTATTTAAACCACAAGTATAATGATTAAAAAAGTGTTTTTAATATCTTAGAGAAACATATCCATCTTTATAATACCTTATATGTATATTTCATTACATCATTTAACCCTTAATTATTAGTATTTGTTCATTGCACTATTTTGGTTGAGTCCATTACATGATCTTCATGATTGGTTCATGATGGTTGTTCTTGTCAATTTGATGTGAAACACTTGAATTGGAATGTATTGGTATTTAAAAATTTTCAATATAATAAATTATACTTTTTATCATTTTTAATTATTACATGAGGATGATACATAAGCTAAAACATTAAGAATGTTCGTATAGATCATTTTAGTGGTTCTTTGAGCATAACGACCTCATTTTGTTTTATAAATTAAAACCATGTGTACAAAAGAATTCCAGAACCATCGATGAGAAACAATAAATATATCATCACATTGTTCAACCATAAAAATGGTTTAGTTACTAGTCATGATGTAAATAAAAAGAAATTTGAATTACAACGTCCACGATGTTGGCAAATCGACACATCACGAATGGTGTTTAAATTACATGAATAAGTGGGAGAGGAGAAGAAGAAGGATGATTAATTTACCATTAAAATAATAAAATCAAGAATATAAAAGATTATGGAGCATTCAAGCATCATAAATAATAGGTGGTGAGGAACGAAGAAGAAAATAAAGGAGCTCAAAACAAAAGAAGAGTTGAGATGTCCCTTATGAAATATCAGCAGCCTAACTACGTCGCTCAATATTTCACAAAAAATTTTGATGATTGAAATGGGGTATATCATAATTATAAAATAATCTTGGATTTAAGATAATTTGTAATGGAATATCCCAACATATGACAATATGAATTAAAATAATAACATAAAATTAATTAAAAGAAAAAAAATAAAAGAGGATGATTATCGCTTGATCTCTTCTCCTTCAGAACCATATCTAGGCCTTTGGTTTTGGCCTTTTGGTGAGACCAGAAGATCTACGACGTTGGGATTTGTATTGGGAGGTGTATTTGGAAGAACATAGGTTTGTATCAAGTCTTGGGAGGTGTGTGATGGATAAGGAAATGAAGGTGGTCTTATAGTGCAGGGGAGCGGTATTTTTTCATTATTTTAATCATTATTATAAAATTTTGGATAAATAATATGAATAGTCATAATTAATGTGACCCCAAATAGTAATAATTGCATGTGAGTTAAAAAATAGTGGGCTTACATCACTTATGATTTCATAAATAGATTATTTTATAGATATTTTTAATATACAATATTTTACTATTCATTGAAAATTCACAAATTTAGAAAAATAAAAAAAATTATCCCTTGAAATTTCATGATGTATTGAATTCAAAAATGAATTCCAATTTTGGAAAATATTTCTCTAAATATTATTAAATTAATTTTTAAATAAAATCATACATATTTCAAAAATTATAAATTTAAAAACTATAACTGCTTTTATATCACATTGAAAAATTAATCAAGATGTCATTATCTTAACACCTTATGAAAATATAATTATAAAAAAACTTACTATTCATTAGGGTCATATTAATATTCATATTATTAATCATAAGGGTTTGTTCCTATCCAACAAAAAAACATGTTTGTTCTATTACAATCTAAATAACATTTTAAACACAATTCTAGATGACTATTTTTTGAAATTCAAATCATAGAAGATGAAAAATTATTTTTATAGTGATAAATATCTACATAAATAATGTTTCATTTATTTCAAATTACTTTTAAAACATTAGGGTGTTACATTATCCCCACCTTCTAGAAATTCCATCTATATAATTTTATTTTATTATTTAACAAGTGATGGTGTCTTTCATTAATAGAATTTTCAGAATCTCATGTTTCTTCTTCTAATATTTTGTTCCTCCAATAAATGAATTACTAGGTAGATTAACTTATTCCACAATACTTGTTCCCGTTAATAAATATTCTGAACTAGTTTCTCTTTATAAAATGATTCCCTTCGAGCTAACTACATCTGGGTTCAAGCAATGTGATGAATCTAGATCATACATCCTCAACATCGAAACATGAAAAAACATATGTACCTGAGATAAAATCAGAGTAAAATCTACTTGGCATGAACTAGTCCATCATTCTTTAGGATTTCAAATAGACTAATGAACCATGGGCATAGCTTCCATTCCCACCAAAATTAAACACACTTTTCCAATGAGAGATTTTAAAGAAAACATGGTCACCTATATCGAGAGAGAAGTCTTTATTTATGTTATCTACATAACCTTTATATCTACTTTGAGCTACCCTCAAGTGATATTGAATCATCTTCACATTCTTTGCCACATCCTCTACTAATTCTGGAAAAATTAACTTTCATTCATTGACTTTATCCCAAAACACTAGAGTCCAACACTACTTCCCATTCAATGCCTCAAATTGTGCCATCTGTATACCAGAATGAAAACTATTATTATAAGTAAACTCAATTAAAGAATGATGACGATCCCAACTACCCTAATAGTCTATTGAGAAAGATCAAATCATATCCTCCAATGTCTGAATCATTCGTTCTTACTACCCATATAATTGAGGATGAAAAGTTGTATTGAATTTTATTTTTGTGCCCAATGACATCTGAAGTCCCTTCCAAAAGTTATTGAGAATGGGATCCAAATAAGATATAATCGAAAGAGTAACTCCATATAACCTAACAATCTCCTTGAGGTATAGTCGAAAATGATGATCCCCTGATATTTTATCTTGATTATAAATAAAATATGTAATTTTTTTCAGTTGATCAACAATATCCCATATTCCATTTGTTATCTCGAGATTTCTTAGGTTGTCCCATCATGATATCCATGGATATATTCTCCCATTTCCACTCTATAACTGGAAAAGGCTGAAGGATCCCCTTCGGTAATTAATTCTCTTCGTGAACCTATCGACATGTTAAGCATTTTGTGTTAAAAACAACAATATCCCTTTTCATTCCATCCCACCATTAATACTCTTTATGGTCTCTGTACATTTTAGTACTGCCTGGATGAACTGAAAATGGAAATCTATGAGCTTCACACAACAAATCCTTCTTCAACTGATAATCACAAGGCACACACAACCTTTTTCCAAATCATAAAACGCATTTTTTACCAAGATAAAATTTTAAAACCATACCCATTTTAACAAATTCTACCTTTTTCTAAAACTCATGGCCTTCCTCCAATACTTAATTAATATAGTATGACAATGATGATTTCACTGAAACCTGAAACAAAAAAGAGGTATTCCATACACCATCTACTTCTAATCCAAAATTCCAAAAATCATTAATCAAGAGATCATGTTCCAAAAATAACTTGGTTAATGATGGATGTTGTTTTTTACTCAAGGAATCTTCAACATTGATTGCTTTTCCTTGATGGATATTAATCATGAAATCATAATTTATTATCAATTCAATCAATCTTCTCTAACTTGTGTATAATTCATTCTGAGTGAATATATACTTCAGACTTTTATGGTCAGTATATATTTGACCATTGGATTTGTATAAATGATGGCTCTAAATTTTCAATGCAAAAAAACCACAGCTGTCAATTCCTAATCATGTGTGGAATAATTTAACTGATGAGGTTTAAGTTGTCTTAAGCACAATCATTTACATTATCATTCTACATCAAAAAACAAACAAGTACCTTCAAATTTGTATCACAATTTATGAAAAACTAACCATTTGGGAAGGAAAAACTAAAACTGGATCATTCACCAATCTCTTCATTAGTTCAGGAAAAAAACATCACATTTTTCTATCCAAATAAATTTTACCCCTTTTCATTTTAATTTAGTTATCATGAAAAATAACTATGAAAAGTTCAAAAGAAATAGTCGATAATAACCTACTAATCCATGAATATTAGGAATTTCTGTATCATTTGTGGGTCTTGGACATTCATCACCATTTTTGGAAGGATAAACTATTATTCCATCCATATTTAAAATGTGCCCAAGAAAAAAAATCGGTTTCAAACAAAAAATAACACTTGGTGAATTTTCCATATAGTTTTTTTATTTTAAGGTTTGTAAAACAACGATTAAATTTTTTTATGCTCTTATTTATTTTTATAAAATAAAATAATGTCATCAATAACAACAATGCCAATCATTTCCAAAAACTCATGAAATATTCTATTCATAAGATTCATGAAAACATCTTGTGCATTAGTTAACACAAATGACATAACAACAAATTCAGAATACCCATATCTAGTATGAAAGGCTGTTTTTGAGATGTCATCCTCCTTCACCTTTAGCTAATGGTATTTGGATCTCATGTTAATCTTGTAAATGTATTGAGTTCCATTGAGCTGATCAAACAATTCAATGATGTGAGGAAAAGGATACATGTTTTTAAAAGTGATTTTATTCAAAAATATATAATCAATGCAATGTCTCATGGTACCATATTTCTTTTTAACAAACAAAATAGGAGAACCTAATGGTTATGTTATAAGAGGAATGAAGCATTTATCAAGAAAATCCTACAATTAATTTTTCAATTCGAGATGTTCTATTAGAGACATACGATTTGGGGGTTTTGAAATTGTCTTAGAATCTGGAACTATGTCAATTGTGATTTCTACTTCACTATTTGGCATGAAATTTGGTAACTCATCAAGAAAAATATCATGGTATTCAATTACCATTGGCACATCATCAATCTAAATAATTCCCTTATTTTTAACAATATGAGAAAGATTACTTTCATTTCCATCTTTCAACAGTTTCTCAGCTTCTTGATATGTTATCAATTGTAATGTTCATTCATATATACTAACAAAAACTCATTCTGAAAAACAAATTCTTAAGCTCTATATTAAATTTTAACATGATAAAAAAATCCAATATATTCCCAGAATAACATAAAAACTCGAATATGGGTAAAATATCACAGTTTGTAGGTAAAGTCATTCCACAGACCACAATAAAATGATTATTATCATTCCTCTATTTTTATAATATTTACCGTTGTTTTTTTAATATAAAGTTCCAGTCTCATTTTTTGAGGTTATATTTCCTATTTACAAAACCATTTCTCAAAAATGATGGAATTTGTAGGCCCCGTATCAAAAAAAACATTAGCAAAATCCATGTAAACAAACAATGTACCTGATACAACTTCATTGGATGGCCTAACATTTACTGACGTAGTTTCAAATGTTATCACTTCACATTTCAGATTATATTATAGCTTCATTCCATTATTTAGATCTCTCTTTGGGTAGGCATTTTTACAATGCCCCATATCACCACATTTAAAACACATTATATTTTACTTATCATGATTAGTCTTAGGATCATTTTAATCACAACCTCGGATCATATGTCTATACTTACCAGATTTAAAACATTTCCAATTTTTTGTACGACATTCCCCATGGTGCTTCTAGCCACACTTTCCCAAACTGGAAATTGGATTTTCTTACCATCATATTTCTTTTGATAATTCTTACCCATCGCTTTCCATATAGACCTCTTATTCTCTTTGTTTCCAAAATACACATGATCATTAGAAACTCCATCTCTACCCTCTCACTACATCGGAAAATTTTCTCATGCCTTTTTAATTAATGGGTGGCCAACTTTCATCGATATCTTGGATTCAGTCCTGAAGAAAAGTAGTCAATTTTTTTTATTAACATCCAGAATAAGATTTGGAGCATACCTTGCTTGTCTGATGATGTTTGCTTCATATAGATCCATATAATCTCATTCCTTCTATATCAATTCAAGGAATTTTTTCTCCATCCTAAGTCTCACCACCTTAGGAAAATATTTTTCAAAGAAATGACCTTTAAATTCAACACACTATAAGGTATAAAAACTATCTCTATCACTATTATTCCTTAACATTGACCACCACTGATCATCATGACATTCAACATTATATATGGAAAGAATTACATTTTGATTGTATGAACATCCAATAACATTGAGTATCTTTTTATGTGCATTATTCCATCTATAAACCTCTACTGGGTCAGACTATCTATTGAAAGAAGGAGGTTGTTGTCTCATAAAATTTACAACTATTGTCATATTCCACTATGGTACCCATAGTTGTTCTATTTAATGTATTACACCACTATTTATTTCTTTTGTTAGCTGATCCATTACTATAAAAAACTGCTGGGTTCCAATCTCTACCATTTTGGGCAGTAGATTAGGAATGATGTCCTTCTGTTAGTGCCTCTCCTCTTCAGTTTTCCTATTTCTTTTAAATAAAACCATTCTGAACAAACATATCATTGATGAAGAAACATGGTAATATTTAAATTCTATTACATTTCAAATTAATCATAGAGGAAAAATAATATATGGTACTCTTTTAACATCATCATAACCCCTAATGTTATCTAAACCACCCTCTGATAGAAACTATAAGAACCTAGAAATTATTACATTACAAAATATTGAATTAAGTCAAGAAATCACTTCATTTTACAGTAAGGATCATTTCATGTATAGATATTTAGATAATTGGGACATAATACATTCATAAAATTACACATTATTAATGATTGGATAGTATTAAAATTGTATTTATTTCTTACAAAATATTAAACATTTCACATTAAAATTGATTTATTTGAAAAATCATCAAATAGTTAACATGGCTTCCTTATTTGTTCTACACATACTGAGAACCTGTGAAAATCATTTAAAAACATTTTATGATCACAAAAATCACAATAAGGGATATAGAATGAAGGAAAGAACACATTGTTCCATGAACACTTATAATGTGTAAAATCATTCTTCAAAAGATATACTTGTCACACATATTTACATAATTTTTACATCATGAGATTTAAAAAAGATCCAAACTAAACAAAAGAATATAAATATAACATTAATGTTATCTTAGGGAACTACTTACATAATCTTGTAACCCTCTCAGCTACCTTATAATTTGAAACCCTCATGGCTACCTTACAATTTATGTAACCATATTAGTTACACTTGGAGTAACCATATGTCAAACCTCCAAATTATAAATACCCAGTAAATTAAAGGGATATATAGGTCCCCAAAATCATCATAAACAATTCTTAAGAACAAGAAAATAATCATACATCAACAAAAATTGCATAAAACATTTATTTAAAAAATTTGTAAAATAGAATTTTAAGTGGATTTTAAAAGAAAAGACCCTTACAAATTTTATATAATGGAAGTGATACTTAATAGTGTGTATAGGAAATATATATACACTGTAAATACATAATTTAACATATAATATTAAAAACCCATTACACAAACAATTTTAATACCACATAAATAATGAAATAGAATTTTAACACCAATAATAGAAATTGGATTAAGAATTCCCTTACATCGGGTTCTTCTTACATAAAATGTGTTTAATCCTTTTGTATAATAGTTAAAAGAGTGTCACTAATATCTTATAGAAACGTATCCATCATTATAATACCTTGTATGATCATTTCGTTACATCATTTCACCCTTAATTGTTAGTATTTGTATCCTTGTTTTGTTTTTGGTGAGTTCTTTACATGATTTCCATGATTGGTACATGATGGTTGTTCATTTCAATTTGAAGTGAACCACCATAATTGTAATTGAGTATTATTTATATATTTTTATTACCATAAATTATACCATTTATCATTTTAAATTCTTTCATGATAATGATTCATAAGGTAAACCATTAATGATTTTCGTTTAGATCATTTTAGTGGTTATTTTATAATAACGATCATATTTTGTTTTATAAATAAAAACGATGTGTATAAAAGAACTCCAAAACCATGTATGAGACATAATACATATATTATATAATTTTTCAACAAAAAAATTGTTTCATAACCAGTCATGATGGGAATAAAAGAAATTTAAATCACATCGTCCATGATGATGGTAAATCGACACATCACAGACGCTGTTTGAATTCCTTGAATAAGTGAGATAGGAGAAGATAAATGAAGAAAATTTATCCATGAACAATAAAAAATCAAGTATAGAGAGATTACGGAGATCTCATGCCTCTTGGATAAGATGATGTGAGTCAAGAAGAATAAACAAAAGGATATCAAAATAAAAGAAGATTTGAGAAATCCTTATGAAATTTAGGCAGTCTAACGGGGTAGCTCAAAATTTTATAAAATATTTTGAGGAGATAAAAGGGGTCTTTCATCATTATTACATAATATGGGAAGTAAGGGGGATATGGAATGAAATATAAAAACATAATCCAAAGGGAATTAAAAGAATAACAGAAAATAAAAGGAAAGATAAAAACAAAAGAGGATGTTCCCCTCTTGATCACTTCTCTTTGAGATCCTTCTTATGGACTTTGGTTTTGGCCTTTTGGTGAAAACAAAAGTTCTAAGAGGTGGGGAAGAGTCTTGGGAGGTCTATTTTTAAAAACATAAGTAAGGATCAAGGATTTATAGGTGTGAGATAAAGTGGGAAATGGGGTTGTATTTATAATTGGAGGAGGGGTATTTTTCATTATTTTAGTCATTATTATAATATTTTTGCTCATGATTATGAATAGGCTTAATTAATGTTACCCAAATAGTAATAATACCATGTGTGTTCGAGCCATTTGGTCTAAATTCACTAATGATTTCATTAATATTGCATTTATCTAATAATTCTAATATACGTTATTTTACAGTATTTCGCTATTAATGGAAAATTCAAGAATTCCAAAAAAAATCCAAAATATTCACCCTTAACATTTTTTGACATGTAGAATTCGAAATTGAAGTCCATTTTTTTAAAAAATAGTTTTTTAAAAAATAATTAATTAAATTTTATTTAAAATCATACTAAACTCAAAAAAATTTAATTTTAAAACTCTAATTGCTTTTATAACACATTGAAAAATTAATCAAGATATCATTATAATAAATCAATAAGAAAATAAAATAATAATAAAAATTTAAAATTCATTAGGTTCATACTACTATTCATAATTGTATGTAACTATTAAACAAAAAAACATGTTGCTTCGATTAGACTCTAAATAACATACAATATACAATTGTAGATGACCATTATTAGAAATTAAAAACATTAAAGTGGAAACATTATTTATAAAGTCTAGTTATAAATATATATTTAAAAATTGTTTCATGCATTTCAAATTTATTTTAATACCTTAGTGTGTCACAATGGTTCCCTTTTATGCTCTTATTTACTATTATATTCAACATGTGTCCTTATCCACACCTGAGGGAAGTTGTTATGTACATAAAAGGGAATGGGATCTCCACGAAGGTCATGTTAGACCTGAGCATCATTGGTTGGGATGAGTGTTAGAATTAATATTAGGAATTTAAATAGATGATCATGGAGTACTCTAGGTTTCCTTTCCTCCAATTGTATATTATATCAAGGATTTCATTCCAATGTAATTTTTTTGGCTACCTCCAAAGAGAGTGGTTGAGATCACTATTCATATTATGCCAAGAACAGAACTAGTATTCATTTATCCATACAGAATGTCTCTTAATGTTCTCTATGGAAATAATATGTAGTTTTTGGACTAGGAAGTCAAAAGATTTATTCAACCCAGTACTTATTTTTGGGGTTCACTAGTTCTTTTCACCAATAATGTGGATGATATATTGCAGTTATGTGTGGATTATAATCAGTCAATCCTTCTATCACATAAAAACTATATACCCTCTTCCTCTTATAGAATTTCTATGAAATTATTTATTGGTAGATAGAGACTTTTAAATGATTTATTTGAGATCATGCTATCATCAGGTGAGATTTAGGGCTTCGGATATACCATATACAACATTATGAAGTAGCTACAGCTTATATGAATATTTGTTAATGTCATTTGGTCATAAGAACACACCTGATATTTTTATTCCATTGATGAATTATATCATTCACCCATATATGGATGTCGTAATGGTTATTTTGTTGAAAATATACTAATATACTCCCGATCATAGGAGGAGAACATACAAATTCTAGAGTTCATTTTGTCTACTCTTTGGGAACATTGGAATTATGATAAACTCGTGAGCTACAACTTCTAGATTGATAGTGTTCACTTCTTGGGTCACATCATATCAGAAGAGGGAGTATCAATGGATAAAAAAAATTATATTAGTTATAAACAAGGAAAATGAAATTTTTATGTTAATGCTCAGAGAAAAAAATCAGTGGTTCAAGTGGTTTAGTAATCATGTAGTGAATTTCATTTTATGGATCTATTTTTTGAAATGCATCTTGATTTTCATGATTTACAGGGTAAACCTATCCTCATGGAATTATCAGTGATTCCATAACCTCTAAATAAAATAAATATTATAAATCATTCTCATCCTGACGTCTTAGCCATAAGGGATGGTATTTATGGTGAGGAATCACTACCAGGTAGTGTTATTGATGTGGATGAAATATTTCATGTCCCTGGCCATGTCTAGGTTTCCTTAGGCAAGAAAGAGGAACTGATGTGAGAAAATTATTATTTTAAAAAGGAATTTCATCCTAAAATAAATAAATGTAACATGGTTTTCATCTCTAGTAATGGTGTTCAGGGATGAAGAATGAAATAGTCTTGTTTTTCACTCATTGTTTTACCTATCAAAATGATAAAGCGGAACAAAAAAATCATTATAGCCTTTTACAAACAATTCATCCTGTGAATGAAATTAGGTTATTTTACTTTTGATTATGTGATGTGTATACCAAATTCACACTGAGGTATTGGCATCGAATGGGTGATTTTGTATAGAATTATAAAGGTCTGACATTTATCTTCCATCTCAGAGACCTTAATAGAGGAAAATCATAGAAAAGTATATGTATGAGATAATATATGTCAGAAAGGGATTCTACATACCATTTTATTAAATATGGATTCTCAGTTTACATCACAATTATAGTATGGGTAACATGATTCTCTTGGTTTATATGTACATTTGAGTACAACTTATCAACATCAAATAGATGTCAATTAAGAGTGTACTGTATAGGTACTACAGGAAATAATCTTTTAATATATCCTATATTTTGGAGGATTATGGGAGAAACACTTTTCTCTTGCTAATTTTACCAATAAAAAAAGCATCCAAGACAAAATTCAGATATATTTTTTCTAGTTAGCATATGGAAGGTCATGTAATTCACCATTATATTGGTTATAGTCATGGGATGTAGTGCTTTTAGGATTGATTCTTGTCCAACATACATCATTGAAAGTGAAACATATAAGGAAATGATTAGAAATTAAAAATCTAGGGAGAATTTATCTATTTATCACTGTTACCGACCTCTAGATATTGAGTTGGTGGTCAGGTTTTCTTATGTGTTTCCTATAGACCAAGTCATCAATATATTAAAAGTAATTAGAATCTTGCTCCTATATTTTTGACGCTATTTTAAATTTTAGAGAGGGTCGTTCATGTGTCTTGTAATTTATATCTTCCATAGAGGTACAAGGATGTGTATGATATCTTCTTTTGATAAGTACCCAGTTCATATCATCAAATATAACATAAAGACTCTCTGAGTTAGAGCGGCTCCTCTGGTTTGGGATTCATTGTAGAATAAATGTATTCAAGAGGAGAAATGGGAATGAAATTTTTATGTATGAAATTAGTGTCCCTGTTTATTCAATGTTTAATCTCAATGACCCACATAACTAAAACTCAAGGGTGAGTTATCTTATAGAATGGAGGTTTTAGGATCAAATTTATTCAGTGAGGAACAACCCCTTTGAAATTCTATTAATCACTCTATTTTATTATTTTATAAGGGACTATGGGGTTTTGGGTGGTCATAGGGATGTTTGTGAAGAGAGGGACGATATTGTGGCATGATCTAAATAGACTACAGTGCCACCATTTTGCCTCCATTAGTCCAAAAAACTAGTCATTGTTAGTCTTCTATGCTTGGAAAGCCACTAGCTGTCCCACTAGTTAGCTAGTGAGACCCGCCATCTAGCTTGTGGAACCTAGAAATCATTTATTAAAAGGGAAAATTTTCATTATACCACTCACCCATATAATTTCTATCAACCATAATTATTCCTCAGTTAGGGAGAACTAGTTGTAATGGATGATCCAATATACACTCCCCAACTTATGAGTGAATCATCGTAATTCAACACCTGATTCCCTCTCCATATATAACATTACAACACACTCGATAAGTCTGGATTTCATTTACCTTCTAATATCACCAGTTTTTCCCTCAAAATATCTAACAATAACCGATATTGTTCATGGAAATACCAAGAGAAGGATGTATGTTCTTAAATAGTTATATCAACATCATAGATTGTTTTGGAGGGACCTACAGACTATATTATTCAATTACATTTTCTTGGATACTTTGAGGGATGATTTAGCTATAAAATATATGCATATATAGATGGGTAATATGTTCATCATAAATTAGTCATCCTGTTTCACTGAGATCCAATGCCTTTCCACTACTCTTGTCAGTGATGACCTATCAAAGGTGGGGTATATTAAGTATTGTATTATGTATTCCATTCAATATCATGTGAAAATATTTCAACTATCTATTTTATATAATATGGTTAATCATGACCCTATATTTGAGTGGAATATAAGGAAAGATAAATTTATAGGCGATGGTGGTTATTTGAATAGGCATGGAAGTGGATCATTCGGTGTCACGAATCAAGTCCATGAGGCTTTTCTCCATGGAAATATTATTCAGAGTTTATGCATTAGTAGTTTTGTGGTATGTCACCGGTGTGGTTTGTTGGATAACATGAAGCCTCACTGTGATAAGTACCTAGTCAAGTATTGATATAATAGAATTTTTATCCATCTATGTAGATTATTCATAACCTTTCCATCAATGCCCAGTATGAGATAATATTCCCTAGTTCATTTTTTTATAGTAGGATATGTCGCTCCATTTCAGGATGGAAGTTAGAGTACTACTTATCATTTAGGTAGAGGAGGTGGTCAAGGTTGAGGGATCCAAACACAAGATATATAATGTCATAAATGAAGAGAGTATTAGGGAGGTCATGTTGTAGATTAGGGTCATGGATAAAGATAGTTACGTGAATCATATCCTATAAATATTATGTAGATTCAGGGACAATCTATAGTGTGAGGTATAATATTATTGTCCTCAACATTAGATTCTTATTTTTTTGACACTTGTTATTCACCCACACTTATATCTACTACCTTGATAGGGATATTAGGATTTGAGGTTAAATAACTATATGGGGTTATGTCAATTGACAAACCACTGAGACTCTATTTAGAGTGAGTTCTCCATGACATGGATTATCTCGTTGAGATAGGTGGCTACCAATTTATTTGGTAGATTTATTTCCTTATCATTATAGCATTGAACTAATTCATGGAATGGACTTTATTGTTATAAATACCAAACCTTAATTACATTACAAAATCATGAATTTATTTAGGAAATAAGTTTATTTTACATTAAGGATCTGTTCATGTTTAGAACTTTAGGTAATTAAAAAATATTACATATATAAAATTACACATTATTATAAAGTAGATACAATAACAATAGTATTAGTTTCTTATAAAAAATAATACTTTTCACATAAAATATGATTTATTTGAAAAACATCAAACATTTAACATGGATTCTTTCTTTGTCTTATGAATCCTTAAAACTTGTGAAAATCATTTAAGAACTAGGTATAATCACAAAAATCTATGTAAGGGGTATAAAAAGAAAGAAAGAACACATTAGTCCATGAACATTTATAACGTATGAAATAATTTTCCTAAAACTTACCTGTCACAGATATATACATAAATATTGAAACATGATATTTACACAAGATCCAGAAAAAAAATTAAAACATATATATAACCATAAAGGTATCTTGAGTAATTTCTTAGATAATCTTGTAACCCTATCGGATACCTTATAATTTGTAACCCTCACGGCTACAGTACAAGTTGTGTAACCATAGAAGATAAACATGGTGTAAACATACAGCCGACCTCAAACATAAAGATAAAAAAAGCATTGGAGGGAGATATATGTCTCACCCTTCATTATAAATACTTCCAAGAAGAAGAACATAATCATACAACATGTAAATTTTCATAAAATCAATACTTTGGAATTTTTTAAAAGTGATTTTTAAGATGATTTAAAAATAAAGGCCCCTTATAAATATCATATAATAGATGTGATGCCTAATAGAGTGGATAGAACATGAAAATACATAGTAAATACATAATTAATCAGATTATTAACAAATATCATCACAGAAACAATTTTAATACCACATAAATAATGTAGTAGAATGTTCACCCAATGAATGGAAATTAGGTTATGAATTCCATTACTTCGAGTTCTTTATTCTTAAAATGTGTTTAAACCACCTGTATAATGATAAAAAGATTGTTCTTAATATCTTATAGAAACATATGCATCATTATAATACCCTATATGTTAATTTCATTACATTATTTTCCCTTTATTTGTTAGTATTTGTTCCTCGTACTGTTTTGGTTGAGTTCTTTACATGATTTCCATGACTGGTTCATGATGGTTGTTCTTGTCAACTGGAATTGAAACTCTAGAATTGGAATGGATTGATATATATATATTTTCAGTACAAAAAATTATGCCATTTATCATTTTGAATTATTACATGAGGATGATTCATAAGGTAAAACACTAATGATGTTCGTTTAGATCATTTTAGTGGTTCTTTGATCATTACGTCATCATTTTGTTTTATAAATTAAACCCATGTATAAAAATGAATTCCTTAACCATGGATGATACATAATAAATATATCATAACTTGGTTCAACCATAAAAATAGTCTAATGACTAGTCTTGAAGTAAATAAAATTAAATTGAAATCACAACATCCACGATGTTGGTAAATCGACACATCACAGATGGTGTTTAAATTCCTTGAATAAGTGGGAGATGAAAAGAATAATGATGATTAATTTTCCATGATATTGAGAAAATATAGAATATACAAGATTCTGGAGATTTCAAGCCTCTTGTATAAGAGGAGTTGTGGAAAATGAAGAAAATAAAGGAGCTCAAAATAAAAGAAAAATTGAGAAATCCCTTATGAAATTTCGGCAACCTAATGATGTCTCTAAAAATTTCATAAAATATTTTGTTGAGTGAAAATGGTTATTTCATCATTATAAAATAATATGGGATTTAAGTGAGACGTGGAATGTAATATCCCAAAGAATGCCCAAGGGAATTATAATAATAACATAAAACGAAAGAAAAGAAAAAAAAGAGGATGATTACCTCTTCATATCTTCTCCTTGATATCCATTTTTAGGCCTTTGGTTTTGGCCTTTTGGTGTGACCATAGGACCTAGGATGTGGGGAAGAGTCTTCAGAGATGTATTGGAAAAAACATAGTTATGTCTCAAGGCTTGAGAGTTGTGGGAGGGGGAGGGAAATCAGGGTGGTATTATAGTGGAGGGGAGGGGTATTTTTCATTTTTATAATTATTATTATAATATTTTGGCTCATGAATATGAATAGTCATAATTCATGTGACCCAAAATAGTCATAATGGAATGTGAGTTCAAACAATGTGGGCTTGAATCACTTATTATATAATAAATAGAGTTTTTTACTGATAATTTGAATATTCGGTAATTTACTTTATTTTACTATTCATAAAAAATCATGAATTTTGGGATGTTCCCAAAAATTCACACATACAATTTTTCGATGTGTATAATTAAAAAATGAATTCCATTTTTTAAAAATATTTTTTTAAATATAATTAATTTAATTTTTAAATAAAATCATAATGAATTCAAAAATTAATAATTTAAAAACTATAACTGCTTTTATAGAACATTGAAAAATTAATCAAGTTGTCATTATGTTAAAGCCTTAAGAAAATAAAATAGTAATAAAATTTATTTTTCATTAGGGTCATATTACTATACATATTACTATTCATAATAGTATGTTACTATTCACAAAAAAAACAAGTTGGTTTTATTAGATTCTAAATAACATAATAAACACAATGAAATATGACTATTTTTGGAAATTAAAAACATAGAAGTGGAAAAATTAATTTTATAGTGATAAATATCTACTTAAAAAAATGTTTCATGAATTTAAAATTATTTTTAAAACCATAGGGTGTTACATTATCCCCACCTTCTGGAAATTGTATCCTCATAATTTTATTTTCTTATATAACAGGTGATGGTATATTTCTCTTATTGAATTTTCAGAATCCCATGTTTCATCTACCATGTGGTTTCTCCACAAAACCTTTACTAGGTGGATTACCTTATTCCGCAATGCATGTTCCCTTTAATGAAGAATTTGAACATGTTTCTCTTCATAAATAGGACTCTCATTCTGCCGAACTGCTTCTCGGCCCAAGCCATGTGATGAATCTAGAACATACTTCCTCAACATCAATACATGAAAAACAATATGTACCTGAGATGAAACAAGAGGAAAATCTACATGGTATGCAACTAGTCCAACATATTTCATGATTTCAAATGGACTGATGTACCATGTGCTTTTCTTGACATTCAATCCAAAATTCATCACACTTTTCCAAGGAGTTATTTTAAGGAAAACATGGTCACCTATCTAGAGAGATAAGTCTTTCCATATGTTATATACATATCCTTTATACATGCTCTGAGCTACCCTCAAGTGCTATCGATTCATATTCACTTTCTCTGCCACTTCCTTTACTAATTCTAACACAATTAACATTCATTCACCGACATCATCCCAAAACACTGGAGTCCAATGACGCTTCCCATACAATGCCACAAAAGGTTCTATCTGTATACCAGAATGAAAAGTATTATTATAAGAAAACTCAACTAATGAACGAGGATGATCCCTACATCTCTGATAGTCCATTTAACAATATCAATGCATATCCTCCAATGTCTGGATCATTTTTTCAGGCTGCCCATCTGATTGAGGATGAAAAGCTATACTGAAATTTATTTTGGGGCCCAATAACTTCTAAAGCCCCTTCCAAAAATTAGATGTGATCCTGGGATCCTAATCTGATATAATGGAATGAGGAACTCCATGTATCCTAACAATCTCCTTGATTTACAGTCGAGAAATCTTATCCAAAGACCATGTATCTCAAATATAATTAAAAAATTTAGATTTTTAAGTTGATCAACAATAACCCAAATTGCATTGTTACCTTAAGATGTCATAGGTTATCCCACCATGATGTCCATGGATGTATTCTACCATTTCCACTCTGAAACTGGAAAAGGTTGAAGCATCCCCTTCAGTAACTAATGCTCTTCTTTAACATGTTGACATGTCAATCATATTTTGGTAATATCAACAAATTCCTTTTTTATTTCATCCCACTAGTAATACTCTTGAAGGCCTCTATACATTTTAGTACTGCAAGGATAAACTAAAAATGGAGAACTATGAGCTTCACACAACATTTCCTTCTTCAACTGATAATCACAAGGCACACACAACCTTTCTCCAAATCATAAAACACATTCTTTTTCAAGGTTAAATTATTTAAATGTACCCATTTTAACCAATTCTACCTTTTTCTATAGCTCATGGTCTTCCTTCTATACATACATAATTTTGTAAGATAATGATGACTACACTGAAACCTGAAATAAAAAGGAGGTATTTCTTGCACCAACAACTTCTAATCCAAAATTCCTAAAATCATTAATGAAGGGTTCATGATCCAATCATAACATGTTTAATGATGCATGATGTTTTTTACTCAAGGCATCTTCAACATTGATTTATTTTCCGGGATGGTAATTAATCATGTAATCATAATCCTATATCAATTCAAGCCACCCCTCTAACTTCTGTTTAATTCCTTCTGACTGAATATATACTAAAGTCTTTTATGGTCAGTATATAGTTATCATTTGTCTATGTATAAATGATGTCTCCAAATTTTCAAATCAAAAACTGGAGCTGTCAATTCCAAATCATGTGTGAGATTATTTAACTGATGAGGTTAATGTTGTCCTAAAGCATAAGTAATTACCTGATCATTCAGCATCAAAAAACAAACAATTCCCATCAAAGGTGTATCACATTTGATGAAATTATAACCATTTTGGGATGGAAAGGCTAAAACTAGATCATTCAACAATATCATCTTCAGTTCTTGAAAACCAACATCACATTCTTCTGTTCAAATAAATTTAACCCCTTTTCATTTTAATTTAGTTATCAGGAAAAATAATTGTACAATGTTATTAACAAAACATCGATAATCACATTCTAATCCAAAAAAACTACGAATCTCTATAACATTTGGTGGTCTTGGACATTAATCAACCATTTTTGTTTTGGGAAGATCAACTATTATTCCATCCATATTTACAATATTCCCATGAAAAAAATTTGTGGCAAGGAAATATCACACATGGTGAATTTTCCATAATGTTTTTTTTCTTTTAATGTTTGTAAAACATCCCATAGATGTTTATTATGAAATAGTTTATTTTTGGAAAATAAAAGACTTTCATCAATAACAACAACCACAAACTTATATGAAATCTCACGAAATATTATATTCATAACATTCATGAAGATATCATGTGCATTAGTTAAACCAAATGACATAACAACAAAATCATAATGCCCGTATCTAGTATGAAAGTATATTTTTGAGATGTCATCCTTCTTCACCTTTAGCTGATGGTATTAAGATCTCATGTTAATCTTGGAAAAGTATTGTTCTCCCTTGAGATGATCAAACAAGTCATTGATGTGAGATAAATGCTTCTTTTTTTAACAGTGATGTTATTCATAACTCTATAATCAATTCAAAGTCTCATGGAAATATATTTATTTATAACAAACAAAATAGGAGCACCCTATGGTGAGGTGATAAGAGGAATGAATCCTTTACCAAGAAAATCCCACAATTAATTATTCATTTCATGATGTTCTATTTGAGAAATACGATATGGGGTTTTTAAATTGTCTTAGCATCAGGAACTATGTCAATTGTGATTTCAACTTCACTATCATTTATGACATTAGTTAACTCATTAGGAAAAATATCAAGGTATTCCTTTACCATTGCCACATCATCAATCTAAACAGTTTCCTTGTTTTTAACAATATGAGCAAGATAACTTTCATTTCTACCTTTCAATAGTTTCTCGGCATCCTGATATATTATCAATTGTATTGTTCATTCTTATATTCTATCTAAAACTCTTTCTAAATAACAAATTCATTAGCTATATCTTATATCAAAGAATGATAAAAAAATCCAATCCATTCCCAGAATGATATAAAACTCAACTAGGGGTAAAACAACAAGGTTTTTGGGTAAAGACATTCCCTAGAGCACATTAAACGATTAGTATGAATTCACATTTTTTTATAATATTTACCCTTGGTGTTTTAATAAAATGCTCCAGTCTCATTTGTTGAAGTGATATTTCAATTATAGCATAAATGTTCTCAAAAATTAACGAATGTGTAGAACACGTATCGAACAAAACATTATCAAAATCCAAGTAAACAAACAATGTACCTGATAAAAAATCATTAGATGGCCTAACATCTGCTGACGTAGTTTCAAAGGATCTCACTACATCTTTCTTCTTATATTCTAGCTTCATTTCATTATTCAGATCTCTCTTTGGGTATGAATTTTCATAATGACCCATATCACCACATTTCAAACACCTTATAGTTTACTTATCAAGATTATTCGTACGATCATTTTCATTAGAACCTCAGCCCTTATGTCTAAAATTACCACATTTAAAACACATCCCTGTTTTTTGATGACATTCCCCAATGTGTTTCTTTCCATACATTTCAAAAACTAGAAACATGATTTTCTTATAAACATATTTATTTTGTTTATTCTTACACATCGCTTGCCATCCAGAAATATTCTTCTCTTTATTTCCAAAATGAACGTGATCATCAGTAACTCCATCTCTACCCTCTTAGAACATCATAAATGTTTCTCATATCATATGAATTCATGGGAGGCCAATGCACTTCGATACCTAGGATTCAGTTCGAAGTAAAAGCTGTTGATTTTGCTATTAACATCCATAATAAAATTTGGTGCATACCTCACTTGTCAGATGATGTTCGCTTCATACAGAGTCACAGAATCTTCCTCCTTATATTTCAATTCAAGTAATTCCTTCTCTATCCTATGTCTCACCACATTTGGAAAATATTTTTCAATGAAATGTCTTTTGAATTCTACCCACTATAAGGTATGAAAATAATTTCTATCCCTGATATTCCTTACCATTGACAACCACTAATCATCTACACCTTCAATATTATAGATGTAATGACTTAACTTATGATTGTTTGAACATCCCATAACATTGAGTATCTTTTCTAAGGACATTAATCCATCCTTCACCCCTAATGGTTCAGAAGATTCATTGAAAGAAAAAGGTTGTTGTCTCGTAAAATGTTCCACTACTGAAATATTCCATTATGGTAGCCCTAGTAGTCCTCTTCAATGGATTCCACCACTATTTATTGCTTTTGTTAGCTGAACATTTACTATAAAAAACAGATGGGTTCCAATCCCTACCATTCTGGGTTGTAGATTCGGAAGGTTATCCTTTTGTTGGTGCCTCTCTTCTTTAGTTTCCCTATTTTTCTACAGAAAACAATTATGAAAAAACATATCATAGATGAAGAAATAAGGTAATACATAAATGCTATAACATTTCAAATTAATAATAGAGTAGAATAATTTATAGTATTCTTTTAACATCATCATAACCCCAAAAGTTATATAAACCACCCTCTGATACCAACTATAAGGACCACGAATTTATTACATTACATAATATTTAATTTACTCAATAAAACAATTCATTTTTCATTAAATATCATTTCATGATTAATGATTTAGAGAATTGGAACATAATAAATGCATAAAATTACACATTATTAAAGAGTGGATATCATAAAAATAGTATTAATTTTTTACAAAATATAAAACATTTCACCTAAAACATGATTTATTTGAAAAAATTTCAAACAATTAAGATGCATTCTTTATTTGTTCTACACATACTGAGAACTTGTGAAAATCATTTAAAAACATTTGATGATCACAAAAATAACAATAAGGGATATAAAAATTATGAAAGAACACATCATTCCATGAACTCTTATAACGTATAAAATCATTTTCAAAAGATATACTTGTCACCCATATATATGTAATTTTTATGTCATGAGATTTAAAAAATATCCAAAAAAACATAAGAATATAAATATAACCATAATGGTATCTTGGGGCATTACTTACATAATCATTTAACCCTCTCGGCTACCTTATAATTTGTAACTCTCACAGCTAACTTACAGTTTATGTAAACATCTCAGTTACACTTGGTGAAACCATATATCAGAACTCCAAATTATACGTACCCAATAATTAGGAGGGAGATATAGGGCCCCCACTTCAATATAAACAATGAAAATGAACCATAAAATAATCATACAACATGAAAAATTGCATAAAAGTGTTACTTTGGAATTTTGTAAAATATAATTTTAAAAGAGGATTTTAAAAGAAAATACACTTACAAATATTATATAATGGATGTGATAAATAATAGAGTGGATAGAACATCTATATACACTGTAAATACATAATTTAACCTATTATGAACAATACCCATCAGAAAATCAATTTTAATAACCCTTAAATAATGAAATAGAATTTTAAATCAATGAACATAAATTGTGTTATGAATTCCCTTTCCTTTGGTACTTCATACATTAAATGTGTTTAAACATCATATATAATGGTAAAAAAGTGTTACTAATATAACAATGAAACGTATCCATCTTTATAATACCATATATGATCATTTCAATACATCATTTCACCCTTAATTGTTAGTATTTTGTTGTTTGTACTGTTTTGGGTGAGTTCACTACAAGATTTCAATGATTGGTTCATAATGGTTGTTCTTTTAAATTGAAAGTGAAACAACATAATTGTAAATGAGTATTATTTAAAAATTTCCAGTACCATAAATTATACGATTTATCATTTTAAATTTTTACGTGCGGATGATTTATAAGGAAAATCATTAATGATGTTCGTTTAGATCATTTTAGTGGTTCTTTGATAATAACAACCATATTTTGTTATATAAATTAAAACCATGTGTACAATAGAATTACAAAACCAGGTATGAGACATAATACATATATTATAAACTATTTTATCCATAAAAATTGTTTCATAATCTATCATGAAGGAAATAAAATAAATTTAAATCACATCATCCACGATGTTGGTAAATCGACACATCACAGACAGTGTTTAAATTCCTTGAATAAGAGGGAGAGGAGAAGAAGAATGTTGAAATTTTTTCCATGAAGATGAAAAAAACCAGAATATACATGATTCTGGAGCTCTCATGCCTCTTGGATAAGAAGAGATGAGTAATGAAGAATAAACTAAAGGAGATCAAAATAAATGAAGAGTTTATAAATCCCTTATGAAATTTGGGTAGTCTAACGGCGTTGCTCAAAATTGTATAAAATATTTTGATGAGAGAAAATGGGTCTCTAATCATTATTACATAATATTGGCAGAAAGGGTGATATGGAATTCCATATCTCAATATAATACAAAGGTAACTAAAAAATAACATAAAATAAAAGGAATGAAAAAAGAGGATGTTTACCTCTTGATCTCTTCTCCTTGTGATCCTTCTGAAGGCCATTATCATTGGCCATTTAGTGAAAATAGATTTTCTATGACGTGGGGAAGATTCTTGGGAGGAGTATTTTTTAGAACATAGGTAAGGCTCATGGATTTAGAGGTGTGGGAGGAAGAATGAAATGATGGTGGTATTTATAATGGAGGGGAGGTGGTATTTTTAATTAGTTTAATCATTATTATACTATTTTTGCACAAGAATATGAATAGACATAATTCATGTGACCCCAAATAGTAATAATTCCATGTCTGTTTGAACCAAGTGGTCTAACATCACTTATGAAGTCATAAATATTGTATTTAACTGATAATTTTAATATATGATATTTTACCGTATTTCTCTATTAAACAAAAATTCATGAATATCAAAAAAATACAAAAACATCACCATAAACATTTTTTGATATGTAGAATTCAAAAATGAAGTCCATTTTTTTAAAATATTTTTGAAAAAATCATTAATTTTATTTTTAATTAAATTCATACTTAATCACAAAAATATTAATTTTAAAAAAATAACTACTTTTATAACACAATGAAAAATTAATCATGATATCATTATGTTAAATCCTTATTAGAACAAAATAATAAAACAATTTACTACTCATTAGGGTCATATTACTAATCAAATTACTATTCATAATGGTATGTTAAATTTAATTAAAAAAACAAGTTGATTCGATTAGACTCCAAATAAAATAATGTAAACAATTGTAGATGAACATTTTATGAAATTAAAAACATAGAAGTGGAATATTTATTTTTAAAGGAATGTTATAAATATCTATTTAAAAAAATGGATCATGAATTTCAAATTATTTTTATAACCATAGGGTGTTACAATGGTTGTCTTTTAGGATCTTATTTACTATTATATTCAACATGTGTCCTTCTCCTCGCCTGAGGGAAGTTGTTATGTTCACAAAGTGGAATGGGATGTCCAAGAAGGTCATGTAGTACCTGAGCATCATTGGTTGTGTGGAGTGTTTGGCTGAATTTTAGGCCTTTTAATAGATGATCTAGGAGTAATCTAGGTTATATTTCCTCTGATAGTGTACTATATCAACAATTTCTTTCCTAAGTATTTTTGTAGGCTACCTCCAAAGAGATAGGTTGACATCACTATTCATATTATGCCAATAGGAGATCTAGTATTCATTTGTCCTTACAGAATGTCTCTTAATGTGCTATAAGAAAATAATATGTAGTCTTAGGACTAGGAAGACAAGGTATTTATTCAACCCAGTATTTCTCTTTGGGTTTCACCATTTCATTTCACCAAGAATGTGGACTTTACATTGTAGTTATATGTGGATTATAATCAGTCAAACCATCTTACACTAAAAAAATCATATCCACATACTTTTATAGAAGTTATCTTAAATTATTTATAGGTATATAGAGACATTTAAAAGATTTATTTGAGATCATGCTATAATCATATGAAATTTAGTCCATCGAATATAACATATACAACATTATGATGTAGGCATAGCTTATATGAATATTTGTTAATGTCCTTTTCTCTTAAGAACACGCATGATATTTTTATGGGCCTAATGAATCATATCATTCACCCATTTCTAGATGCTTTAATGGTTATTTGGTTGAAAATATACTGATTTACTCTCGGTCATAGGAGGAGAACATAAAAAATCTAGAGTTCATTTTTACTACTCATTGGGAACATTGGATTTATGATAAAATCATGAGCTACAACGTATTGATCGATAGTGTTCACTTCGTGGGTAACATTATATCAGAAGAGGGAGTATTAGTGGATCCAAAAAATGATAGACTAGTTAATTGTTATTAAGATACAATATTTTTTTGAAATCTAGATCTCTTTTGGATTAGATGGTTACTATCAATGCTTCATTCCAAAACATTTACTTACTGCACGACTTATAGGCCTGACAATGAATGGGGTAATGTTTATCTGATCTGAATCTCTTGAAAATTCATTTTAGTAGCTTAATGGAAGATTGACCTCAGCACCAATAATAATTTTTCATGAACCTGTAAGAGGGTACATATTCTATAATGACACATAAGGAATCGGTTTGGGATCTATATTTATACAAGGGGGGAATATAGTGCAATATTGGTCTTGATAGTTGAGGTCTCATGAGAATACTTACCTGAGGCACAACCTTGAGATAGTAACAATTTTTAATGCTATATGCTATTGTATGCATTACCTCATGTGGAAGCAATTCATGGTATTTTCTGTCTATAAGAAGCTAAAATATATATTTTCTCAATGGGACCTAAACCTTATGCAGTGAAGGTGTGTTGAATATTTTCAATATTTCAACAATGAACATACATACACAATAGGAAATTTAAATGTTGTTGGAAATTCTTAGAGCGAAAAATATGAGGTTCAAGTGGTTTAGTAATATTGTAGTGAATTTCATTTTATGGATTTATTTTTTGAAATGCATCTTGATTTTCATGATTTCTAGGGTAAACCTATCCTCATGGATTTATCAATGATTCAATATCTTCTAAATCAAATAAATAGGAGAAAACATTCTAATCATGATGACTTAGATTTAAGGGATGGTTTTTATGTTTAGGAACAACTACCAGGTAGTGTTATTGATGTCGATAAAATATTGCATGTCGATGGGCATGTCGAGGTTTCTTTATGGAAGAAAGAGGAATTATGTGAGAACATCATTCTTTTAAATAGGAATTTCATCCTAAAATGAAAAAATGTAACATGGTTTGCATCTCTAGTAATGGGGTTTATGGATGAAGAATGAAATATTCTTCTTTTTCACTCAATGTTCCATCTATCACATGTTAATGTGGAACAACAATATCTTTATAGCCATTTAAAACTATTTCTCATCATTGGAAGGAAATTAGATTTTTTTACTTTTGATTTTGTGATGGGGTTACTAAATTAACCCTTTGGTATTCATATCGTTTGGATGATTTTGTATAGAATAATGAATGTATCTCCTTTATCTTCTATCTAAGAGAACATAATGGTGGAAAAATCAGAGAAAATTATATGTATGAGAGATCATATGACTACATGTGATTCTACATACCATTTTATTAAATAGGGATGCTCCGTTTATATCACAATTATAGTATAGGTTACATGATTCTCTTGGTTTATAAGTACATTTGAGTACAACATATCAACCTCAAACAGATGTCTAGTATGAGTGTACTATATATGTACAATACGAAATTCTAAATGAAAATATCTTGAATTTTGGAGGCTTATTAGAGAACCACTTATCTCTTGATAATTATTCCAATAATAATATCTTCCAAGAGATAATTTAGATAGATTATTACTTGTTACTATATTGTAGGTCATGAAATTTACCTTTATATCGGTTATAGTCATGGGATGTAGTGATTTTAGGATTGATTCTTCTTCAAAAGACATCAGAGAATGTGAAACATATATGTAAAATGTATAGAAATTAAAAATCTTGGTAGAATTTATATATTTATCGTCATTACTGACCTCTAGATTTTGTTTTGGTGTTTATGTCATCTTATGTGTTTCTTCTTGACTGAGCCATCCATATATTAAGAGTAAAGAGAATCTTGCGCCGATATTTTTTAGGCCATTTTAAATTTTAGAGAGGATCATTCTGGGGGATTATCATTTATATCTTCCATAGAGGTACAGGGATGTGTCTGATATCTTCATTTGAGGAGTACCCAGTTCATATCATCAATTATATCATAATGACTCTCTGAGTTAGAATAGGTTGTCTGGTTTGGGTATCATGGTAGCCTGAATTTATTCAAGAGGAGACATGGGAATGAGATTTTTATGTATGACCTTATTTTCTTGGTTTATTATATGGTTAATCTCAATGACCCTCATATGTAAAACTCAAGGATGAGTTTTCATATAGAGTGGATTTTTAGGATATGATTTCATCAGTGAGAAACAAACCCTTTAAAATTCTATTAAACCCTATATTTTTATTATTTTATAAAGGACAATGGGGTTTTGGGTGATCATAGAGATGTTTGTGAAGAGATGGAGGAGAATGTGGCATGATGTTAATAGACTGAAGTGCCACCATTTAGCCCCCATTAGTCCATAAACTAGTCACTATGAATCTTCTAAACCTAGAAAGCCACTAGATTTTCCACTAGGTAGCTAGTGAATCAAACCATCTAGCTTGTGGAACCTGACGATCATTTATTAAAAGGGAAAAAATTTCATTAAACCATTCACCCTTATAATTCTCATCAAGCATTCATAACCCTAATTTTCGGATAACCAGTTGTACAAGATGATCTAATATATTCTCCCCAACTTATGAGTGGATCTTCATTATTCAACACCTCATTCCCTCTCCATATATAACATTACAACACACACTATAAGTATATAACACATTTACCATCTAATATCACTAGTTTTTTCATCAAAATATCTATCTACATATTTATCATAAATACACTATTTTCAAGGATTTTTTTTCTTGTTTTCCAATATCATCCATGAGATGATGGAAATAGGCCCATGAAATCTAATCCCCAGTAATAACAAATATTTAATTCTACAATTCCTTTTTGGGGTAACATCTGCTTCCAACAAACATTACAAAGTCTCTGACACTTTTCACAGCCAACCAAATTTCTCTTATCATCCTTAAAAAGTGTGGGCCTATAAAAACCATATTATAGGACTTTCTGAGCAGTTATTTCACCACCATGGTGACCTATTCCAGGAGAGGAATGACAATTCTCTAAGATAGACAACATTTCTTCATCAGGCACACATCTCCTATGGATACCATCAGAACATCTCTTAAAAATATAGGATCATCCCAAAGCTAGTATTTTCAGTTCTGAAATGAATTTCATTAATTGGTTATTTGATAGATTTTGGGAAAAGGCACCAACTACCAGGAAGTTAAAAAATTCTACAAAACATGCAGATTTCCAAATATAAATATAGAGTAGTTTTTTATTAGGAAAGGAAGAGTTGATATCCCTTGGAACTTCAGAATGGTTATTAGAAAACCTATAATGGTGTTCAACAAATAAAGTCACCAATTCTTGCTTATCACTATTCTATAAATCAAACTCTTGTAGCAATAAAATCCATCTAATCTACCTGAGTTTTTTTCTTAGACAACAAATACTTCAATGAATATTGGTCAATGAAAATGATGATTTTTGAGCCTGATAAATAATGTCTAAACATTACTAGAGAGAAAAAAGTTATAATTTGTTTTTCATTGGTGGTATAATTCTTTTTGGGCCTCATATAGAAATATACATGCATTATAAACCACATGTAACTTCCTATCTGTCCTCGGTCCAAGGACAACACCTACAGCTAGTCACTAGCATCACACATAAGTTGAAAAGCTAGTTTCCAGAATGGTGCAGTGATGATGGGTGATGTATTGAGATTATCTTTATGAAAATTAAATTATTTCAAACAGTTTTCATCACAATTGAAAGGTGAATCCTTAACTGGAAGAGAACTAGATGGCTTAGCTATTTTTGAAATGAATTTTATAAACCTCTTGTAGATACCAACATTCCCTAGGAAACATCTAATACCATTAACATTTTTATGTGGTAAACATTTGTTCAATGACTTCTAATTTATCATTATCAAACTCCAAAACTCTATTGGAAACCATAGGAAAAAGCACTATACCTTTTGTGACCATGAATTAACACTTCTCCCAATTAATAACATGGTTGGTTCCAATGCATCTTTCCAAAACTAAATCATAATTTACAAGACATGTATTACAATCACTACCCATAATAGAGAAATCATCAATTAAAACCTCAATGATTCCTTCAATCATATCTGAAAATATAGTCATCATACACCATTGAAAGGTGGCTTGAGCTCCACGCTACCCAATGGGCATCCACCTGTAGGCATGTTTCCCAAAGGGTCATGTGAATGTAGTCTTTTCATGATCCTCTAGAGTAACAAGAATTTGGTTCTAACCAGAATACCTAACCTGAAAATAGAAAACTTCATTTCCAAAACAACTTTCAAGAATTTTATCAAGGAAGTGAATTGGAAAATGGTTCTTCCTATTGGATTTATTTAGCTTCTTATAATCTATACAGTCATTCCATTCAGTGGCTTTCCAAACATGGATTTCATCATTTTTTCCGTTTTTTACTACAATATAACCTCTATTTTTAGGAATAACCTGGACAGGGCTGACCCAAGCACTATCAAAAATAGGATAAATGATTTCATTGTCTAGAAACAAAACCAATTAATATCATTAAACATAATTTATATTTTGATTCAATATTTTTGACACTCTACCCTATGCATATGGTTAAGATCCATAGGTATTTTATGCATTCATAATGAGGAACTAATACCCTTGATATCAGATATGGCCCAGCCTCTAGCAGATTTAATCTTCTTCAAAACAAATTTAAATATTTCTTCTTTAATTTCATTCTGTTCATAAGAAATTATGATAGGAAAATTTTAATTCTCACCCAAGAATGAATATTTCAAATGAGCATGGATTTGTTTCAGTTCTAGAGTGGGTGGATATACACTAGAAAAATGACTCTTCGGCATTTGAGGTCCACGATCCTCATTATATTGCTTCTAATGAGTATTAAATTATAAAAGATTTTCAATTTCTTGATTAGATTCGGAAATAACATTGATTCTATCCAAAGTGGGAAACATATTTTATAGACTTTCCAGGTCCGAATTTAATATTTTTATCAAATAAGAATCATCAAGTTGCCTGATATGATTTCCCTTAAATAAAAAATGTTCTTAGAAAGGTTGGTGTAAAAAGAGAGAACTTCAAATTCACTCAATAAATATTCTATGTTTTGAAATAGAGGACTCTTCTACAACATAAACTAAATAGTTGTCATGTTCTGGGAAATATTCATGATTTGGGGTTTGAGTAGAATTTTCAACATTTAAGGCAGATTCAATAGAACTTTCAACATCTAAATGTGTTTCTTTAACAAATTATTTATTTTCATATTCTTTAATGTTTTCAATTTATTTATCATCCTCTAAGGACTTTACCATTGAATATTTTTCAAAAATAGTGGACCTTTTACATTTTTGAACACATTGAATTCTTCTTCTGGTTTTCCAATTTTAAAAATAAATTGACCCATATAAACATAAATAACAGCACCACCTATGTCCAAGAATGGCCTACCCAAGATGATGGTAACCTCTTGACCACAAACCATTCCTATGACTAGAATGTCTACATGAAAAAAATAGTTTCCCAACATCAACTATCATGTCATTTATCCAACCCACAAGATTTGTGAATGATCTATCAGCTGATTGCAGTATGACTGTGGTTGGTTGAAGGTCACCCTTCTTCAACATTCGAAATAGTAAGTATGGGAGAATTTGAATACTACAACCAAAATAACCCAAACAACGTAGCTGTTCAAAATTTCCTAGGGTGAAGGGGATACCAAAACAACCAAGGTCTTTCATTTTGGGTCGAATTTTATTTTGGAGTACATCACTCAACTAATCAGTAAGGATGTAGGAAGGAAATTCTTCCACGAAATTTTTTTTTGAAACAATTTTCATAAGATATGTCAAGTAAGAGGGGATTTGAATTAAGGATTGTTTGAATGGTATGTTTACATGATGTTTGGAATGGAGACAACGAAACTGAAAAAGTTCAGGCTTGGTATTACATTGAGGTTTTAGCTTCTTAGAGAAAGGGATGGGTGGATAAATTTTTGTAAGAAAATTATGTATATATTACCCCTCTTCCTTACCTTTTTATTTACTTTTATTACATTCATTATTAGATGTTTTTTTATCTTGTTTTTTAGATGATATAATCAGATATTGATCATTTTATATAGATTTCTGTTAATTTCCATCATCTCTACAGAACATATTTTTATTAAAAGATTCATGTTGATTTTAATTTAAGACATTTTAAATGACTTTACCAGCAACATTTTCAGTACTCTTCCCACATTTAGTTACTACCTCTATGGAATTCTCTCTACGGTTAAGTTCAGTTGTGCTTGGAATTCTGCCTTTTCTCTAGATGAAAAATCTCTAGAAAGTTGGCCAAGTTCTGTTTCCATGTTTTAAATTATCACATCATTTTTCATTTTATCTAACTCATAATGATTTTGATTTTCGGTTAACAGAGTCATGTATATTTCCTATTGAGAGATAATTTTCTTCAAGAATAAATCATGTTTAGAAGACATATGATTATCATTATTTCCTTGTGTATTTTATGACACACCCCTATGTTGATTTTGAAAATTTGGTATTTGTTGGTTCTGATAATCAAGGGTAGTGGATTGTTTTATTAATCCTTGATCATTCCAAGATACGTTTGGATGGTTCCTATAGCCTTGGTTGTAATTATTTAAAGAAGGATCTCATTTAAGAGACATTCTAGGACCATAGTTAACAAAATTATAATTTTCTTATCATTGGGAAGGCATATAAATGTTAGGAAAAAAGTTCACTGTATGCCCAAACATACAAAACTGGAAACATTGTTCCCATATAGATTTGTTGGTGTTTTGAAAATCAAGTGGATTAATGGTTTTTTTTTTGAATTCTGGATCATTAATGATTTCAATTGGTTAATGATTTTAGAAAATTGAGTTTCAGTTTCATTCATTGAACCAATGTTGACATTAACATTTATATTCCCTATTTATCTTTATGTATTCTTATGTTCAGAATTCAGAGCATGATAATTTAAAAAAATTCTATTTTCATAATCTTTCTTGTCAATGAAGATACCCCCAACAACCTGATCAAGTAGATTTTGTCTAGATAATGAAATCCAATCATAGAAGGTGTACATGAGAATGTGATATGGGAGTTGATGATGGGGATACTACCAAAGAAGGTCCCTGAATCTATCCCATGATTCATGGAATGCTTCACCATCCTTTTGATTGAATGTAGTGATTTTTGTTCTATGTACACCCTTAAGCCTTTGGGGATAAAATTTCATAATGAAAGAATTGTACACTTAAACCCAGATCTCGAAAATATTCTCATCGAGAATTAAAAACCATTTCATAGTATTCCCTTTTAGGATAAAGGAAAAGAATATCATTAATATCTCATTCTCTGTAATTCATAGAAGGGGTTACTGCTGCACAGTGTTATAGATGTTTCTAATGAAGGCTAGAGATTCCTCATTAGACAATCCATTAAATTCATGCAACAATGAAATGTGTGATTGTTTCAACTCATAGTTCTTTGGATATAGGAATAAGTACTATGAATAATAGATTACATGAAAACTGAGGAAGTTTTAACTCCCTCAACCTATGAAGTTATTCATCATTAAAATGTTCAGGTTGATTTTTGAATTTTTTAGGTGCAGGAACTCTCTCATCTAGATTTTCCATTTCAGAATGGTTCTTCTTTCTTAGAGTAGTTAAATGTTTATCTAATTTAAGGTTCAAGGGCTATAATCTAACACCATAAGTTCTTGTTCTCATGAAAACTATAAAAGGAAATATTCAACAGTAAGAAAATACTAACAATTCAGAATGAAAAGGAACGGATTATTTTTATGGTTTTCAAATTTATCAATTTTTGAGGTTTTTTTATGAATTTTATTTTAGTTTTTTAGAAGTAATGGCTCATACCATCCCTGGAAATGGCACCAAAAACATGATGATGACCATAATTGAAGTCATTCAAAGTTTAAAATTTATATTACTACTAACAACTGTATATGTGACATGTATGGTCGAACATATTGAGAAGGAAATTTTGACCACTATTCTCCGAAAAGCATTCAAAAGACCACAATGTTTTCAGAAGTGGAGTCGATTTCCAATTTTTTACAATTTATATATTTTTAATTATTTTGTTCTTTTCTGATGTAGTAAAGTAACAGTACATTTTTTTGACCAAGACTAAGATGAAATTGAAATCAAATTGAGAGCAGTGAACAACAAAATTATAGAACACTAATAAAAGAACTGTCAAAGTAAGTCACCTAGGGAAATGAATCCATTCTTCTAGTTTTAAATGTATTAAAATAATTTAAATGACATTGCAGAGTTCCAACTTAAAGTGAATGACTTTCCTATCTCTCCAGGAATTAAATCAGTCATGTTGATCGATTTTGATGTATTCCACTCCAAAATAAAACCACTAGGAAATGTTTTATTTGAAAATGACAACAGGACAAACTCAACATTAGTCCTAAAGTATTATGTATTTATTATCTTTTGAAATATGTACCATGATCAATCTCTCTAATTGATTTTGAAATTTTGATATTCAGAGCTAGTTTTAGAAGTAATAAAATGAATTTAATATTGATCTCACTGATCAATACTGAATAAGTCGATGTGATTAAGTGAAAAAGAAAATTATAACAGAACCAGCAGAACATCAATTTATCACCAAACCAGATGATTTATCCAACAGTCAAGTTCTTTATCAACAAAAAATTGTAACATACTAAATAGAGTACAAATACTAGAACAAGAATAAAAAATCACTCCTTAAATGATGTTCTGCTCTTGTACTCATAAACTCCATGAAGTGGTTCAAGATCCTCCCTCTATTCTTACTCCGCTCGAACAAGGTTGATTGAATGGGCCTCCCCCACTATTATGCAATTTGATTTTCTATATAAATCAAGCTGGCATAAGCGACACGTTACCCCAAATTATCCTCCGACCTCAAGTGTCCCTTACATGTGCACTGCACACGTGCATTTTACTATGAATGACATGTCGTACTAGTTTTCCCATTGTAATTAACTCTTGCTGAGTTAGTTGAATGTATTTAGACGTGTTTCCAGCTTCTGTTTGAACCTGCACTGTTAGAACAAGAAAATAAAAAAATGAATCAATGATTAAATGTTAACTTTTTAATATATAAATAAAAGTCTCATTAATGAATATTTAAATGTTATTGATTTTAAATTAATAATAATTAGTTGTTATTTTATTTGTTAATTAACATATTTTAATTATTGATTTTACATGTTATTATTTATGTTTATTTATTTATGAATTTTATTAATTAATATTTGAATTTAAATAAATGTTATGTATTTATTATATTATTAAATTAATAAAATTAGTAGTTAGTTTTTTTTAATATTTATGTTTTTTAGAATATTATTTAAGTTTAACATAAAATTTTTATCTTAATTATTACATTATTTAGTTTTTGTAATTTATTTTTTTAAATATAATTTATAACTTATTATTTATTATTTAAGATAATTTTATTTAACAATTATTTTTTATTAATATTAATTATCATATAATTTTTATTTATTTATAATTATTAATATTTTGATTTAGTTATTATTTTATCTTAGTTTTTAATTATGTTTTTTTAATGCGTTTTAGTTGTGCATTTATTTATTATTATATTTTACTCCTTCTCTGGTCACATTCCCAATCATGGGGGTTCTCCTATCTTATGAACAGGGGAGGCAGCTACCTCGTTCAAGCCAATGCGGAATCTTTTGTTGCAATGGCAGCCCGAGGTACAATGGTGCACAACAGCGACACAAAGGCCTCATCAACGCAGTGATAACATGGCAAGGCTTCAGTGGACTGATCCTTCATCAGTTACATTCTCGAACCTCCATCTACTCATTTCCTCATCCACAATGCAAATGTAGAATATCTCCTCAACAATAGAGGTCCAGATCCATGGTTCCCCTTTGCCGTAGTGAGTCTTTGAATCATTCGACTCCCCTCCACACCCGCAGTATTGTGGCTTTCCGTTGACGGCGTCTGCGACTCAGACCTCTGGTGGTAGACTCCTGCTCCTCATGCGGCTCCTTTCAGGGATGGTTCTAATTCTATAGCGGCGTCCTGACTCAAATCCTCCAAGGCGACTCACAGTCGATCTGCAGAATAAGGCCATAGTGATAACAGTAAGGATTGGTCAAGAGGTGCTACATGTTATGGTTGTTAGTGGCCAAGGTAATCCAGAGTCGGCGGTGCTCGGTATGGAATTTCATATATGAGGTTGATTAATATTTTTTTTATAGATTTGGTAGTTTGGGGATTCATCTGGTCATTGATGATAAACTAGTAGATTTTTGGTCTACGAATGAGTCTTTGTTGAAAGATATGGTTATTTTAGTAGATCAAGGATGAAGGATAGTTGGTGCATTAATATGTGACTATAATTGAAATAGTTTGATAGACCAACATCAGAAGTAGGGTGATGGGGGAAACAGGTCAGTGTGGGTAGTGGTAACGATGCTTTAAGAAGAAGAAATGAAGGCATGATAAGAGGATGTCTAATTGTTAGGAGTAGGGGCGTTTATTGACAGTTTAAAAATATAATGACAAAAGATCATCGTTGCAATTAATGGTGACAGATAGAATGAAAATAAAAAGGTTACCGATAGAAAAAACAAAAGGTTACTAATATAATTTATAAAAGTTCACTGTTAGGTATAATAGGCATGTAACGACCCAAAGTTTCATTAATGGAAAATCCCTCTTGATCCAGTTAAATGTTTCTTTATGAAAAATGTTTTTATAAGATATCAACTTTTTTAGTTTTACTTTAAGATTTGTGACCGTTACTTTTTTAGTCGTTGAACAGTGATCATCTGAGTAGTATAAATATAAGGCTTTAACGAACCCATTTCTACTCAGACAAAGGAAGCGATGGCCTCATCCAGTAGAATTTCCCCTTACGAAGCTCATTTGTCAGAGCTCGGAAAAGAGGTGGCGTCTTTGGGCTTTGCCCTTGACCAAGCCCAAGCTGAGCTTCATCAAGTCAAGCTTGAACGTGATCGTCTACGGGAAAAGTGGAAGTTGATTGAAATTACCACTCGACCGATGTTATCTGAGCCACCCCAAGAGTCTGTCACCATCGCACACCTTACCCTTAGGTCTTATGCGGCTATTTTAAGGGGTTATGTAACAAATAAGTAGCACCATGTTCATGTACATTATTTTTTTTATATAATAATGAGTATAATTTCTAGTCATTTTTGATACATTGTAATTAGTTTTTAAAGTAAAAATGGTGTTTTTAGTTATTATTTAATTAAGAATTATATTTTATTAAATTAAAGGATTTTTTAATTAAATAATATTTTAATAAAATATTATTATTAATATTAAATTATTTTTTTAAGTATAAATGATCTTATAATTTTATGAATGCAATTAAAATTTTTATTAAGGTTTGAAAGCCATTTCTGTCAAAACCCGTGAATTTTTTTTATAAATGTCGGTTTTTATTTTAAAAGTGAAAACTCACATATTTAGAAAATTATTTAGATAAAATAAATATTATTTTTGGAATCAGGATGTCGAAATTATCCAACGGTGATTTTTTCATAATTTTCTGAGACAGTCAAATTTTTGGGTAAAAATTAAATACCATATAAATATATAATGTGTTTTATGACATCATAATGACCCAATGGTGATGTAATAAAATACCATAATCCTTATGTTCGGCCAATATGTGTTTTATCATTAAAATAATGAGGTTTTGGGTTTGTTTGACTTACTTTTCAAAGCATTAATGGAGCCCTCAAGACTTATTCAACACTTTGCCTTTTTAAATTAATTTCCATGGGAGGGTGACTCACCTCCACATAAGCAACCCTAATTTTTTAATAAGTTCTGACCTTGGCCTTGTAAAATATTTTTTTCCTATTTCCTTTTCCAGAAACCATGGGCAAATACCATGGGATGGTTTGTGGTTTGGATTATTTTAATATAAGGGGTCCCAAACCTAAATAATAAAGAATTCTCTCACCTTTCCTATATAAACCCACCCAAGATCCCACTTCCTCCTCACTAAAATCCCTTGGAGTTCGTCCAACCTCTGCCCTACTCTCTCTAGAATCCTCCCAAGGTGCCCCAAGCTCCCAAGAAGCCTCTCTCTATCCTTTGGAAGCACACTTCCAAGTAAGGGGTTTTCTTCCTTTCTCATTTTTTTTGTCAATTTTCTTTAAGTTGTATTTCCCTTTTTATTTCAATTATGAATGTTGGGGTATGGTTTCGCACCTCCCCCATACTGCCCTATTATTGTTTGAATGATGGTAGAACCCTTTCTCTCTCATTAAATTCCTCCCATGTACACCCGTTACTATGCCGAAATTCCAAAAGGAACTTCTCTCTCTTCTTTTACATTCAAGCAATACTTTTGTATCATGAATCTAAATTCCATTTATATTGTTGGGACATGTATATATATGATCTACTTACTGTCCATTACATGTAAATATGATGAGGAACCCCTTTCTCTCTCATCAACCTTTTTTATGAATTCTTATGTCACGCCGTTACGCTGCCGAAATCGCACCGATTTTCTAAGCCAATGTCTTTGTGTAGTGAATACCATGCCCATTTCTCCATCAAGGGTATTCACCTTTATGCACATTTACATATTGATTATAGATTTTCATGTATGAATTCCACATTCCTTTATCGTGGAAGAAATGATTATGTTTTATGAATCCATGTTTTATGATCCATGTGGCACACTTATGCATGAAATGAAATGTTTAAGAAGGGTGTGCCCTTTATAGCGCTCCAATGCATTGGGTAAAGTATAGTATCATGATACGTCATGTGCAATGAGTGTTGAATCATGATAATTCAAGTGCAACGAGGGTTTACTCATGCTTCAAGTGCAATGAGGGTTTACTCATGCTCCATGTGCAATGAGCCTTGGCTCATGTTAATTCAATGTTAAGTGTTGTTGCCACATTTCCATGTTATGATTATCATGCTTTATCATGACTTTATGTTCATGTTACTCTTATGCTCTATTTATGTTCCTATTGCCTAACATTTATTGTACTCCTAATGTTATTCATTGTGTACTCCCTTACTGGGCTTTATAGCTCACCCTTTTCTTATGCATGTCCTCAGGTTATCCCATGCAATGCTAAGTACGAAGGAATGTAGTGGTCGTAAAGGAAGTTTTCAATAAAGATGTTGTATTTCAAGTTTAAAGTTTTTATGTAATGATCCTATGCCCCAAAGACACTAAACCTCTCGATCTTCTTTGTTGTATCAAGTGAAGTTGTATGTAATAAATCATGTTTAAGTTGTAATAAAAAGTAGGGTTTTCATAGGCATCTGTCAACAAAAGGTCACCAATGAAGATAAATAATCAGTCACTGATGCCTATAATTATCTACATCGGTAGCATATAGAAATAATACTAATAGTGATACACAAAAATAAAAATTGCAAAATAAGAATTTAAAATTAAATCATATGTTATTTAAATACAACGAGTGATAATAATTAATCGGTTACAAACATAAAATCAAAAAACACAAAGATTGAAATTTAATAATTAAAAGAAGCATAATTAAAATTGAATAATATTAAAACTTAAAACATATATAAATTATAATTTAGATTATTAATTCATAACAACTAAATTAAAAATTGGATTATTATTAAACTATATTGATAAAAGACTTTAATAAAATTTATTAAAGGGTTTACAATGAGTATTAAATGATGACATCGGTGACTAAATAAGTCACTGATAGCTCCTCCATGTCTCAACTGTAGACAAAAAATAAACATTTTTTACTTAATAATTAATCAACATAATTAGGATTAAGAAAATATATGTTTTAAAAGTATAATTTAATTTATTAACTAACTAATATCACACTATTTCATTTCATTTAAACTCTAATTCTTAACATAATTAATTAGAATGATGATTAAACATATTAATTAATAATGTTTATATATTTTTAAGAAACTAAATTAATGGATAATATATTAAAATAGAGATTATGTTAATTAATACACAAATAATATTATTAAAATATTATTTAATATTAAAGTCTAATTATTAAGAGGTGATAATATTAAAATTAACAAAACTAATTAACAAATAAATAAACTGGAAAATGAAAAGTATAATTAAAAAAAATAAATTTAATGACAAAAAGTATACAATTAATTATAAAAATTCATTAATTAACAAATTTAATTATTAAAAATAAAAATGTACATTAATTTAGTAAAAAGTTACTAAATAATTAAATTAATTATTAAATATTATGTAAAATATGATATGAAAAATTGTGTAAAACAAGTCCACAACAAGCAACCCAGTTCATATATGTGAATTCCAAGTGTTATACGCAACATGGTTTTGGTCTGTGTATTACTCTCATGAATCCCATGTCTATTCAATACTAATTCATTTGGGTTTCTAGAAAATATAAAACACATTAGATGATATCCTTTGTTTTTTCATGATTTCCTCAGACAATGAATGCTCGGGTTCTACCGGTATGATTCTGATCGAGACTTACCCTGAATTATAAGGATTGTTTTCTTCGGTTTTCTTAGGGATTATTTGGAGTAATATTCCAAGGGTTCTTCCCTTGGATTCAACTCACACCCCAAGTTCTAAAAATCATGGTTTGATTACCAAGAGTTGGATAAAAAACAGAATAAAATAATTACATGGGTCTTCAATGGATATAAAAAAGGTGCATTGTTTACGAATTCCCAAACTAGTTAAATGGATTCCATATGGTTATATCCTCTTGGATTCCATGGATACATGACTCAAGTACAATGAAAAATTAAAAGGCTTCATTATTAGTTATGTATGTTTTATTTTGAATCAGGTAAGGGCATATTGGAATCCCATTAGGTGATCAAGCTTAACAAGGTTCTTATTAATTTATTTCACTAAATTCACAATTCATGTGCACAAATAATTACGTATTTAATAGATTGGATATGAATTATTCACTATTTTTGGTGGCTTAATGAGTTATAATCACCACCTATTTAGGTTTACAACTGTTACTTTGTTAGATTTCATGGATATATGAAAGAAAAAAAGGAATGTTCTATATTGTGGAAACATGATATTTATCGTAGGTTGGGAGCATGGGAGAAGATAACCGATATGGGACTGGGGATACTCATGGAGAATTGATTTTTTGTCTTCTGATTTCTTTTTATTATATTAATACCCCTTGTATACCTACTTCACTGATATTCTAGACTTGTATTTTTCATCACCATCAAATCATCTGTATATGATACCTATTCTCTTATTTATGTATATTTTATTTATTTTTATTTTGGATTGTGTTTCCTTTATTTTTTCTATGATTTTCTAAAATTACAGTGGTATTGTCTCCCCACTATACCAATATACAACCTTATTTCTAGTTTACAGCCTATAAAATATTGTGACGTGTGCTAAAGGCTGGTAGACCACTTGGATGGTTACTAATAACTGAATTTTTTCTAGAAGCTAAATATTTTCTTGTAGCAAATAATTTTATCAAAAATATAAAAAAATTTGGGATATAATTTTAGTTTTTATGACCAGAATAAATTATCTCTTAATGTGATATATTCTATGAAAATAAATATGATATATTCTTTGTACCACTCTCATTCATGAAAAATATGTTTTTTGGAATATAGAAAATCTAGACACTTCATTTAGATCTATCCTATAAATTAATGATAGAGGAGTCATATCCTATAACATAATAAAAAATAATCTAATTTATATGTTCTATCATCTAAAGGTAGAAAACATTCTAGTAATGAATGATTTATAGCTAATCCTGTTGAGGAATTATTTTCAACTTCCACCTCATGAACTTCATATTCTAATTCTACTAATGATTCTTATAATGGTAATACAAGTTATAAATTGTTATACAAGAAAATTGAGGATCTATAGGATAGTGTAGTCAAAAATTTTCATGATTTCACAAAACTCAGTAGAAAATATAACAAATTTATCAATGATAAAGTGATTATTTGATTATGGTTGGAATGTTAATGATTTATAATTATAAATTAATTATTCTTATGTTGGATATTAATAAGTTATAAAATTTTATTTTAAATAATAAAAAAGTGTTATTAAATAAATATATTATTATAGTGGATGATATATTTTAGTTAATGGAAGAATGTAGTAACCATAAGGAAGAAAATTAAATGTTGATAAATACTCCTTCTAACACTAATTCTAGAAAAAATTAAATGAAATTTAATGATTTAGAGTATATTCAAAAAGATAATGAGAATTTCTAGAATTATTTTGATAAAATTAAATAATAAAGAGACTTTTATTGAATTTTAATGTTGGGTAAGACTGTTTTAATGGGTAAATTTGAAAGACCTATTAATTTTATGAAAAATGATGATAAAATTAAGAGAATTGATTTTAATTATACTATTATTTGTTTTAAACATGGACTATACAAACACTATTCTTATAATTGTTTTTAAATGATTAGACAACTAATTTGGTTAATTATTCTACCTTTAATGAGTTTAAAATTTTATAAAGTTCAATCAGTTTGGGTTCCTAAAGGAACTGTGAAGAATCCAATGTAACCATAACCTCTTAAATTTTCCTAGGTGATTTTATTTAAAGTGGACATCATTAATACCCATCATTGTTTTATTATTTGGCATTTGGGCATGAGCTTTATTTTTTTATATTTCTTTAATGTCTTGTGTGCAAGTATTTATCATTTAATTATTTGGTTTATTTTTTAGGGCTAAAATTTTTGGTTACTTTTTATTATTTGTTGAGTCAATAAGGTTTTCCTTATGACTTTTCAATTCCTTCTTGTTTTGAAAATCACAAACACCTTATCTTTAAGGAAAATCGCTTTTGTAAGGAAAAATGCTTTCTTAAGGAAAATTGCTTTTATAAGGAAAAATGCTTTCTTAAGGAAAATTGATTTTATAAGGAAAAATGATTTCTTAAGGAAAAACGCTTTTATAAGAAAAATTTATCCTTATCATATTTTCATTAATATTTTTCTTAAGTATGAAATTCGGATTCACTTTCTCGGAATCATAAAAACTTTGATATAAAAGTATTCTGTTTTTAGGATTCGGTTCTGGACAAGAACTATAAGGAAGTTTCATTCCGAATTCCGGATATGAATTCTGACTTAGTTCTATTCCAGATTCAGGATACGAATTCTGAAGAAGAATTCTCATTACGAATTCTAATGAAGAAATCCCATTCCGAATTCTCATTACGAATTCTGAAGAAGAATTCTCATTACGAATTCCAATGAAGAATTCTCATTACGAATTCCAATGAAGAATTCTCATTACGAATTCTAATGAAGAAATATCATTCCGAATTCTCATTACGAATTCTGATAAAGAATTCTCATTACGAATTCTGATGACGATTTCTCATTACGAATTCTGATGATGAAATCTCATTACGAATTCTGATGATGAATTCTCATTACGAATTCTGATGATGAATTCTCATTACGAATTCTAATGACGAATTCTCATTACGATTTCTGATGACGAATTCCTATTCCAAATTCCTATTCCGAATTCTCATTCCGAATTCACCTATTAAACAGAATCTGATTATCATTGTTTTATACACTCTGAATTTATTCACTCCGAACTTTCATTCCGAAATTTCTATTCCGAACTTTTATGTTAGAGTTTAAAACGATGTCGTACTTTCTGTTACACTTGTTTTGTTATAAAACGATGTCGTCCATTTTGTTATAAACTAACCGTTGTCTAAGTGACACGTGTACAGGTCCCTCCGAACTTTAAGGGAAATATGACCGTTGGAGAAGGAGCCGACCTTACCTATAAATAGGAGCTCATTTGAAAGAGCTCGGTGCTGATTGCTGAAAAAGTGCTTACATGCTGTTGAAGTGATTTCTAGAGAGAGAGTCTCTTATTAACTCTCAAAGCTTCGTGCGACTCCGAATGTTGGTGATTACATTCGAGGGCTTCCGGGGATAGGAAGACAGAGGTGCCGACTACCTTAAAGATCGAGGGCTTTCTTGCTGAGAAAGACATAGGTTGCCGACTACCTTAAAGATCGAGGACTTCCTTGCTGAGGAAGACAGAGGTTGCCAACTACCTTGAAGTTGAGGGCTTGCGGGGATAGCAAGACAGAGACTCTGATCTTCGTATCGAGGGCTTACCCTGGTGTGGGTAAGACAGACTTGCTTGAAAGTATAAATCAAGGGACCTTTATCCAAGGTTGTTGGATACCCTTCTCTTTGGGTTAAAAGACTATTATCTTGTTACTAGTAGTTTTACTACTTGTTGTTATTCCGCTGCAATTTGTATCTTAAGGAAAGTATAACTTTCTTATACTTCCTTACTTACTCTGTTTCATTTAGATTCTATACGCTTTAAGGTAGAATCTCATATTGTAACTTTTGTTAAGTTTTAATTTCCGGAACCATATTTCCGGAATCTGCTTTTGGAATCTCTTTCCAAGTTTAGTTCGGTGTTAGAGGTGTTGTGAATCTACTTAGTTTAACTTTGTTAAACTTAGTCCTTTCCTTTTCTTAAGGAAACTTTAGTTGTTCATAACTAACTTTAAAGGTTCCAAAGGAATTTTTAAAGTATACAATTCACCCCCCTCTTGTATATTGAGCATCTCATATTATATTTCGATCCTACAATTGGTATCAAAGGTTGGAAACCTCTTACTCTATACCATTCTTACATTTGGTATCAGAGCCAAGGTTACTGAAATACTTGTACTCACATAAAAGTTTTTCTTGCTCATTTTTCCATTCCGAACTTTGTCATTCCGATTTATCCATTCCGAACTTTTCTCATTCCGAACATTTTGATTACGAACTTTTGCTACTAACTAGTTTGTGTGCAAAGTTATTTTTAGTATGGCAGGAATTAATGTTGGATCTATTGACAATCTAAATCCTACAAGGCCACCTATCTTTGATGGTAATGATTATGAATACTGGAGAGATCGTATGAAGACTTTTGTTATCAATACTGGAGTAGATAACTTTGTCATGCTTACTGGTGATTATAAAATTCCTGACAAGGAAGTCAGAACCTTTACTAACCAGGAAAAGAAAGAATATCAACTCAACTATAAGGTACGCAATACTTTACTGTGTTCAATGACCAGAAATATATATAGCCAAATTTCTTCTTGTGAAGCAGCTAACTGTATATGGAAGAAGTTAGAGGTTACACACTTTGGGACTTCTAAGGTGATTGAGACTAGAAGAGCTATGCTTAGAGCTGAATATCATGGCTTCAGTTTTCCTTATGGAGAACCTATATGTAAAGTTCAACAAAGATTTATGACAATTGTCAATAGTCTACAATCTATGGGAGAGAAAGGTTTAGATGATGAAGCTCTTGTGGACAAGATAATTGATATTATGCCCAATGAGTGGGAATCCAAGAGAACAGCTATAGATGAGAACAGGAAGGTCACTCAAATTACTCTTGATGAATTATTTGGAACTCTTCTACAACATGAGACCAGAATGAAGAGAGATGCTGACAACATTAAGAAGAAGAATGGAAATGGAACAGTTGCTTTTACTACAACTTCGAATCAGATGAAAGCTAAGACTCCTGAGAGAGTAACCAGATCCAAATCTAAGAAAGTCATTTTCCAATCCGAATCTAGTGAGAGTGAAGTTTCAGAAAATGAATTATCCAATCTTGCTCGAAGGATGAACAAGATAGCTGGGCAAAGAAACTTTCAATCCAAGTATAAGAAAAAGGATAGGAAAGATAAGAAAGATGGAGAAGTAACTTGTTATGAATGTAAAAGAGCTGGACATATTAGACCTGATTGCCCTATGCTCAGAATGAAAGAAAGGAAGGAAAGACATTCAGACAGGAATAGGAAGAAGTATTACAAAGCCAAAGCTAAGAAAGTTCTGAAAGCTAATGACACCTGGAGTGCCAGTGGTGGTGACTCTTCAGATGAATCTTCTGAATATGAATCTTCAGGACAGAAAAATCATGGTCTTATAGCCAGATTACCTATTGATAATCATTGTCTCATGGCTAAGGTACGAAATGCTGAATCATTGACCAATGTTTCTTTAAATTCGAATGATAGTAAGTATTATAACTCTTCTGATGAAGAAACATCTTCTTATGAGGAAAATACTTTACCTACTTTTGAAGAAGTCTCTAGGTTTGCTGAACTTCTTGATATTGAGAATTCCAAACTCAACAAGAAACTTGATAAGGCAAATTCTAGGAATTCTATTCTTACTAAAGAGATATCAGATCTTTTTAAAGATCTTGATAAGAAAAATGCTGATTTTAGAAATATTTCAAAAAATCTTGAGGAAGTAAGTTCTGAGAAGAACAAACTTGCTAAAGAATTAGAAAAAGTAATTTCTAATAAAAATGTTTTCGAGCCTAACTCTAGTTCAAAAACTAATGATTTTGAGGATAAAAACTTGGTTGTAAAACTCAAGTCCGAAATTTTTTCCTTAAAGAAGTGTTTATCAAACTTTACCCATGGTAAGGAAAATTTTGATAAGATGTATTCTCAAATACGACCTTTAAGAAATAAATCCGGATTTGGTTATACCCAAGCAAAACCTGTTTTCAGCAACAATTATTTTGTTCCTCAAAGTGCCCCATTTTGTACTAAGTGTCAATGTGGTGGTCACTGGGCAAGAAATTGTTCCTTAAACAAAACCCAATCCTTAGGTTTTCATAAAGCTTACTTTTCTAAGAAAATGTGGATACCAAAAATTTTATTGTCTGGAAATCTCGGATCCAAACAAGTTTGGATTCCGAAAATCTAACGTTGTTCTTAATTTCAGGAAAATAAAGAAAGTTCCAGCAACAATATTTGGTACATGGATAGTGGATGTTCCCGGCATATGACTGGTAACAAAAACTTTTTTGAAAAGATTATCAAAACGAAAGGAGGAAAGGTAACTTTCGGAGACAATGCTAAGGGAGAGATTGTTGGTATTGGTAATATTGTTCTTTTAGGTAAAACTTTGATTTCAAATGTTCTTTTTGTTAAAGGTCTTAAGCACAACCTCATTAGCATAAGTCAGTTATGTGATGAAGGTTACCTTGTGAATTTTAGGAATGATAAATGCATAGTTCACAATTCCAAGGAAGAATTTATTCTCTCAGCCAATAGGCAAGAGAATGTTTACACCTTAAACTTAGAAGACCTAAGAAGCCAAGATTTACCTTGCCTAAGTGCAATGGAAGATCACTCTTGGTTATGGCATAGAAGATTAGGACACTGTAATTTTAGGAACCTATGTAAACTCTCTAAGAAGAAACTTGTTAAGGATCTACCGGAGCTTAGATTTGATTCTTCTAAAGTTTGTGATCCTTGTCAATATGGCAAGCAACATAAATCTAGTTTTAAGTCAATCGGTGAAGTCTCAACAACCGATGCATTACAGTTAGTGCACATGGATCTTTTTGGTCCAACACAAACTGGAAGAAAAAAGCTTATACCAATGGTTTGGAACAAATGGTATAGCCCCTCAAACCATTGTATACTATAACAATGTTTTCAGTGTTCATTGGATTATTTACCTTCAATATAGACATGTACTGATGGTTTCACAAAACCACTAGTATAGAAAACCTATTCCAATGGTTCTCAAACAATTGGAAAAGTAATTTCAATGGAAATACCTATACTAATGGATTAGGGAAATGTTTTGTATAGGTGGACATGTACAATAACTATACCAATTATTTTTTCAAAACTATTGGTATAGGTGGCCATATACCATATCTATACCAATGGTTTTCTTAAACCGTTGGTTTAGGTACATATACTTATAATTTTTTAATCCATTGGTATATCTCAAATTTCCAGTACTGTTTTATTTTTAAATATTTACTTATTTATTTAACAATTGAGATATATATTTATTATACATGAGTTAATAGCAAGTTATTCATTTAAACATGTTCTTATTATTCTTGAGCTTTCTATATATTCTATTCATATCCTATTTATCATGCCCGTTTAACCCTAAATTTATTTTGTTTACTACCTTTATTATTTAACAGAGGGGGGTTATTATTTTATTTATTACATGGATCTAATGCTTATTTATTCATGAATGATTACTACTTAATTTTCATTATTGTTTTAATTGTAGAGATTTTTTCGGTTTTTTGAATAGATTTTTTGGGTGATATATTTGATTTTTTAGGGAGAGTTTTTGTTTTTAAATTATATCTATTTATTTTTCATATACCTCTCATTATTAACTTTTTCATTCTTATAATGGGGTGAGTTTTTGTGTTAATGACATTCAGGTTTTTTAATTATCATAGAGGTGGACAATCATGAGTCATTCACTTCAACTTTATTTATTATTTTTGGATAATTAATATTTCCCCCATATCTTTTATTTATGTTGTTTAGTATTATTTATTTATTATTCTATATTAATTTTCTATTTTCTCACATTCTATTTTGAAGAAAATTTTTCTACCTATCGGTTTCTTATGCATGGGAAAGTAACCATTACATTTTTTAAGGAGTTTAAAACTTTTTTAAGTAATGGAATGTATATATTATAGTGAATGTAAGATATTTACTCTTATGTATGATTTCTTATATAATTTTTGTAATGTATTTACATTTTCAAATATCAGGATAAGTATTAAATACCTGTATAATGTATTTTGTAAAGTATTTGATCATTATGTATCTAATTTTACTTTTATTTGTGAATTTATATTCAGATATTATCTGTATATATTTATGTATGAAACTTTTATGTGTTGATGTTTTCAAAAGGATGTTACATTTACATATAATATAACAAGTGAAGATTTAATTTTATGTATTGCCAAAATATATATAGAGTTTAATATTCCATTATATCAAATACTCTTAGAAAATTATTAGATGACTTTTATGTATTGATCAAACGATAATATTTTTATTGTTTTTAGTTTTAGAGGATATACTATTATGCATTTCATGGAATATTATCTATGATGGATTCTCTAGATTTTGAATTTTAGAAGTCAAATTGTTGGGATTTTCCAATATGATAATTTTTATGATTATAGTGATTATATAAAATTTTTGAACACTTATTATTATATAGGATTTATTTATGATTATTATATTGATTTAATTATGTTTTGGTTATTCTAATGGATATTATATAATTGTTTCCACATGATGTAATCATTGAAAAATTAGGAAGGATGATCATATATTTATAATATAAAACATAGATGTACAAAAATAATTCAATTGAATGGAGTCCAACTAAAGGTAGTGAATTTAAGCATGAAGGGGTTACATTTTCAAAAGAGTTGCAATATTCAAGACTAAATGTTTCACACAACCATTTCTGGAAGAATTGAACTTAATTGACTATATCTTAAAGATTCATTGAATTTTAAATTAATAAAAAACAACTATTTCATTTGTTATTGGATTCATTGTTTATTATTTCATTGGTATGTATCATTTTTTTAATGTTTTTTGGTGAATATTTATGTGTTATACACCCTTAAAAGATGTTTTTCATTGAATTGTAAAACTAAACAAAAAAAATAAGACCACTAGGTTATTCGGTGGTCCAAATAAAGATAATGATGTTTGTTTCTATACATTAAAGGGGATTAGTCTATGATAGGAAGTATCCATGAAATTCTGGATTGGGTCTACTCATTTAAAAGTCTGGGTTTTTATTTTTACCCATAAAAGAAAGGGTTTAGGGGGTATTCTTCCTTGTGTGAAACAGGTGGTTTGTAAATATTTTTCGTTTACTATAAATAGTGAATTATCTATAGTATATATCCATACTCTCAGATATGGTAGTGTGACGAGTCGATAAAGGGTCAGTTAGATCCATAATACAATTAAAATAAATGTGTTCTCTTGTTTTTTTATTTACACTATTCACATTCATTACACATATTATTTATGAAGGAATTGTTTATTCTATTCTTCCAACATATTATATGTTATAATTTTTATTACTCTAATTATTTTTGGATTTATAATTCTCACCTCCACCGATATTATCTTTTGGGCTACACCATTTGAGACAAATCCTCATTCCCCTATTCCTATTATAATAATTATTATCATCCCATCAGGGCATAGCCTATTTTTTATGATTTTTTGGGGTCTTAGGGAAGCCTTAGTTTTGATCCTCCCTATGAACTTGCATGGGTTTCTTTATATATCCCACTCGTATCCATAAAATTAAATAAAATTAAAATTATTATTATTACTATTATTATTGTGGGGAGAATTTAAAAGAGTAATATAGAATTGTAGTATGTGTGGGGAATATAGAATTCACTATTGAAAATCTAGTTATTGTGGTATGTAATGTAGCAGAAGAAGTCTTATAGAAGTACTATTCACCAAAAGGGCCATTGAGCCTATATATTGGGATTTTTGGATTGGAAAAGGACTTTTGGGCCAAGGGGACTTTGTTCCATAATATTATAATAGTCCATCATGGTTTTGGGTAAATCCTTTGTGGGGATGAGGATTGATCCATGATAGTCCAAAGGGTGGGTGAGAATGTGTGTGTTATGTTTTATCCTCACTGCATACTAGTAAATATAAATATATGTCTTTTTTCATCTAATATAATTTTTATTTTGACTGTGCAATAGATGAAGGATGATTCTAGGGTGAATTCACACTCTATCTCCTACCATTTATATGTCACCTCATTGATTTTCAAGTATTTTCATACCTAGGTAATGATGAAATCCTTTTAATTATTCGAATAAATTATAATGATAATTACTTGTGGTTTATTAGATTCATTTAACATATTATATTCCTTTGATTTTGACAATCATTTGTCTTTGATGATATTTGGAGGTTAAGGATTCAATATATCTTCTATAAAAAGAAAAACCTTTTGTTCCTGTATATTTATAGGGAATTTTAATTAAAATATAACTTATAAATAATACTTATGTTATATTGTTGGTAATTCAATGTTTTATTTGTTTCTAGACTCCCTCCTTTAAATGATAATTCTTTTAACAGTATAAAAACAATTTTAAATAAGGATCTATATTGTTTGTGTTTTAAAATTATAATATGTTTTTAAAAGGGTATAAATGATAATCTTCTCATGAAATGATACGTTATGATTTATAATGGTTTTATTTTTGGTTTTTCATGAACAAATTTCTTGTAATAAGGGATTTTTTTCGTGGTTTAAAGTGGTTTTTATATGGGTTTCCTTATTTGGTGTTATTTCCTTCTGTTTTTTATGAAATTGTTATATATTAAATTATTATAGATGAATTTTAGATTTTAAATGAGGGGTTTCTTTTCATTTTATTTTATACAATGTTGACCCTTGATTATAGATAAGTTTCATGGGACACTATGGGTACATAGGATTAGATCTAGGGAAAGAGCATTTCAAGGAAATTATTATGATCTTACAAGATTTGACTAGCATAACATAGTGTTATAATCTCTCCATCATGGACTAGTTATGTATTTTTCTCGGCCTAGATCCATTATTGAAATCACCTCAAGATTATTATTCTACTCTAGTTATTGTTCTATACACATATTTATGTGGATGTGGATGTGAATTAGATCTAGTGAAAGGAACCTAGGTTTCCCTTCCCTGATCCAATAAGTAGTCTTCTATGATATATTGTCACATTGATGATAATTAACTGGGTTCTATTTACATTTTCATATATATTAATGTATGTTTTATCACACTTAATTCGTTTTTCATGAAATATATAAAATGGTACTTTATTATATTAATTTCAAATGAACATGACCAGATTATCTATATATAGAATTTCTATAGAACCACTGTGAAAATTAGTAAAGGTATATTAATAATCACCCCCAGATAATAATTTTGATTCATATGTAGATGTGTATTCTTATTTTTTTGAGAAAAACATTCATATTTTTCATGTTCTTGGTTATTGGTTTGTAGTAATCTAGCATGGAACTCAGAGATGTATTACTCATAGTTTGTAGAGGATCTAATCCATTTAGGCCATGAGTAAATTATATTCAAATTTATATTATATTTTACATTTATTTTTGTTATTTTAAATTGATACCAATATCAATTATATGCATTCATGGTACTTTTTTTATTTTACTTATCTACATATAATCCAATTTTTTGTATAAGTTGTATTTGAAGGAAATTATTCTTCTTCGGTGCATGTCCATCACTCTCTATTTGTTAGTAGAATATGGGGATAAATAGAAATGGATTTGAGGCCTTTGTTTTGTTATCTTAAGATTGAGGTAAATTGAGGATAGTTCAATTACATGTCATAGTTAATCAACCATGATCATTTTTATTTCGTCAAGGATGATCATCAGCTCCACCTATATTTTCCCAACCATAAACAACACATATTCTTGTACCATTAGATAAGAATTAATTTTAATTAATTTCCATATATATTTATGGTCTATATTATTATATTTTTAGTTCATAACCCCTATATAATAGACACATATATTACAATGTGAACAATTCTAATCAATAACCATTTTTTCCACACAATAAAAATTAAGAAATAAAATGTTTTATTTTTATGATACAGCATCGTAATTTTCATCAAGACCTCTTAAATGTTTCTAATAATCCATAAACCACTATGAAAAACATTTTAAAATAAGTTATGACCAAATAAATCTCAGTAAGGGACATAAAAATAAAGATAGAAATCATTAGTCTATTAATACTTATAAAAAATTTCATTTTTTAAAATAATGATTCGATTTAAAATAAACATTTTTTTATAAAATATGTCAAATTCTCTACCAAAATAATATTATAAAATATTTGATAATAATTTAAAATTAAAAGTAGAACTCATAAATTCTTCCTTTAAATCATGAAAATATTATGAAAACATTTTAAAATTTATTCTTTTCACCCTTAGGAAGTGGCATATACATTCCTTTAAAACATAATATCATCATATTTCCTTTTTAAATCATATTATTTCCATAAAAACCCATATATATCATAGATAAATCGTATAGTTAACTTTGGATATCATTTTCCATATTATTTTTACAAATTTAATAAGAAATACGGTTGACATTATAGCATCCTGCCTTTTTATTACATAGACTTTCATTTCATTTTACAAAACTGAGGATCTTTAAGGTTTAGTGTCTTGGAAACCAGGAACTTAAAACATGAAAACATAAAACATTATTCTTAAAAACTTGAGAGTCTTCTCCTCATGTTCATCCTAGGTTCATTACTGCATCTCATAACCTAGGAACATACACCAAAAGAAAGGGTGAGCAGAAGGTCCAGTAAGGGAAACAAGAGAAACATTTTACATGTGAACTTTAGATACTTCAATAAGGCTATGAAAAGAACTTTAAGGCATGAGAAAGAAATCATGAGGCATATCATAATAAAAATAAAATATTTCTTAACTTGAAGATGTGGCTGCAACATTTAATATTGAAAATCATTTCGTTCCACCAAGGTCCATCCCAAAGGTGTCATTTAAAAATTACCAAGGTTATTCACCAAGGTATCAGTCTAAAAAGTCATCTCTAGAGATTAAGCCTTTACCCAATGCATTGGAGTGCTATCAGGGCGCACCCTTAAATTTGCCTTTATTATCATGTGAGCCACATATATCATCATCAAACATTTCATAAATAACCCATATAGCATAAAATAAATGGGTTTCATTTCATAATCATAACTTTTTAATAACTGCTTTAAAGACATGATCTTTGTGTCACTTTAAAACCCACAGAAAAGGAAGGTGGGTCTGATGTATGTAAATCCCAGAATTTAAAATAGAACAACTTTGTATATATGTGATTACCCCTATAGAAGAAAGATCTTTGAGTATTCACTTAATAAAATAAAATAACTTTAGAAAAAGAGAGAGACATTTTGAGACGAAAATTCTGCAGCATAACGGCTATGTTACACGGTTTTTAGAAAACATTGAAAAGAGATGGGACATGGGTCAAACATTCATAAATGACCCATAAAATAGTAGAGGGATAGAATATCAAGTATTTAAGAACATGGTAATGAAATTTGAAAATATACCATATGAAATGAAAACATGAAAGGAAGACAAAAATAAGATTTCTCTTATGAAAATTCGGCAGCCTAACGGTGTCACATAAACTTCAACCAAAAATGAATTGATGAGATCAAATAGGGTCTCTCATCATATTAACATAAAATATCAGTGTGATATATATATATATATCATACCCCAACGTAATAAAAAAAGGGACTTGCAAGACTTGACATGGAATTAGAACTTTGAAAATGGAGAAAGGTGCAAGGACCACTTTAAAAATTCGGCAGCCTAACGGCGCCACTTAAACATCAAAATACTGATTTGAAGAGATAAAATGGGGTATCTCATCATATGGTCATAAAATATCATTATGTTAGATATATAGATCATACCCCAACATAACAAAAACGAACTTGAACGAATTTACATGAAAGTAGAACTTCAAAACGGGAAGGGTGAAGAACCACTTAAAAATTCGGCAGCCTAACGGCGCTACTTAAAACTTCAAAATACTGAATTGAAGAGATTAAATGGGTTCTCTCATCATATGATCATAAAAGATCAGTATGATAAATTTAGAGATCATACCCCAACATAATAAAAAGGAACTTGAACGAATTGACATGAAAGTAGAACTTCAAAACGAGAAGGGTGAAGAACCACTTAAAAATTCGGCAGCCTAACGGCGCCACTTAAAACATCAAAATACTGAATTGAAGAGATCAAATGGGGTATCTCTTCATATGATCATAAAAGATCCGTATGATAAATTTAGAGATCATACCTCAACAAAATAAAAAGTAACTTGAAAGAATTGACATGAAAGTAGAACTTCAAAATGAGAAGGGTGAAGAACCACTTAAAAATTCGCCAGCCTAACGGCGCCACTTAAAACTTCAAAATACTGAATTGAAGAGATCAAATGGGGTCTCTCATCATATGATCATAAAAGATCAGTATGATAAATTTAGAGATCATACCCCAACATAATAAAAAGGAACTTGAAAAAATTGACATGAAAGTAGAACTTCAAAATGAGAAGGGTAAAGAACCACTTAAAAATTCGGCAGCCTAACGGCGCCACTTAAAACGTCATAAAAAGAAATAATGAGAGTAAGAGGGGATCTCTCATTATGTGAACATGAAAAGGGAAGTAAGTGGAGTATAAAATAACACCCTTTAACATAAGAACATGGAGCATAAAATAAATTACATAAAAGAGATTTCTTGAAAAGAAAGAGAGAGGTCGGATCCCTTACCTTAAAATGTAACTTTTAAAACTCAAAGGTTTGGACCTTGAGTGCTTGGGGGAACCTTGGGAGGACTCCTTGGGATGCAAGGATACCCTAACTTCGTTCAGAATGGTTTTGGAGTCGAAAGGATGAGAGGAGGGCTTGGTTTTTATAGGGAAAGTGAGGGGACAATGCATTAATGGCCAAGGGACACCTCACATGTACTTTTCTCAAAACCATGTGCTCTCCCATGATATTTCCCATTACGTTAGGCCACATGGGGCCCCCCCCATACAATACTTCATCACCTTTGGTCGACCATCACTTAAAATATCTCATGACATCATCATGACATAGTTATGATGTCATTAATCATACCGAAACCCTAAAACTGTATTTTTACTATTCACTGAAAATTCAACTTTCTCAGATAGATCCCAAAATTTCACACTAACCAAATATCAATTCTCTGATTTTAAAAATGAACTCCATTTTATAAAAATAATTTTCTAAATATTTTTAATTTTATTTTTAAATAAATACACTATTCACCAAAAATTCATTTTTTCAGAAAAAACCCCAAAAATTACCATAGCATAATATCGATGCCCTGAGTTCAAAAATAAAGTCCATTTTATAAAAATAATTTTCTAATTATTTTTAATTTAATTTTTAATTAAAAAACACTATTCACTCGAAAAAAATAATACTTTATTAATAATTTATGAAACCGTTATTTTAACCATTTTATTGAATCTCGTTTTTAATCAAGGTGCCTAGATTATTTTAAAACTTTCTTTAAGTGAGATTACTAATCCATTTGGTCACATTACTAATCCTAAGCGTAAAATCACTATTCATGATTTACTATTCATCAAAAATTAACTTGATCTTATTAGACTCCAAATTTTGTACTGAACATAATTGTAGAAGACCATTTTTTGAAAATCATTACACATTTTCAATTATTTATGGTTTACATAAACATTTTTTTAAAAATATCCTTTCTCTAAAATTCATCAAAAAAAATATGCATACTATATTTATCCGGTCATTTTGAAAATTCATAAACTTCATAAGAAGAAATCCCAATTTTTATTTAAAACAAATGATTACACAAGGAAGTTATGGTCTCCTTACATAGCCCCTTATCACACCAGCATAGGACCTATGTGTAAGGTGTGCTAAGGTGAGAGAATCCGAGGGAGGCTCGGCCAACATCTCACGAGTAGTAATTTCTATCAGTTTGAACTTCTCACGAAGGCGATCCTGTTCTAGCTTCACACGATGATGATCGGCTTGGGTTTGGTCTAGAGAAAAGCCCAGTGGTGCTACCTCCTTCCCAAGTTCTGTTAGATGGGCTTCGATCATTCCAAGACTACTGGGTGAGGCCATCGAATCTTCTTTCAATATTAATTAACCAAGATCACTTGTATTTAAAGACAATAATTGAAACATTTAGTTTCTAGTGGTCATATGGAATAATGGTCATATAATAGTCAAAACCCACCAGTCTCATTTTAATTATACTCATGTTATCAAATAAAACATTTTTGTTGAGTATAAAAATAAAATAAAATAAAATAAAACATAAAATTAGGAAACAAGAATTATTCCAAATTTTGAGTTGTTACAATCTTCCCCCCTTAAGAAATTGCGTCCTCGCAATTTTTTTTTTAAAATTGGGTTTTGAAATTTCGTTGAAAGTTCCACATCGAAAAAGGAGTCAGTAAAACTATTACTTTAAAAGAAAGAAAGGGAAGTAAAAAGGTCACCCGAGTTATCCCACACTCGGATTCCATGTAGGAAAACATGGACATGGAAGAAACAACAAAGGGTCAAGTTCTGGGGAAGAGTGATAAAAAACATGAATAGGAGAACGTTGACCACGAGAAAATCCCAAACATATGATGTGTGTAAACGGTCTTTGATTAGCTAGTAGGAAACATAAACCAACAACATTTTTGTTTTACGTTTCTTTTCATAATTTTGAAAAATTCATTTACTACATAGAACAAAAACATAAGGAAATATACCTACCTTCATATAGAGTTTCATCCTATAATAAGTTTTTACCCAAACTAATCTTTTCTCCAAACGATGAGCATTCAAAACTACTTGGTCTCATCAGAACACAATAATCATCTTCTTGAGATTCACTTAATCCACACAAGATTAACTATCAATTTCTTCTATCTTTAAACATTATCCCAAAAACATAAAGGTTAAGATAAAACAACTCTTCAAAAATAAAGAATCCCATAGGAAGGGAAACTACTTTTAAATCTTCAAGGTTCCATTGTACTACCCAATGTTCATTATAAAACATTTCATAAATAACTATCCTTAAAATTCCTTGAAATAAACCAAACTAAGATTGAAACCCAAGTACAAGAAGGATTTGATAACATAGTCTTCCAAAATAAACTTCATCGTTCATCTCCAAACAACATAAACCACTCCTAACATCTTATAAAAAAAGTAACTAACCTAAACATATTTCCCCCAAGATAGGTTAATCTTTTTCTGTAAGTAACCTATATTACCATAAGTTCACCTTAAATTCATCTATTCTTCAAAATATAAGTCAACCTTACTCCTCAATGAAAATACCATAGTAATCTATTTACCACGATCATATAGGGTCCCCAAAATAGTGAACGTCTTCCAAAATAATAATCATATTTTAATCCCCTAATCATATCTATCATATTAATACGGCAATCGTCGCATTTCCTATCACATTGGTTGTTGGGACATGTTCTTCTATTTACCACCATTAACTATGAAGGGAAAGTATAATTAGGGGCTTAAATACTTAGCCAACAATCATGAAAAGGAACTTAAAGCATATAAGGATAACTCGTATAAGAAAAGTATACCCTAACTTGTGATCCCCTAGGTTCCCATCTAGGTTATCCATGATTATATATTCTTATTTGAATCTTTATATTATTTTATCTTTGTTCCTTTAACAATGGTTCATACTAAGCTTATTAATTTACCAAAGCATATCCCCTGGGAGTGTCGTAAACAAGAGTGCAGCAAGGCCCATTGTCGTGTACCAGTTCCCATTTGAGTCTAGCTCAAAGTGGTGTTTTCGGGTTTTACCCCTATGTATATCTGTGCCAGATCCACCTCTACCTGCTCGTATCTAGACAGGGATGTATTTTCTTGGAAACCCCTTACTCAATACTCACCAAAATACTAGGAAGATTTCCTATATTTAAACTTTTCTATAGGTTTCTTCCTAAAGTTATCATATCCTAATTTCCACAAATAACTAAACAATCCTTTGATTCCAACTATATCATCCCACCTTTTTATTACATAGAATTTCATTTCATTTTACAAAACTGAGGATCTTTAAGGTTTAGTGTCTTGGAAACCAGGAACTTAAAACATGAAAACATAAAACATTCTTCTTAAAAACATGAAAGGCTTCTCCTCATGTTCATCCTAGGTTCATTACTGCATCTCATAACCTGGGAGCATACACCAAATGCAAGGGTGAGCAGAAGGCCCAGTAAGGGAAACAAGAGAAACATTTTACATGTGAACTTGAGATACTTCAATAAGGCTATGAAAAGAACTTTAAGGCATGAGAAAGAAATCATGAGGCATATCATAATAAAAATAAAATATTTCTTCACTTGAAGATGTGGCTGCAACATTTAATATTGACAATCATTTCATTTCACCAAGGTCCATCCCCAAGGTGTCATTAAAAAATTACCAAGGTTATTCACCAAGGTATCAGTCTAAAAAGTCATCTCTAGAGATTAAGACTTTACCCAATGCATTGGAGCGCTATCAGGGCACACCCTTAAATTTGCCTTTATTATCATGTGAGCCACATATATCATCATCAAACATTTCATAAATAACCCATATATCATAAAATAAATGGGTTTCATTTCATAATCATAACGTTTTAAAAACTGCTTTAAAGACATGATCTTTGTGTCACTTTAAAACCCACAGAAAAGGAAGGTGGGTCTCATGTATGTAAATCCCAGAATTTAAAATAGAACAACTTGGTATATATGTGATTAACCCTATAGAAGAAATATCTTTGAGTATTCACTTAATAAAATAAAATAACTTTAGAAAAAGAGAGAGACATTCTGAGACGAAAATTCTGCAGCATAACGGCTATGTTACACTGTTTTTAGAAAACATTGAAAAGAGATGGGACATAGGTCAAACATTCATAAATGACCCATAAAATAGAATAGGGATATAATATCAAGTATTTAAGAACATGGTAATGAAATTTGAAAATATACCATATGAAATGAAGAACATGAAAGGAAGACAAAAATAAGATTTCTCTTATGAAAATTCGGCAGCCTAACGGTGTCACATAAACTTCAACCAAAAATGAATTGATGAGATCAAATAGGGTCTCTCATCATATTAACATAAAATATCAGTATGATAGATATATAGATCATACCCCAACGTAATAAAAAAAAGGGACTTGCAAGACTTGACATGGAATTAGAACTTTGAAAATGGAGAAAGGTGCAAGGACCACTTTAAAAATTCAGCAGCCTAACGGCACCACTTAAACTTCAAAATACTGATTTGAAGAGATCAAATGGGGTCTCTCATCATATGGTCATAAAAGATCAGTATGATATATATAGAGATCATACCCCAACATAACAAAAAGGAACTTGAACGAATTGACAAGAAAGTAGAACTTCAAAATGGGAAGGGTGAAGAACCACTTAAAAATTCGGCAGCCTAACGGCGCCACTTAAAACTTCAAAATACTGAATTAAAGAGATCAAATGGGTTCTCTCATCATATGATAATAAAATATCAGTATGATAAATTTAGAGATCATACCCCAACATAATAAAAAGGAACTTGAACGAATTGACATGAAAGTAGAACTTCAAAACGAGAAGGGTGAAGAACCACTTAAAAATTTGGCAGCCTAACGACGCCACTTAAAACATCAAAATAATGAATTTAAGAGATCAATTGGGGTCTCTCATCATATGATCATAAAATATCAGTATTATAAATTTAGAGATCATACCCCAAAATAATAAAAAGGAACTTGAAATAATTGACATGAAAGTAGAACTTCAAAATAAGAAGGGTGAAGAACCACTTAAAAATTCGGCAGCCTAACGGCGCCACTTAAAACATCAAAATACTGAATTGAAGAGATCAAATGGGGTCTCTCATCATATGATCATAAACGATCAGTATGATAAATTTAGAGATCATACCCCAACATAATAAAAAGGAACTTGAAATAATTGACATGAAAGTAGAACTTCAAAATGAGAAGGGTGAAGAACCACTTAAAAATTCGGCAGCCTAACGGCGCCACTTAAAACTTCATAAAACGAAATAATGAGAGTAAGAAGGGATATCTCATTATGTGAACATGAAAAGGTAAGTAAGAGGAGTATAAAAGAACACCCTTTAACATAAGAACATGGAGCATAAAATAAATTACATAAAAGAGATTTCTTGAAAAGAAAGAGAGAGGCCGAATCCCTTACCTTAAAACGTAACTTTTAAAACTCAAAGTTTTAGACCTTGAGGGCTTCGGGAACCTTGGGAGGACTCCTTGGGAGTCAAGGATACCATAAAGTCATTGCTAATTGTTTTGGAGTCGAAAGGATGAGAGGAGGGCTTGGTTATTATTGGGAAAGTGAGGGGACAATGCATTAATGGCCAAGGGACATCTCACATGTACTTTTCTCAAAACCATGTGCTCTCCCATGATATTTCCCATTAAGTTAGGCCACATGGGGCCCCCATACAATAATTCATCACCTTTGGTCGACCATAACTTAAAATATATCATGACATCATCATGACACAGTTATGATGTCATTAAACATACCGAAACCCTAAAACTGTATTTTTACTATTCACTGAAAATTCAACTTTCTCAGATAGATCCCAAAATTTCACACTAACCAAATATCAATGCTCTGATTTCAAAAATGAACTCCATTTTATAAAAATAATTTTCTAAATATTTTTAATTTTATTTTTAAATAAATACACTATTCACCGAAAATTCATTTTTTTCAGAAAAAACCCCAAAAATTACCATAGCATAATATCGATGCCCTGAGTTCAAAAATAAAGTCCATTTTATAAAAATAATTTTCTAATTATTTTTAATTTAATTTTTAATTAAAAAACACTATTCACTCCAAAAAACTAATACTTTAATAATAATTTATGAAACCGTTATTTTAACCATTTTATTGAATCACATTACTTAATCAAGGTGCCTAGATTATTTTAAAACTTTCTTTAAATGATATTACTAATCCATTTGGTCACATTACTAATCCTAAGTGTAAAATCACTATTCATAATTTACTATTCATCAAAAATTAACTTGATCTCATTAGACTCCAAATTTCGTACTGATCATAAATGTAGAAGACCATTTTTTGAAAATCATTACACATTTTCAATTATTTATGGTTTACATAGACATTTTTTTAAAAATATCCTTTCTCTAAAATTCATCAAAAAAAAATATGCATACTATATTTATCCGGTCATTTTTAAAATTCATAAACTTCATAAGAAGAAATCTCAATTTTTATTTAAAATAAAGGATTACACAAGGAAGTTATGGTCTCCTTACATAGCCCCTTATCACACCAGCATAGGACCTAAGTGTAAGGTGTGCTAAGGTGAGAGAATTCGAGGGAGGCTCGACCAACATCGCACGAGTAGTAATTTCTATCAGTTTGAACTTCTCACGAAGGTGATTCCGTTCTAGCTTCACACGATGAAGCTCGGCTTGGGTTTGGTCCAGATCAAAGCCCAGTGGTGCTACCTCCTTCCCAAGTTCTGTTAGATGGGCTTCGATCAGTCCAAGACTACTGGGTGAGGCCATCGAATCTTCTTTCTATATTAATTAACCAAGATCACTTTTATTTAAAGACAATAATCGAAACATTTAGTTTCTAGTGGACATATTGAATAATGGTCATATAATAGTCAAAACCCAACAGTCTCATTTTAATTATACTCATGTTATCAAATAAAACATTTTTCTTGAGTATTAAAAAAAACATAAAATTAGGAAACAAGAATTATTCCAAATTTCGAGTCGTTACAGACATCCACATCCAAGGAAATATAATGAAATAATGGACTCACTCGTTGTTGGTTTATAACGAAACCACCTATCTATGGTTTATAATAGAACCACCAATACTTGGTTTATAATGGAACCACACATCATTATAATAATGCCCAAAAATTATAACATAATCATAATATATAAATTCATGACTCATAAAAAACATTCTTTTCACCCACAAGAAATCATTTTCAGATATTGATATATCCCTTTTCAATAAATATAAATTTTAAAAACTAAAATTCCCTGAATAAAGTGAAATAGGGGTTTTGTTTTAATAAAACATATAATATTATAATGTAATAAAAATATAAAATAATTGTTATAGCTGCAGGAAAATTCGTTGTCTCTGTATACAATAAAATATAATATTCCTTTTTCCCTTTCAGAAGGAAGTCAAAAATTTCCATATAAAATATGTAAAAATATTAATTTCGAAAAAATTTGAATGAAAGAAAAAAATTGAAATAAAATTTCTTTATAAATAATTTATATCCATATAAATAATTTAGTCTGAATCATCACGTATATTATTTATATTCATGAATAATAAAATCATTTTTTTACTTTATTGAGAACCTTTTTCAAGTTTATTATTCACATTACCATGTTATAATCAATTACATAATCAATTAATTTCATGTTGCACATTTTGACAATATAAGGTATATATGACCAAAATGACTTTGATATGTTGAATATGGTCAAAGAGTATACTAATCCATCATCTCTAGAATAATAATCAGGAATCAATAATTATATTTTATACATAAATTATAATTTAAATCTAACCATAAAATCTTGTTATCAATAATGAATTATGATACAACCTTGGAGATGGTAGGTCATGCGTACGCATGAGTAACAATTCTATTTTTCAATTATCATTGTTGAAAGAAGGTATGTATTAATTTATCCATAATTAATTATAATTATATAATAAATACAATATTATTTTCACATATATATCATCTATGTGATGCGTTGATGAATAATGAATCACATTACGCTATGGATGTGGTAGTCTGCCCATACGCCTGAATGATGTTATCACTGTTTAATGGATCGAAAGGTAAGAAATTATATGATATGTAAAATTTTTATAATGCTAAATATTTAATAAATATCATAGATATGTTTGTGTGTTTGTCTGTGGATATGTCCTTAATCATCACATAATCTAGTGTCTTTTAGGTTTAATGATTTAGATATTTAGGTCATAATTCTTATATAAAAACCCATAAATTAAAAGTTGTACATTTATACATAGTAGCCATATTTTCACAATAAAACACCACTAAAATAAAAATTGTTTTATTTTTATTATACAACATAAAAAATTTGAAATAGGTTTATTATTTCCCCTTTCCTATTCATAATCATTTTGATAAACATTTTAAAAACATTGGATGAGCCCAAAAATTTCAATAAAAAGTATAAAAATAATGAAATAAATATTTTCTCCATGAATACATATAAAACAATTTTTTTTTCAAAACAAACCATATGCTAAAAATAATCCTTTTTCTTACTTAAGAAATCATCATCATTTTCTAAAAAAATTCATAAAACATTTCATTAGAAATATTAATGGGAAAAAACTCATAGAGGTTTATTTAGAAAATTGAAAATCACATGAATAAATTTTAAAAATGTTATGCTTTTCACTCATACATATGGAATAAAAATCCTAGATAATTAAAAGAAACCATCACTGGTACACATAGAAGATCGTCACAGTTATCTTTGGAACATTACCATAGAGTAACCATCAGAGATACACATGAATTAATCATCATAGTTAATCTTGTAATAACTATCACATTCAACTTCCAAACATTACCCAATGCATTGGAGAGATATAATGGGTCTCACCCTACATATAACCAATATCAGGCTCACATATGAGATATAATGGGTCTTAACCGTTCTTATATTTTTTATTGGGCTCACATATTTCTCATACATAATTCTAAATAAAAATAAAATTATCAAATCATCTTATTCTTTCACCCATTAATTAGAAACCTTTTAAAAACTCTTTATCCTGTATGCAAAACATTTTTAGATATATAAAAAACCATTTTAAAACCAAAATACTATGAAAAGGGGGAAGAGGTATTTTATATAAGAAAAACATATAATATTTTAATGTAATCTAAAATCAGATAACATAAAATGTTTTTATATTACATTTTAAATGATTTTTAAAAATCATTTATACATTTTCTAATATAAAATTACCTTTCCATTTATAAATCACTTATTTTTTAAAAACTATACAATTATAATGAAAAAAATTATTTAAAAACTACCTTGTAATGTTGTAAATTATGATTTAAATTAAATATTATTCATTATGGTGTTAAAATCATCTCATTTAATATACGTTAAAAAATTTCACAATGTTGAATAAAAGGTTAAAAATTTCATTTTTTAGAAAATTACAAGAAGATTACAATCAAACAAATTTATAAAAAGCTAAAAAAGGGTAAAATTGAATTTAAAAAAGAATATGATAATATTAAAAACCTTTTCTAAAATTATTATAGAAAATATGGATATGGAATGAAAATATATTTTAAAAGGAAACATTAAAAATGGATTTCTTTCAGTAAAATATCAAACATTGAGTCTAAACCATCATGAATGTTCTTTATCTTCCTAAATAAAAAACATAGGTTACCTATTTACTTGATTATGAACATTTTTTAAAAGTTTATTATTAATTTTATTTTATCTATTATCATCCAGTATTAAAATATTTAATTAAATAAATTCACATTAGATTTTTTGATGTTTGATGTTTTGACGATATTTGTTTCATAAGTCCAAATGGCTTCGGTAAGTCGAATATGGTGAAAACAATTAGAATTAAATCATATTAACAATAATAATCATGAACTAATTATAATTTTTATTCATTAATTTTAATTTTAAATTCATCAGTTTAATAAGTTTATGAAAATGGAATTATATTTTAACCATATAGAGAGTACGTCGTACGTATGGTTGAGTAACCTTTAAATTTTTTTTATGATCCTCAAGGAAAAATATAATTATTATTTAATATTTTTATAATGATAATAATATCATAAATATTATATTAAATCATTATTTATAATTATATATATCATTCTTATTTTGTGGTGATGAAAAAGGAATCACATCTCTTCGTGGAGGTGGTAGTTCACACAAACGAATGAACAACATTATAATTTTTCAGTGAATTGAAATGAGATAAATTAAATGTTATATTATAATATAGTAATGATTAATATGACATTAATATAATATATAAACATTAATTTTGTCATTATAACTTGTCTTGAGATATGTTTATAGGAAAAAAACTACATTAGTTCGTTAGGCAGTAGTCTGTTACACACACAATCATTGAATTCATTTCCCATTTAATGTAGGTTGGAGATAGATATTGGTTGTTACACTGACATGATAAAATATAATTATATGAATTTTTTTTCATAAATCTATAATGGTTGGAGAATAAGTTAAGGATTTGGAAGAAGAAATAAATCTATAACATGAAGTTGAAAAATATACCTCTCCTTTAAAAATCATATTTTCATAACAACTTATGACCACTAAAATTGGTATTCTACATAATAATGCCATAAAAATGAGGTTAGGGATCATGCAATGAATTTGGTAAGAAATTGGATGAACCAAAAGGGTTTTGATGTTTGACAGATAGAGAAGAATAGGTTCCCTATTATATGGGAGGGTTGGGGAAATCCTGGAATTTCTCAAAATATTAAAATAATATTAGTTAATATTCAATTACAAGTGGTTCTAAACTAAATTATTTTGATGATTGGATGTGAGTGGGTAAAAATAATCTCACCTAATAACAAGACAAGTTTGGATCACATTTTTACACATATATGGACTAGGTATGATATTTTAAAACCTTGAGTGTCAAAAGAGTTAATATAAATGAACAGAAAAACCCATATATGGACTAGGTATGATAATTTAAATCATATGATAATCACTTGGTTTAAAATAATATTTTAATAAATTTCATATCATTTAATAAAATATTATTTATTATAAAATAGCAATATTGTCAATTTTTAGAACTATTCATTATGTTGACATTAATAATGAAAAGAAAAAACATTCAATTTGAACAAGTTATTTTAAAACATCTAGAACATGTCATGTTAATCCATAAAATTAATGGATCACATTAAATCTCTCAAATTATAATACTTTTAATATTTTTAATATCATTTATTTTATTTTTCCTTTAATTAAATAATTATTATGTTAATGTTGTGCAAGCATCTAAGGTTATTATTTATTCACTAAAATATTAAAATTATTTAAAATGATAAAGTTAAAATATTTATATATATATATATATATTAATTATATTTATAATAAAAAATATCTTCTTGATAACCCCATGTTAAAATAATATTAGTTATTAAAAACATGGGTGTGATATTTTTATCTTTTCATTAAATAAATTATTATAGAGGTCATAATTTCATCAAAATGAAAAAAAGTACATATAACCAATTCATGAATTATTATGTAAAACATTGTATCATACAATAAAGTTATGATAAAATTTAGGGTCATTTTATAGTATTTTTCATTTTATTTTTAACTCTAATTACCTGATTTACCTTTTATCCTGGTAACAAAAATTACTATGATAATTATTAATATTGAACCAAAATAAAATAGACCTATCATCTAAATTAAGAAATCAAAATTAAAAAAATGAAACCAATTTTTCATAATTAAAAAACATAGAAGTGGAAAATTTTAAGTTAAAATTAATCCTTCAAAATGCAATGAATAACAGTTTTTCAAGAAAATGCCTTTTATAATTATAAATGGTTTTTAAGCTAAATTCAATTACAAAATTCATTTAAAACACATAATTAGTTTTTTATTAATACAAATTAGCTAATTAAATATTTAAATTAATCTAAAACATGATTTTATTTTATAAATACTTTAAAATAAAATATTGTTTTCAATTAAAATTTTTATTTTTCAATATTCATTGAAAAATAAAAATTTGTCAAAAAATTATCAAATAAATAATCATTAAATAATTTTAAAATTATGAATAGAAAAATAAAATAAGTTTTTTAATATAAATTATTTAAAATTTTATATAAATTATTTATAATATTCACTAATAAAAAAGAAAGAAACCAATTTTTCCAGAAAACATATTTTTGGAGAATAAAATGACTTTACAAAAAAATTAAGTATATGTTTTTTTTTATAATTCACCAATTAATTGATATTGATTAAAAAATTTATATTCATTTCATAAATTATTTATTCTTATTAATACCCACAAATTTAACTACTAGGTCATAGAGGACACAGTTAAATAATAATATTTCATTATTAGTTTATGATCTGTGTTGCATATCTTATATTCTTTTGATCATAGAATATATTTTTAAAATATCAGGTTATTAAAATATATATTAAATACCTCATTATAACTATCTTTGAGATGAGGTGTGGGAAAAAAATTACATCGGTCTGTGAGGTGGTTTCCCGCCATACCCCCAAATGACAGCTTTGTTTCCCATTTGATGACGAGGGGATGGATATAGGTTATTCCATTTACATAATAACATATCAGTATATGGAAGATAATGGTTTTATTATTTTTTTCATATTTGAATAAAATTTTAATGAGGTATAAAAATAAATAAAACAAAAATACTTTGTTAAGAAGTATATATATTTTTCAGACAACCTCGTATGGTTTAAACCAAAAGATTTCCTTGGTAGGTTCTATGAAAAAAGGTATATAGGATGTGAGGATGGATGTAGGAAATGGATTTGTATAGGTATTACATGAACAAAAAAATTTTAAGTGTGAAAAATAGGAGATGTGTCCTTTTATATGTTAGGTAAGGGTCACCCTTAAATTACCTAAAAAGTTAATTTAATATAAATTAATTTTAATGTAAAAATGGTACCAAATTGACTTATTTAGAATATAGGTTTATTGTGTTTTTAAATATTATCATACAATAAAATATGGATAACATTAGGTGATGTTTTCACCCTTATCATTTCCCCCCACGTTAACCCTTTTGAAAATTATTGCAATAATTGTTTTTACTCATTGTGGTTCAATATATTTAATATAAAAGGTGAAACATACCATAAATGGACCATGGTATACGTAATAAACCATATCCAATTCTCATGGATGAGGATAATATTTTTATTAATTGTAAATCTTTTAATAATACATTATTTAACATAAAATATCATTAATATCATTTTGAAATTATTTATTTATTTTTACTTTGAAAACATCAAGACAAAAATGGAATATTAATATAAAATTAACCCACACCTAAAATATGTTATAATTATTTATATTATTTATGGGAAACTATAAATCAATAATATAATAATATTTTTAGTGTTTTAATATCATTTTATTAATTTTACATTACTTGTAAATTCATTGTGTTAGTGTTTCATAAGCATTTAAGATAACTATTTCATTAATAAATATTAGAAATAAATTACCATGATATTTTTTAAAAAATTAATATTTATAGCTGAAAATTGCCTCTATTTATACAGATGTAAAAAATTAGAGATAATAAAACAAATGGAATGGAATTTTTTACTTTTCTTTATATAAAATAACATGAAGGACAAAATTATGGCCATATGGAACAAAAGGTTCATATATTCTACTTTTGTAATTTTATTGAAAATTTACAGTCATAAAATAAATTTAAGATAGATGTTAGAGTCATTTTTTAGTCCTTATGATTTTATTTTTAACCATAATTAATTGATTTATCCTTTACCAAGGTAACAAAAATTACTAAGGATATTACTCATAATGTCCAATAATAAAAGGGAACTATTTACAAAATGTTAACCCACTAATTCCAATTATGAAATCCATTTATTAAAAATTAAATCATATAATTTTTAGTATTTAATTTTTAACAACACCCACAAAATGCATTGAAAATTGGTTTTTCAGAAAAACTAATTGCCTTTGTTTTATGAAAATATTTTTATAACAAAATCAAGTATAATTATCATTACACAGACTATAATTTGATTTTTTGTAATACAAAATAATTAAAAACATTTTAAAAATATTAAAAATTAAAATTTTACTTCTAAATACTTTTAAATAACAATATTTTAGAATAAAAGTAGTATTTTTCACTATTCATTGAAAATTAAATCTTCTTAGAAAATTATATAAAATTCAACCAAATAATATTTTGAAATGTTTATTTCCAAAACTAAATTCATTTTTTCAAATTAAAATTCTATAATTTTGAATTCATGTTTTAAAATGAAACTATATAATGTATGAAAACCCAAATTGGTTGACAATAAACATTTATTCCTTTTGATTGGGAAATTACATAATATTCTTATATTGAATATAACACTATAAAATCTAATTAATAAACATAAGAAAGTTATTTATCTTAAAATTAACTATGTTTTTACACTATCATCCATCTTCTCAAAACATTGACATTCTCATCGATGTGTTTAGTTTATCTAAACAACAATTTAGAGGAAATAAACTATGGTCATTTTTATCTTTCCTATGGATAACCACCAATTTTATAAGAGACCATATGAGCTACCATGATCATATTTTATTCAAATTCATAGACCATTTTCACACCCAAACCATTATGTTTTTTATCAGTCAACATTACATGGTTTGTGCCTCCTTATAAATTATTCATTCGTTTACATCTCACAATGATTCAATTGATATTATATTAATACATGAGCTTATTTAAAATAAATAAAATAATAAATCATCTATAAAAACTCATGAAGGGTTTCTCAAGAAACTCTCCATATAGTAATCCACAAATGAGTGAGTGTCATATAAAAATCACGTTATAGTATGGAATGATATATATGAACAATCTACAACCATTGTTGTAAAAATAAATATGATATAAATCAAGTCTCAATTAAGTTCTTCCCAACTCCCTATTTTTTCATGACAATTCATGAGGGCTACCCAAACATCTTAACGTTCCTCTATGTGGATAAATCAATGTTAAGGATAATTCTCATTATGTTAGTGAGGATATATGAATTGATGTACTTGACATATTCCCTTACTTCGTATATCTTCCATCGATCAGGATCATCCATCTCTTTTTGGAAATGGTTATTCTTCTGTTCCAAAGATGGTGTTATTATAGCTTGAAAATTAATTTTGATTCATGATTGTCTTAAATAATATGATAGTTAGGGGAGGATGTTTTCATATCGATAAGGGATCCAGATCTTGGGTTTGGATCTTCCATGTCCAATTTCCCTAGTCCATCTTGTAGAAGTAAATCACTTCTACCTAATGATTCTTTTGTTTAAGTATCGAAGAATTTCGAGTACTGAATTCTATCGGATTATCTAGAGGCCTACCCCCTACTTTGGCAGTGGAAAAACCAGTCTTATGGTATCCTTCTCATGTTGTTATTGATGGAGTTGTTTTTCTAGAACCAACTTTTTTTTACATTAATATAACTTATATTCATGGTTTCAAATTTTAATAAATTCATTATCACATCATGATTGTTATTCTTTGTGACATTATATGTTATAATTTCCTAAGTGTATCTATCCCCCTAAAAGGTCATAGTTAATCCCTACTATAATGAGAACATGGAAGTGTTATGAAAGAATTCTTGTATACATGTTCTATAGCAGGATGATATCATTTGAGGGAAACAATTTATACAACCTATCAAGGCTGGAGACTCATAGCACTTTGATGCACCAACTCATGGTGTACACCCTTAGTAATTTCCATGTGAATATTATGAGAACAAGACCCGCTATTAAGAAATTCACATTTATAAGTGTCATTTGATGATCTTATCTATGGATGTTTATATTGGTCCTTATACATTGTGATTATTATTAATGTGTATTATGACTCACTCACTTAGATGTATTGGTGAATTTTGTGACAACATATGTTCATTGTGATCATGTATATGTTGGGTGCATCATGAGTAATACTACATTAATGCAAAATTTGAGAAAGGATTTGTCACTTATAATCAATAATGGAAGTTTATTTCTCATACCCTTTGATGGAAATAACATATCCTAAATAAATCCATGGCCATGGTGTTCAATAAAAAAGTTCAATTTCTGAGAATTCAATGAAAGAGAAATCGAGCACTTGGGTTGATGACACTTGCATGAATCCTATTTGATTAATGATATCGAGATTAAGGGATTATATTATAAGGTAAACGTTTGTATGAGGTGACATATCGTTGTGACATAAACATCTTTATTTATTGGTTACTTGGCATGTTTTAAGATACTAACCTTAGACTGTAGACAACTCCTCCTAATGCCACTACTAAAGTTCCCTAGAGGGGCACACACTAAGTGTTTGTAGAATCTCAAAAAAATAATATATTTTTTATTAATTAATAATTTGAATAAATATTATTCCCGATTTTGGTTTAATAAGTATTTATGGATGTCTGATCGTATTTATTTCAGCACAAGTTATTCCTAAGAATATATTATAGGTTGAATATTTATATATTTATTGTGAAATAATGGAGTGATATTTATTTTATAAACAAATAGTCATTTTCCAAGAATATATAAATATTATGGAGGATTGGATGACTATGTTTAAGGGTCTGGTGAGAAATAATAATATTGAATAATATTTGATTAAATAATATTTATTTATAATTCACAAGTTAAGAGAATGTCAAGAAATAATAATAATACTAATACTATCATTATTTGAGATGGGTTTTCTCTAGGATTAATAAAATAAAAGGGGGAAATTGTGAAATTATTTTATTTTAACCCTAGAGATTAGATACCCAATTATTTTTATTTTCTCATAACCCTATCCAATCCAAATTTGTTTTGCAAAAAATAATTTGAGAAATCCCTCTCAATACTTGAGAGTTCAACATTATTCAATAACACTCTCACGAAAGAGAGAGATCCTCCTCCCTTAGATTGAGGAGAATGATTTGGAAGTGGTTCTCAAGGTGAACAATGGTGGATGAAAAAAGCATAAGGATCTTCCATGCTCGTAATCAGAGACTCCATCTATGATGTCCGGAGATTTGTGGAGAACGTGTGGATCATTGTTTGATGAAATAAAACCTTGATTTCTATAACATAATGATGATGAACTACAGATCTATGACTGAATGCATCAACAAAGAAATAATAACTTTGGAGGTAATTATTATTTAATAAAATTAATTATAAAAAAATATTTCATGATATCATCTTTCTTGGTTCTGAGTTTTTATCCTATTCTTGTTATTTAATACAATTCTATGAATCTTGGTGAACATCATCGTATTGATCTCAAATTAGTCATTGATGATGGAAAAAATAAAATTTGGGTATCCTCCCTCCAACACTTCTAATGTACCCAGAACTTACAGTTATCTTGTCAGTTCTTCCTACCTACCCTAATTATGGATCCATTGACACCTTATGCCTTATCATCTATCAAATTACTCTCTTAAGGGTAAGATTCATGGATTTTACTCTCCTTTTTAAGTCAATGGATTTTGTTCTATCTCAAGGTGTCATGCTACTATTCCTACTGGTGTTCTTTCTGTGAGTTTTTATGATAGTCCCCTAACTTTTAATGACCCCATTCATGAGATATAACCTCTTAAATAAAGCCTTGGCTACTAGGTGGTTAGATCTAAAAACAATTGAGTGGTGAAGCTATCCTTGACCCCAGTTCCTCCTCTTTTAGAACAACTTGACCCTTCTCTTATATTTTTCATTTCCGCAATATTTTTGGACCATTGGCCCTAATTGATGAATATATCATTGAAACTACCTTTTTATGACGAAATAAGGGAGCTAGGAAGAAAGACTCTTTTGTCTCATGGAATTTGGAAACGAAGTCATCTCCATGTGCTTATGTAGCTTGTACCTCTCTATCTTTACATGTACTATGTCCTATGACATATGAGATCTCATATCATCCCTTCCATAACATCCTTCAATATATATTTAATTCAAGGGGTATGATATCATCATCAAAGTGTGACATCCCAACTAATGAACACCATATGAATCATGTTTCTTTTATAGTGATTCTTGATCCAAATCACAATTCCTATTCAATCCAATAATATTCATCAAAATTGCATGTCAATAATTCCTTTCATTATATTCCCATGAATAACTACATATGGATCATTTGGAAAAACTACTTATAGGTGGTGCTAATGAATTCCTCTTCATGACAAATAATGATTGAAGATAAATTTCTCTCTTATTTGGTTTAACTTGGAATTATATATATTATGTTTGATATTTAAGAAATAATGTTTCCTTAAAATGAGTTAATGAATTTTGGACTGGGATCCCAAGGGTGGTTTATAACTGAATACCTCAACACTATCTTGAATCGGTTAAATAAAAAGGGTGGGGTTAATTACTCAATGAGTTATATAATGGACATTAATGGTTTTATGTAAGGGAAAATACTTTAGAACTCCATTTTTCAGGTTATAATTACACATGGTGCGATAAAATACATGGAAACAAGAGAAAGTATAATCAATGAATAGTCATTGAGCCTATCATGAGGGAGTTTCCTAATTTATCCATATATCTATTTCTCGCATGACATAAAATCTCTCATACCTTTCACCATTTTAGATCATGATCAGAAACTCAATGGGAAGTAATCATCATTTTAGTTTCTCTAACCAGTAGATCTAGGAAATAAATATTCTTCATCTAGTGAAATCCTTTTAGAATAGTTTCATGGATGGACATTCATGGTCCACTCATTAAAATTAACTACGGATGTTGGAAGGGTATATTCAAGAGTGGGTTTCCTAGCATATAAATCAAATAAGTATTGTAGATGATTTAAATAATTGTATTAACTAGAAATATATCAAACTACAAAATAAGTAGGGATATGACACCTACAAGAGTCTCTATAGTAATCAATAACTTATTATCAATCGAATTGTGGAGGAAAAATGGTGTCTAGAGAGATATCTATGGTTCAATAGAATAAATTGTGGAACAAAAATATGACTCATTTTTATTATTTAATTAAAAATGTAAAATTTTGGGAAATATGATCATTCATATTTAATATGGATCTATTGAAAGTGATACAAAATTTATAATACTTCTTGATGTGTTGTATTTATCATCATTATCTAATGGTCTGCAACATGGGTCAAATTATGAATTTCTCAAGGAGGTGAATAATAACTCTCTAATTAGTTCTATCCCTATATTCATTGTTGACCAATAGAATTTGATTATGTAATTTATTCATGCAGGTACCTGTAACCCCCCCAATACCTTTCTCTAGGTATGATTTGGAATTTGTTTATTTCCCTTTTTGTTTGGGTGCATTGTGGTCTTCTTAAGAAAGGATAGCCTTTACTAAAGAAAATGACCTAATGTTAGGGGATATAAGATTGTTTTAATTAATGGAGTACATGTATAAATTTTTAAATAGATTTGAAATGTACTATTTTGGAATGAGTAGCCTTAGGATATGTTTTAGAGGTTTCCTATAGAAAACTTGGTGGATCACTGCCTGCTGGAAAAATTCGAATCCTAAATGGGTTACACGATTTGAATATGTTATATGGAAGAGGTTGTGAGTACACTGTATGGTGTGAAAAGATAAAAGACATGAAATCGTTACATGAAATGAAATAATTGATTAGGATTAAATTTAATCTGATGTGACACATTTTTATACATATCATTAATTTGAGGGATTACACGTATGAAAGGGATTTAAAACCTAAAATTATAGCATGCAGTAGTTTTAATGATGTTTCACACCTGAATCATTATTAATTTCTTTTGTAGGATTACCTTGAAATCCATTCGGTAATTTATGGATATTTTGGTTGATCTCCATCCTTCTATATCACTTCGTTCAGTATTTTATTCCTTTGGTGGCTGCATTTCATATCCTAGGTTAGAGGTCATATCGATTCATCATTTCCATTGGTTGTAGTTGTAGAATTGGTTATGTATGTGTTTCCAATGAATGATTGATTAGTGTTTTTAATTAATCGTTTATAGTTTGTTTAAATTCATTATATTTTAGAGATTGTTCCATGGTTTTTTGATCTCCATTGTCAATGGAATATGGATTTACATCATTTTTTAGGTAGGTAAATCTATGAAAGGGTTTGTTGATTCTTGAATTCCTATATGTTCTTGTTAATCAATCTGGGTTTTTCATTGAAATAGATTTTCTTTTGTGAAAATGGGTTTTTATTAAATTTTATAATTGATTTTGGAAAATGGTTTTGGAGAAACATAACACATTGGGAACCTTGGGCTCATCGGTAAATGGACATAGGTGACCCTTGTGTGTGTGAAACTACTAGGGGTTACTGTTGTGATATTAAAAAACAATAGTAGGATTAAATATTGGTTAGAACCAACTTATTCATAGATTTGGATTCTTTTATTTCTAGTACATATTACCATAGGCTAGGGACCAGATGTTGTGCATTGTCTTTCATGTCTAGTTTATCGCATGATGGTTTATTTCAGGGATATTTTCTCACATATTTAATTTTCATATTTTTTTTATACCTTATATATTTTTAGATTTTGTGAAAATGGTATTCATTTATAAAAATAATATGGATTTCTACAAATGGTTTTATTCATGAAAATTATGTATAAACAATATTTTATTTTAAAGATAGAACATGAGAATTATTATTATTCTAAATTGTATAGATTTTTTGGTTGTATCCCACTAGACTCTGTGATCATATCCTAATTTTTCTTATAGGTATTTGTAGGACATTTTTTAGGAATCATGTAAATGGAATGGAAAAATGGAGCATTCCATGTTATCTTGTAATTTTTTCCTTTACAGAGATATAATTTGGTGGTGGTGAGTTTTCATATGGAAATTTGTTGGTATTATCTTGTCATGCAATTATAGTTTAACAATTTTGGCTTGGATTTTATGGATCATATTATATCATTTTCATCTACTCTCTACTATGGTTTTAAGTATTTTTTTTATATTCTTGACTTTATTCATTATCATTTTTATAGCTCAACATGTGACAGTTGGATCGATTGGATGATTTAGTTTACATCGGATGGTCCCTTACAAATTGGTATCAAATGAGATGGTCATCCTGAAATATTTTAACACTGCCTAATTTTGGTTTTATGTCTTGGGTATATAGAAGGTAGGACCATTGGAATTCAGGTATTAAGTGTAGGAAGTGGCCAATCCAACTCACTATTGTGTTTCAACTAAAGTTACCATGCGTGGTTAGAAAATATTTACCAGGCTTAAAAGTGCTGTTTGAGGCCATTTAAATAAATGATATGGATGTTTATTTAAATAAACATGTTCTATTTTTAAGTGTTTTATTTATTCATAGAATTTATAATTTTTTTAAATTCATATCATTTTAAATCATTGATATCAATACCAAAAGTTGAACCCATGATTTTTTAATCTACTCATAAGAGATTGATTTTCGTCATAGGATTGTTCGATAATGCCTCATAAAAAACTCTTCTAAATCAAAATGAGGTAACTATCATACATGTTTCACAGGAAAATCCTCTAGTGGAAAAATATTTGATAAAAGATTTAATATGCACTTTTCAAATACTATGTTAAACATGTCTTATGAAACTAGGACGAACAGTGGATCATGGTTCATAATTTGAAAAGAAGAATCCACAATCTTCTAGGGTGAAAATGTAACATTAGAATTTGACGAATGGATTGAGAGGATTGAGTGGATATTCTACATTCTGAAGACTCCTATGCACTCTAAGGTGGGTTTTTCCACTACTATGCTTCAAGGACAAAGAAGGAGATGGTCGGAAATTATTGTGAATTCTAATTTTCATGAGTATATTACCTGGGATTCATTCTAAAAAAACGTAATCCATCATTTTTGTACTGATAAATTATGTCTGGAAAAGACCTAGTTGTTTTTTAACATATATTATAGGGAGAATACCATTATACAATAATCCACCCATTTTGCTAAGTTGGTGGACTTGGCATCGAAGCCAGTCACCAATTATTACCTGATAACAGAAAGGATTGAATGGGGGTTGAGGGATAATATTCCGTCGACACTAACTATCATCTTCTTTATAAAAAATTCAGTTGTATTTTAAAGGGAAGCTTCGATAGAGGATAACATAGCAATAAAATCGGTTTGGATGGATCTTTATCTTATGTTTTTGAAAGCCAGGGTGTATTTTCTAGACAAAAAAAGAAGTGCAAAGGTATTATGTTTTCTTTAAGACAAGTATTTGGATGGGAAGCATGGTTATACCAAGACTAATTGTGTGGAGGCTCCCATGACTTTTCATCATTTTGGATAATCTGGTCATTAGAAATGTTTTTGAAAATATTTATTATGGAAGTGAGCCAATATCTACATTCACTAATGGATCGTAAGATTATATTAATGCTTCAAAGGGTGGTGGGTCTTATCCTCGAGCAAATGGGGATTTTCATGTGGCTATGAATGCTCTAGGAGGATCTAAGATAAGATATATTTATGTGGTGGAGTTTACAACAGTGGTATCTGAAGTAGGACCAAGAAAAATTATAGGTATGGTTTTTTTGTCTTATATGGTGCTATATTTTTTGATATAGGTTATACTCATTATTTTATATTTTTCAATTTTTTTACATGTTTTATTTACATTCAGATCGTTTTTCACTATTGATGTATCTTTCCATGCCTTTGGGGAAGAGGTCTTAATAGCATTTCATGTGCCCAGTATGTCGAGTGACGATAGTAGACCTTGAGGTGGAATGGGTCTTCTTAGTTCTCTATCATGTCATCTTAGTCTTAAATATCATCATGGATTGGATGATATGGGTTAAGGCCCAGATAGGCTTTTACATTCATCGAGTTCAATTTTAATCTTCTGATGGGGTCACTCATGTTTTTCAGGGTTAGTGGGACTCTAGATTTGGGGTGGGGCAGGGCATGTTTTTACTGTTGCTGGGGTAATATCATGTTAGTTGTCAAAAATGATTCTTAATTTTTTTCCCTTTTTGGGAATCCATCTACTATGTAGTTTGTGTAATCCCCAAGGTATTTATGGATGATTTTCTAGTTTACCACCCTAGATAATCGTTGATTTTATCATAGTTTTACAACCTAGTATGATGTCGAATCCATTTTCATATTACCTTATTGATCCCGTTGACATGGAATAACATAAGTTCTAGCTTTCATGTCTCAAGAATAAGAGAATTATTCATCCTAGAATACCATCGGTGGCTTTTCCTTCCTTATATTATAAGTAGTAACTTGAGAGAATAATACATTATATTGAAAATCAAATGTTAAATTAGGTGACCATCAAGAACATATATTCCTTTCCCAGGATTGATGATCTCTTTGATTATCTTATTGGGGTCATTAGTTTTTAAATATTAATCTGTATTTGGGGTACCATCATTTGAGGGTCTAAGAATAGGATATACCTAGGACAATGTTTTGAAGCTGGTATGGGTATTTTGAGTATCTGGTTATGCCATTTGGAAAAACTAATGCTCTTATAGTGTTTATGGAATTGATGAACAATATCTATCATCAGTTCATGGTCTATTTTTTTGGTGATTCTGGATGATATTTTTGTTTACTCTACATTATAGGCGAAGAACATGGACCATTTGAATATCATTATTTGAAATTTGAGGGGACATAATCTATATAGTAATATTTCCATGGGTGTGTTCTGGATTCAAGAAGAAAATTTTCTGGGGAATGTTATATTTAATAGGGAAATAATAGTGGATCATGAAAATGTATAGGTATTTATGTCTTGGGAGCATCCCAAAAAAGTGTTTTACTTCCAATGATTTTGCTGGGTTGGTTGGTTATTATTGTCAATTTCATCAGGATTTCCCTAACCATGAATTTTCAATGGTAATTTTAACCCGTAAGAGTGTAAAGTTTGAGTGGAATAAAACTTTTAAGGGAAAATATGAAGATCTCGATTTTAGATTGAATCCATCTCCATTTTTTATTCTTCCAGAACCAGGTTCAAGTTATGTAGCTTTCATTGATGCTTGATACATGGGTTTGGGGTGTCTATTGATGCATGAGAGAAACGTGGAAGCCTATATCTCTCGAAATTTACACTCTCATGAAAGGAACTACCCTACCCATGATATTGAGTTGGAATTGGTTTTGTATGCACTCAAAACATGGCATCACTGCCTTTTTGGGTAATGGTTTATGGTATATTTTGTTCATAAAATCCATAGGTATATTTTCTCTCCATGTGATATGAGAATTCATTAGATACACTAGTTGGAGTACCTCCAGACTTTTGATTTTGATATTGATTATACAATTACAAAAGGGGATGTGGTCGTTGATACACTTTGTATGAAACTGTCATCCCAATAAATGAATGAATTAGTGGAATTGTGGTCTTTAATGATTTTTCATTCTTAGAATATATTAAGAATGGAATGATCTGGTGGCTAGGTAAATCTAAATTCAATGATGGAAAACTCATCATTTGATGAGTAGGTTCAGCTCATGTTGATGCTTGACCCCGAGAGCTAGAGAATTAGTAAAAATATTTATGTTGGGGTAACCTTGGGTGAGTGGTATAAATCTTCTAGTGGCACTTCGTGGTTTTGAAATAGGTTAATTGGTTCTTTTTTTCATTGAGGTGGGGGTTAATGGATTGTGGCCAATGTTCTAGTTGTTCTATACACCTATTTTCTAACAATATGTTTCACGATTTGAGATGTCAGTATTGATAGTTTGGGATGAGATGGTTTACTGAAGATTTTGTATTTTTGTGTCTTACTTGTCAGATAATTAAGGAATAACACAAGAGACCTACCTTTTTTTGAATCCCTTACCCATTATGTTATATAAATGGGATGATTTTTCCATGGATTTCATCATTGGTTTACCGTTTACATCTATTATGAATCATTTGATTTGGGTGTTCATTGATAAACACATGAAATCAACGCATTTGATACCTATCAAGGAGATGATGAAGATGGAACAACTTAGTGAATTATATGTATGATATATTGTGAGACTTCATGGGGTTCCCTCTATGGTTATTTATAATAGTGAACCATGGATAACATCTTGTTTTTTATGGTTTATAGGATTTTATGGGTTCCCAGTTGAAATTGAACATATCATATCATACATAGGAAGATGGAAAAATAGTGAGAGATATCTAGGTTCTTGAGGATACACTCTGGGATTGTGTGCTTAATTTTGGAGGATCATGGGAATAATGTTTTCTTTAGTTAACTTTTTCTATAATAATATTTATTAGGCCTTGATCACAATGGATCCCTTTGAGGCTTTGTATGGGCGGCCATGTAGATCTCTTTGTGTTGGGTGGTGTTGGGAGAGTAGTCCTTAGATAGGATGAGTCTTGTTCAGGAGATAACAGAGAGGGTTTAGTTCATCTAGAAAAAATTCATTATAAATCTTATGTGTGCTATCAACACAGGACACTAGTGTATGATGTTGGTGATTAGGCCATTCATAGTGTGTTACCTCACTTAGGACATCGTCTGTTGGGAAAGAAAATTAAGTGGGAACCATTGGTTATTGGACCCTTAGATATCATTAGATAATTTGGAAGGGTATCCTATTAATTATATATACCCTCGCATTTGACTTCCATCCATAATGTATTTCATGTCTCCCAGTAGAGGAGGTATCAACCAGATCCTTCCTATGTGGTTGAATGGGAGGAAGTTGATCTTCAGACCAATATCACTGTAGTTGAGCAACTATATCATATTATGGATCCTTTCATGATAAAAAAAATCCTTTGGTATATGTATTATGGTATTATATATGAGATATCCACAATATTTGGGAGTAGAAATTTTGAAAGAGATGGTAGTGGCCTTCACTATTTGCGAGTCCAAGAACATGAGGAATTTCTAGGGAAAGAATGTATTAATTTTGGGGAGATTGTAACACCATGATACCTTCCTTATTGTTTGATTTGGATTTTGATTTTGTTTTCCCTTTTTGTTTGGGTACATTACAAGATTCTTAGGAATTTTTATAATTTTCTCTGGAAAATGACCTAATGTTTGGGGATGTTTGTTTTTTCAAATTGATGGAGTATTGTTATAAATGTGTAAATGGATTTAAGAGGAGCCCCTTAGGGTTGATGTGAATCTGTTATAGGGTAAATTTCATGATTCCCATGTAGTGTGTGAAAAGTTACATGCTGTGAAAACATTACACATTGCGAAAACATCTATTGGGATTAAATTTAATCTCAGATGATTCATTTTAGGAATATCTTTATTTCATGAGATTTCATTCCATGAAATGGATTCATGAAATTAAATTATCAAGTAAAATGGTTTTCAATGTGTTGTTTGCCTGAATATTAATTCATTTGGTGTGTAGGATTCACTCTTGAACCCTTTAGTGATTTTGGGAATTTTTGGGTGATCTCCCTCCTTCTGGATTTCTTTGTTAATTGTTTGATTCCTGTGGTGGTTTCACCGCATATATTGTGTAAGAAATTTTTCTTCTTTTATATTTCCTTTGGTCGAGGAATCAATGTTAGTTGTTTTTTTGATTCAGATTCATTATTGATTGGTGTTTTCTATCAATCCCTTTTAGTTTCTTATAGTTCCTTGTCATTCAAAAGTCGATATGTTGTTTTTCAATAATCGTTTTTAAATGAAGATTGGTTTTCATCACTCTAGAGGTAGGTAGATCTATGAAAGTGTTGTTAATTCTGGATTTCCAATTTTTTATTGTTGATCTCATTTGGTTGTTCTATGAAATAGATTTTATTTGGTGAAAAGCAGTTTTTATTAAATGCGAGCATGTATTTTGGAAAATAAATTTTGGCAAACATAGAACATTGGGAACCTTGGGTGCATCAGGATATTGGAATAAGTGACGCTTGTGTGTGTGGTGCCACTAGGGTTTAATTTATTGATATCGATAGAGTCTGGAATGACTTGAAATCAGTTGGAACTAAATTATTCTTATTTTATTATTATTTTTATGACTACAATGTATAAATATAGGATAGGTCCTAGATATTGTTCTTTCTATTTCATTCCATGTATAGCACATGATGGTTTATTTCATGGATATTTTCTCACATGTATAATTTACCTATTTTTATTTTATACCTAATATATTATTGGATTGTTTCAATATGGTATGCATTTATGGAAAACAATGGGGGTGTTTAAAAATGGATGTATTTATGAAAATGATTCATAAAATGGATTTTTTTAATCTATAACTTATGCATTCTTGATATTAGATATTTTATAGATTATTTGAAGTTATCCTACATGGATTTGTGCTCACACCCAAATTTTATCTTTGTAAATTTTAATACCTTTTTTTGAAAGAATCGTTGAAAGGGAAAGGCATCATGTAGCATTCCTGGTTCTCTATTCATGTGTTGCCTTCGTAGCGAGATGGTTTGGTGGTGAAGATTGGTCAAATGGAAACTTGCTGGTTTTATCTTTTTATACAATTCAGGTTTAGCCAATCTATCTTGGATTGTATATATCTTATTATATCATTTTATTATTTATTGTACTATAATTGTTTGTTTTTTTGGTTATACTCAAGAAATGTTTTTGTTATCATTAATATACCTCACCGTGTGATTGTCAGCTCGAGTGGATAGTTTAATTGACCTGGGATTGTTCATTATAGTACCAGGGTGTGAAATGGAAGTATATGGGATAAAGATGTAAAATTTTATTCATCATACCTATGCAACCTAATTTCCTATGAATATCTGATCCCTTATAAATTCCATAAGATATCTTGTGAATTTATTTAAGAACAAAATTATATTTAAAGATTACATTGTTCTGATTAATTGAATGTTAGCCATCATATCAACATTATTGATCATTACATGAAGAATCTGAGGTTCAATCCTTCTTGATAATCCACACATACTTCAAGAGTCCATGGGAACACCAATCATCAGAATCTGGGAGCTATCATAGAGTTCTAAGAACGGATATGAAATTCCAATGATCACCACATTCTCATTCCTTTGATCAGTGAAGTAAAATAATGATTTAACACTTGGAAGGGTGATTTATCTCTCTAAGAAGAATGAAAGAGGAGAGAGGAGCACTCAAATTCGAGTGGATGAATAGTCACTCAAAAATGAGATCCCTCTAGCTTATATAGTGGTGGTTAAACTCTCAGAAAGGGTTCCCCATGACTCATATATATAACAATAATTAAATAATCCATAAATAACTTATTATGAAAAACTAATTGTGTCATAACTTGTTTTATATTTTTTAATTATGTACTTTAAATACATAATAATAACATATTATATTATAAAATTGAGTGATTAAATCGAATAATAATTCCTTTAAATATTAAAAGAATCCTGAATATTAAAATAATATTTGTTCGTATAATATTCTCCATGTATTCATTTAATACATTGTGAATACTTTAAAAAATAAATTCATATCAAATTATTTTATACTAAAATTATAATTCATTTATATATTCATTGACCATCATTTATTATCAAACTTTTCAATGACCCTGTGGTGGGGGACCTCATTTTTTATACTCTTATTCATCAGAATAGGTGATAATTTTGATTATGCTAAGTGTGTGATCCAATAGATCCTTACCTCAATAGTAGTGAATAATATTTAAAAAATAATAGAGGAGTCTAGGAAGTCATCAAGGCCCCTTAGGAGATAATAAAAATTCATATCAATGACAAACATTCCTAAAAACATAGTTAATGTAATATAATCTATTTGTCGTTCGATATCTTATAAAGATGGTTGCACAATTTGTGTCCTCATCAATTCTTGTTTTAATATTTGTTAACCTAACTATACGTACGTACATTCATCTACCATCGCTATGGATTTAGTAATTCTACTGCTATCCTAATCAACTATTCTTTAGATATTACTTCTTATTAGATGCGACAAATTATATCTTGATTATTCAACCAATTTCGTACCACTAATAATGCATCCAATGCAAGGTTCCTTTATACAACATAAATGTTATTGTTTTCATTTTTAATAAAATAAAATAATCAAATAATATGCAGTAATAGTTATCTCATGTTATGTGACCGTTAAACTTTTTTGTAGATAGGAACTACCAATGGAACCTGAAACATTCAGTGTTCCTATTTGTTGTTTATCCATTTTTGTAACGCCCCGACCCCAGCTACCCAGAGCCGGTGCATTACTTCGTAACATTGGCATGATCACAAAAGATCAAGTCTCGAAAGACCGATTAGTTTAGTAGCCTTGGAAACACTAGATACATTCCTAAGTCTTTCATTACATCAAAAAGTAAACAAACTACAATAACATGGTCTTCATAGTCCACAATCATATCTCTTTCTGACTACCCTTGCAGGTCATTCATAAAATACTTCTTCACATCCTGGAAAAAATATTAAAACATTGAAAGGGGTGAGCTCAGATGCTCAGTAAGGTTAACAATATAGCGGAAGCTTTCATAAATAAACATTAACATTTAAGGCAATGTATAACTAAAACAAAATCCTTTTAAACATGAACTTCAACATAATATGGAAAAAGTAAAATGAGATAATGCCATTTACTTCTTCACATGTATATTCTACTGGTCGAATAATCACATGCAATATCAATAACCACTTTCATAATGATGGAATGCATAATGCCAGACTATCATGACCACGTAGTCAAGGCCTCGTGCCAAGACCACAAATAAGATTTTGTCAAGGCCTTGTTCCAAGACACTTGTTTGTCTCATGAGACCTGCCGATGCATCGAGGATCTATAGTGGGCTCCACCCGTCACTTATTAAGTCCAATGCATTCCTCATATGAATAGGTTTAAACATATCATAAACCATAACATAATTGTATCACATAAAACATGCATAAAGGAAACATAACATTTCCACATTTCAATCACAAGATATAAATACAACACATTGATATAATCAAAATGCTTTCAAAACCATTTTCAATACCAAAATAAAAGAAAGTTAAAACTTTGTATTTATTTTTCATTAAAAAAAATGATGGCTTGTAGAGGAAGCCGAAACTCAAATAATGGTCACAGCGGCAGAGAAGTCATTGTCGCCGCATAAGTACGGAAATAAAAACATTCCCTTTTTGTCGTTTATTAAAACTCTTCATATAAAAAAAGATTCCTTTTGAATAAACGTAAAAGTCAAAGGAGTTTATATACTGTATAAAAGAAAGTTGTGTATAAAACCAAATATGCCTCAATGAAAGGAGATTGAGACGAAGTCCTTAAAAAGATAATTTTTAAAATAAAATAGATCTATTATGTGTATTCACTATAGGTACACATAAAGAAAGTAAAAATACAAAATAGGACATAATAACATCATGACATAATTTGAAAGTAGGAGATTAACCCAAAGAACAGAAATTGGGTTAAGAATTTCCCTTACCTCATGTCCGACTTGACTCAATCGTTCTTTAACCTCCTAAATAATAAACTAGAGTTAATATCTACCTTATTAAGAACCATTTTCAATTTCATTATCCTTTTTATATCACTTATTACAATGTTATGAACGTTATGTAATTATTTAAGTTAATAACGGTCGTTTTGTCGATCTTTGGTACTTCTGTCAACAATAACCTTCTTATAATTACAAGTTGTTCATGTGGTGAAATATACATTATATCCAGAATTATATTCATGATGTAGATATCATATATATCATATATATCCAGTATATACATTCATTAATAATATTACGTAACATTTAGAGGTAAGAAATGAAATGCACCGTTCATGGAGACGGTAAGCCGTACGTACGCATGAACGCTACTTTCATTTCTATTTCGTATTTAATGTAATAAAATCATAATGATATAATTTTATAATATAATTACAGTATAATATACTGTATAATACCATTTAATCCATCCTTTATACATCCCACATATGGCATTAACGATTCAAATCACTTTGAGGGGGCGGTAGTCCGCACTTCCTAAAATGAAATTATCGCGTTTTACCCATAATGGAAATCATAAAGTATGCCATAAATGAGAAATACAGAAGCATAAGTAAAACATAAACATATTATATATCATATATAAAAATAGTGACATCTTAATGGCCACCTTTGAAGGTGTTATATGAGTGTTGAACAATCATCGTTTCGTGAGGCAGAAATTCGCCATCCACAGAAACCGTATGTTCATTAACCATTAGATGTAGGTGTATGTAAGTGTAGATCGAATCCTTCTTATAACAACATCCTAGTATATTGAGGATACTGGTGTTGTTACAAAAGAAATTAATAAAAAGAGTTTAGGGGTTTGGAGAAGAAAAATAAAACAAAACAACATTAGAGAAGACATTACCTCAAAATCGGGTAACTCTTTTTGATTTGAGCCAAAGGCTTACTTGGGAAGAGTTCTGCCCAAAGTGAGGCTTCTAGGAGTAAGAGGGGGAAGTTGGGAGAGTATTTGGGCAGAGTTTGGCCGAGCCAAATGGCTTTAAGGTGTGAATAAGGTGGGAGAGGTGGGGGCCTATTATAAGTGGAGAGGAGGGGCTCTTTTGGAAAGATTGAAATGTTACATTATTATAAAATGTTTTTCGGATTCTAAAGGTCCCACACTTATATAATTCGTGGCTAAGGTGATAAGGGTTCTAAATATCTTCATCCAATAGGCTTTGGACAAGTGTAAGCCTTGGATTTTTCATTATCTTCTCATTTTATTTAAATCGTTAAATAATTAGGTCATCGCTGCATCATTATGATGTCATAAATAATTTAATTTATTTAATGTCTAAAAATTATAAAAAAACTACTATGATGTAGGAAATATTTTTAGCTTTCTAATTAATATTTATAGTCAAAATTTAGACTTCTGTAACCCCACTTAATAATTGTTTTAGTAAAATAACTCATGTTTGAATCAATTTAATTTTAACATTAAATAAATATATATTAATGTCATTTTCCAACTAAAGTGGCTCCATGGGGTCCCCAAGTTGACCCATGGGTTGTCTTGGTCGGCCAGTACTCATCCAATAGGAGTAGGACAAGTTTCAAGCTCATCTCATATTATTAAAATATTATTTTTACCTTAAACTACACTAATTACCTCTAATCGCGATTAAGAACTTAAAAGTTACTATTCACCAAAAAATTATTTTGATCTCATTGAACCACATTTTACTTCTTAATGACAACCATGTATGTCGGATTTTTTGAAAATCAAATCACAGAAGTGGTAATATTTCATTTAAACGAAAAATCAGTTATTTAACTACCACTTAGTGGTTTCACTATTCATCAAAAATTGAAGTTTTTCAGAACAATGCCAAAATTTCACCCTAAGCTATAATTGATATTCCGAATTCAAAAATGTTTTCTATTTTACAAAATTCCAAACATATAATTTTCATTAATTAATTTTATAATTAATTCTCACTGTCACAACAAATAGCGTGTTTTTAAGAAACAATTTATATCAAAAGATTGGCAATTGTTTATGTCCAATTTCAATGTTAAATTAATTATAATGACCACCATTGGATAAAATGGTAAAAATATATTCTAATTATACTTTAAAACCACTCAATAGTATAACTTATCACTATAAATTATTTTGATTAAAAAGGTTGTTTTAAGTATTTTTCACTATTCATAAAAATTTTGAAGTTCTCAGAAAATTACAAAAAATTCAACATAGGATAATTTCAATATTAGGAATCCAAAAATGAAGTCCATTTTGAAATATAAAATTTCTATAATTTTAAAAATTGGTTATTACTATTCATAACGGCTACTTTGATTAGTCGCGGTGTTTTAGAACTCGGAGTTGCGTACAATGCAAGCTATTGCATTATTGAATGGGAAGCGTATCGTGGAAGCTCGGGGTGTTACATTCTCCCCTCCTTCAATAAATTGAGTCCTCGCAATTTGAAATTTTTCTTTGAAAATAAAAGGTTGAAAAGAGAAAATACCTTTGAGGAAAACCCACATCGGAAATAAGATTAATAAAATTTAGCCTTAATAAGAGGGAAAGGGAAATGAAAAAGTCACCACCCAAATATGATCTCGATTAGGAGAACATTGGTGGCAATTAGAGACATATAATTAGAGGAAAAACGTAAATATTTGTAGGGAGTGATTGAGGTCATCAATTACAATCAACTGTCAAATTGAGGGCCTCAAAGCCTTCAATCTATGTTGATTTAAAATATCATCAGTTCAACAAGACATAAGGTATTAGGATAACACATTTTTTTGTTTTAATATCCCTTTTATAAAGTTTAAGAATTAATTTATTCATTGAATAAGAGATAGGTATAAATATATTTATTGTTGACAATTAGAGTTTCAACCTTCAACTCATCTTTCACTCAAAAAGATAATAGAACTCAAAATATTATACTTATCCTAATTGTATAAGGTTCCAAATGTTAACACATACCATTTAGATTAGTAAAATTATTTTGTAATAACCAGGGACTTCCTGTAGGCTAGTGGTTGGAAATAAAGGCCTATCGCACTATGATTGTGGGTTCGATTCCTACATCTTTGTCCGACGCGACGGGTTATGCCCCACGCTGCAGGTTGTCCTTTTCCTAAAACTATAGTATTATAATATTCCAAAAATAATCTTCATAATTTTTTTTAACCTTAAACAATACTATCCAAATATCAACTTAATCCACTCCAACCTTTATAGTTATCCAAAATACTTCTGTCCAACTCACAGTCCAAATTTTATAAGGAAGGTAAACATAATGAAGATCCTTTTTCCCACGTAACAACATGTGAACACCTTCATCATGTATTCTTTTTAAACATACTGAATTACCATGATCCCTTATTCCTTATAGAATACTAGATATACTCCTTCTATCCAAAAATGTATACAAAACATCAATCAGTTTCAAGGAAGTTAAGTATATCAAATATAATTTATCCAAATCAATCACGTCCTATTCCAAAATCACAATCTCAGTATCAGAACCATATTATGGTTTATCTTTCTCTCAACCATATATTTTCCAAAAATTTAACCTACTGTGGAGTCACTTTTCTTGGTTCCACACAATCTCAAGTCCTTGATGAAATAGTACTGCAGTACAATCCTTATATACTCCATAATTATTATAACCAGTACATCATTGATACAACACTCAAATTACAAAATTATTTAATAACAACATAAGAACTCTAATCATTACTCCTCATCTGTGGTAGTATCATAACTTGATTATTATCCAATAACATCATTTGGGGCATACTCTGATGATTTGGACATTGGTTTGCGTAGTGTCCCCAATCCTTGCAGAAGAAGCATTGTACATTTGAAACCATTTTCTTACCCTTGCAGTCACGCACTTTGTGTCCTTTTTCTCTACACTTATAACAAACTCTCATTCCCTTTAGGCAAGTTCCATGATGTTTCTTCCCACAATTACTACATATTGGAAAATTCTTCTTTCCCCTCATCCCTTTATCCATCATTCTCTCTTCCATCCCTTTCGTCTCTTGCTTCGCTTCAAAGCCATAAGACTCAGAGAATTCTTTACGTATCTTATTAACACATGATACTATTTCTTCATATGTTGAGAACACATGGGAGACTATTTCCCTTCGAAATGTTGGCTTAATACCGTGAAAGATACGATCCTTCTTA